>CM057456.1:1669012500-1670212500 GCA_016271365.2 Neoceratodus forsteri
TAAATATTCAGGGTACCCAAGTATATTACTTTGTATGTTAAACGAGACCATTTCCGGTTTTGTTTAGTCTCAAA
The DNA here is from genome assembly GCA_016271365.2 of Neoceratodus forsteri. Lineage (NCBI taxonomy): Eukaryota > Metazoa > Chordata > Ceratodontiformes > Ceratodontidae > Neoceratodus > Neoceratodus forsteri. The sequence goes on from CM057456.1 coordinate 1,669,012,575, forward strand.
ATCTTTCCACCCCAGTCTATCATACATCTCACAATGGTGGGTAAAGAAATCACATTTTAGTATGGAAGCGTGCCATTTTATTGTATAATCTACTTATTTTCCTTATATTTGACTTATTTGCAAGTCTATAAACATGGGTTCCATAATCAACTACTGACATCAATAGTTGATTAACAACAAATTCTCTCATTTTATAGTTTAGAACAATCGTCTGAAGCACCCATAAGTATTTCAATTCTATTAACAGTTTTTTCAATATGTAGTTTAATATCTAAACTCTGATCCATCCAGATACCCAGGTATTTGTATTCAGAAACCTGCTCAAGGATTTCCCTTGAGCAGTTCTGATACAAATCTCCTTACCTTCTTATGGGCTTGTTTCCTCCCACAGATCATTACTTTAGTCCTTCTCATTTAGCACAAGGCAAGAGTTTTAGAACCAGTGACAGAGGTAGAAAATCATCCGGAAGATTTATTTCCATCTCCAATTTATCTATACCTGATAAAATATGGACTGTATCGTCCACATAAAGACGAATTTGGGTATTTTCCAAATGAGTAGTAACTGTGTTTACGTAAATCAAAAATAGTGTCAACCCCAATAATGACCCCTGGGGGACACCCCTCCCATTAAAAGCCTTATTAGAGATAACATTGTCCAGTTGTATATGCGGAGTTCTGTTTTGTAAATATGATGGGAAGCACTGACAGGTCTCAGGATTAACCCCAATATCCTGTAGTCTCCAGCTCATGATCTCATGGTCCACAGTATCGAATGCTTTTGATAAATCTATGAACACCGCACCCACCTCCATGCCCTCATTCAGTGGTGTTGAAATCAAATCTAGCAGGTCATTGAGTGCGGTGTCCATGAAAAACCTCATCTAAAACCAGACTGATTTTGTAGACAGAATTGCATTTTGGTCCAAGTAATTTACCAGTTGTTTTTCTGCTTTAAATTTTCCTTAATTTCTCACAGGATTACAATGTAATAGGAGGTATACAGAGTCATTTCTTTGTCACTGCGCTGTGAACGGTTTGCAATTTTGTTCTGAAATTTTCAGGGTACAGATGTGCCTTTTGCTTGTTTTGTGAAAACATTAATTTGCTGTCCACTTACACAGGTCGCACATTTTCCTGTGTTTCTATAGGATAACATGGCAATGTCAGGTGTTTCTCTGGGTCTGCACAATAAGGGATGGGAGTGCAGGGCCCACAGGCTAATACGGACACAGTCAAAAATTATGGATGGACGGAAACGTGCAGTCCCACACACAAATATGAAAACCATTATGGAGTGATGGGACTGGAAGCCTTATGGACAGATGGCAGCCCGTAGGGCCCTGCTCTCCCACAGACAAATATGCAAAGCATTATGGAGTCGTGGGAGTGCAGCACCCTGCGCTTCCACATGGAAATGAGGATACAATTATAATCTATAAAGACGCATCGATGGGTTATGTGCTCCCACAAGCAAAAATGCCTACGATTATACCATCTCAAAAAGTAAGGAAATTCTTCGCAAAAAGCTTTGTTAATGTATCAGTTAGGGTACCACCATCAAAAGTTTGGAAATGTGGTGTTAGGGTTTCCAACCCTAACACCCCACCCCCACTCTCCAGGACCAGCAGAGGTCAGGGTGCATGCCTTGGGGTTGTCAGCCCTAGCACTCATCCCATTTTCTTATACTATACCTATCTCAACTTCCTCACACATGGAATGGGGTGAGCGTCAGGGCTGACAACCCAAGGCATCTACTCCCGGATGCCTGTTGGTCAGTGGAGGGAGGGTGGGGTGGGGTGTTAGGACTGGAAACCCGAACACCACAATTCCAAACTTTTGATGGTGGAAACCCTAACTGATGCATTAACTAAGTTTTTTATTTATTTTTTGCAAAGAATATGTAATATACATATACACACACAGCCACTATGTTAATGTGTTAACACCTTAACATTAATACCCAAGTATTCTCTAAAATAAATAAATATATATATATATATATATATATACATACATATACATATACACACACACACACACACACACATATACACACACACACACACACACACACACACAGACACAGACACTATAGTAATGTGTTATTAACACATTACTGCCTAACACTACTAAACCACCCCAACAACACATGTAACAAGTCCTCAATACATGAAACAGCCACCTAACTCCCCCCAACACTATGGTAAAACGTAGGACACAGCAACAAGTGTCCAACCTAATACATTATATAGAGTAAAATATGGTAAAGCCTGGCATACTTGTGAAATAATACTATGTTGGGGTCAAACAAGCTCAAGCTCATAAAGCCCACTTGCCCTCTGGGTTCGTGGCTTTATAACTTGTTCAACCCTTCAATGGTATTATTTCCCTGTATACCACACTTTGCATCATTTATTCTCTCTCTATATACATACACACCACCCAACCCACACCACACAGTAAATATATCACAAGGCATAAATTTGTTTTGGAAACTTGATTAGCACTCTGCACATTATGTAGGGAAGGGCTGAAGGACTACCAATGGCTATAGATAGTAATCAGGAACAGCAATACCCTCTAAATGCATGTAGTTTTCTCTGTAGGCACTTGGACATGTTATGGGGGTAATATTACATTTGCCACCCTTAACATTTTAAGTGCCTACAAGCTCACGTGCACTTACAGGATGTCGCTGCTCCTGGCTGCTATCTATAGCCGATAAGTCTTGCAACCTCTTCCCATTTAACATCATCAAACGCTGTTTTGGGCGGGGTTGTGGTGGGTGCAGAGTGCTTTCAACAGGTGCGGAAGAATGAGCACAGGCAATATTATTTAAATTACTAAATCATGGCTGCATAAAAAAAATTCGAAATATGGGCAATTTAGGTCCTCAGCCAGTCAACTCCTTGCCATGAGCTGCCTGACCCGAGGGCATAAAGTTGTCAGCTGCTCTTTAAAGAAGTAGAACTGACATTTTCCCCAGTAGAAGCTTTTTTCGTTTTCATTTTAAATACTGGCTCCAATTCTGTTTTTGTTTCATCTTTACTTTACTGGCCTTTTAATAAATTCAGGGAGCGTTTCTGATTACACAGTGGTGGAAAGGAGCATTTTAGAACTTGATGTAGTTACTGTTTTATATCCTTGCTAAGCTTTTACACTGTTCTCACAATACATCTCCATGTTCTACTACAGAACTCTGTGGTTGAGAGGGGCATAAACTACTTCATATAGGGCCACATATTTTCAGTTTTAAAAAATGGTCAATCCAGTCTTACAAAACTAAAATCCATACATTGTATTTATTCCTTAAACAGAGTACAAGTCTGAGTATTTTGCACACGTAGAGCAAATTTTCTTTTGTTACACAAATATGGCATGAAGTGTGGTTGTAAATTTGGTGCAAATGGGGGTTTATATAAAAATATGGCTCTAGGTGGTGTTTAAAAATGGAAATGTATGTACTTAATCCCCATTTTTCTGTTTTCGTGGAAAAAGGTGGTCCTACAGCATAAAATTCTAGCATGCTAGCTACCGTCAGAGTATAAATCAGAAACGTCCACTGCAGTTATTAAAAGGACAGTACAGATAGAATAATAACAGAACTGGAATTAATACTGGAACAGTTTCTGCTGGGAAAAATGAATTACAGGATCAGCACAGTTACGATGCAACAAATTAACATCTGTAAAGTGTGGGAACGTGGCTCTCCTCCCTCTGCCAAACACTAGGCTTTCAATGGCTAGAAACTCTTCAGGTGTATAAACTGTTCCCACTTACAGTATGTTTCAATTACTGGTGTAATATACTATCAGTGGTTAATCTGAAAATTTTAGATGGGGAACTCTCACATCTAGATTTCTAGGTGGTGGAAAGAACGGTTACCTACCAGTAACAGTAGACCTTCAAGAGAATCTCTTCCATTGGGCCACACCTTTGGAACTGTAAGCTGTTGGCATGAGGACTTGTCAACTGGTGGCTGTACATGATGACGTGCAATGTTGGCACCTATAAAATGTGGACGCCTCAGTTCCCAGACAGAATAATCTCAGAAGGCCACCTACCATGAGGAACCAGGAGACCACACAAGGAGAAGCATGAGACTGGTGACAGAAGACACAGAGGTACCACAAAGGCAGTGGAACATCCTGTCAGCTTATACCTCAGACTTGGGGGGTGCACTGTCAAAGGCTACTGGTAGATGACTGTTCTATCTTCATCAAGGATATCTCCTCCACAGGGCCACACCTTTGGAATGATTTTCAAGCAGTACAAGAGGATGGTACAGTCCGAAATGACATCAGGACAAGACCACTAAAACCAACACGTCTGTGTGAGACGATGTCTAGACAATAGTGCTTAATAAAAGTATGTACAGTGCGCCAAATGGCAGCGGCACTAATGTCAGCACCAGACACACCCTGGAAACAGACAACAGAGGTGGCCATACCTCGAGTACAGAAGACAACCCTCATCAGGAAGTTCCTTACCATACTCCCTACAGCAAAATGTAAACACAACTGGCCAGCCATTTGGACAGGCACTCTTTGGTCACCGGTAAGCCCTCTCTCTCCCAGGTGAAAACTATACAAAAAACTCTGTGGACTTTCTACAGTCCTTCCTGTGCTCCAGACAGAAGAGCAGTGTTCTATGTATATCATGTTGTATGAAGCAACGCCTCGACCTTGTTAGCATGCTCAGGATAATACACTGGTAGATTAATGGTCTGATTTAGCATGAAGTCAGAAACCACCTTAGGTTAAAAAAAAGAAGAAGATTAGCATACTAGGCCACCCTATACTTGTAGAAAAACAAGGAAGGTTGCACACTAATGAGAGTGGGGCCGAGGTAAAAGCAACCAGGAAAAGAGCTTTCCAGGAAAGGAAGTGAAACTCACAAGTTACAGGCTGTGGCGGGCTTAAAAGGAGCAGAAGTCAACTTTTCAAGGATAACATTAAGGTCCCAGGGTGGAACAGGTTTACAATACAGGGAGTGCATGTACTGAATACAATTCAGGAAGGTATGTGACACTTCAGTTTGTGCCACCATACATCCATCAAGATGGGCATGGAAAGCCAAAATGGCAGCCAAGTGACCTTAATAGTGGAGTATTGCAGACTGGAGTCCGATAAAGATAGGAGGTAGGGAAATACAGTATTGATAGGACATGTAAAGGGTTCTCAGAATGGGAAACACACCAAATAGAAAAATGCTTTCATTTCAGAGAATGTGTGTTTAGTGGAAGCCTCCACCTTCCATTCCACTAGGAATCCTAGCCCTAGCAAGACTGTCACCTGGGAAGAAACTCCAAAATGCGCCATGGTTACATCCTCAGGAACCAAGCATGTAGATGGAGGGACCGAGGTCATGGTGGGCCAGGGACCCCCTCTCCTGGGACAGCAGATCCCAACAAGGGCAATAGAACCGGAGGCTCCACAGCCAGATGCTGCAGGAGTGGAAACCACAGCTGCTGAGGCTAAAGGGGTTATCCAGCATCAAGGTTACACTTTCTGTCCATAGCATGAGGTTTACCCTCTGAATGAGAGGGATCAGAGGGAATGCGTAACGGAACCTCCCACCCCAGGGGAAGCACAACAAGTCTTACACAAAAATACAAGGCCCTGGAATGAGCGAGCAAAAATGTAGCAGTTCTACGTTGTATGGAGATAAAAAAGGTCAGACTCTGGATAACCCCATCTTGCAATTAGGTTGTGTACCATGGAGGTCAGCAATTCCCACTCATACACCAGAGACTGGGATCAACTTAACCAGTCTACGAAGACATTTTGGACTCCTGGGAGAAAAACAGTAGTCAACTGCAGGCTGTGAGAGTGCCCACTGCCATACTCTCAAAACTTACCTGCACAGAGGGTACAAGGAGTGCTCCTTTGCTTGTTGACACAGTGCAACACACTGACGTTATCTGTTCTTATTAACAGGGGCCCTGGACAGAGGTATTCTCTGAAGGCCTGGAGACAAAAAACAAACAAAAAAAAAAAAAAACAGCCTTCATCTCCAGAACATCGATGTGGAGATCCAAATCTTGGCCTGTCCACACTCCTTGGGTCTGGTACAGTCCCAGGTGGGCACCACAGCCCATCCCAGAGGTATCCCTTTTGAGGAGTTGCTCTGGTGTTGGGGAAAACAATGGGACACCCTGCAAGAAGTGCAGAAGTTCCATCCACCACAGTAAAGGCTTTCTGAGAGGGGATGTGACAAAAAACATTTTTTCCAACTCATCCATCAGTTAAGCCAACTGCACCCGAATAACTGACTGCAGAATTCTCATATGGAGGCATGCTAATGGGACAGTTACAATGGCAGTTGCCCAAGTCCCAGTAGGCAGAGCAAAGTTCTTGCTGACACACAGTGGCTCCTATGTACTAGACAGACCTGAGCAATCAAGGCCCCGGTTTTGTCCTGGGGCAGGAACGCACTGCACACTGTCATGTCCAATATTGCCCCAGTATACTGAAGGTGTTGGCACAGAGTGAGAACGAACTTCAGTGCACGGACCATGACACCCAGATTCCGGACATTTGCTGAATTTGAGATGCTGTGTACTGCACCACTTCCCTAGATAGGTCCCGCAGGAGCCAGTGGTCTAAACATGGGAAGATATACAGCACCTCATTTCGGAGGGCTGCTGCCACAACTATGAAGCCTTTGGTAAATACCCATGGTGTCAGGGATAAGCCAAAGGGCAATACTCAGAACACTCAAAATTGATCATGGCAGTCCTCCAGTGTGAATCTGAGGTACTGTCTGTGGCATGCTCCGATTTGGACATTCACGGCACAAATCCAATCCCCTTTTCACACAAGGGGAATGAGAGACTGAAAAGACACCATTCGAAACTTTCTGTATTTGAGGCATCTATTCAGGTCTCTGAGATCAACAATGGATGCAATTTTGTTCATTTTGGGACCAGAAAGTACCTGGAGTAAAACCCCCTGTTCCTTTCTTTGAGAGGATCAGGCTCTATTCTATGGCCTTTTTTTTTGGGAAGCAGGGACCGAACTTCTTCCCTAACAGGGACGAATGTCCCAGAAGGTAAGGAGCATGAGGTGCAGGATCTTTTCCCAGTATTTCCAGAACCAATTTGTCTGTGGTGATCATTTTGGCAGATGAAGGAGATCCTTCCCCACCTGTACCCTGGTGGTAGCTGCAGTGGGGAGTCAGAAGGCACTGAGCAGCCCACAGGAACCATAACATTTGGGTGCCTGGGAGTGACTACCTTGAACCACAGGTCCAGCACAGGGACTGCCCCTCTCCCTCGATACTGGTGACAGTAGCCACATCCTCTTCAGCCAGCAGGCCTCCAAAAATTTCGCCATCACAGCCCCTGAAATTTTTTTTTTTTGGGGGGGGGGTGGGGTGTGTCAAGGTCTTCACCAACCTCAGAGTCATCTTGGATGATTTAAGGTCTTTCAATGCACTGTCTACGTCCTGGCCTAATAGCTTAGAGCCTCGAAAAGGGGCACTGAGCACAGCCTGTTGCATATTTGAAGCAAATCCTGCTATTCTGAATCAGGAATATCTCCTGAGGCAGATACCACAGGCAGCAGACCTAGCAGCAGTGCCTTATGCATTATATGCTGACCTTAGTAATTGTTGTTTTTAGCAATTAGACCAGTATAAGCAGCTTTAAGCAGCTTGGCTTTTGCAGGGTGTCTGGCAGAGTCTGTGCTTTAGACAAAGCTACCTTCCTGAGGTTATTATTATACTTAGTCATATAAGACTGGTAGTTTGCAATGCAAAGGCCCAAAGTGGCAGAGGCGCAAGTTCTCTTGCCCATTACGTCTAATCTCATGAACTCCTTGTCAGGAGGCAGGGTGCTTGTAACAACTCCAGGAGCTCTAGAGCAATTATGGGCAGCTATGACCACAGAGTCCATCTCAGGCTGAGAAGCAGGATAGGGGCTGACAGAGTAGAATTTTGTCTGCCATCCGTCCTGGGGACTGCAAGCAGAGTACTAGGCCTGTGCCAACAGAAAACGTAGCATCTTCTAAGGCAGGTTAAACAGGGGCACCACAATGGTGGGTTCTGTTGTAACTTCCAAGAACTCCATGAAATGTTTCTTACTGGAGTCTTCTTCACCACTCTTAAATTCCATTACGTCCTGTTTCTGCTTAACTAAAGCCTGAAATGAGGGATTTTCTTAAAGAGACCTATGGTTATACACCAAAGTCTCCCACTGCAGGAAGACAAGGTTGAGCTACAAGGAAAACCCCCTTCAGAGGGCACCTCTTCTCCACTGTCATCCTCTGAATCCACCTTCATTTCCAGGAGGTCAGGATTATACTCCACCTCACTGTCATCCTGAATGACGATGAGGGTCATCAACAATATTTGGTTTTGGTTTTGTCAAGGACAGTGCCCACTGGAGAGGCCCAGTTGATGGAACATACACAGACATTTGCAGCGATAGGAATAGGCGTGTTAACATCTAAAAAATGACACTAGCACAGCCTGGGAGTCGATGATGCCTGGCTGAGGGGTCGAGATGGCAGTCATTGCGAAGATACGGAACCCAACGACAGAGGCTGCATACTGTTCATAGTAGGAATGGCAGAGCCAGGCCCCAACCTGATGTCCCAATAATGGTCAGGGGAGCGATAGTCGACGCGAACGGAGCAGACAACAAAGACTCTCCTTCAATAGAGACCTCTACCTGACTGGTGAAGCATGTTTTCTCTAAGCTTATGGTGACTGGAAAGGACTTAGCCAAATTCTGCATTTTGGGATTTCTCCGTCATCCTTGCCAGGAATGTGGTCATCAACCATCTAAGGCCCTGTCACACTCTGTAGCGTTACAGAGGCTCAAACCATTACCGCCAGCGGTTTGCGTTTACATCTGTAACGTTACAGAAGGCGTTTTCATAACCGTTGCTGAAACTACTTATGAGATGGTTTGAACAGCAGTTCACAGCAGTTGTGCCCCTGTGCGTTACCAGCCATAGGTAATGGATGCGTGGTGACAGCTCTAGTATTCCCCAGTGCAGCACGAACTGCATTGTGGGATGGGGTGCAACCGGCTAGCGTTACAGGGCACCCACCAATGTGGACAGGCTGTAGCGGTTCCCAAACAGTTAGTCGAGACTGTTTGCCGGCAGTGTGGACACACTGTAATGGTCCCGGTCTGTAACGGTTTGGAACCGTTACAGACTGTAAGTGGTGTAGTGTGGACAGGGCCTTAGTGACCTTACCGAGACAGTCAGATGGGAGGAAAAGCCAGCAGCCTTCACGAGTGCTTCCACTACTTTCAGGATGATGAAACTCTCTAAAGCCTTCTTCTGGCATCTCCTTGTGGCCTGGTTGAATCCTTACAGGCCCAAACAATGCAGGCACGCACACACACACACACACACTGCATGCTGTCTTTGTAGATCTTGTAACTAAAGGTGCAAAACTTAAAGGTTCTTTCCAATGGTGGCATACAGGGAAAGTGTTGATATAAAACTGTTAAGTTAGAAAAAATAATGAACAAACAATTATGTGGGTTCTCCATAGGTCCGATAAGCAGTCAATGGTGAGCTGAGGGTGAGGGGCTGCCCGTCTTATAGGCATGAGCCGCTGCAAGTCACTATGGGCGGTCCCCAGCTGGCAAAAGTTTCCAAATGGTCCTGATGCCAATGGTTTACAGTTCCAAAGGTGTGGCCCAATGGAGAAGATATCCTCAATGAAGATCTGTTATTTCTTGGTGGTGGAACTTTCTTATAATAGTCAATGTAAAAAAAGATGACAGAGGTGATGTAACTGTCACAAAATTTTTTAAGAGGTGGTGGAACTGAGTTTCTGTGGGCTCCTGCCTAATTTAACACCTGCTGACTATATCAGTGAGCATCTATTTCCTCAAATCTTAGGTCATAACTACGGTTTATCTTCCAAAACATAAAATTAAATAACTGGAGAAAAGGCCTTCACCTAGGCTGCACCTTTAGCAGGAACTCATTCCTAGATCATGTAAAACACACACACACACACACACACACACACACACACACACACACACACACACACACACAGAAATAACCTCAACCAATTCAAAAATTCAATTCAGTCACCAGCATAAACCTTGCAGCTGCTTCTTTGGACTGCTGCATGTGGACATCCATTTATGACGACACATCTTGTTTGTTTACAACCATTCCGTTTGTCTTATCTCCACCTTGTTAGCTGTATTTGCTGCTTATCTTGATCTGCTTTTAATGGCACACTGAATTGTACATAATGTGGTTAAGCTACTGTCTGTCACCTGTAATCCCTCTGTTTTTAAGTTGTTGCACTTACAGTACGGCTATCCCACCATCTGATGGGCACAACACATTAAAGGGACACTGTCAGACACTTTTGCATCATGATTTCTAGTTGAAAACCTACATTTTATGATTGCTTGCCTTCTCTAAAATCCACTGGTGCTACTGGCTGTATCATCCGTTTCCTTTTTTAGCAGAACTGAAATGTGTGCTAATGGTGCAAGTATACCCAAACCCTGTTTTGTTTCACATCCTTGATCTACTCTTATTGTGTACTTTCTAAACATTAGAACATCACAACAGAGTAGTGACTCTATGCAACTGTCTCCTCTTTTTCCTCTGCATCTTGAGTAGCAACAGCCATGTAGTGGAGGTGTTCCCTGAAGTCCCAGAAAGATGCAGTGGGAGTTGATCAAGGATCGTAAACAAACATGCTTTAGTGCGGTAACACTGGTATGGTGAGTAGCCTCATTTTCACTTTTAAAAAGGAAAAAGGAATCAAAATCAAAATACCAACTACATCAGGAAGCTCTACAGAATGTGACCCATCATAACATGTGTACTTTAAAGATACTTTGAGGCCTAAGAGGGTTGTCAGCGTCCCTGTAAGTCAAATCTTTCTTCTGGGTACTCAATGAAGATCTCTAGAAAATCTATGATCTACTAGTCTTTTCTTTAGAATGGAGTATTCTGATGCCTCCAATGACTAAGGGCAGGACCATCTTTTTCCACTGTGTTCATCTCCTCTGCAGCAATCTTGCCCCCATCTACCGCAACATCCAGCCCAGTTACTCACCTTTCCAACTTCTACCTTCTGCTGCACAAGTGCCATGGTCAGTGTTGTGGGTCCTGCAAGGGCGGCTAGTGTCATCCTGCTGGTTGCAGATTTTTCCTCCAGGTTTTCCATCCTGAGGGTAGTCAGTGTGCAATGCCGCACACGCATGCATGCGAAGACACCATGCAAGGCTATCAGCGCCTGAAGGCAGGCCTTCTCCTGAGTGTAATGTTCCTACTTTGTTGTGACCTCAGCTTCTGCAAGGTGATAGGCAAGTAGTGGGACACAATGCCCTCCCCTAACTGAGGAAGGAGAACTGTCCATGGGGCACCCAATCCACCCTCCCTGGCCAGCCCCTGAGAAACCAGAGTCTGTTCACTAACCCAGGCTGCCAGTGTAGCGAATAAAAGCACTACCACTGCACAACCAGGCCAGCTTTTGAGGGGGCATGATTATGAAGAATCTAGTTTAGACTCTCCTATCAGGCATGACATAAATTCTAAAGACAGTAAATCCCACTTCACTGACAAGGTCTGTGCCTGGTCCAGAAGAACGACGACGGAGCAACATGACATTTACCATCTTTTAAAACAAAAAAAGTATTCTGTATACATTAGTAGTGGTGTCTGGTGCCGGTTTTTGCAGCTCCAAAGACACAGGATTCTCTACTTCTTAAGTTCCTTAGAAGGCTGGTAGCTCTTCTACTGGATTCCATATGCAAGAAGAATACTTTACTACTGAAGACAACCACTACTTTTTATGAAAAAAGGCAACAACAGATTAAATAAGATCGAAATTTTAAGTACCTGTAAAATGTTCCTTCTCAGACTGCTAGTCACAGGTTCTAGGACCAGTAGGATATCTTCATGCTGATGCACAGGCAGGAAGTTGAACCTGCAGCATTGAGGATATCGGATCATCCCACTGTGGACTGTGCCAGTCAGTCTGAAGACAAGTAGAGAAGGTAGATGGCCAAACCAGACAATCCACCTAGAAGTAAAAACTAGAAACGCAACATTAGTGAACAGTCCAGATCCAACCCAACAACCCATAAGCCAACTATGTACAACTGTGAGAGGGAATCAGCCCAGCGACCAGCAGTCAGAAAAACAAAATTTACAGGTACTTAAATTTCAATTTCTCCCTCCTTGTGGTGGTCACGGGGTTCTAGGACCATTGGGATATGTAACAGCAGCAACACTACTGTACCCCAGGGTGGGAAGAATGTAGTCATAACATTACGTGTCCACAATGGCCTGTAGCATCCCATGGCCTAAAAAGGCTGCTGCAGATGCAGCAACATCTAACTTGTAAAATTTCGTAAATGTATGCAGAGAGAACCAAGTGGCAGTTCTGCCAGTATCATCTGGAGATGCAGCCGGAGTTGTGCCCATGAAGTAGCCATGGCTCAAGTGGAGTAAGCTGTAGAACTGGATGATGGTTGAGTGGATCCATCTGGCAACAGAGGCTTTAGAAGACGTTTTGCCTTGATCATACTCCACCGTGAGGATCAAAAGCCTGACTCGAAGTCTTGCACAGAGGGTCTGTTTGAGGTTCTTCTTTAAGTCACGTTTAAGATCCATGTTACACAAGTCTCTTGCCTTGCTGTTACTTAGCTTAGGACAGAAAGATGGCAATGTCAGTTCTTAATTGCAGTGGAAAGCAGAGGCTACTTTTGGCAGAAAACTTGAGTCTGTATAGAGTAAAACTGAATCCTGATGAAAAACTGTATATGGTTTGTTGGAAAAGAGTGCCCCAATCTCGCCTATTCTTCTGGCTGAGGTAACAGCAATTAGGAAGCTGACCTTCACGGTGAAATGGAGAAAGGACACATCCCTCAAACGTCAAAAGAAGCTTTGGTTAGAGCCTTGAGGAGTAGATAGAGATGCCATGGAGGTACAACAGACTTTAATGGAGGATGTTTCAGGGTAGTGGCTTGTGAAGCATTTGATATGAGGGTGTGAACCAAGTGACTCTCCAGACTCTGCCAGGAGCAGGGCCCCCAAAGCGGAGACCTGTACCCTCAAGGCAGCCAGCTTCAGGCCTTTGTCGAAACCTTCCTTGAGGAACTGAAGGAGGATTGATAATGAAACTGTCCTGTCATCTATCTGTTTGTAATGGAGCTAGAATAAAAACTTCCACCAAATTCTATAGTATACCTTTAAAAAAGCTTGATGCCTGGAGTGCATCATCATTCGACTTTCCTGTGCAAAATACCCTCTGTCCTTGAGCGCTTCCCACTAAATCTCCAGGCCAAGAGGGACAGACTGTGAGCCCTTGATGTAGAAAGTCCTGAGTTGGAATTAGAAGTGAGAATCCTGAGTCATGTGGCTTAGATGTGGGAACCATGGCCGCTGTGGCCAGTATGAGATAAAGATCAGCTCTGCTTTGTCCTGTGCCACTCTGTGTAGTACCCTGGAAAGAATGGGAACAGGGAGGGGAGGTGTACAGAAGTTGGAAATGACTCCAATAGAGGGAGAAGGTGTCTCTTGCTAGTGCTTGGTCATCTCTTGTTAGTGAACAGAACTGCAGAAAAATGGTGTTTTGTCTGAAGGCAAAGAGATCTACCTATGGATTCCCCACCGCTGTGCGATTAGCTGAAAGGCACTGTCCTTCAGTTCCCAGTCCCCAGCAGAAAGTCCTTACAATTGAGCCAATCCACCGTGATGTTATCCTGTCCTGGAACGTAAGATGCAAGACTGGATAGATGTAGCTCAGCCTCATTAAGTAATAGAGTTTCTTGCAGCATGGAACCTTCTTGTGCCCTTTGATGACTGATGTATGCCACTGTGGTCCTGTTGTCCGCGGGGATCAGGACATCTTGGCTGTGAATGGTGTTTTTAACTTTGGTGCCAAGCGTGCTGCTCGCATTTCCAACACAGTGATGCAGAGGTGCGACTCCAGCAACGTCCACCTGCCTTGAACTGAGAGATGATTTAGGTGGGTACCTAACCCTCAGAGGTGGGCGTCGGTGGTGATGCACACCTGCCGTGGACGGCCCACCTTGTGGTCCTTCATTATGTTCAACCTCAATGTCCACCAAAGGAGGCTGTTCATCTGTTCTGAGATTGTCACTTTGTGATTCCTGCTGTCCCTCTAAGGGCACCATTGTCTGAGGTAGGTTGCTTGGGTAGGATGCATGTGAATCATGGCCCATGGAACTGTGTCCACTAGTGAACCCATTGTCCCTATGAGTTGCATGAGAACCTGGGCTGGAAGTTGAGCAGTGTGCTGAAATTTCTGAAGAAGGGTTTGTAAGTCCTGAAATGTTGTCTCTGTTGGGAAGACCCTGCCGACTGGAAGACCTTGCCCTGGCAAGATTGGAAATATGCCTTCAAATGGTTCAGAGTCTGAACAGGGGTCAAGGAACTCTCTTGATTTATGATAAAGCCATGAGTGGATAGGCAGCGAATAACCTCTTGGTGAGCTGACTCGCATAGAGAGGCTCAGATCAGAGTGTCATCCAAATAGGGGAATAGCTGGATTCCCTAACTGTGCAGGTGTGCAATGACTGCCACTAGGACCTACGCTGGTGCTGAACAAAATCCCGAATAAAAGGGTTCTGAATTGGAAGTGGCGGTCCTGGACCTTGACTCGCAGATACTGCCTATGAGCATCCCAGATGGGGATGTGCAAGCAGGCGCCCTGTAAGTCTATAAAGGCTAGTAAGTCTCCCTGGTGGACCGCCCAGACAATGGACAAGGGAATCTCTATCTTGAAAGATCTGCTGTGTACAAAGAAATTCAAAAATGTGAGGTCCAACACTAGTCTGAAACACCCTGTGTGTTTCAGAACAATGAAGACGATGGGAGTATATGCCCCTTTTGACCTCTAGCAGGGGTACCTGTTCTGTGGCCCCCTTCTGTAGGAGGTCTATTACTGCATGAAACACTGCCAGTCTCTTTGAGGAGTCGGTAAACAGCCGAGACAGAAATACTTAAGGAAGTGTAGACTTTGTGTTGAATTTGATGAGGCATCCCTTGCTTACAATGTCCAAGACCCATCTGCCCACTGTCAAATGGACCCATTCCCCAAAGAAATTGGAAAGCCTGCCTCCAATTTGGGATGGGCCCAGAGTGTCTTATTGTGTCAATTTTTTGTCCAGAGTTTCCGACGTCACAGTTGCCACTGCCTCTACCTTTTTGTTGCACCGATTACAGGAAGCAAACCAGGGTGGTCTGTTAGTTCTGGTTTCCTGATATGTTGTATTACGACTGGCCATAAAAAGGCCAGCAGAAACACCCAAACCAGGATTTTGTCTCTGGATTCTGACCATGTCATGCGGACTTTAGCAGTTTCCCAGGATTCTTTCACTGCTTCTTTAAGTGCTATGCAGAACAGGAGTCCGCCTTCATATGGGGCATTTACAAGGTGGATTTTGAGATGAAGTGTCGGCCTACCGGGCTTACAACCAGAGGCTTCTTCTCACCAATGTTTTGGTTCGGGTGGCACAGTGGACAGCATATTCCAAAACATCAGCTGAGTAGGCTGGGGTGAGGCCCATCAGCTGCAGCTGTTGGATCAAATGTTTGCTTTTCCTGGAGTCCTCCATCAGCTGAAATGCCAACTTCATAACTCATGAGAGAGTGGCCCTGTCTGAGAAAAGATTAGCTGTTGCCACTTTGAAGAAAGACGCAGAGAGCCAGCCCAGTGGCACTGAGGGTTGAGGCGCTGGACACCACACCTTGCACCATGCCAGCGACCCAGGTTCAGGAGAGGACGCAGCGCCGGCAGGGGGAGAGTATCGATCATCCGAAGGACTGCTGCTCTCTCCTGGGGTGGGTTCTGGGGCTTCCCCGCTCTGTTAGCGGCTCCCAGTGGAGACTGGGAGTACTACAGCCTAGTGGGGACGTGGAAGGCGTGGAAGGAGGGAGGCGACAGCAGACATCTGCAGGAAGGGGCGCAGCGCCGGCAGGCCGGCTCGTTCCCTCCGTGCACAGACGTCACTGCACATCTGCCACCTCGGGGTAAACTAATCCAAGGTGGAAAACCACGGCGCTAGGATGACAACGGTGGTCCCCAGGGGCGGTGCACATGTCCACTGCCAGTCCCAGCCCGGCCAGCTCTCCCAGGTCCTCCCCTCTCTGGCCCGTTGGGGAGGACTGTCCCAGATTCCTCAGCTGGGTAGGATTCAGGCAGGACGGTAGTGCCATTTAAGTGGGTCTCGCCCGAGGGGGCCCTAGCAACCGGCATCAGGAGAAAAGAGTTTACCCAACAAAAAAAAAAACCGCAGAGGCTTAGTATGCCTTTTTCAAGGATGATTCTACCATGAGATCTACTGTGTCCCTGAGTGCGACTCCCGTCGGCTGCTGGGATTATGGTCTCCTTTGTGAGTGGAATCATGGCGTCAATCTTAGGAAGATTCAGACAGGCATAAGACTTTTTATTTTCTTATTTATATAATCGAACTGCAACAGGTTGTTGACTCTACGAGGAACAGGGTACATTTTCTCTGGGCCTTGCCCCATCTCCTTCAGTAAATCCTCAGTTGTTGGTGGGATAGAGAATGCTGGTGATGGCTTAGTCAGCCTAGATAATTTAAAGGTTGGTTTATTTTCTTTACAAGTGGAAGGTGAGCTGGCCCTGTGGCACAGAGGGCTGAGGAGCTGGCACCTTACCTCGCATCACGCCAGCGAACTGTGTTCGGAACGACCTAGGGCTGCTGCCCGGAGGGGAGAGTTGGAACGGGATTAAACTATGGCTCTCCCTTCCACTGGGTGGATGCCCGCCCGCCATACTCCTGCTCCCACCGGGTGGAGGTCCAGTGGGTAGCACAGGTGGACAGGAGCGGCGATGCAAGTCTGGGGAGGGGCGGAAGGGGCCACTGGATCCTGGCAGGTGGTGCACCTCCACACATGTACATGCATGTATACGCCATGGCCTGGGCGGGGGGGAGGAAGAGAACAGAACAGAACAGGAGTAAAGAGAAAAAGCCAGAAAGTATATATAGAAAAAATTAAAAAAAAAAGGAAGTGGAAGTTGAGGGTCCTAGTTGTACCTCTGAAAAGATGTTTTTAATTAAGAAGTCAAGGTCATCCATATCAAAATGCTTTCAGAGTCGGTTCTGTGTCAGAGGAACTGCTATGGAGTCCCCTCCTCAATGGAAGATGAACTTGACTCTTAAGAAGACGGTGACCTGGCATGCCTCTTCTTTCCTTTGTGAAGATAAGAGTGACCATCTGCTTCCCCCTGGAAGACTGATGTGTTGCTTCTTCTAGCTGAAGTGATGTTCCTGATGGTTCTCCTGGTCCGAGGAGGAGAGGATTTGAGTTGCTTTTGGTGGCCCTAGCTCTGTGGGGATGTCAAGGGCTGCAAATCCAAGCATGCAGGATCCACAGTGAAAGTCCTGTTCAGTTCAGCAATTAAATCTGGACACAGCTAAAGTGGGGTTTGATCTGCTACCTACTGAGAATGAGAATAGGTGGATAGGTCTTCCGTTACGGGCATAGCTGTCGTGATCAATGTAGCTTCACCTTTAAGATAGAAGGAACCAGTGATGCTGGTTAACAGGGTGGACTTGCATTTAGAACATTTTCACCTCTGCAGGAGCTGTCCGAGGACTTCACTGAAGACTTCTAGGAAGACACTGTTACACTGCATAGCGAGTAAAATACACATCAGTCGAGGGATGGGTTGGGGCACTGACAGAACTGGGCACCCAAAGAACCCCTGGACAGTCTTAACCAGGTCTCCCTGCTTTAGCTAAACGTAGGTGCAGAGTATAGAGGACTGGGGAGATGCTCCCTGAGAACCAGCTGCCATCCACCAAATTTGTGAGGAAATCTTGCCAACTATGCCTTCCTGCAAGGTGCAGCACAACTGTACTCTCAGCTGAAAACCCAGACCATAATCCAACACCCCCAAAACAGTCCTTGGTCTTAGGGGCCAATGGTCTCTCTCTCCCTCTCTCTCTAGTGCTCCTGCAGTTAACAGCTGTGCAGGGACTTCTTGGCACAGAAGGCTGAGGGCCTTGGATCAAATGGGGGGGGGGGGGAAGAGAAGAGTCGCCCCAAGCAGTTTTCAGCATGATCGCTACATTCCATCTGTTTGTATGCAGAAAGGAGAATGCGCGCTAATCAAAATGGCTGCTGGCAGATTTCTCAAGATCAGAACCACGTGTTCTGGAGTGCAGGGCTGCCTCAGGCCTGCCCCTGCCACCCTGCACTGCTCGGACAGGCTGGCTGTAAAACAACTGGTATTCAATGTTTTGATTCAGCCTTACCACCAGAGCTCCATCAGCAGCACTCCTACGTACACACAGCCTCTATATGCAGTCTCCAAGTCAGCTGACTCAGTGGGTGGTCAGAGTGTCGGGCTTGGTACCGGGAGCTAACCCGGTAACTGGGTTATATCTTTCACTCATTGTGGTCTCTTCTCCCAATTGCTCATTTTTGTGGCTGCTTCACCTGTATACTACAGATTGCAGGGCTGTTCCCTCTCAATTGCTGCTGGGCTACTCCTTTTGTGCTGCACTGCTGCCGACTGCTGGGCCACTTCCTCTGTGCTATGGTGCTGGGCTCCTTCTTCTGTGCTGCACTGGAGGCAGACTAAAGGCTCCAGTCTTTTTCACCAAAACAATACTTAAATTGAATAGGATTAAAACAAAATGCAAGATCTTTGGAGCGGTTTCTCAGAGAGATAGAGATGTGCAATTGAGCGTTCTGGAGAACGCTGGGGATGCCCTGGACAATGTGGACACCTACCGTTATCTGGGATTTTGGCTTGATCAAGCATGGGCTAGTAACAAGCATTTTGATTAATTACTCAAGTTAATAAATGAGTTGGATTTCTATATCGACATAAGCATTCTATAAAAGTAGAAACCATAAATCTAATTGTAAAGATGCAAATTCTACCCTTTATTGATTATGGAAATATTTTATATGGCAATGCTACTTCTGATAGATTACATAAATTAGACATTGATTGGCCAGGTTAATATTGAATTGTCCCAGATTAGTTCACCACTGTGAAATGTATAAGCAGTTAGGATGGCTCTCCTTATTAAGTAGAGAGAACTCCATAAAAGTATTTTTTCTGATAAATGTGGGCTGGTTGTGGTCTCTGGGTATTTGAGGGATAAATAAAAATTTAAGGACCTTGATTCATCACTAAGGAAAAAGTAACCTTAAGGAGATGCTGGTACCTTATACAAAAATGAAACGTTCAGAAAAATCTTTTAGCCAAATTATCCCAAGATACTGGAATAATCTCCCAGATTAATTCAGATCAGAACATAAGAAAGCTCCTTCCGTGTATACTTTGAAGAGATCTCGTTTCCCACACCGTGCCTTGCAACTGTCCTTAAAATAATTTTTATGCTTATAGATTTGTGTTATATGTTTGCTATTTTGTATGATGTTTGTATTTTTTGTAATTCCTGTATTACTGTCTGTAAAAACTGTATTTGTGATGCCAAGGTTGCCACTGTAAATTAGCTTTGCTCTCTGGTTTCAACCTTAATAAATAAACAAACAAAGGCAGCAAAATGGTGACTGGGAGGGCTCCGGCTGTAAAGATGTACAGCCAAAGTGCAGGCTAGGGCCGATCAAGGTGAAATCTCACCAGCACCGAAGAGGCTTATACCAGAAGACACTATCAACGTCTCAATGTCCAGAACAAAAAAAAATAATGGTAGAGAACTCTTCGGCCCTGCCAGAGAATGACGCAGCTGATGCTGCCAAATGCCTGCTCAACTGGAGGTGGGAAGAAGACTGGCACAAGCCACAGTGGGAGGAGCCGATGTCCTCAATGCTGCAGCTTCAACTTCCTGCCTATGTATCAGCATGAGAAGGAAATCCCAGTGGTCCTAGAACCCTGCGACAAACACAAGGAGGAAGAAGTAAAACTGCTCTGGGACAAAGGTCACAAGTTTTTCCTGAGTTGGGTCTGTTACTGTCACTGTGACAGAAAGGGCTGTTCCAGCAGTTAAGGACCCATAGTATGGAGGGCAGATTATGCATGATCACAGGCCACAACACTCAAGTCAGCTATTTAGGCCATGTCTAGGGAACTTAAAGTGGTTTAACTCTGTTAATGTAAACCCCACAACATGATTCACATCCACACTTTACACAGCGTTACACCGTGTCAATACCGTGTTTGAAAACCATGTTCAAGCCTAGCTCAGAGGTAAGCTTGAATGCAGTTTCAAACATGGTATTGCAGTACACACCATTTACTTACTAATGTGGACAGCAGTCAGATCTGTGTTAAGGTTTGATGCAGGCCCTGAGCACACTGTACCACAAGAAATTTTTTTTGTTATTAGTATTATTATTGTTTTGGTGACTGGGTAAGGCCCACTAGGCCCAAGACATGTGCCTGTTGCCAAGGGCAACCCATGAGTACTGGAGATGTTAAATGACTTGCCCAGGGTCACTCAGTATGTTAAGTGGTGGTACCATGTAGACAAACCCAGATTACAAGCACAGAACCATGCTACTCTGGATGTAGCGAGTCATATTTCAACAGAGTTGTAACCCACCATCAAATCAGTATGGACACTTTAGTGCAACCAATTTAGCACTATTTTAACAAAGTTTTTGAACGCAGACTGAGTGTGTACAGGGCCATACTTTTTGTAGCCGTCCTTAACTAGTCCAGAGAACTGGTGTTCAGTGAGACCGAATAGAGGAATATGACAAAAGGGTTAGTGGAGACTCATTTGTGCTGCAAATTATGATACCACACGGATGCCTGTGAGAAGTATGTAGAGCAATATGCTTGCCTGGGGAATTATCTGGCTACGGCCATGGTCCAAGTCAACCTGGCTGCCAGCATGTCACAGCACACATACTTCTGCAAGATCTCCTTGTTCCTCATCGCCTGTCCTGAGCTCTCTGTTCTGCCGAGGGGGGCCTCTTTGGAGTTCCCAGGGCTAGACTGCAGCATTTGGGAGATAAGGCATTTTCGGTGGCCACACCTACCCTGTGGAACTCATTGCCTAAACATCCAAGGGAGGCCCCTCGATAGAAACCTTCAAAAAGGGACTAAAGACATTTTGCTTCAGCAGGCTTTTAATATCTGAATTGGGTTTATGTTGTATTACTAGGATATTGATGAGTGACTCCCAGCTATTGCTATGTTATGATGTTTGTATATGTTTGTTTTATTGTACAGCACTCCGAGTTCCTGGAAAGGGGCGCTTTAGAAATGAAGACATCTCGCCCTCTCGCCTCCTGCAAACAGAGGACTAAGACAGTTTAAATTTCTTCCCAGAACGTCAGTATTATCAGACAGTGCCAGAGCATTATCAGAAGTAGCCCATCCTGACCAACTATTTAGGACACATATCTGAAGACTTGAACCAGCACTTAAAATATTTTTGAGATATAAGAGGCTATTAAAATATGTGAAAGGTCGCCAAAATATTATATATATAGGCCAGTTCCCATATCTGACACCAATCTAATGCTTGGTTAGGATTCACCTCCCTAAACCATCATGTATTTATAAGGTTAGAGATACTCCCTATGGTCCTAGCAAATATACTTAACCTGGCTTACATCTCTAGTCCAATGGATCTTGGAATACTCACATTATTAGTGTTCAGATAAAGATAAAATACTTCTAGGTCTAAAATTAATTATAAATATGGAGTGAATATTATTAAACCTCTGGTTCAAGTTATAGCTTGTAAAGTGAACTCACAGGCCTTGTATTGTTCTGAAATTTGGGCATGAGACACAATTTTAGAGCTGGAAAATGTTTTTGATCCAGTTGTTTAAGTCCTCTCTTCACTTAAATAAGTCTATACCTACTGTTTAAGTCAGAGCAGAACTTGGTTTAGACAGTTCTACAATGTTGTACGACTCCTTGGTTTTAAGATACTGGATAAAATGTACTGCAGCCTCTACATAGCCAAGTCCCACAGAAAAGGAAAACTGGAGGCCGCCTGGCTGTAGACAATCTGTGGAGAGCAATGTGATTTCTTTGTTAAAAGAATAGGAGAGTCTTTATCTCCATGGTTATTTTTAGACGGGCATTACCACTAGTCTTTAGTACAAACAATACATAAAGTATGGAATCAGAGTATCTAATCAATATTCAGACTTGGGTAATATTTCAAGATCAAAGTGTTCACCCTGGTATGCAGCAAATGATGTTTAGTTTGGAAACATATATTAGATTGCATTTTGATCCCAATAAGAGAAGCATTTATATGTTCTACAGATTTGAGATTTTTCTCAGTAATGTGCTGTATACCAGATCTGCCCACATCCTGGGTTCATGTGATGCCCTCTGTCTCTGTTCAGCATGTGGCACAGAAAAATCTGTTATGTCCTTTTCTACTACATACGGTATGAAACGTTAAGGCCGTCTTGAATTAACACTATACTAATGGGATGGACCTACAGTCCTGAAGACGTTGCTAGAGTTCTTTTTATGGTGAATATGTTTATCGTAAATCAACTTGATAACTATTTTTATAACTTCAAGGGTGTTAGGAAAAGTAAACCTTTTCTGTACCATGGGAATGTCCTTGATGTTTAAAAATCCAATGTGAATATCCATTTTGACACTTTTTTCCTTTTGCGATATGTAATATTTATAGACAATGTCAGGTTTGAGTCTCTAGGGACTTCTTCCTATGTTTAGAATTTCCTAAGGAAAATAATTTCACATTACATGCAGTCACTGCTGCGCTGCTAATGTCCAATCTTTGTGGGTTACCAATTTCTGTTAGTTTTTGGCCTCCCATCAAGTTGTATGCATTTTTTGTTCCAATGGGCTCTCGCTCATTAGGATTGGTGATTATCAGTGTTCTTCTGATTTACATGCCTTTAGCATAGGCATTTTTCCTGACAATGATCTACATACTCATGTCTATACAAGATATCTACCAGATTCTCAGTTGCTAGAACCTGATTTGGCACCATTGCTCACTACTGTATTCTTTCCACTGTAGGCGGCCAATATGTTTGCAAATTTATGTATTTATTGACCAGACATCTGTATCTAATTTTATGTGTTTGTTTCTTAAATCTTCTTGTATGTTTTAAAATTTTAATGGAAAACTATCAATAAAACTTTGAACCTGAACCATGGTTCTCTTATTCATAAGGTCTGAGATATTCACCATCATCCCCCATATCCTTTAATCCACAGGCAGCTGTCACACAGTGCAAGTATCTGATCACTACATGGGAACAGACATACACACTAACTTCAGGATGGACAGGTAGGTGGTACTCTTTCTCGGGGGATCAAACCTAGCACCTACTGTACACCCATTAGCCCAAAACCAGTAGATTTAGTATAGGGCTAGTAAAATCTGCCTTTAGCTAGTTTTGTTGGCTTATAATGGAGATGGTAATATTTACATTAGTACAACAGCTGGATTGGTGGAAGAGTCTGAAGCCAAATAATTTTCACAGTCATTAGTTCTGAAGCCTAGTGGATGTAAAAAAAACTTAATTTAGTTCCCTGTTCAAATATACCATGCTGCTCCTGCTGCATTCTTCAATTATTTCTACTTCTGCAGGAACATCAGGCACACAAGGAGTGCACTCTGCTGTTAGGTTAGTGAGATCTTCATCATAAGGTGATTTTGGCTTAAGGGGTTGTAGGGTTTGTGTTCACTGTTTTCTTCATTTGTTTTGATTTTAATATTATGAGCAGGGCAAGCTCACACAATTGTCATGCCATTTGTATGGCTGCACAGTGATAGCATAACATATTACTAACAAGAGGAAAGGGAGTATGGGAGATAGGAACAAGAACTGATGTACATTACCTCCACTTCCACAGTTAAGTTTCACCACCCCACTGGTGTGCATTACATCCCTGCTCTTCTGTGTCTGTCTGTGCTCCCCATCCCCCTCTCCGATCTACTTAATTCATGAATCTATGGTTATGGCACTTTTTTTTCCATTTTCTGTGCCACCTGTGCAACAGAAGAATGTTGCGAGTACACGTAATACTTTTATTGGTTCTTCACGTTTAACTTATAGAGTATACATTATGCACACTGTTATATCTTTCCAGTTGTAGGTCAATAAACCGAGTACATGTAACACTTCAAGCAGGGTCCAGTGTCAGTGAATGAAGAACAGCCAACATAGCAGAAATGGTGTTTTACCTACACAGTATGCACTATACTGAAATGACAGGCAAATGTTTCAGAGAATAAGACAGGCAGTCTGTCATTACGTTAATGTAGAAATCCAGAAAGCTCGCCCTGACACGACTCCCTTGAAACAAAATTTCTCAAGTTTGGTGCCTCTGCCCTTGCATGCCCTGTCCGAGACCTATTCAACTTGTCTTTCCTATCCAGCACAGTACCAGATATGTGGAATGTGGCGATGGTAGTCCCGGTGCATAAGGGGGGTCCCAATCAGTGGCGGAGTTAGAGAGGGAGCTGGGGGGGGCGGTCACCCCTCCTGGCTGCCCAAGTGTGAGTAGTGGTGCCCCACCACCATCTTTATTCACTGTTTAGTGCCCATTGTGGAGCCTATGATTGACTGAATGGGCCCGGATCCCAAATTCTCTCAAACCTGGCTCCACCACTGGTCCCAATACTGTTGTCGACCATTACAGACCTATATCTATTCTCTGCCATTTGGCAAAGTTACAGGAGCGAATAGTCTACAGCCACCTTCAGGACTACCGTGAATCACACAACCTGCTATCCCCCTATCAGCATGGTTTCAGAAGTTACCACAGCACCCAAACTGCCCTCATAAAAGTGACTATGGACATATACAATGCTATGGACAATGGTTGCACCGGAGCCATTTTCATTGACCTCACTAAAGCACCGATCTGGTTAACATGGTCTTCTACTCCAACAGCTACAAGTTTTTGGCCTGGATGTCAATACCTGAGCTGGGTAAAGCTACCCATCATGCCGCTCACGAAGAGTTAAGTGGGACGGCTACTTTTCCGAACTTAGGCCCATAACCCACAGTGTTCCACAGGGATCCATATTGGGACCCTTACTATTCTCACTTTTCATTAATGACTGCCCACGTTTTTGCGGTGGTGCCACGGTGCATCTTTATGCGGATGATGCAGTCATCTACCGCTCATCACCCAACATCGACCTAATCAATCTGGAACTTGCCAAGGACTTTGCTTCCCTCGAGGACTGGTTCAATCATAAACATCTTGTTCTTAATATCAGGAAAACTAAATGTATGCTATTCTCCCACCGGTCCGCCACTAAGCTCACTCCCCCCTCCCTCAACATTTCGTAAAATATGGGTGACCCCCTGGAGATGGTTCCATCCTTCAGGTACCTGGGTTTCACCTTGAACCCAACGCTCTCTTTCAATACTCATGTCTCCAACATTATCAAAACTATGAATCAAAAACTTGGCCTGCTTTATTGGATTCACCTGTTTCTTACCGCTGCCTCCTGCCCAAGAATTGCCTCCACATCTCTTATTCCCCTCTTAGCATATGGAGTCCCACTACTGCTCTCTACTAATTCTTCCTCACTCTCCCTCCTTTCCCGGGCCTAACACAGGATTGGAAGGTTTGCCCTGGGGGCCAACTCTTGCTCACACCACTGTAATGTCCTCTCCACCTGGGCTGGTTACCCTATGAAGCTAAACTGAAGTACTTCTCCATGTGTCTTATGTTTAAATTTGTACACTACTACTTCCCCCTGCCCTAGGGATACCACACATTCCAGGCAAGCACCTCACACCCTCCGCTCTGCCTCCCTTCCCCTGCTAGTTCTCGCCAATGTACGTCTAGCCACCACTAGGAGATCCTTCTCTTTCGCCGCTGTCTGACTGGAACTCCATCCCTCCCCACATCCTGAATAGTTCCCCTCTTCCTCTATTCAAGTCTAACTTATATGCCTCTCTTGCTGCCCATACATCCTGCTCCTGTCTCCGCTGATGCCCCCATACCCTTCTCCTCACCTACCACCAATCCCCCATCCCTCACTTCCTCTCCCGTCACCTCACTCCTCCCCACTCAGCCCACTTTAACTAAAGACCATCTCTTCTATTGATCCATTCTTTCTCCTTTTGTTCTTTTGTAACAACTATGCATGTATACAGCCTGAACTTGATGTATGTTATTTATGTGGCAATTATATCTAGCTCTTAATTATTGTATTCAATGTACTGCGTAAATCCTACTGTCCTCCACTGCCTTCCTGTTCATTTGTACCAACTGCTGTACTAATTTTGACCTCGGGTCAACCATGAAAAAGGGACTGTAATTGTCTCAGTGGACTTACCCGGTCACCAAAAATCCATAGGTTTGCAGAGAAAGCAGTGTAAACTGAAATCACCAAGGAAAGAACAGTTTACTTATAGCAACAGTAGACCTTAGAGAGAATTTCCTCCATTGAGCCGTATCATGGAACTGCAAGCCGTTGGCATCAGGAGCACCCGAACTTTGCGCTAGCTGGGGCAGTCCACATCGATGTGCATCGTCGTCACCTATAACACATAGGTGACCCCACCATCCCCTAGTTCCTTGTTGGAGACAAGCCTGGATGCTCACTGGACTGACAGGGACCAAAGCAATCAGGACAGTATATAAAAACCTGAGAAATATGTCAAAATCAAGTATAAGAGGAGAACCAGGGTGCAACAGCAGGCAGGATAACCACCTGCCACCCAAAAGAGAGAAGAAGGGATTGAAAGATGCGTTCAATAGAGGAGATTCTCTCAAAAATCTGCTATAATGATAAGTAACTATTCCATCTTCTGTGAGAAAAGTGCCATGACCGAGACATTTAAGTTCCTGAGGGGACTAAATAAGGTGCCCTACTCAAAATTGTTCAGTAGGGTTGCCGGCTCATCCACTAGAGAGCACGAATGGAAGCCGCAGGGAGGGAGGGAGGAAGCTTCAGGAGGGATCCAAGGAAACACTATTTTACAGAAAGAATCATGGATCCATGGAACAGGCTGCCGGTAGCAGTGGTGGTAGCAAAATCTGTGACAGTACTCAAACTGCTGTGGGATAGAGCAAGAGCTTGCATAGAATCCGCGGGATCCAACGTGGGCATAAAAACAGAAGGGGGGCTAGGTCCTGGGATCAGTGACGGTCTCTGGAACTCCTAGGCAGACTTTATGGACCACTGGTCTCCTTCTGCCATTTTTTTCCTCTATGTATCTATATTTTGTATCTCTCTCTCCTCCCGCCTCAACTGAGCCACCACCTATAAAAGAAAATATAACCAATAATATAGAATGAGAACAGAGGAGAGTTACAAAATCTATCAAGAGTTTAGGAAACAAAGATTATGGAAGTCGCTTAGGTGAACCAAAATTAGTCACTCTGAAATCTCAAAGGATCAGATGGGATTTGTTTATGTTTCACATAATAAATGATCCAGAATGAATGGTTTCTCTAGATATGGGTTTCAAACAGGATAATGGAGAACTGAGGGGTCGTGCTCTACAGTTGCAAGGAAGCAGATTTAGGTGTGAAGAAATGAAGTATTACTACACACAGAGGGTGAGAGTGGGGTGTGGAATAGCCTTCCTTTTGAAGTTGTTGCCAATAAGAATAAAATGGAGTTCAAAAATAGGCTGGATTTCTAGCTGACTTTACAATCAAATATTAAACTCTACCACTAATATAGTGGGGGAGCAGTTTACATGGGCTATTTTGCCTTTATTTGCTCCTTTAACTCTAGTATTACTATTAACTTAGTATTATCACAGAACAATTCCCAAGCAGTACTAAAGCACTGAGGAAGGAAGGATGGATCTAAATACGCCGAGTAAGTAGGCCAGCAGGGCAGAAAAGCCAAATCTGGTGTAACAGAGATATGTTCGAACTGCAATGTTTAGCGATTGTATAAACAGTACTCCAAGTGGAAGCAGCATAGACGTCAGCAGTGGACACAATCTGAAAACAAGCCACAGAAGTAGCCATCCCATGGGTGAACGTGGACAGGACCAGGAAACTGCTTACCGTGCTTCTGGTAACGAAAAAGCAATGCAGCAGGCTAACCGACTAGAAAGGCCCTTCTCAGAAATAGGGGACCCCACCATTCCGAGGGCGAAAGCCACCAACAGCTGAGAGGATTTCCTACAATCTTTAGTAAAATCAAGGTACTAATGCAATGTCTGACAGAGGACATGCATGTGCAGACGAAGTTCCCAACTATCCGTGAGAGATTAAACAAACTGGAAGGTCAGTCTGATTTAGCATTCATTCAGAAATGATCATTGGCACAAACGAGGACTGGACACAAGTAACCCGATTCTTGAGAAAACAAGGAGGATCTGCAATCAGGGCTTGCATTCAGAAATATGCCTAGCAGGTACTGAACTTTATCAAGGAATACATGAGGCCGCATCCATATGAGATAGGAGGTAATCCACAGCTCGACTTGTTGGACATTGCACTAAGTTCAATATGTCTGTACTAATATTCCTGGTGCGCCCCTGAAAAGGGACCTTGAGCCCAGCGGGCCTACCCAGTCATCAAAATTCAATAAATAAAATAAATAATGTAAGGATTCGGTTGATGAGAAGTACACCAAACCATAAAACATTTAAATTTTTGTCAGTAGGTGTTATCTAGCAGACAGCTTAAGAGCCCCTGCAGAACAGCTGCAACTGTCAGCAAAACCCCAAAGCAGGAGAGCCTCCATGTCCTCAGGAGCTAGGCACAGAGTGCAGGGATTGAAGATCCGATGCACCAGGCAGCCCTGCTCCTGAGAGAGAAGTTTTCAGACAGAAAGGGCCTCTGAGATCAGTGGCAGGGCTGGAAACTAGTGGTTCCCACTTATAACCTGAAACAGAAAGACTGTCCATTTTCTACCAATGGTCAGTAGCTTGGAACGTAATTCCTCAAATATTAAGAACTCAGCTGATCTTACCAGAGGCTGATGAGATAAAACTATGGCTTGATAATGCCAAAGAATGTCTGCCATGTTGCCAGGCACTTTAATGTTCATCTTTGGATTACCTGTAAGTACTGTATAAAACTCACTGTACCCATCTCCCATACGAATATTTTATGTTGCAATGATCTTTCTTGCTTGCCTATTTTTCCTTTGTAAATTACACATGAATTTTAATGTCTGTGCTATTCTGTAACAAGTTATAAATGAGACCCTTGTTGCAAATGAGCCTCAGCTCAGAGTTTATCCTTGTTCACATTTTTAATACGAATAAATATTATCTACTCGGCCGGCCCGCCAGCGCAGCAGTTGGATTTCCGCTTGCAATGCCAGCGACCCAGGTTCAGTAACAAGCCTGGTAGCCAGACGGCCAGGCCGGGTAGGAGGCTTGAGCGTCCCAAGGACAACTCTCCGCCTTCTCCGGGATTCAGGACTTGCAAGATGTCTGACCTGGGTGGAGACCTGCTGCAGCCCAAGTCAGTAGAAGGGTATGCGGTTGGATGTCTGCGCTAGCGCCTTGACTACATACCTCCCGTACACAGCATGCCAATAAACAATGGAAAACACCTGCAGCGCCACCGTAGACGGAGCACCATGGCCTGATCCTCAATGCCCTACCTGCCCTGGGACAGCATTCCGGACGACAACAGGAAGGATCTCGGGTGTAAGGGTCTCTCACCTGATACCCGCCTGTAGGGGGTATAACCAAGGCTACATGGGGGATGGACTGCGCCAGGCTCCAGGTAAGAGGGCGGGAACCGATAAAGCCACACTGGTATCTCCCGAATAGTGGGGGCGCTGCGGGCAGGAGTATAAAGAAAAAAAAAAAGAATTATCTACCAAGTCCTGCTCATAGAAGGAATGTGACAGGGGTTTCAAATGCCAATTGCTGAAACAAATGGAACCAGATGCGTCTGCGCCAGTACGGAGTCACAAAAAAAAAAAAAAAATCAGGGCAGCTGACTCAGCCTGCAACTTGACCAGAACCCTCTGTGTCAGAGGGAATGAAGGAAATGTGTACATGAACATCCCTTTCAAGAGAGGGACAACGTGTCTCCCACAAAACTCCAGGCCCTGGAGAAAGCAGAAAAGTGGCACGTTTGCATTGTATGGAGACGTAAAGAGGTCAATTTCTAGGTGACCCCCACTTTATTTAAAGGTCGCCCACGATGGAATCCAACAACTCCCATTCATGGCCGAGTGCCTGGGAGCAGCTGAGACGATCTGCTACAGCACTGAGGGTACTGGGCAGAAAAGACAGGAACATGCCGTGTTCCATGGCTCAGTGCCAGACTCTCTTCATTTCTCTGCAGAGGATACGCACAAACTCCCCTTGGTGGATAATGTAGTACATCACCAAAATGTTGTCTGTATGGATCAACAGCTGGTGACTCCAAAGAAGGTGAAGACATATAGGCCAAGCAGAACAGCCCTTATTTCTAGATTGTTGCTGTGCAGACCTGTGTCTAAGAGAAACTACCGACTCAAGAGTATGGAAGGGGCCTAGTCAGGAACCCCACCCTGAACAGGATGCATCCATCATTATGACTAGAAGAGGAGACGGAGAACAGGGATCCCTTTTCCAGGTTGGACCAATCCACCAACCAGTGCAGGGAGCTGCAAAGTGGAGGAGTTCCTTGTATGAGATGCTCCATTTCATCCAAATGCTGAGCCCACTGGATACAGAGATACCACTGTGGAATCCTCATATGCACACATGACAGCAGGAAAGTGAGAACAGCAGCAGTCATGAAGCATATCAATTGTAGGAGACATCTGGCTGAAACAAAGTCGATGGAAGAGACCAGCTGAGCCTGGGCAACCAACACTGTACCATGGCCTGAGGGAAGAAAAGCCTAACCAACAACAGTGTCCAGAACTGCCCATATACTGGAAGAGCTGGCAAAGACTGAACACTAACTTTGGCTCATTCATCAGAATGCCCAACTGCTCAAGAGCTGTTTGGTGCAGAACAGAGTGGAGACTATTACCTTCCTCGATAGGGCCTTCAGAAGCTAATCGTCAAGTACATGGGGGAGAGAAAGGCCCTCCCCTTCTGAGGGCAGCTGCAGCCACAGCAAAGCATTTGTAAAGACATGTAGTGCACAGGAAAAGCCAAAGAGCAACATATAAAACTGATGGTGAAAGCCCCGAGCATAAACCAGAGGTACTTTCTGGGGACTTGTGGATCTCGATATGGAGGCAAGTGCCCTTCATATCCAGGGCACACAGACAATTCCCATGCAGCAGCTGGGGGAGCATGGTCTGTAGAGAGACCATGTGGAACCTTTTGTATTCTGTGAACAAGACAAGGCCCCACAAGTCCAGGATGGGACACAACTCCCCTGTCCACTCTGGTACAAGAAAGTAACAACAGTAGTAGCCCCGATTCATTTCTGCAATCAGGGATGCATTCTATGGCCCTCCTATGGAGAAGTGCTTGAACCTCCTCCGGCAGGAGGATGAGATGTCCCAGAAGGTAACGGTTTGGCATGGAAGGACGTACAGAAGGAACAAGGAGGAGTTCTAGGACATACCCTCACTCAAATCACCCAAGCATCCATTGTGACCCCTCTCCACTTTGGAAGGAAGAGGGCGGAGATGTGGTTCACAAGGACGTCCCGATCTGCAGGAGCAGGTGCGGGAGGGGAAGGAGTCAAAAGTTACAGAGGCAGCTGGCATGCCAACAAGACCTGCACCTTTGGTGATCCTGGCATGGGCACTGGGAGACAAAGGGGTCTAAGGGGAGGTTAGGAGTTGCCAGAAGCCATGGCCGGGTGCCTGGGAAAGCCTCTACCAGGACAGCACACAGCCTACAAAAGGAACCCCAGCCTTAACACCAAGGCTTTGGATTAGGGTTATGAAAGGACCTCAAAATCATTTTAGACATCTGAAGGTCCCTCAAAAACAGACATTGGTACCAAAAAGCTGCCCACCACTAAAGGAAGCATTAAGGAGCAACTGTTGGACATTGATGGCAAACCCAGTCACACATAGCCACGAATGGCAGTGAAGGCAAATGCCAGAAGCAGCCGCACAAGCAGCAGCACCAGAGGCCTCATAAGCAGACCTTAAATGAGAACTGCCACGAATCTGCAAGCCTGTGCTTTCTGCAGATGCTGCATTTCTAGTCCTGGTTCATATTCTGTTTTTCTACCATTTGTACTGGTGTTTTAGCAAATTCTCTGGGTGTTTCTGCTTTACACACTGGTGAGCAGCACTATTTTACAATCGTATGATGTAGTTTATGTCCTTATTAAAGAACTTACATTGTTTTCACAATGCATTTACATTCTGCTCTGGAACTCTCAAACTCTGTGGCCTAAAGGGGACATAAACTACGTCACACAGTTCTAAAATGGCACTTACCACCAGACAGTAAATAAGAAACACCCACAGAGTTTACTAAAAGGCTAAAAAAAGTTGGAACAGTAACAGAAAGGGATCAAATATATGAAAAAGGTACCTACTGGGAAAAAAATGACTTACAGGTTAAGTGCAGTTCTGCTTTAAGAGGTGCTTACCAGCCTCCAGATCATGGGTAACAGTCTGCTGAACTTCAGTTTTATTTGGTCATTCAGGCAGCTTGTTGGCCAAGGCAGCCCTAGACCTCCACAGGCTATTCTGATATTTAAGCATACAAGCCTGGTAAGCTGCAATCCTGAGGCTAATGGACGCTGAAGCATATGTCCTCTTGCCCACCACATCAAGCTTTCCTGATTCCTTGTCAGGAGGAAGAGAACTCGTGTGTTTAGGAGCTTTAGATTGGTCATATGTAGCCATAATAACCACAGAATCCATCACAGGTTGTGTGGGATAATAGGATTTAGGTGAAGGGGCTGGATATGGTTTATCTGCATTACGGCACAGTGGGCAAGCACTGGGTCTGTGCCAAACAGTCATAGTGGCAACTTCCAAAGTTAAATAGATAAGAGGGAAAATAACAGTAGGTAGAGCAGAACCCTCTAAAAATTCAGAGGGTTCTTCTTGAGGAATCCTCAACAGTGAAGCCCAGCTTGGCCTGTAACTGCCAAGGAAAAGGCCTGAAAAGAAGAATCTTCAGTAGGGGACCTAGGCGTATAACCTATACGGTCCTTACTACATGTAGATAAACTGAAGCTGGAAAACTACACTGAGGCAGGGGGCATGCCTTCCTCCTCTTCCTCCTCCATCAGGTCTGGATTACATACCTCCCGTAGCGGGTCATAATGTCGCACGCTTAATAGCGTACAACATTATGGCTAACCCGGTAGAGCAAAGTATGCTACCACTACTGGTGCAATACCACGTATACTGCTGCATGCGGTATTGCACCAGTAGCGGTTTCCCAGGCAGAGGATAAGACCTCTGCTGGGAGCGGGTTCTGACAAGCAGCTGCGGTGGCTCACAGGACTGAGCCACAGCAGTAGATACCCAGGTGCTGCGTCTTGGACTGGGTTTGATTCCCAGTCCCAGGAACATTTTATTTTTTTCCTAGACTTGATGCCCCCCGAGTTGGACCCCCCCCCCAGAGTTGAGAATCTTTAGTGGGGGGGGCCCACAGAAAAAAGTCTTGTGCCTTATGGCATAAATCGTGCTGTATTGGCAGTGCAATTTTGCCATGCAGCATAATGTCTTGCAACATTATGACCCCATGCCCATACCACCTTTTTCTCCTCACAGACAGTCAGCAGTAGGCAGTGGGTCGACGGCAGGAGGCGGCCGCAGTGGAGGCATCATGGACAGTGCAGGCATCAACAAAAGAAGTTCCTGGCAAGGTGTAGTAACCTGCATAGGAAGCATTGAAACTCGACAGCAGTGGACCTGGCACTGATGACAGACCTAAGTGTCGGCAGCACAGCCATGGACAAGTGTCTTTGTAACAATTCAGATTCTGAATGTCTGAATGAGCATCTGCATGTCGACAAGCCCGGACAAGGTTATAGACAACCGATTCATTGATGGGACAGTGCCAATGGCGAAATCAGCTGGTGTGGGATTACAGCCAGTGCCAGACACTGATCTTACTGTCAGAGATTGTCAGGGCAGTAGAGATCTGAGGACTTACACTGGGATTTGTCCTGTTCAGTGAACTTAGCTCTTAAGAGTGAGCCCTGGCAGGAGTCATCTTTGTCAGGACACCCCTCTGCTTATCCTTATCAACATGGCAGTGTTGTCTGCCAATTCAGGAACACTGCTGATTAAGTAGCCTTCCTTTCGGTCCTTCTTGGACAAATCCACAGAGTTGCACCACTGACTGTGGGGGTGACATGAGAGCGAGTTGTGGGAAGGGGTGGGTGATGGCTGGCAGCCTGCAATGCACGCTGTTTGTCCTCCATAGTCTTAAAAGAGAACTGCACTGAGCCTGTAAGTCATTTTCCTAGTAGAAGCTGTTTCTTTAAAGAGCTCCTGATAACAATAGGAAAAACACAAAAAAAGCAACATTTACATCCAACTCCATCCCATTTTCTTTACTATTTCGTATATTTTCAGTAATTAATTCCCAATGTTCTTTATTACTGAAAAAAGCTGCATGAAAACAAGATCCCTGTCCCCTACACTGTATCTACTCTGCTTCTCTACACATGACATCACAATCCCGTTTATGATTTCATAATTATCTCACAGCAACATAGTTTGATGTCAAACAGAATGATGATGTCAGGTGTAGGTAGACAGCCAGAGCTAAAATGGCAGAGATACTATATTCATGCAAATACCCTTAGTAATAAGGAAATAAGGGTGAGAACTACAGAATAAAATATGAAATACAAGCTACATTTATGTCTGAATGTTACACTTTTTCAAAGTTGTCTCAACTGTGACAGGAGCTCTTTAAATGCTGGTTAAAATTCTGTTATTGCTCCATCTATACTGGCCTATTAGTAACCTCAGTGGGTGTTACCGATTCACACACTGGCGTTGAGTATCATTTTAGAATTCTGTGATGTAGGTTATGTCCCTTCCTGTCACAACGTTCTATAACAGAACATGGACATATTGTGCCAACAATGGAAAATCTGAGCAAGAGACAGACTACACCATACAGTTCTAAACTGGCACTTAACACCACAGTTTCAATCATAAACACCCACTAAGATAACTAAAAGACATATAGAGATGGAACAGTAACAGAATTGGAACCAGTATTTTAAAAAACAGCTTCTAAAGGGAAGAAATTATTTGCTTGTTCAGCAAAGTTCCCCTTTAAGTTTTAAATGAACTTCTAAGGCTTTCCTGTGATGTATCTGAGAAGCCTGGTTAGAGACCTGGCAAATGCTATAGAGGCCTTCACTTCGTAAAAGAGGCCTAGGCAGTGGATGTACAAGTCGTGAACATTGTACTTATAAATTCTGACTTGAATGCAACGACAATAGTGGAACATCAGTTCCATATCTTTAGTAGGACGCATAAATGTTAATTACAAAAAACAAAAGTGAACAAAGTAGTAGAAGCGTTAACGATACTTGCTAAATCTGATGGCGTTCAGCAGCAACAGTGAACCAACAAGCAGTTGATGGCAGGAGAAGAACAGAGGCACAATGGGGATGCATGTCGACATGGGTGGCCCCAGCTAGCAAACATTTCAGGTGGTTCTGATGACAGCAGCTTACAGTTCCATGACGTTGCTTGATGAAGGAAATATCCTCAAATATATGTACCAATCCAAGACAGTAATACAAGTAATGCAAGTAAATTACTCTGCTTTGCAACAGAACAGTAGAAGGAAAGAAAAAAAACACCACATAGTATCTTTCAGGTGGTTAATGATCTTTATTGGACTTCTACCTCCTAAAAGTTAGTTTCAAAAACAATTTTGTTAACCCAGTGAAAGGTATCCCTTACAACATATTTTGTTTTGTCTTCATCGTAGACTGGACTAACATACAGTCAAGCTCAAAATGTGACCGCAAATGCAGCACTGGCAGGCTGACCATCTAGGTGGCTATGCCTTGAAAATGTGTGGATGGGGGCCCACTGGCCTCTCCTACAAATGAGCTCTAGAACACGCCAAAGTGCTGCATAAGGCAGTCATAGCCACCGTGAAATCCACCCTGACCCTGGATAGCGCATAGGCACTCCGGGAAGGGTAAGTCAGTCTAGTGGTGGTACGTAGACATTTGGCTAGTATACGGATGGCCGGAGGGGATCCGTTCTTTCCTTAACCAAGGAGAACAAAGGGCCTGTCTGTGGTATTCAATGACTTGATGTGTTCAACGTAAATCCTGAAGGCTCTTTTGCACAGCCTCAGAATGCAGCCGCTTCTGTTTGGCATTTTTCTGGGTTCAGGCAAAGTGAGGGCAATGCTATTTCCAGATTTCAGTGGCCATCAGAAACCACCTTGGGAAGGAAGCAAGGCACTGTTTTAAAGGAGTACTGTCCTTGTGAAAAACAAAACAAACAAAAAAAAAAACAACACAATTATGACACCTTATGTGATACAGTTTAAATCTTGCTAATCCTCCCAAACGAGCACATAACCATGAGGAAAGGACCTTGAGGGATAGGAGCCACAGAGACATCAAACAGATGTTAAAATGTATTTCTTTATTTCAAAAGATCTAACAGGAAAGACAATGTCAAAGGGGAGGGGAGGGGGAAAATTAGGAAAGCACAACAATACGTTGCAACAAGCCCTGGGGGCAGAAAGGCTGGTGCGAGTCCCAGTGGACGCTGAGAGACAGGGCTGGGGTGCCCATCTGAACGTGAATCACGGTCATGGGGAGCATAAATAGAGCAACAAAAATATATATGTTAAAACATTCGAACAACAACAAAATGAACAAGATAAGCTAAGTAGCGATCTGAAGAGCAACAATAATAAGTGCAAACTGGAAAACATCTTGAGTACGAACCAGGCACTGCTAGGCATTGTATTAAAATGTAGATGGCAGCAATTTGAAGGATGAATTAAGTGCTGTTGGCACTTTGTTCAGCAGGGAAGGATGGAGAAACTCTATATTAGGCCTCCAGGTGGGAAGAGTATGCAAGCATCTAGGTCACAGCTCGTGGCAGGCTTTTAGGTCGGACCACATCTGGCTGAGATCCTAAAGAATGCAACCCACTAGAGTTTTGCAACCCAACAAACTCTGTAGGAAGAAAGGGCCACCACCTGCACCCTCAGTAAATTAAAAACTGACAACCCTTTGTCTAGTAATTGCTACAGAAATTCAAAGACATTAGAAAGAGAGGTGAATGAGGGTTGGTCCACAAGAAAAAATTACTCACCTTAGTAATGTTGTTTCTTCTAATGGAGTCTTGCTATATTATTACTATTGCAGTTTGCCCCAGCCTTAGAACTGCTCCGGAGGTGAAAGAGTTAACTTCCATGCAGAGCATGGAGCTTAGAGTGCAAGCTCGGTTCAGAAGCTCTGTTTGGCTGGTTTCAAACCGAAACCGTCAGATTTTTATGAGCAAAAACTCACTAAGGTTCTGTGTGGAAGCTGTAACCTACACTAGCCAACTGGCTACTAATATATTAACACATTTTTACTGGTCCCAACACAAAGACTCAAGTCAGTGGACCAGAAAATTAAGATAAAATAACTAAATGAACACAACACCCAAACATGAAAGAGGCATCAATAAATGCCAACAGAGGACTACCCACCTAACCCAAAGTAGGAGTTCTGAGAGGGGCAGGCTGGGGAGGTCATAATATAGCAAGACTCCATTAGAAGAAACAACATTACTAAGGTGAGTAATTTTTCTTCAAACAACATGAAGTCTTGCTATATTATGACTATTGCAGACTACACAGCAGTACCTCCATGGAGGAGGGACAGAATCTACTTAGGAATAGGCTCTGAAGCACGGTTGTGCCAAACCGAGCATCCTCCTGGCCTGAATATCCAGGGAGTAATGCTTGGTGAAAGGTGTACCGTCTTCCAAGTAGCTGCCTGACATATCTCCAAGATAGGGATGTCTCTAGCAGCAGCTAGAGTGCGGCTTTACCTCTGGTAGAGTGAGCCCTCAGGCCTGAGGGAACCTTACCCAGCTTTTGATAGTAAGGTGTATACAAGAAGCATCCACCACCTGGCAATGGATCTTTTAGTGGCAGAGTCTCCTTTTCCAGCCTCACCATAAGTGAGAAACAGTTGGAGGAGTCAAACCTGTGACCCTTGTACAGCTCTATGTAGTAACTTAGGGCCCTCTTAACATCTATGCTGTGCAGCCTCCTCTCACCAGAGGAGGAATGGTCAGTGAAGAACACTGGAAGTGAAACAGATTGGTTAAGGTGGAAATCTGAAACCACCTTAGGCAAAAACTTCCTGTTAGTCCTGAGGACCACTTTATCCCTGTGAAAGGAAATAAAGTCAGTTTCTACTGATAAAGCCTGTAACTCACTTATACGCCTGGCAGAAGTGATGGCTACCAGAAATACAGTTTTCCAAGTCAAATACTTAAGCTCTGCCGAAGACAGAGGCTCAAAGGGGTTGCATTAGCTGAGCAATGCATACATTAAGATCCCAAGCCAGGGGGGGTCCTGAATGGGGATTGGTGTGAAGCAATCCTTTAAAAACTTGGAAAATACAGGATGAGCAGAGAGAGAGGGCTTCCTGCTGAAATGAAGGCAGAGACAGCAGCCAAGTGCACTTTCAGGGTGGCTGGTCTCAGTCCCAAAGAATTAAGATGGACCATGTAGTCCAATACAGTAGGTAGATCAGCAGATTCTGGGAAACATGCTTCCCAGAACACCATATGGAAAACCTTTTCCACTTGGAGTTATAGGTAGCCCTGGTGGAAGGCTTCCTAGCAGCCTTCAGGATTTCGAGAACACTTTGAGAAAGTTGCAAATCAGCAAACTAACTGCTCAAGAGCCAAGCCTTGAGGTTGAAGGATTTGAGATTCGGATACCAAACTCTCCCCTGAGCACAGGTTAACAGATTGTGGTTCCTGGGGAGACACAGGGGAAGATGGACTGCTAAGGACAGAAGGAGTGGGTACCAGGGCTGCCTGGCCCAGTCTGGAGCAATCAGGATCATTTTGCATCGCTGAGACCTGATTTTGACTAGTACTTTGAACAGGAGAGGGAAGGGGGGAAAGGCATAAAGAAACTTCCCTTCCCAATCGAGGAGAAAGGCATCCAGGGAACTGAGCCCAACACTGGGGGCCTGCAACAAAACAGTGGAAGTTGATAATTGTCTGGGGCTGCTAAAAGATCTATCTGAGGAGTGCCCCATCTGGCAAACACTATCCCAGTACTAGGGGATCCAGTGACCATTCGTGATGGCCCTGGAAATCCTGCTGAGGGCATCTGCCAAGACATTGTCCTTGCCTGGGAGGTGAACTGCTATGAGGGAGGTGTTCAGGGAGTAAAGCCAGAGACCACAACTTCATTGCCTCGTGCACAAGGCGAAGACCGAGTGCCCCTTGTTTGTTGATGTACCACATTGTAGTGGTGTTGTCTGTTCTGACCTGTACCACCTTGTTCTGAACAGATGCAGAGAAAACCTGAAGTGCTAGAAAAACAGCTCTGAGTTCCAACAGATTGATGTGGAGCAGAGATCCCTGAGGGGACCATAATCCCTGGGTGGAGAGGTCGCCCATGTGAGCTCCCCATCCCAAGAGGGATGCATCTGTAGTAAGGGTCAAGGAATGGGACAGAGGGATGAAAGGCACCCCCTGTCTCAGATTGCTCTGATCCTGCCACCACTGAAGGGCCTGGATGAGGGTTCGAGTCACTGGGATTCATTTGGATAAAGGATCTATTCTTTGAGACCAGAAAGCTCTCAAATGGAACTGAATGTCCCTCATCTGAAATCTTGCTCCTTGCACCACAGCTGTGGAGGCAGCCATGTGCCCTAGGAGCTGCAGGAAATGCCTTGCTGGTCGAGAAACCTGCAGAGTGAAGGAGGCGGCCAGGGCCACTAAGGTCCTTACCCTTTCCAAGGAAAGGAAGGCTCTGGCCTGCTTTGTATCCAGTTCTGCGCCTATAAAGGGTGAGTACCTGGACAGGTTCCAAAACTGACTTTGGAAGATTGAGAAGAAATCCAGAGAGGTAAGCAGCTGCTGGGTAACTAGCAGGTGATTTGACCTGGTCTGGAGACTAACCCACAATGAGCCAGTCGTCCAGGTAGGAAAAATGGCAATCTTTTGCCTTCTTAGGTGAGCGACTGCTACTGCCAGACACTTTGTGAACACCCTTGGGGCAGAAGTAGGTCGAAGGGCATTGCTCTGAACTGATAATGGCCTGAGGGCAGTTCGAATCTGAGGTACTTGATGGGAGCTCTGATAAGAACATGGAAGTAGGCATCTTTGAGGTCCAGGGAGGCTAGCCAGTCCCCTGGCCTTAGGGAGGGTAAAATCATTCCCAGTGTCACCATTTTGAACTTTGGCTTTAAAGGTGCTTGTTTAGATATCTTAGATCCAGGATAGGCCGCCACTCTCCTGTCTTTTTGGGGTAAGGAAGTACCGGAGTACAGACCCTTGCCCTGGTGAAGGGAGAAACCTTTTCTACAGCTCTGAGAGCCAGGAGGGTTGAGACTTCTGTTTCCAAAGCAAGAGTCTCTAAAGGGTTTGTAGGTGGAAAAGATCTGGCTCTCATCTTTGGAAATTTCTTGAAGCTGAGAACCAGACCCTGGCTCACTACTTCAGGACCCACCTGTCTGAAGTTAAAGACTGCCAGTCCTGGGCAGTGAGCCAACCTGCCCCCTACAGGTAGTGGAGAGCCGACCCTGGGCATCCCATCAAGGGTGCCTGTTTGGCAGGGGCTTTAGGCTGAGGGTGGAGCAGGCCTGCTCGAACCCCATCTGCCCTCCCTCTGAAGAACCCCTCTGTACATAGGCTGAAGAGGAGGGGCCGAGTCTGGTAAAAGGCCTGTGAAAAGGCCTACCCTGGGGGCTGCCTCTGAGGAGTGGCTTGCCGTTCCTTGGCTAGTGCACTCCTGTAAGTGGTTCTATATTCATCCATTTTCTTGATATAATTCTCTGTCTGTTCCCCAAACAGAGAATTTCCCACCACAGGAAAATCCATAGCCTTAGAGTGGGTATCCTGTGACAAAGTAGTACACCTGAGCCAGGCCAATCTAGAAAAGCCACAGATGTAGCCATGACTCTAGAGGATACATCATTAGAATCCACTGCAGCATGGAACTGCACCTTAGATGCCTCAATACCATCAAGAGCCACCTGCTCCAGCTCCTTTGCGAGCTGGCCAGGGACCTGTTTAGCTAAGGCCAGGACAGTATCCCATCTAGATTTCTGGTATCTTGCAACATAAGCCATATAGTTAGCTTGTCCGAGTCCCAGGATGCTGCCATGTATTGTTTTTGGCCATGGCATCAATCTTCCTGGAATCCTTGTCAGGAGGATGTGAAGCCAGTGGAATATTAGCTTTATCACAGGCTGCAGCCTGAACTACCCCAACATGACTGCATTGCTGTGAAAGAAAATCTGTATCAGGACCTGACAAAGTGTACCTCCTGTCCATCTTTTTATCCACAGGAGGCACAGAATTAGGAGCTTTTAAATTTTTTACTGTTTGTTTTCTAAAGGATTTATGTAAAGGGATGGACAACCTCCTGTACTCTGGGATATCCATCATCTCCACATAGTAAGGCTCTCTTGCTCATCCAAAGCCTCCTCTAAGGGAAGCTGGAGAGTCTCAGCAACTTTTTATAAAACAAAAATGAGAAGGGACTCAGAAAGCCTAGGGGAGACTCACCTGAAGGTCTGTCTGGGGAGATGTCTGGTTCAATGGGCACATCCAGACTTTCAAAATCATTCACACTGATCATAATCCTCATCCCCCTCCTCTGGTTCATAGAACTCTTCTATATCATAATCCTGAACCACTGGAACCGACCGAACCGACCTTTTGCCAGACAGTGGCAGTTCGGAGGGAACCGGGGACAGGGACTGGACAATCTGTATTGCCCTGGCTATCTCAGCAGCAGTTGGAGAAGGAATTTTGGACTCCAAACCTGCTGATTTTTTAGATTTCTTTGCTGGAACTGGCTCCTCAGAGCCAGCTTTTTAGATTGCCGAGAAATCTAGCCCTGGTCAGAGGCACTCCCTCCGGTTCGGTTGGCACCGAACCGGCTGTCATCCAGGTCAGCGGACTTTTGACCTCTCGTTCCCTGAGCCTGCCCACTCTCTTGTCCAGGGTGGCTGCAGGAAATTTTTACAAATCTGGCAGTCTGAATTGAGGTGGTCAAACCCCAGACAATAGACATGAGGGAGTGTGTGGGTCAGCCTGGCAAAGGCTTCCCACAGACACTACAGTGTTGAAACCCAGTGGGCCTGGTTTTCTTTTGGGTTTCTCAGACATGATGCCAGCCTAACCAACCAACTTGCCCTTTTGATGGCAGTGCCAGGCAAGACACCCTTATCGGTTCCAAACAGTGTCACGGGTCGTGGAAAAAACCGTAATGAAATCAGTTTTTTTTAGAACCGATAAGAAGCGGGAACCGCACTCTAAAAAGCCTTAAAAGGCTTTAAACTTATATTTAAATACAACTCGATCGGTTCAACGAACCGATAATACTTTTACAAGTTCCACACAGAAAACCCTATCTATTACTTACGATTACTATAGACAGAGCCTGAACCGACTGGTTTTATGTTAAAATAATGAAATCGCGGGTAAATTAAACCGAGAAATAGCGCTTTAAACCGAAGAAATGAACCAAGCAACAGAAGGAATCTCCAGAGCAACTGTTCAGTGAGGCGGAGTAAAGAATCTGACGGTTTCAGTTTGAAACCAGCCAAACAGAGGTTCTGAACCGAGCTCGCGCTCTAAGCTCCATGCTCTGCATGGAAGTTAACTCTTTCACCTCCGGAGCAGTTCTAAGGCTGGGGCAAACTGCAATAGTCATAATATAGCAAGACTTCATGTTGTTTGAAAAGGGGTACACCAGGTGCAGAACGTATCCCAGACTCTCCTGTAAGACTTATTCATAAAACATTTTTGGGATTGGATCAGGGAGCAGAAAACTGTTGCAGAGTATCCTGCCTTCACAAACATCCACGCTCTGGAGCCAGACAGAGGCAAAACTTCTGAGCCTCTAGATTAAGAATCAGCCCCTGATGAAGGACTGGTCTATTTGGAAGAGGTAGTGGCCCGTTCAGCACTAGTATCAGTTCCGAGTACTAGCCTCTTTGAGGGGGCTGTCACCGCAAAATGAGTATCAAGAGTTGCTGGTTCTCTTTAAAGTTTTCAGAGAACCTTTGTTTATCGCTGCCCATGGCAGAAAGGAGTACAGCAGGACATGCGACCAGTCCAGGGATATGCAGTTGATTCCCAGTGACTGGCTGTTCTGGTATCTGCTGAAGTATCTGGGGAGTTTTGTGTTGGCCCCACTTACCATGAGTTCCAGCACTTTGCCAGCAACAGCAAATCCAACTGAAAACTTCCTGATTGGCCTCCCAGAGGAAGCGTCTTAACAACTTAGCCAGATGGCCTGATAGTAATGAGTGCCTGTCACGTAAATTGCTGACAGAGATAGCAAGTTCATTTCTACCCTGGAGTAACTTGCATGCTTTCGTCAACATCCCTCTGCTATTTGTTCCTCCTTGGCGTCTGATGTACTCCATGGTAACAGCATTGTTCAACCTGTCTAAGATGTGCCAATTCTTCAAACTCTATCTGAAGGTAGGTAACACTTTGAATATCACCCAAGGATAATTTACTAGAAGAGGTTTCTTTACAAGGATACAAGTCCTTTGAGATTATGCCCAGCATAGAACTGCTCCCCAGCCAATCAGGCTGGCATCCATCACAGAGGGTGAGGTGCTGCACATCCCTGATAGACACCCCAGTAGGTGTGTGTGTGTGTGTACACACACACACACAGATACATAGATATACATATACATATACAGATGCATAGATACAGAAATATATAGTCCACCACTTAAAAAAGAGTCACCAAGGGCATCAACATGACCTTTGCTGCTGTGGATCCAATAGTGGTAGTAAGTGTAGCTGAAGTGGGGAGTGAAGCCTAATTCATTGCACCAAGTTAATGCCTGCTGCCATTAGGCCAAGCACATGGAGAATTGTCCTTGTGGACACTGCATGCTTGAGTTTGAGCGGTTCACTGACTGCATCTTTCTGTGGGAGACGGATGGCTTTGCTGTGTCAAACATTGCTTCTACAATAGGTGCAGAGCATGCACTTGCTGTGGTTTATTACCCAGTCGTGGTGCTAAAGT
Organism: Neoceratodus forsteri; assembly: GCA_016271365.2. Classification (NCBI taxonomy): domain Eukaryota; kingdom Metazoa; phylum Chordata; order Ceratodontiformes; family Ceratodontidae; genus Neoceratodus; species Neoceratodus forsteri. Next base: position 1,669,056,575 of record CM057456.1, read on the forward strand.
ATCCTGGTGACCTCTGTAACTGCTAGTTTCAAAGTAGGAAGCAATTTTACCCTAAGCAGCCAGTCAACCAGATATGGGTGAACATGTATACCTTTCTTTCAGAAATGTTCAGGCAGCACTGCAATAACCTGGTGAACACTCTTGGTGTGGTGGAACGACAGAATGGTAGAGTTATCTATTGAAAATGCTGTCCTTAAACACAGAAGTGCAGAAACAGAGGTAATGGATGAATGAGGATATGCAGCTATCATCCTGAAGATCCAGAGGCACAAAAACATTTCCCGAGTTCACAGCCACTATAGCACAACATAGCCCCCCCTCCCGAGTTATACGCAGTCATTTCCCGACTCCCAACTGAGTTACCTCCTGAATCCAACCTTGTGTTTAAAAAAATGTTTTTAATCCACAACTCTCCGGTATCTAGTGGACCCCCCACCCTGGCATCAGATAGCACCCACCTCACTCCCCCCACAGTACCCCAATCAGGCCACCAGCACAGCCCTCCACTCACCTCCATGACCAGCAGCTCGACTGAGCGCTTCAATGAATGAGCGCTGCTTGTACAAACGTGCATTCATTCATTGTATTCAGACAACCAGAGCGCTGGCTGTCTGACAACGAATGATCGTGTGCTTGTACAAGCACGTGCTTATTCACTGAAGCGCTCAATCAGGCTGCCGACCATGGAGGTATGCATCCTTGATCCTTCTATTGAGGCAATTGGAATACAATGCAGCTCTAAAAATCCCATTCTTCCTGGAAACAATTAGGAAGATGGAGTAAAGGCCTACTCCTCTTTGCTGTGATGGGACCAAATAGCATTGGTGTTGTTGAGGTAATCGATGGCTGCTTGAAATTACCCTAGTTTCAGCCAGATGGACACCACAAAGTGCATGAAAATTTCCATTTGGGATGTTTTGAAGCTCGATGGAATAACCATTAGATACATCTAAAACCCACTGATCTGTAGTCACTGCTGACCACCGATCTCTGAAGAGCAACAATATTGTGCCTAAGGGGTGCTGGGAAACGGAACGGGCCTGATCTTAGTATGACTGGTTGTCTTTAGGGTCTTAATTGTTCTCGCAGTTGCTTCTGCCCCTCTGATATAGAAAATAAACCTTGGTTGTACCATTTTACACCTTTGCTTTGAGAGAAGTTAAAATGGTGTCCAGGGTGATACTGTCATGCCTCACGAAATGGGTGCCTTCTCGTTCGCTTTGGATCCTGTGAGAGCATTTCAGAGTCTAATACCCATCTTAATGGTAGCCTCCAGTTCTGGTCCAAACAGTAAGTTCCCCTGGAATGGCGTATTCAAGAGGAGGGCTTTGATGCATTTGTCCCACCAATCACAGAAAGAGCCAGTGAGCTCTGCATGCTACAACAAAAGTACAGGGCTGACAATTATGCTGACCTCTGCAGTAGATCATATACAGCATCTGCCAAAAAGCAGTTCCTATTGCTAGGAGTCACATGGGACTTTCCGCTTTAGATCAGTGGGAGAGTTCAAAAGAGATATCCACAGGACAATATTCCATGGCCCTTCCACACAATTTCCTTTTGTTTTGGGGAGGGCAGAGCAGGGATTCCAGCACTCCAGCAGCTCCAATAGTTACCCCAAGACTGGATCTGGTAGTGAGGCCTAAACACAAGGGGTAGCTTAAGTTAGGCTCTAAGCACAAATCGGTGCGCACAAAGGACAAGAAATTTATGTTTTTTCCTGTCCTCAGAAGTGGTATCCAGATGCTGTATCAATCACCCTCTGAAGCATGGTTGAAGGACGCCATCAGGAAATAGGTGTAAAGCCACACCTGTCAGCACTGATGCAAAATCCCCTCAGATGCGTAGGGATCAGACTAATCTTAACCACTCTTTTCCCTCCTTTGGTTTGAAGGACTTTGCAAGAGATGGAAGATTTAAGGACAGGCACCCCCATCACATCCTCATTAAACATGCCACAGTTACTGTGGAACACCAACAGCCAGGCCCACCCCAGATGATAAAGTTAAGCTCTTGCCCTTAGGGAACTCAAAGGGAAAAGCTTTTATGGTACATTCTTCACTGGCTCAGCATACCAGAAGACAGTAGGACTAGCCAACAGGGAAAACTGCCATTCCATAGCATGAAGTAATAGCTTAAGAAATTCCAGACAATATGGAGAAGCTTGCTGAAGTTGTTTGCTATTAGGTGAGGTCATCTAGGTTTGCTGGAGTGATAGTCCCAGTGTTTTAGGCAGTCTTCTACTATGCAATGGTTTATTCTTTATGTTTCTGGATCGAATGTACTGCTAAGGAGAAACCTTTACTGTTCTTTTCATAGAAAAAAGTTACCGGCTGTACACAATCTTTTTATTGTCTTATGCTATGAGCCATAGTTACACCTATACACAGGAGATGTTATGTATTTAATACTACTAACTTTTCAAATCATCAGTCTGGGCTGCCCACTAGCCTAGAGCTAAAGGCATTTCCTCAAACCATCTGGGCAAACTGGATTCACTTCCCAAGCCAATGAGTTATATCTCAGGCAGCAGAGACAATTCTTGGCATTTGTCTCAGATGCCTCCTAACTCAAGAGGGTGGGTGGCGCCTTCCCTTGCACAGCTTCCCACCAAGTGGCTGGGGTAGCTATATGGACATGAATATTTAGCCGATTAGCCACGCATGTCATCAGCGTGAAGTCAAGTGGTCATGTCAGTGAGTGGAGTCCCTCTGGCATCCAGCTGGACACTGACGTGACGTTCCTTAAGGAGCCAAAAATGTTGTGACTGCTCATGCCTGTATGGGAAGGATTCCATAGGAGACAAAGGAAAATGGGTAAGGTGGGGGAAGACGATGCTGCCACGCTCTCCACAACTACATACTTCATGCATACCACCTGGCCTCCAATCCTCCCACTGCCCCATGTAGGATTTTTCCAACCATTCCCACCCCGAGATCGTCCCCACATGGAGCAGAACGTTTGAAAGTACAAAGGGCTCTAGGTGCTAGTTACACTGCTCCACATGTGTACATAATTAAGTTTCTGTGGGGCTAAAGGTGTTCCCACAGCCCTTGGAGTAAGAGGTAAAAATTAAGCCTCAATACCAATCTACCAGTTTTGTGAGCTACTTAAAAAAAAGATCCGACAATTACAGTGGACAAGTCAAGCAAGTAAGTCACCAGAATACAATACTATTAGTTCTCTCCAACTCCACCATATTTTTTGTGTGTAAAAAGAAAGACTTCCAGTGATGTCATCCTCTAGATGACAATAGCAGTGGCACCTCACTTACTAATTCCCCAGTAAACTAGCAGTAAACTGCAGCAAAATCAACTCCTTCACCCAGGGGACCTTTCTTGATAACCATGGAGAACCACAGCAAAGGAAATTCCGACTATAAGCAGAAGGATGCTGAGGGATTGTGAACAAACAACTCAGACAGTGAGGGCTCCTTGGCTTTAGTCTCATCCTCCTGCTCAGGCTGCAGGCATCAGGGCTCAAAAAGAATAAAGAGAAATCCCTTCTGCAAATCAACTACACTGCAAATGGACTTTATGATCATGAAATGAGGCACTTTCAAAAAGAAATCTGCAACACAACCCCAGCCCTGACAGACATCTCTAAGTTGAGAAGCGATCAGACACTACAAGAAGCAGCTCAACCTGAGCAGATCGTAGGCTAAACACAATGGAGGTGGCTAACCCACACCTTTACATAGTGGTGTAAAGGTTTAGAACACAAGCTGAAGGATGCAGACAGCCACAGTCAACACACGAATCTGTGCTTCTATGGCCTTCCTGAAGGAGCAGAGGGCCAGAACTTAATTACCTTTCTGCACCCCTGTCTGAGAACAGATCTCCAGCATTTACAAGACCAGACATTCGTAACTGAGCAGGTTCACTGAACTCTGCGGCAGAGGCCTACTGCCAACTCCTCAGACAAAATGACAAAACAAGATGTTTTGTCATGTGCCTGGAAAGCAAAAGAGCTCCTGTTCCAGGACACCTGAATTTACCTGAATAACGACTACCCTGTCTCTCTATAAAAACAAGCAGAGGGCTTACTAGCCACTGATGAAAGCCCTGTGAGCACCCATTATCAACTTCTATACTCCCTATCCTCCAAAGATGGTGGTTCATTATAAGGAAGGACAGGGACACATATCACAGCAGAAAAAGCAGCAGCCTACCTCAAGGCTTGGGGATGTCTGTTTCAGCAGCACTGAACAAACCCTCTCTGCAGATCACTGCCTCAAAGATAGTCCAAAAGGCGTGGAAGACTGCGGACAGGAGACAACAGCAATCTGTAGTCATAATGAGGGAAATCATCCAGTGCCCACATGGAGAGGATTACAGCATCAGGCAGCCAGAGCACTCAGACCTGAGTAACAACAGCTGCACTACTCAACTTCTTCAGCAGATGACTAGGTGTGTCCAACCTTTTCTCGTCAGATGATTTCCAGCCCTGGTTCAGCCAACCCCTGGGCCCTGCTAGTGCTCGACAGTACTTTTCCTTCCATCTAAATGCTGCAACTGTTGTAAACTGCCCATGGTTCTCTCAGCCAGGCGCTCCTATTCTACCAAGTATTATAGCTATATCAGGCTACAGGCAAATACTAAGGAGAAACCTCTCCGGGCTGTCACACAGGGGCTGCACTCATGGCTGGTGGTCCGTGGACCACTGAGGGAGGAGAGCTCCTCAGTACTGTGTGTGTGGGGGGGCCTTCCATTCCTCAGGACAGAAGGGTCTGGACGCTTCTCCCCTTCTCAATAGCTGGTTCTGTTTGTAAGCCTCTTGGGCCAGGCGACAAAAGGGTATGCAGTGTGCAGCCACTTGGCACAGCCGAAAGTATAATGCCACAGAGCGGGGAGCTCAGTAAGCAGCTCAGCTTTTTCATAAGTGCTGTTGGCAAACTGGGGGCCCCGGGACACCTTGCACACTTCACTTACTCAGCCTGGGATACTGCTGGGAAGCTCGACTGCCTGGAGCAAATTCAGTAGGCTCTTTATTGCACATCAGGACTTCAGACCATAATCTAGCCTTATACACTCCGCATACAAACTTGCTAGAATGAAACAGGTGCTGTTCTGGGAGTTTTTGTATATTACCTGCTTTAAGACTTAAATTACATAATCCCACATAAAAACACTTATGTTGAAAGTGTGATAAATCTTGTGAATGTTTTATGTGGATCGAAGACAGGGTTTACTTATTTAAAATCGAGGTTAAGTCCTTTAAAGTTTGTACATGTATAAAAATAGACTTGTTATATAATATATCATTGTTTAAAACAGTATGGCACTCACATGTCTAGCCCTGGGGCTGGTGCAACACTTGTGGCACCTGGTGGGAAGCTGAGTGAAGTGGGACAACTAGTGCCAGTTATATATGCATGAAGCCTCCATACTAAGGGACAACTGTTTTCCTTATCCTTTCCCCCTTCATTTTCTGTTTCATAGACCCATAACTGGTATGACTACATTGACTCTCCGCTACTACTCCATTGGGCACTGGGACTGCTTGATTAGAACTTCTCCTATATTTTATTTTATGCAGGTCTTTGTAGCCTGTTGGGACACCAGGCTCTTGGGCCACCGAGTTTCTTGCAGACTCTGAATTAAGTCATGGTTTATTTGTTGATTACCAAGCCAGGGATCAGTCTGTTCCCTTGGCTTTCTCACCTTGAAAGTTGTACTGCATGGGTAATTTCTCAATAGACTGTAGGGCACAGGTGTGGGTGGTGACTAACTCGCTGCCGCCTACTGATGTCGGTTTCCAACTCCCTGACCCATACAGTTACACTGCGAGAGGACCCCCCCCCCCGTAGGGGGGGATATCCCCCTGCCATGAAGTTTATTTGCTGACTAGGGCTCCTTGGGAGCCCCTACCTCGGATACCCAATTCTGCTACTTTGAGCAATGTGTTCCCAGTTGGCACACTTGCCCTCCCTGTAAGATGTTATTTCCTTGATTCACGGTAGTTCAGGGTGCCCAGTTGGCACCGTGGTAGTATGCAGTCAGTCCTAATACCCCCATAATGCAACTGTATTAGACGGTATCTGACATGCAGTATATTTTGGCAGCTGGATGAGATGGGAGCAGGCTGGAGGAGAATGTTAGAAGTGGGTGTATGGGTAGGGCAGTATTACTGTATTCTTAATGTCAATGGTCTAAATAATCCGGTTAAGTGGGTAAAGGTGTTTTCCCAGATGAAGAAGGAATGCTGGGGCGGTGGCCTAATTTGCAAGAGATCCATTAAGATGCAGCTTGACATGTAAAGCTGTGCACACTCTGGTATCAGGTCTATAGTTCTAAACTCCCCGACCGCAAACATAAAGGGGTGGCAATCCTTCTTCCACATACAACCCCTTTCCGGGAATGTAAAATAGCTAAGGACAAGGAAGAGACATCTCACAGGAGGTCCTCCATCAACTAAAATGTCCCACTGGCTAACATCCAGAGGTCCGATGCCTCCTAGATATGGAACTGGTAAATACTGGGGGTGTTCTCCTGGCTGGGGGTTTTAATTTGATTCGATCCAATGACTGGGATACCTCTATATCCCCCGGCCCCAGATTGTCATCAGCTAATAAGGCTTGTACCTCACTTCTTATGTCGCACAAATAGGTAGACCTCTCGTGGGACTTTCACCCACATGACCACCACCACTACTACCACACACATACACACACATACACACACCTCTATTCCTCTGCCCACTCCATCTATACCCATATAGACTACAGCTACATGCAGCAGGAATCCTTGAAATATTTTTCAGATTGTGAGATAGACATCCTGCTCTTGGATCACACCCCAGCTCTGATGTACCTTGACTCAGAGATCCCCCAGATGCAGTGGCGTAAGAATGAGTTTTACCTCAGGACAGGTCTGAGAAATTCTGTTACTTTCTGGCAGACAAACCAGCTGAAATCAATCATAAAATATGTGTGTGTGTGTATATATATATATATATATACATATATACATATCACACACACACACACACACACACACACACACACACATATACACACACATATACACACACACATATACACACACATATACACACACACACACACACACACACACACACACACACACACAGAGGCAGTACTGTGGGCTCTTAAGACAGTGCTGCGAGGCCATATTACAGAACACTGTCCCAGGAAACAAAGGAGCACAACCAGCAGCTGGTGACCCTACAGGACACCCTTCATTTCCTCCAGCTGCACACATACAGTATGCAAGACGACAGATCTATCAAACCGTAGCTGGATACAACTAGCTAGGATATTGATAAGTTGCTTCTTGAGCCTTAAAGTTTCTCTGTCATAAACTACTATGAAGTGGGACCCTGGGCCATCCATATTTCAGCATACCAAGTCCAATGGCAACAGGTGAGGGCCACAGAAGCAAAGCTGAGGCACCCGACCACTGGGCAATGCCTTCAAAAAACAGGTGAAATAGACATTCCATCATTACTATGCTTCATTATACACAACTGAGGGGCCTCATAACCCAGAGCTGCCGCCACCACCACCACCCCCCCCCCACACACACACCCACACACCTCCACCCACCCACTCCCACCTCACTCAGGAACACATAGGTATGCTAACTAGCCCCACTTAGGCCCCAGAACTAGATGGAGCCGTATGCACGGCCCACACCCAAAATGCCCCCCTGCCAGATGGCTATATCATAGAATTTTATAAAGTTAACCGGGATTTATTAGTACCTAAGCCAACAAGAGTCTGTAATGAAGTCATGGCGCGAGGGGTCATAAGATACTTGGCACTTCACCATTATCTCAGTTATACCTAAACCAGGGAACAATCCTTCAGAATGACAATCTTATCAGTCGATCTTGGTCTTGAACATTGATTATAAATTATTCATGACTGTGATAGCTCAAACACTTGAATCCCCTCTTGCCATCCTTACACATCCAGGCTCAACTGGGTTTGAGAGCACCTGTCAAACTATAGACAATACACGACGCAGAAGCCATGTCCTCAACCAGCTCCATATGACTGCCACCCCATTCATGCTAGCCAGGCTAGAGGCCTGAAAGGCAGCTGATTGAATGTTATGGCCCTATCACTTTGCTGCCCTCCAAAAATCTGGCTTCTTTTGGGACTTTGTATCTCTTTTGGAGCGGGTCTACACCTCTCCACAGACATTTAAGGTGAATGGACATGTCTCTCCAACTTGCTGGCTGGGTAGGGGAACCCATCAGAGATATCCCATGTTGCCACTCCTGTTCGCTCTTTATGGTGAGCCTCTGGCCCAGGCCATCAGAGAGAGCACCACAGTGAAGGGACTTACTGTGTGGCACAGATCACCAGATCGCTCTGTATGCGGACGATGCCCGGTTATATATGACAGACCCTGGAACCACTATCCTGGAGAGGCTCTGCCTTCTCGGGGCCTTTGGCACGGTGTCGGACTGTTGTCTAAATATAACCAAAATAGAGGTCCTTCCCCTAAACTGGCACACCTCCACTGCCCAGAAGTCAGTATATCCCTTTAAGTGGGACCTCCAGGTACTTAAATATTTAGGCATAAACCCCCGAGTCTGAACAGGTTGTATGAGGTGAATGTCCACCCCACAGTACAAATGCTGGTTGATGTCAAGTACTGGCATAACCTCTCATTAAGTCTGATTCACTGGGTCAATGCAGTAAGAATGGAGACGTTACCTCACTGCCTTTACATATTTCAGAATATTCCAATTCAGATTCCTGAGCAGGACTGGAGAAAATGGCAAGCAGCCATCTCCAGATCTGTTTGGGCAGGAAAATGACAGAGGACATAGTTTTGCACACTGACATTGCCCAGAGAAAAGGGAGGGTTGGCATTTTCTGATCTCATACCATATCACACAGCCGCTCAGCTGAGGATTCTCTTCCACTGGCACACAGAAGGGCCCGACCTTCAGTGGCTGGAGTTGGAAAGGAATCTCCTCCCTTTGGAATACAGCCTGTTCTTATATGGGATGCATCCAGGGATATGATCTGCAGCCACAGAACCCTGGATGATGCAGGCAGATGTAGAGAGAAGCAGTGTCCTGCTGAATCTCACTCCAGGTCTCATCTGGCTTTGTTCTATTGCTGGTTTGGTGGGGTTTGCCCCAGCCACCCTAGACCCTATGTTTCAGGTCTGACGAAGACAACATTCAGTAGACTTAATCCAGTTCTGTGGTGGCCAGTGAATCAAGATTTTCTTGAAATGCACCCAATATGTATTAGAAAGGCTGGATTTCTATCGGTACCTACAAGTACGTCATTATATAGCATCTCTGTTGTCAAATGCAAGGGTTTGTCGGGTTCCCGCCCTTGCTCTCCCTGGTGGCAGCACAAGGTACTTCTCGAATCACCAAGCATCTCACTTCCCTTATTTACCGAGCTATTCAGGGCACACAACAATATTCTACGCAGTATTTAACGGACACATGGAGTGCAGAACTGCAATGATCATAGACCACAGACTTTGGGGAAAGGGCTGCTGCAAAGCAGGCAGAGTCATGCCGTCCCATATTTGGAGGCAGTATGCATGGAAGCACCTAGTGAGGTATTTTAGGACCCCGGTGGTAATGGCCAAATTTGGGCAGGGATCTAGTATTACCTGCTGGAGAAACTGCAGGGAAGCCAGTACACCACACATACACACACACACACACACACACACACACACACACACACACCCATGTGGGCTTGCCCTCCTTTGACATCCTTTATTAGTGACTTGGAGGTTGCCATATGAGAAATCTTGGGGGTTGGAATAATGTTGAGTCCCGATATGTGCCTCTTAATATCACAAACGTGTTGGGCAAATAAAAAAAAAAAAAAAAAACACACACAAGCGTTTAAAAGTACTGCAATTGATCTTTCAGAGGAGACACATTAAATACCTACTGGGAATTATATTGGTGGCAGTGATTAAGTATAACCAGAATATGACTTACTTACAGCCACCTACTTCCCAACAGTGGTGGGAAACAGTAAATAACATATACACCATGCAGAGAATCCCATTTAACCTTAATTGACAGAACCGAGCAATTTAACTCAAGATGGACTAGGTGCGAATACATGTGATATGACATGTTGCCACCTTCATCCCCATGACAGCTGTCGGGGGGGGGGTGGGGTGCACAAGATTGTCAAGTTACAAATGGTTGGCGGAGGACACAAGGTGTTAAAGCTTGAAGCTACCCCACATGCCCTGCTCCTAGCGCACCTTTTCTAAAAAACAGACATGGACACAATTATCAAAGTGCACGCTACTCCACTGCTTAGCCAGGGCAGGCGGGGCTCCTAAGGTTAGTAACTTGCATTTTTTTGTGACCAGTATACCAATGTTTAATTCCCATGTAATGTCATGAAACTTTTTTTTTTTATTTCATTTTTATTAAATTTTCAACAGACATACATAGTTGACAGTTTTCATTCCTTACAGGTGATCAAGTATTTCATTACGAAACAACAGTTTGGGTTGTCTTATACAAGTGAGTAAATGACTACTTAGTCAGGGACTCATGAGTAACACTTACTTATGCATAATAATAGGCACAAGCTGGTCAAAACCACTGAGTGGGTAGCATTCAGATTCATTATTATCCTAACAAACCTGGAGGACTAGGCAGACCCCAAGGTATAGTGCAACTTAGCCAGGGTTTAACCTCTTATTCCCTTGAACTCCAGGGTAATCCAGGGTCTGAGGCCCTTTCCATATCACAGGGGGCAAGGCAGAGTAAAGGTAGCATGAGATGGTGGGGGGAAGAGATGGAACCATCAGCGCCCAGCCCAGCACCAAAGGGACGCAAGAAGAGAGAGAGAGAGAGAGAGAGAAAGAAAAAAAAAAAAGTGGGGGGACCATGGGAGTGAGGATGGGGGTCTAACTTGGGACTAAGGTACAAAGGTGTTGTCTTGCAGCATGCAGTATAGCTGCCACTTAGTCAATCTGGCAGAAAATTTGTCTCTGGTCATTTAGGTTATGAGTTATCTGTTCCTATAGTATATCTGCTTTGTGATGCACCACCAGTCTTGGATAGTTGGAGTTTTGTAGTCAGCCACAGCTTGGTTTTGCCTTCTTGGCTGCTGTAAGGAGGAGGTGGAGAAGATATCTAGTGGTGGGGTCTCTGAACTCTCTGGGGTTAGCATTAGAATGAATATTTCACTCTGCTAATTGCAGCCGAGGGCAAAAGAGTTCTTGTAGATGAGTCTGCAGTGCCATAGTGAAGGGCTGAAGTTTGAGGCAAGTCCACATGATGTGTTTGTGAGTGGCTCTGACCTCTCCACAATGACACCAGCATGAAGTTGTGCAATTGGAGGTATAGTGACTAGTGATTACAGGAGTTCGGAAATATCTAATGAGATTTTTCCAGGCGATTTGCGCCATTGATGAGAGCTGCTTACTCTAGAGATATACTGGCACGCTTTTTGCCATTTCTAGGGAGCTAGGAAGCTCAAGCTCTTCTTGCCATTGAAGCGTTATATTGTCAGTAAGGGAGTATGCTGGGATTCTGGGCGTGATAATACATTGACAGTAGATGTCTCTGCTCATGGGAGGTATTCAGGCGTATCTGGAGGTTAATCAGAGGAGGGAGTTGTGCAGGGTTTCGGGTAGGGGTTGGTAAGTTCTCATAGTAATGGCATAGTTGCTAGTATCTATTAAAATCCCCACGGCCTATGTTGTATTTGGTTTTGAATTTCAGTGAAAGCCCACAGCGTTCCTTACGACAGTATCTGTGAAAGGTATCGTAGGCCCAGTCATTCCCATATAGAGAAGCCATGATCCATCCTATCTGGTAGGAACTGGGCTAAGTTTACTATAGGGCATATGAGAGGGAGACATGGTTCTAGGTGTTGTGAGCTCCTGATAGCACTCCAGGCATTCAAATTATGAATTACCCAGGGATCTGTAAGGTGGGGAGGGAGGGGGTCATTATGTTGTCCGTATATCTTCCCAAAATAATTCTTGTTGCCAATAAGGGAACACTCCATTTCCACCCAGTGTGGGTTGGTAATAATATTCTGCCTTGTCATCAGGTGCAGTAGGATGGCCACACTGTAATAACAGCGGAGATCAGGGAGTGATAGGCCCCCTTCCGCTTTAGGAAGAGTAAGAACCTTCATACGAACCCTAGGTCTCTGCCCTGACCATATGAATCTGGAGATGGAATGGTTCCATGCTTGAAATTCTCTCATTTAGGAAGATGGGGACATTCTGAAATATATAAAGGGCTCTGAGGAGAACCACCATTCTAAGTAATTCTATTCACCTTGAGTGGTTTAACGGTAGTGTTTTCCAAGCAGCTAGATCAGTTTTAAGCTGGATGGAGAACGGAATATAGTTGTTTTATAATACTCTGTCAATGATTGGGAGCGGTAAATACCCAAGTATTTCAACTTAGTCAAGGACCAGTTACATGGGAATAGCTCTTGTATTCTGGGGAGGGGGTGTTGTGGTATGCGAGGATCTCGGTCTTGGACAGGTTAAGTTTGTATCCAGAAACCTGGCCGAAATCATCCAATAGTTGTCTTATTCCTGGTAATGACCTTTCAGGATCCCGGAGGTAAAGCAGTACATCATCTGCATACAGTGCAATGCGGTGTTCTGTACCTCCCAAGGAGACCCCAGCAATATTCTGTGAATCGCGTATGCTTTATGCAAGTGGTTCAATAAAGACTGCGAATAGGAGTGGGGAAAGAGGGCAGCCCTGCCTAGTTCCCCGCACCAGTCATATATATTTGGAGTGATGCCCATCTATCTTTCCACATGTTTGGGGGGCAGAATACATGTCCTGAATAACCCTAATCAATGTCAGTGGGATCACTATCTTATGTAAAACTTGGTAAAGAAATGGCCAAGCCACCTATCAAATGCTTTCTCCATGTCGAGGCTTACTAGAGCCAGGGAGAGTTAGTGGTATACATTTGATGTGATAAGTGGAGAGTGCATCTAATGTTATTTGTAGTACAATGGTTCTTACAAAACCTGTCTGATCTCTGTCTATGAGTTGGGGAAGACAGGTATCCAGGCGATTTGCTAGAATATTCATGAATAACTTGTAATCCATATTAAAGGACAGATTGGTCTATAGGAGCTACATAATTGTTTTTTCCCCAGGTTTAGGAATTACTGAGATGGCCTATATGACCATGTTTGGGGGGCTGCCACCTTCTAGGATTGTATTAAAGAGTCAGATAAGTTTGTTACAGGTCTGGGGTCTAGCTACCTTGTAGAATTCTACTCATACCCATTGGGGCCTGGGGATTTGAGGGTTTTCGCTGGCCAAGGCCAGGGCTAGTTCAGACTCTTTATCGGGTGGTTAAAATTTCCTCTGGGATTCTGTCAGCTTGGGCGTGTTAATTGGTCAGAGATATTTAGCTATCTGTTGTGAAGTAGGGGATTGCTCCAGGGTATACAGATTAGAGTAATAGGTGGTAAAGGCCTCAGTAATATCATGCAGTTTGGTCCGGGGCAAGCAAAGGGTGGTTGACAGTAGCTATAAAACTGTAGATTTCCTTGTTTTCTGATTTAAGCCAGGAGCCTATGAAACTACTCTGAATGCAATTTTGCATAGCTATGCATTGTAAAGTGGAAAATGTTAATAGATTTACCAAAACAAAACAAGTACATCACTAGCAAGAAACAAAGGCCCTGTTTCAAACAACTAAAATAATATTTGCAGGCTCAGCCAGGCTGAGGGGAGAAGAATATGGCTACCATAGTAAATGGTGGTTTGGGTTTACCAACTTGAAAATTCCTTATCTAAAGGAAACTACACTTTACTGTACCAAATGACTACACAGGAAGTAGAACAGAATGGAGACCTTATTTCCATTTACAGTTGTACCACACCACTCAACCTTTTGTCACTGAAAAGAAGGACAATGAGGGACACTGACCCTCATAATGAGGGACACATCAGATCACTGTCTGTAGAAGCCACTGTGTTTACTTGTTCAAAGTTCATTTTTGATTTAGCATCTTAGAATATTATGAATTAATATCTTTAAAGTCTGAATTTAAGCATGTTCTCTGGGTGGGCAGTACCTTTTCATGAGGGACAGAGTAATTTTGAGGGGTAAAATGAGGGACATCCTTAAATCAGGGAAAGTTGAGAGGTAGGAGTAGTACAGTTCCTCGCCAGTCAGTGAATCGTCTAGTCCTTCTTTCCCAGTCAACAAAATCTAAGTAAGAAAATAAATAATATTACTACTTTGTGGGTGTTACTGTTAAACTCAACAGTTGTAACCCCCCCAAAAAAAAAAAAAAAAAACAAACACACACACACCCCTGCCCTTTCACTCCAGGTACCTGTCCAATCTGTTTGAAGGCAGGTGTTTATGTCTTTGGTAACTGGGTAGGTGAGCTGATCCAAAGGACCGTTTTCAGTTGCGAACCGGGCCACACAGTGGCAATCAACAACAGTGGTACAATCCACTGGTGATAGCCACAGCAGAAATACAATACATGTTAACAGGATGATACGACCTCAAACACGAGGCCCAAACAAACAAAAAAAAAAAACATTTTAAGTGGTACAGTACTTAGGCAGCAATTTGATTTGTGTAAACAATTAAAATTCCAACAGTTGATATCAGTGATTGGCCATCCAAATAGAAATGATCATGTATTTCACATACTGTAGCACACCATAACTCCCTTTATTTATAATTTTTCTGTTGATAATTTATGGTGTGCTGACTCCTTCCTCTGTATCTCAGTGCCACTAGTCCCCATACAGAGTGCTGTTCCTGAGAGATGAATGCCTCATCACATCTTGAGTGTTATTTCTAATAACACATGATCACTGACTTCTTTCCTCTTTTTTCTACTGTACTTTATGTTGGTATCAAAACTGTTGGGTGCCATACTCCATTCTAAGAATCTGCTCAAATCCTATTTTTTGTGAATCATTGCATGTTTTCCGAGGGGTGTGTGCAGGCTAAATACAATGATTGCAACAATGCAGAAAGGAAAAAGAAATCTTACTATGTAAGTCGGTCTGTATAAAGTCTTGATGCATTTTTCCCTTGCCTATGAGTACTGAAGTTGTGACCAGTTCTATCCAACTTTTTTGTTGAGTTATTCCTTACAGCCTTGCTTTGTTTATTGACAAGCACTGTCAAATGAATTTGATTTATTAATGCCCTCAGTTAACCTGCAGTATCACTAATAATCTTGCTTATTCATACTGTAAATGTAAAAAGTATACCATATGGTACTAGTTTGAAGTAGCAGCAGTTAATATTTGCATCATTATCAGTTCAAATATTTATGTTCCAAAGCATCATAAAACATTAGACAGCTAGTGAAATTACATGTTAGCATTCAAGTCTGCCTCAAGAGAAGCTGTAAAAAGTTCATAATACTGATGCACTGAACATAATACAAATACAGTACCTTACAAAATCGAATGGTCATTTCACTAGGAGTTTATTTAAACTTACTTGGGAAAACAGAGCTACGTTTTGTTAGTGCAAACATAAAATGGATCTTCGTGGAAGCTTTTATATTTATATTTTTATAATAAATTTTAGTCATTTGTTTCATAATACTGGGAGGAATTGATTGAGAGGGTTAAATTTTTACATACCCCTGGGCAATAATGATAATAGCTAGTACCCCATTTTTCCAATGATGTGTAATGTAGGGTGCACATAACTGATATAATGTACTGTAGTACATTGGCTTTGTTTGGGATTTATACTTAGAAACCATAACTGTAAACACATAATTGCTGGGTTACAGACTCTGTGGTCTGCTTCTTCCAATTTCCTTTGGCTCATTGACACAGGCAATCACCCTACCCCAAACTGCATGAAAGGCAAAGGGACTCAACAAATCAACACCTTCCCTCAACTAACTTGTTGCCTTTGTGAAGTCAAAAGTCCATTGTCATGGTGACTAATCTCTTAAGTAATTTCAATTTCAATGGAGTCAAACAAGCTCCAGCCAAAACCTACAGCATACATTTATTGTGTGCCCATTATACAGTTCTTTCACCATCCCTTTCTTTTCCAAGCTGATGAGTTGAACCCAGTGAATCTTTCATGCCCAGGGTAAACAGGAATCTAAAAGGGAAGTGGGATACCACAAATTACCAATCACCACAAGACATAACAAAACTCCATATTGCAGGTCTCACTCAATATGAAGTACTACATTTACAGTGATTTGGAGCCATCTGCAGATAAATTCTCCCCATAGACTTGCATTGGTTACACAGGAAAATAGATCAATGTACACTATGTGGGCAGGATGAGGATTGGAAAGGTACTAAGAGAGTATGAGATAGGTTAATACTGTTATAATGTATGGGTATCCCTTATTAACCACTGAAATCAAGCAGATTACAACCTTGTAATCCCACTATAGTGTATGGTGGAATGCTGTTCAGCATGGAAATCCATGCCTGGAACAGCGTTGTTGTCCTTCACTCGGTGCGTCACGATCTTGTTGTGCTGCACCCAGTGTGTCACTGGTGCAGCACAACAAGATCGAACACATTCGTGCATGCGCAATAGAGCGGTGCGCACGGCAACACGCGGAAGGAAAGCCTTGGCGCAGACACAGAAGTAAAGCCTTTTTTTACCGGTGTTCACGAAAGTGCTATTTATGGTTGCCCATACACTATAAAGATTGTGTATGAGCAACCATACACAAACAATGCAGTTGAGCGATCTTGAGGTTTCCATGGTAACGGACCTCTCGAGCTATGCTCTCGAGGTCTCAGGTTACCACGGAAACCTCTCGATCACAACTGCCTTGTTGTGTATGCTTGCGCATACACAATCCTCTATGTTGTGATGTCAGAACCTTATAAACCTATCTCATCTATGTCATAGAAGTGGGTTTACAAAATGGAATGCCAATGTTATTCAGTATTCTACACACCCAAAATGTGATTATAGTGTATGGTGGAACATTGTTCTCACTAGAAATTCCACCATACTGAAATGCTGTTCAGCTAGAGAAACAATGAATGGAATGCTGTACTGACCGTGACGTGCAGAACAGCATTCCATTCATTTAGAATGAAAAGAGCAAGCAGTGTTTTCAAAATTAAACCGTGGCGTGGTACTATTATTGAAAACCCCAGGGAGGATGGCCACAGCATTTTTTATTTTAACAAGAGTGCAGTTCTTTATTCAGGATCAACCAGATATAATCCGAGTACTTACAAAAAAATGTATCCCTCCAGTTTGTTAGTTAAGTCGCTAAGCGAGGCATCCGGTCACCATGTCTTTTTTTTTAATCCCTCCCACACAAGGGCAACAACCTATGGGAGTGTGCGCTGCTAACGTAGGGATGCTCAGTCCCTAGCAACCACACAACTCACCATAGGAACAAGCTGCAGCTCCCAAAATATGAAATGGGAGACAGCAATTTATTTTAACATGAAAAAAAGAGTTTTGGATAGCATTAAATATTATTAAATTGATTAGAGGGGCACCATACACTATATAAAATACAGGATGAGCAACCCAATGCAGAACCAGTGTGTTCTTACACTCGGGTATGATTTCAAGGACCTCTCGAGCCTACCTCGAGGTCACAGGGAATCATACTCTCTGTGGCAGAACACACTGGTTCAGCATGGTTGCCATTCAATATTCTCTATGTTAGTCTCAGTACAGTATTCAAATAACATTCCAATTGTCTCAGTTTACTGTTACTGAATCTAGCAATCTCTATGTCTGATAGAGATTTTAATTCTGGTGCTATTTTGGCGCTCTGTCGTTCAGACCGTGTATCCTAATAAATAGTTTTCCTACACAATCATGTGGCTGTAGTGCAGATTCATTAATAAGGTAAGTAAATTACCTGTATTTGAGGGTGTAACTTCTTATGTTAAGTCCCATACACTATAAATAGCGATGCCTGATGTACAGGTGATAACCACGGTGTAATCATCTCTTGCGGTTGCTAGCGCAATGGTAAACCTCTCTAGCTGCACTCTGGAGGTTTAATGATGCCCTAGCAACCACTCAAGGTGATTACATCATGGTTATCACCTGTACATCAGGCATTATCCTCTATTTTATATACTGGCATAACTGGATGGGAGGTGGGTAGGATATGATATATTTTCATGGTCAGACTACACAGTACTACTTTTTATTGTTCTGTTATAGCCCCAAACACTCTTTTAGTTACAACATCAGACAATGCAGAGATACAGAAAAAAGGGAAGAAGTGCACATATTTTGATGCTGAATGCACTTGTAAAGCACATTATATCTTAAATATCTCAATAAGATAGAAATCCAAATTTTCTTTGTTTTTTGATAATAGTACAGCACCCTGTAGGCAGTGTGTGGGCCATAAGTGTACATTGAAATGCCTAGGTATAAAGCATTTACCGATTGGCCAATTTGCTCATCACATATTATTTCCTGTCCTCTTTTTAAATATTCAGTACATTTAAAGTAATCTCAAAAGTTCTTACAAAGATATCAAGATTTAGAAAGTTCTCTGACACACTTTAGTTATTTAAAACCAAAAGCCTTAATCTATTATAAAATTCCTCCTCGTTAAAGTGCAACCAGAAGAAATCGCTTGAATTTTTTCGAGTTATAACAATGTATAATTGTTCTTTTATAATGATGGTAGTTGGCTGTGTCAGTATTATGAATAGTTAGCCCTGTTTTAACAAGTTTATCTGCCTGAAATAGGTGTTACCGCTAACGTCTCAGTGATCAATGCACACTATTTTTTTTGTCAATGACATCTGACATTTGAGCACTATTTGTACTCTAATTCCACCCATACCTCTCCCCCTTTGTAATGAAACTTCTGTCTGCTCCCAGGGTTCAAATCCTGATCAGGGAAAGTTGCATGAGAACCATCCTGATCGTTAGGAAATTATTAAAATTTACATTTCTTAAACAGCTTAGTCATAATTTACTGCTATTATTTTTTCTACTACTATGCCCATGGTAATTACAGTTTTGATCTAGCAGTGAGTATTGGCAGTCCTCTGCCACTGACAATAGCTTAAGAAAAGGTGCAAATTGCCCCATTCAGCTAAATGTAGCAGTAACTGCTGTTCTTCATTTCCCTTACAGAATTGTCTGGTCCCTTACTGACTCATAGCTCATGTTAAGAATGTAGCCCTACCTTTTTTAATGATTCATGATGCTAATTCAGTTTATGTTGGTTATGTATGAAAGGCACTCTGCACTGAAGCTGAGAGTTCAGCATGGCAATACAGGGGATGGAGAGTCCCCTCAGCATCCTTTTAGTTTTCATAAAAAAAGCCACTGTGTAGAGGTCAGAGCATCACTTGCCCAGGAATCACAGTTTCAATTTACTTAGTCCTGAACTAGTCAGCCCTTGTTTCTTGGTGTTCTGGGGCATGAGCCATTATATATATATGAAAAAGAACCTCAATGTGCAAGCACTGAGGCAATGGTTACCCTAAAGGGCACCTTTGCAAACTGTGTGAGAGGCCTTTGGCACCATGCATCTCTGCTTAAAGTTGAACCAGCATAATATTCTGTGGTGATTTGCATATGCAGCCCATGATGCTTTGCACTGTGGGGGCATGTGTGATTTTGTATTTATATATATATATATATATATATATATATATATATATATATATATATATGTCATGGTAGCATGGTAGTGCTACCATAGTTAGGGTTGAAGAGCCCTTTTAAGGTTAAGGGTCAAATTTTGCACCTTAATAACTTTGCCACCATTCAATGGATTTGTCTGAAATTTGGAATGCATGATCAAGAACCATACATCTTGGGATCTACCAACTTTTGTACCAGTTGGATATACGACTGCGGAGTTATTAAGCATGATCTGCATGCACGTTTATGCTTTCTGGTGAATTCTTTGGTCGCGCCTACAGGTCGCACAGTTTGCACGACCGGTTCGAAAACTTCAGGGAACATGCAGCCAGCATCCCCAATGTGCCTTTCAAAGATTTCGTGAAAAAATATTAAACGGTTCAAAAGTCATTCAAAAAACAAGTTCCCATTATAAGTCAATGGGAAAAGTTAACAAAAAGTTTAGCACTTTCGCAAATGCAGTTTTTACTTTCGCAAATGGCCCTTTTACTTTCGAAAATCCACCATTTTGTTTTCAGTTGGTGATCAGAAAAATGCTTGGCATTTAAATTTGGGACCCTCTAGCAACACAATTCTTTTTGTGTTTACCTAGTCGGACCCTGAGGATGCTAGGCATATCTTTATTTTGAGGTTAAACACCCTAGAAATATGTTTTTCAAGTTTCTGGAAAAAGTACTTTCACAAAGTAGTGTCACACTCACGAAAGTGTCGCAAATTTTTGTGAAAGCTTTCGCAAATTGCGACACTACTTTTCCAGGCTGTGGCAAAATGACAGTAATTCTTTGCCACCATGCTGCAAAAGAATGGTTTGGTCTCTTGGGCTGAAATTTGGAGGGAACACAGCCAACATCTCACAGATGTGCCTTGCAGTGTTTTGGTGAAAAATATTACAGGGTGGCAAAGTTATGGCACTCCAAATTTGATGTTTTCCCATAGGATAACATTATGGTATCCGCGCATTACAGGAATACTTTGTAGCCCTGCTGCAAAATAACGGTTTGGTCTTTTGGGCTGAAATTTGGAGGAAGAAAGCCAACATCCCACTGATGTGACTTTTGGTGGTTTGGTGAAAAAATATTACAGGGCGGCACAGTGGCGGCACTCAATTGCGCCTTTCCCATTGGATAACATTACAGCGCCCTCGCCTTCCGAGGCCAGAATCCAAAACAGTACGAGATACGGACTTTCATCCGAAAATTCTTAGCCCCTAACGGGGCAAAGTAAAAGCTAGCCAGAAAAGTCATAATTCATATGAAATTTACATTTTTTTCTATGTCATAAGGTTCCTGAGATATAAGCAATTTAATATTCCAAGTCCTCATTTTCTGCTCCGAGGCCCATTGTTATGTATACATTCTTTGTTTTCACTGTGTTTTCCAATGCATTTTTTGGGGAAAAGAAGGGTGTGTCCTTTCGTTACTGTGCCAGTTAGCATTTCCAGTTGCGTTTCCGTTACCGTTTGTGGCACCATTACCGTGTACGCCACCGTGTGCGTTACGGTTTTCGTTTTCACTTGCTTTTGTGTTTCTGTGTCATTTGGCGTTATTGTTGCTGTTACCATTATCAGTTTCATTTGCAATTGTGGTACCATCCACATGCGTTACAGTTTGTGTTTTCATACGTGCTTGCATTTCTGTTTCGCTTCTGTTTCCTTTGGTGTTATTTTGTTGTTACTGTTACCATTGCATTTACAATTGCGGTACCATGACACGTCGCATAACAGTTTGCATTCTGTACTCGCTTGCCTTTGCATTTCTCTTTCCTTTGGCGTTATTGCTGCTGTTACCATTACCATTTCGTTAACAATTGCTGTTCTGTGACCATGCACGTTACGGTTTGCGTTTATGTCGTGCCTCCATTCCCATTCTGTTTCTATTTCTGTTTCCTTTGGCATTATTCTTCGTTAACTTTACCATTTGTGTTTACTATTGCGGTGACCATGGCTGTGCATGTTATGGTTTGCATTTAAATCATTTTGCCATTTGCGTTCCGTTTCTGTTCCTTTCGGCGTTCTTTTTGCTGTGACACTTAACATTTCCATTTAAAATACCACTGCCATCACAGTTCACGTTACCAGTTGTGTTTTAGTACACGCTTCAATGTCCGTTTGCGTCACTGTTCGCTTTGGCATCACTATTAACGTTTCCTTTACCATTTATGTTTCCTTTACCATGTGCACCACTGTTGGCACTTCTGTTTGTGTTGCTGTTCCTGTTCCTATGTCACAAGACATCACGTGGCAGGAGCGTGGTGCTCAAAGGGCCCCACGTTCCCACCACCGCATTACATTCACTATTTCTCATCATCATTCTCAAAAAGAAGGGAAATTAGAGGCAAAAAACTCCATTTAATGCATTAGTTAGGGTTGTTCCACAGCAACAAAAGTGAGAATTCAGTGTTACGGTTGAAAGCCCCCCTTGGACCCCCCAGCCCACCCCTTAACCAGCATCGGGTTGCGTGTTGGGGTCGTAAGCTACTCACCCCATCACATGTGGAAAGAAGCTGAGAAATAGAAGAATGGGGTGAGAGTTAGGACCAATGACCCCAACGCGCAACCCGATTCCAGTTGGGGGGGCTGGAGGGGTGCAAAGAGGGTTTTAACCCTAACATCGAATTTCCTTGCTTTTGTCGCTGTGGAACAACCCTAACTGATGCATTAAATGGATTGTTTTGCCTCTAATTTCCCTTCTTTTTGAGAATGATAATGAGAAATAGTGAATGTAATGTGGCAGCGGGAGCATGGGACCCTGTGGGCCCTGCACTATTGCCACGTGATGTCTTGTTACATAGTAACATTGTGCCCGCAAACGCAAATCGTAATGTGCATGATGACGCAAAGCGAAACAGAAAGAGAAACAATACTGTAGACAGAAATGTTAAAAACAACACAAATGCAACCACAAATAAAAATGCAAAGGGTGACGCACATGGTGGCGTGAGCGTGAGCGGTAAGTGAAGCGGGTACAGAACTGCAGCGGAAATGGTAATGGTAACAGTAATGTAAGCGCACAGGCTGGTTTTCCCAACAGCTGCATAGAGAAAGACAGTGAGTACAAAGAATGTATGCAAAATAATGACTCTCGGAACAGAAAATGAGGACTTGGAATAGTAAATTGCTTATATCTCAGGAACCGTGCGACATAGAAAAAATGTAAAGTCATATGAATTATCACTTTCCTGGCTAGTTTTATGCTTAGCCAACATTAGGGGCTAAGCATTTTCTATTAAAAAAGTCTGTCTCACGCACCATTTCCGAATCACGGGCCCTATGAAAGCGCTGGCGACGCCGTAATGTTATCCTATGGGAAAAACAGAAGTTCGGAGTGCCATAACTTTGCCTCCTGTAACATTTCTTTCACCAAACCACTGAAAGGGCACATCTGTGGGATGTTGGCTGTCTTCCCTGCAAATTTCAGCTCAAAAGACTGAACCATTATTTTTCAGCAGGGCGTCAAACGATTGCTGCAATGCGTCGTACGCCGTAATGTTATCCTATGGGAAAAAGAATCAACTTTGGAGTACCATAACTTTGCCACCATTTAATATTTTTTCAAAAACACACTGAAGGGCACATCTGTGAGATGTCGGCTGCGTTCCCTCCAAATTTCAGCCCAAAACTCCAAACCGTTCTTTTGCAGCAGGGTGCCAAAGAATTGCTGTAATTTTCCCACAGCCTAGAAAAGTACTGTCACAATTTGCGAAAGCTTTCGCAAATTCATTCGACAGTGTCACAAGTGCGAAAGTACTTTGTGAAAGTACTTTTCCAGAAATGTGAAAAACATATTTCTAAGGTGTTTTACCCCAAAATAAAGACATGGCTAGCATCCTCAGGGTCCGACTAGGTGAATACAAAAAGAATTAGGTTGCCAGAGGGTCCCAAATTTAAATGCCAAGCATTTTTCTGATCACCAACTGAAAATAGAATGGTGGATTTGTGACAGTAAACGGGCCATTTGCGAAAGTAAAAACTGCATTTGTGACACTGTCGAACTTTTTAACTTTTTCCATTGACTTATAATGGGAACTTGTTTTTTGATTGACTTTTGAACCGTTTAATATTTTTTCATGAAATCTTCAAAAGGCACATTGGGGACTCTGGCCGCACATTCCCTGAACATTTTGGACTGGTTACGCAAAACGTGTGACCTGTAGGCGCGACCATAGAATTCCAAAAAAGCGTAAATGCACGCGCAGAGCATGCTTAATAACTCCACAGCCGTATATCCGACCAGTACAAAACTTGGCAGATCCCAAGGCATATGAGTCTTGATCATGTATTTCAAATTTTAGGAAAATCCATCAAACGGTTGCAAAGTTATTAAGGTGCAAAATTTGGGTTTAACATGTAAATGGCTCCTCAACCCTAACTATGGTAGCACTACGTGCTACCATTATATATATATATATATATATATGCATATAAAACACCGGCAATGTATCCCTGATTAATAGTTGTAACTCTATTTCTTATCCTGATTAGTGTCAGCTTCTGCTACAGCACATTAGGGGCATTTATACATTTCCAAGTTCAAACGAAGTCACTGTTAAACCCATGTGAAATGCTTTCATTTTATGTGCATGAAATACTGTGCTGTATATACTTGCCTCTATTCAAATGCATAAAATGTGACTTCCTTTGGAAAATGAGCACAGCATGGCTTGGCATGGTAACCTACTGTATCTACTGTACTGACTAAAGCTTGAGGGTTTTTTTTTTTAACCAGGAGAGACACACTAAGCTAAAGCTTGTTTACAGGTGTGACCTGTCTGACCTAGGAGCACAAGGAAGTTAAGTGACTTGCTTAGGGTCTCAGAGTATGCAAGTGGTGTGCTGAATGATTTCTAGCAGGTGAATTGTACTAAGAATACTGTGCATACAAAAATGGATTTACGGTATGGCTAAAAAAAAGCTCAAATTCAAGCTATTCACTTTGACTGTGAGGCTCTTGGATAAAGGAGTTTCAAAATAATGAAGACAAATGTTAAGTACTGTATAGTTTAATCCAGCTTTTTAATTTTAGGTGTGTTTGCTTTTAATGATTTGTTGCACATTTTAAGTATTTTGGGCATTTTGAGGGATTACCAGAAAAATCTAACTGGCCTCAAAGAAGTGGAGCTCTACTGTATATGTACAATGTACCTATGAACATCCAGGCTGTTCCATGCCAGCAATCAGTCTTCACATACTGACCACAGGACTCTTGAACTTAATCTGATCATGTGTGTTTGAGTGCCCTAATTTAAATAATCATTAAGTTGTGGTGCACAATCATGATCTGTGTGGGGTGGCTGTGACCTGCATCTTTAAGCCTTCATTCAGCAGTGTCCAGCAGGATCCCTTTCTTGGTTATATACTTGTAAATTGCTGCAGGTCGCACCTGACTGCATTGAAAATGTCTCTTACTGTATTGCTGCCTGCAAGCCTGTACTGTTATCTGAGCTGTGGCACTAAGTCAGTTATAACACAACATAATACCAGGACACATTGCACAATGATCCTTCATCTGCATAATGTCTGTCTAATTGACTGCAGAGTGGAGTGTATAAGAGAAAAAAAAAACAGTAGAATTCTTTTACACAAAAAAAGATGGCAGTGAAGTTAATAGCTTCAATAACGATCACAAGAAAAAATAATTATTTTTCAATTTACCTTTCAAAGCAAGAAAAAAAAATACCATAAAACAACAGTTCTGCAAGTGTCAGCAACAGCTGAATGAAGGGCTTGAAAGAGGTAGATCACAGGATGTACCACCCCAGGTGGACACCAGATCACCATCACGCACTGCAGCTTAATAAATATTTAAATTAGGGAACTCAAACACAAGCAATCAGATTAAGTTCATAGGTCCTGTGGTCGGTACATGAACACTGTTTACTGGCATGGAACAGCCTGGCAAAAAATTTGCCGCTCATAACTCGATCTCCATAAGAATAGTGATGTAAGCTCTGCTGTTGTGTTCAAAAAGAGAATAGCTCAAGCCGATATTACAGTCTGCACCAACATGGAGCAAAGCTGAGTGCTGACTTGTTGAATTGCAGCTATTATTTTAAATCAGTGCATGGTTTTGGGGGATATGGACCACAAAGAGACAGACAGACACTGAGATTATTTATCTTTTATTTAGTGGAAATGGAGAACCCGTGTCAGTCTGAGGCATGTAACATTTCTGATTATTGGTCTCTTGCGCTTTAGTCAGACTACCTTAGGAAATGGAAAATGTCCCCTGAAACTTTGGGTCAGTTGTTAGCAATCATATACTGTGACATGCAGCAGTTAAAATTAAGAATATCTTGGCATTTCCATTAGAACACACTGGCTTAAACAGGGACCTCATAATGAGGACTGTGGGGACGCCTGGAGGTAAATTGCAAATGACACATATATCTCTAACTGAGATGGTGGTCAGTTCAGCTAGTAGGTTTCAAAATGTAATTTGATATCCTTGGTCCTGGAATTGTTGTGACAAATGTGATTTTTTCATCTTTTCATCTAATGTCACTCTTGTGTTTTGATATTTAGGTTTTCAGGGCTCTTGAAGTTTTACCTATCTAGTATAATGAACATGGGCATATAATACAGTAGACAACATGATTAGATGTGCAGGTGATTAAATCCCTTATCCTGAAAGACTTATCTTGACGAGTGCTCCTTATATCTTTTGTTTTTATCCCATTGTCACAATGTACACAGTTTCCACAACAACAAAACAATTGTATTTCTATGTAACCATGTAGTTGTTTTGGGTGGTGTCTTCCAGTGTTGTGTTTTAACTAATTTGTCTTTTATTGTGACAGTTCTTTTTGCAGTTACCCATGTTCTGTTATGGAAAGTTCTCAGGCCCACATCCATACTCTGTAGAATATTTCCATTTTTAAGATGGTTTGTTTAATTTTATCAAAGCTGCTAGAAAAAGTTGTAGAAAATGTAATTTTATTTTCTGGTCATCTTTGTTCCTGATCGTCTGCTAGTAAGGTTGCTCTTTCAATTCTATCCACCTTTTCCATAGATCGTTGTAGGATTTCCATCTTATATCCCCTTTCTCTGAACCTTTCTGTTAGAATTATTTATTTATTTTTTATCTTTGTTCATTGCCACTGTTCCTTTTGGTACATAGGTATTGACTATAAGGAATACCATATTTCACTTTTTTGGGGGCGGTAACTGGACGCGTGTAGGAGAGTATTCTTATCAGTGCTTTTTCTTTATAGATCTGTAGTTAATGTATTCTTTTCTTTAATGATTAGTAAATCCAGATATGGTATCTGATTCTGATCATATTCCATTGTAAATTTCAAATAAAAGTACACTGGTTAATGTAGTCAAAGAAAATTTGCAGGTTCTCTAGTGTTATTCCACAGAATCAAAATATCATCTATAAAGCATTTGTAAAAGAATGCTGTCTTTGAAAAAGTTCACTTCAGAAGATGTATATTGGTTTTCAAACTGTCCCATGAAAATATTTACATATGTTAGGGCTAATGAGGCACCCATAGCTATTCCAGTTTTTATAAAACAAAACAAAACAAAAAAACACTGTCCATCAAACATAAAAAGTATTTTTAAGACTATTTCAGTTAGCCTCACAATTAACTCTGATGGTGGTATTTTCTCTGTTCTGCTTTCCAACATGTCATGTAATGCACACAATTCTTCATCATGTGGATTACTGGTGTATATATTTTTCACATCTATTGTAACTACTATAGTGTTGTGAGTTATTAGTCTAGTTCTACTGCTATCATCCAATAGCTGAATTACATGTTTTGAGTCCCTGATATAAGATAGTATTTCCATTACTAAATGTTTACTAACATGGGTCACATTAATTTGGGGGTTGATGGGATCTTTATGAAATTTAGGTAGAATATAAAAGAGGGGTATCCTGGGATGTGAGTTAATAAGGAGGACTGTGACCCATCCCTTCACCCATCCTGTGTTCTCTGCTTCCTGAATTATTTCCTTAACATTAATCTGTAGTTCCTGTAATGGGATTTTATCCACTTTTTCATAAGTGTCCTTATCATTTAATTGCCTCACACATTCTTTTTGATATTTGTCAATGTCCATTATCACTGTATAGTGTATGGGACAGCCTTATTTCTAATAGAACTTCGTAGTGGAATCAGCTTGTGCCGCCTCACTCACGTCATGATGTTGTGCTGCACTAACTACATCACTAGTGCAGCACAACATAGAATGTCTCCATGCATGCATGGTAGTGAATCCACCGATTTCCGTAGAAAGTGGCCACAACAGTGAGCACTGACCCAGGACATGAGCGACAACAGTAAAATAGATCAGTAAGGACACATTCTTATATGTAATTGGTGCCCATACACTATATAAGACTGTGTATGAGCTATCAGTCACAACAAGGCTCTGTTTCAATTTCCACGGTTTCCATGGTAACAAGACCCTTGAACTGCACTCGTGAGGTCTCTTGTTACCATGGAAACTGCTCGATTGATACATAGCCTTGTTGTGTATGATAGCTCATCCACAATCCTCTAGATCTCCTCCCTTATCAGTCAGTTTGATAATGATGCTGGTATCCTGTTCCAACCTGTGTAACATGTCTTTTTCTTTTCTCATGATATTGCACCTAGGGTTTTTGTCTTCTTGTTTTATTATTTTGAGTATTTCTCTTTGCACTTTTTCTATATATGCTACAATATTTGGTGGTGTTGAGCCAGAAGGAATGAAATTAGATGTTACCCCAATACCAGTTTCAGTTCATACTTTTGAAACTCTTAAAGCAGCAGTGAAACAAAATCAAAGAATTTGATGCTACCTTTTTCACTATAGAAGATTCTAGGCATCTTCCAATTGTATTTGCTGGTTAAATTTTCCAGGTCCACCAAAATCTGAGTCTTTTGTAAATGTTTTAATTTATTTTTTTCTCAGAAAAAAATGATGGTTGCCTCATTTGGCTTACAAATAGCATTGTAGAACTTGCAAGGGTTAGGACCAAGAAAATAAAAAAACTCATAGTGCACAACATAGGAGGTAGCTAGAAAAGTAGATTTGACAGGTGTGCTAATATTTTTATTAATTGTAGCTGAAACTAGCTTTTTGGAAAAAAAATATTGCACTGGTGCTTTAAATAGTATACTTGTTCCAAACATGTAACTGACTTTGATTATTTCTAAGTATGTGTCTTGGAAAATGCAACTCATAACTAAGTAATGTAAAGAAAAGACTCAGCATTTCACACCTAAATCGTGCTTTGTCAAGGATGAAGACAGCAATACAACAAAATGCTTTTATAGTGCTTACTTGTGGGTATCTGTGAGCTGAGGCTTTTTTTGCCATATCATTAATGCATGGCCCTGTACCTGTACACTGTCCTTCGATCATGACAGTAGGGGATGGGGGGCTGGGAGTTAGACAAAAGAGCCGTAATAGCACATTGCCAGACTTAGTGGGCATTGTGTTTACAATCCTAATAGTTTATTTCCAAGTTTTTGCTGTTTGAGTTTTGTGCAGTAGCAACCCTAATGATCCTAATGCAGTTTTTTGCCATAACTAAAATAATTTTCCCCTTGTTTGTACGGCTGGTACTCGCATGTACCATAAGTTTATATTCTTTGCAAAAAACTGCATGAATGCAACAGTTAAGGTTCATGCTAAAGTGACAAATGTAGGGAAATGTGGCTTTAGGGTTTCCAACCCTAAAAAACACCCACCCCAGAACAAATCAGGGGTGCAGTCTTCCTTGGGCATGTCAACCCTAAAGCTCTAAAACTCTAAAGCCACATTTCCCTACTTTTGTCACTTTAGCCTGAACCCTAAATGCTGCATTAACACATTTTTTTGCAAAACATTTTGAGATAGTATAATTGTATCCTTATTTCTTTGTGGGAGTGCAGGCCCAGAGGGCTCTGTGCTCCATCCCTCTTAGATGCATATATAGAGTCCTGGTAGGACCGAAACACGTGTCTATGTCTTCTGTTAGCACCCTTAGCAAACTGTGTGAGAGGCCTTTCGGCACCATGCAATTTTGCTTAAAGTTGGACCAGCATAACATTCTGTGGTGATTTGCATATGCAGTCCATGATGCTTTGCATTGTGAGGGCATGTGTGATTTTGTATTTTCTTAAAACTTGGCTTCCCAGCCCTTTGGGAATCCCTTGCCTCAGTGTTTCCACACAGAGGTTCTTTGTCTTTAAATAGTTTTATATATATATATATATATATATATATATATATATATATATATATGTTGTTGTGGAAGTGCAGGGCCCTCTGGGCCCTGCGGTAGCATTCTATTGAAACAGGAATACATTTTTCAGCATAGCTTTCTTATTACCCCACCTCATAAATCTGGTAATAAAAATAGTGGAATCCCCGCCTAAACGTGGTTCCACACTGCAGCAATGCCATTATGCAACACAGGTGTGAAAACACAGTTTGGTCAAGGTTTTCAAAAATGATAACTGTCACATTCATAAGGTGGTGTAAAGAGATGGTTATGTTGAAAATTTGAGGTCAAAATATTTAAAATTCCCAGAGCTATGAGTGACTGTAGCAAATTTTAAGGTATGCGCATAACTTTACCATTTTTACATTTTTTTCCTCAAATTTTCAACATAGCCATTTTATGACCCCACCTCATGAATAAGGGAGGTAAACATTTTTAAATCCTGGCTAAAAGGTGATTTCGCTACGCGACCGTGAAATTTTCTTTTGGGTGAGATTTACATAATTCTACTGATATTGTTTATGAGAAGGGGTCTCTAAAAGGCCATGTTAAAATCTGGTGTAACAATATGCAGAAATGGCAAAGTTATGCACCAAAGTTGAAAACCCCAATTGAAATACATTGAAGTGCACTTACCTTTCTCAGTTCATGTAGTAATATTCCGAGTTCATGTAAACCGTAGAAGAATTTTCCATAGTTGAAGTAAACTGTGAATAATATTCTGCAGTTCATGTAAACCATGGAATAATATTCAACGGTTCATACAAAAAATCTCACATAATAGGATTCTCCATATGAAAACTTCATACAGCTATTTTGAAGTGCTGACTGAGCCTGCTCAGAACCCACATTTTTAAAATTTCATAACTTTGGAATGGACTGATATTTTCACCAAACCAGTGAAAGGCACTTCTGTGGGCCAAGCCCTTTCTCTATGAAAATTTTGGACCAAAATTCCAAACTGTCTGGGCGCTATGTGATGGGAAAAAACAGCAATAAATGGCAGTTTTCTGCATTTTTCACTATCCATATCTCAGAATCTGCACATCTGACTGGAACAAAACTTGGCAGATTAAAGAGATCTACCCACAAGACCATGCTTGCAATTTCATGCAAATCTATTGAATGGTTGCAAAGATATTAATGTTCAAAATGTAAGATTTAACATTAAAGTGCCTACTCAGCCCTAATATAGTAGGCTACTCGCCACTATAATTTAACTCATTAATCTTTAGATCTTCTTTTCTAATATACATCCTTGGCCCCTCTTGCCTCTTCCTCCCCTCCCTCCATTTTCACCAAGCCATTTCACAGCATCAGATTCTTCCCTGCTACAATTAATATCATAGTCACAGGTTATGGAACATCATCATCATCACCACTACTGGGTTCATGGGTGGAATGAACTGGATTTACATGATAGTTTAATAAGTTGTTTTCCTATTACCAGCTGTGAATCTGTACAATCAATTCCACTTATATGCACAAGCTGGGGACTGTAGGAATTTGTGCATACAAGCAGAATGGCACACAAGGGAACAGCCTTCCTTCAGTGTAATGCTTTTTCTGTAGCCTTGAAACAATGCTGTAAGCTGTTTAGTGTTCAAAATAGCTCAATTAAGTGCAATACTATGCAATTTATGTTTCAAAAACTTGTTTTGTAGAAGTTGTAACAAAATAATTTAAAAAAGTAAAACCAGTAGAATCAATAATCAGTAGCATGCCTCTCACTCGTTAAAGAAAGTCAATTATGGAAGCTCGTCATGCTTGCCTTGTCTCTCTGATTTTAGTCAGTCACCTATCGAGAGCTGTTTGGTACACTGGCTTGCAAGTGATTCTATGTGCTCTTCAGAATTGTAGAACCACTGAAAGTCTGTCTCTGTAAAACGTCTCACTTTGTGGAGCATACTCCATATGTCAGCGGTGTTGGTGGGTTATCAGCTTCCTCCTCATCTTCCTCCTCATTGTCTGCTGTTGGGTTAGTTTTGTTCACGAAGTGACTACAGATTTCTGATTCTTTGATCTCACCAGTTGTAGGCTCATGTACTTCTACAGTGACTTTGTTATTGAAGTCAGAATGCTGCATTCCGATTGGTAGTTTCACACTGTCATCAATTTCAGACTCCACATCATTCAGAATACCAGCTTTTAATAAAACAGTTTTTATTGTCTCTGACTTGACTTCGACCATGCAGCATGAACCAGGTGTATGACATCCAGAAGGGTGACTGACTTTACCTTATCGTGAAATTGCTGTGTGCCATTGTCAATATGACCGAGTAGTCTGCTGACTCTACACTTGCAGTAATGTAGTTTGAAGTTGTTTACTTTGTTTGTTGATTTATTTCAAAAGTTTCACCAGGAAAACATACTGAGCTGGTAACAGCTCATTTCCAGATGCGCCTGAGGGAGAGGGAAAAGAGGAGGAGGAGGAGAAGAAGAGAACATATACAAGTACAATGTATTAAACAGTACAATAAAATTGGAAATAATAAATCAAAGGTCAAATAATAAATCAAAGGTCAAAAGTCAGGAGGTGTTTCTCAATAGTTCCTGGTGCCAGATTAAGTTTAGAAGGCACTGGGGACATAACAAGGACAAGAAAAGAATATTTAAAATAAATAAATAGGCAGACACCTGAAGTGCTGCTTCTGGACAGAATTAAAGAGCACAAAGGTCAGGGCAGTGAAGCCCTATGAATATTAATGAACAAACCATTGTTTTCTGGGAGCAGCATGTTATGGGAGCTACTACTCCCGAGGATATATTTTATTAAATTAAAAGTGGACATGTTTGAGAGAGAACTGTTGGGGCTACAAGACAGTGGGAAAATTATTTAATAAACGTTAAACTGCTGGCTGCATCAGAACTTTATGTGTGGGGGCTTAACATAAACTGCCACAGACTGTATTAGCAGCCATTATCTTTGTGCCTATAAGCCAATCGTAAGCCAGGATTAAGCCAAGGGACTTCTGAGGCAGTACCAGAGACTTGTGGGGAATAAGCAGAGACAAAATCTAGCTGGAAAATACTGTCCAATTAAAGGACTGGGACTGTGATTGTCAGCCTGGACAACCATTCAGATGACAGGAATTTTACTCTTTATAAAAGGAGGGTCTGTTCAAATCTGGGCAGTTTGTGGGTGAGTTTGGGCCAGTCTGGGTCGAGCCTTTGGACTGTCAAGAGGCTCCCTGCAGCTTGGGGAATTTGGGGAGAGGCCTGCCTTGCCTCTTCTTGGCCAAAACACCTGCTGAGTAATTGGAACAGCTAAATCTGCAGTCCCAGCTGAAATCCTCCAAAAAGGGGAGAATTCACCAGGGTGAGTTTCCAGACTGAAGTGGGTCAGCTTGCCAAAGGACCCTAAAACTGCATTCGGTGAGAAGCTGTTTTCGTCTCAGTGACTGCACTTGAAATTGATGCCTTTGGTCAATGAAACTGTCACCAGTCAATTTGCCAGAGGGAGATCTGAACTGTTGTATGCCAGCTTGCATTTTCAGGACTGCCATGTGCAAGTGAATAAGCTGTACGGCCTACTATCGAACTACATCCTAAGCTGAACTAGTGGTGCCAAGCGATTTGCCTAATAGACTGTCGTTGCCTATAAAAGCCAAGCTGCCAGATGACCAGAGAAGGAATCAGCCCTGCAGAGAAGTTTATTGCAGGTTGCGCCATCCTTGGGGGCTACACCTTGACGAGGGGTGAGTCGTACTGCTCGGTCCCTGTATCCTGGTCCTTGCCAGAAAGAATGAAGTCATGTAGCCACATCCCGCCTCAAGGAGAGCCATCCTGGAAATCATCCCAGATCCCGAGGTCCAAGGTTCAGTGAGTACCTCAGGATTTTATGCTGCAACACCAAATAATTTGCTTGTTCCAACTGATTTGTTTTTCAAGTCTGCACTTGGGTTTAGACTGCTTTTGCAGGCCATACATCCTGGGGATTACTCATTTCTGGGTTTTTCACAAGTGATTTATGGTTTTACAGTCAAATACAAAAGAAAGCTTAAACACTTCTTTATTTAAGGGCCCACACCAGCCGCTATGCCAGCCAGCCTGCGGCACTGCTTCAGGCCTGCAATGTAGCTTATCCTGGGTACCCAGTGAAGTTAACTGGACATTACAAAAGGGGTTAATGTGTTGGTTTAAATGTTATGTAAAGTGAAAATACTGCTAAAACCAAAAGTGCCAACTGATCTAATTTTAATATGCATTTCCTATCCCTTATTTTAATCCTTAAATAAATCTATTTGTTGTTTAAATTTTAATTTGGTCCATGAGCATATCATTACTGAGTGCTGGGTTAATGCAGATAGTTGAAAGGTACTGTGTTATTGCTGGTAGTCATTTTCTTACAGGTGCTCTGGGTGCATGCCAAGTTCCAGACCCTGATGGTAAGTGGTCATGTGAGCATATTATTAGCACTACCATTAATTACGAATTGAATGCAAAACAAGGTGGTTATTGTAATTTCAAGTGTGGGGCCACTAGTGGAGCTGTGGGTAGGTATAGCTTCCCAGAGGGCTGTATCAATTTAAGATCTAACCCACTAAATAACTACTCTGGGTGGAGGCACCATAATTGTAGTTTTACTATTGGTAGTGACACCCTAGTGACCCCGATAATGAACCCAGGCCCCTCAACCTGCAGTCAGGGAAGTAGGCAGGGGTAGCATCCCTTGGTAAAATGGCACCAGGATTACAAGTGAAAACTACAAACAATACTTATTGTTTCTAATTTGTTTATGTATGTAAGGAGAGTGCGATAATCAGGGAAATTACATTTAATTAATGTGTTTTATTTTTTATTTAAGGCAGTTTTATTTTTAGGGCCCAGTTGAAGTTTTTTGTACAGTGTAAAGGTAGCAGCCATGTTTGCGGTGGAAGATCAGTTCTGGCTGTAGGGGGCTAACTGAAATGCCTGTGTTCCAAATGCCCATTGACCTGGGTTCCAGACTCTCACTGCTGAGCAGTCCTTTTTAACCACGTAAAACTATATTTTACACATAAATAAGAGCCAATCAGATTACATGATTTGACCTGCCATTTTATAATTGTACTTCACTGAACAGAATGTTAACATGAACCAGCAGGAAATGATGCTACAACTTTTCCAATACATGACACAGATTCATTGCAGTCTTCCATAGTGAATATTAGTTTAAGATAATTTTATTGTAATTAAAATACTTGTGTTATAAAACTCCTACTTTGTGCGTGTGTGTGTGTGTGTGTGTTTTATTGGTTCTTTCAGGTTACTTGTGGACACTGTGACTGAAGGTGACACACTCAGAAACAGAAACAGCATTATGATGAAGGCATCTGACAATATGTCTGGATACGAGAAAGAGGACTCTTTGTGCAAGGGTCAAGAAGAAAATTAATAAAAGTAGCTGTATTGGAACTGGTCAAGAAATATGGATTGTTAAGTTAACACTTTATGTACATTCAGACTGTTGTCAAGAGAATATCATTCAGTCTGAGTTCTGAAAAGCTAGCTATAGACCCACCTCCATCACAGTACCCTTCATTGAATTCCCTATACATGTATTTTCCTATTTCCCCTTTGAGCTACCTCCCTCTTCATATCTTTATATGTTATTCATTAATTCCTGCCTGTTAAACGTGATGGTCCCACCTCTTGTGAGGGTCAATTGGTGTTCCTCTGTACAAAATAGGATGAACACATTGCTTGTGCACAGCCATGGTTCCACAGGTTTTGCTTCTCATTCCCCACTACTACCACTGGCTTGCTTCCTCTGGCTTGTGTGAGACTTGATGGTGGCTGCGACAGTGGTGCTTTATGAGTGTCCAGCAGATACAGCTATCAAACTACATATTTTCAGCCTTGCAGCTCCCAGCTCTGCCCTCATAACCTGGTACCTCCTACAGTTGAGACAGAGACCTAACTTGTTTTCCTTTCTCTCTTCTTATTGATGCAATTTGCCTTTTCATTCCCTCATAATGGCAGATAGAGATGTCTGCCTAATCTCACCTCAAAACTAACATCATCTTTAAATGTTTATACATCAGTTATGAGTTTTACGTCAACCAGTGGACCAAGCAAGATAAAGTGACAGTGGCATTCACATTAACTTAACTCATTCATTCCGGAGAAGACACTTTGAATAAGGCTGAGCAGAGAAAGTTCTGACTCTTATACAAGTTGATGGAGGAAATGAGTTGAATGCTCTTATCACAATACCTTTCAGTGTCTCACAATTTATTTATTATTTGTTTATTTCAGTAGTTTCATCAGGAAAGACATACTGAGTTGACAACAGTTAATTTCTGATGTGTCCGGGGATGGGTAATGGAGGGCAATGAAAGCATTCAAGGCAAGCAGTTATATAGTAGAAATAGTAGGAATCATATACAAGCATTATATAATTAGCAAATAGATCCAAAATCTATAAAAGTAAAGCAAAGTAGGTACACCAGTGGATAGCAGGGAACATTTTTTCCCCAAGATACAAAGTGCAATTATGCAAGGGGAAATGGCAGGGTGAGCTAATTAGTGAGAGTTACAGGACTATAGATTAGGGTGAAGAGGTAGCAGGGGAGTAAGGGAGTAAGCTAAGGTGGGAAGCATATAGTTGGGGAGAGGAAGAGTGGAGGGTGGGTAGTTAGTGGAGCAGAGTAAGGTATGGTATGAAGTGCAATTGCAGGAGTGCAGGATGAAATTTGGATGGGGGATAGTGAGCATTGAAAAGTGGCAGAGTGGATAGATAAGGGGAGGAATTCCAGAGTTTGGGGAAATGGTAGGAGAAAGCAAACTGGCCAGCTGAGGATTTCCTAGAAAGGAGAGCAAGGGAGCGATAATTATTTATTTGGCCTGTGTAGACCTGACAAAAATTCACCAAACATTAATCTGAAGATGACTGAGTGAAGACAACAGTGCAGCACCTCACAGTTTGGGCTACTGGTTCCAAAACTTGTGTGCCCATTGGGGCAGTGCCACACATGAACAAGGCTTTCCAATATGCCATGGGTAAGTGTTGTACACACTGGTTTCATGGGCAATGTTGCCCCCAAAATATTTATTTGGCCTGTGTAGGCCTGCCAAAAATTCACCAAACATTATGTTGAAGAACACTGAGTGATGACAACAGTGCAGCAGCAGGCTACTTGTTCAGAAAAAACAAATGGCCCTCCTCATCTATCTCATCATCCTCCTACATCTTTAGCCCAACTGGAAGAGCAGGAGATTCATCATCCATAAACCATGGCAAAAAAGGCATTGGAATAAGGGCAGGTTAATTTTTAGAAAAGTGAGCATCTCTACATTTTGAGTAGATAGGCATGTTCTCCTGTCAGTTACCATATTGCCTGTAGCACTGAAAATCCTCCTGCATATGTATTTGCAGATGGCAACTGAGGTGTTCAACAGCTACATATGTCAAAGATGGCTAAATCACTTGTCTGCCTCTGCTAGTAGTATGTTCTCATCCAGGTAATCCTGCACCATGTTGTTTACTGGCATCTCAAGCACCACTTTGTTAGAAAGTGATCTGCTGTGCTTTTCATCAAGCCATAGTCAGACGGTTGTTCCAGAGTAGTTCGTCATCAATGGCTGTCTCTCTTGGGGCTTCAGCTGCAGAAGCTGTAGTAGCAGGTTGACTTGTAGACAAAATGAGTGACTCCTGTGATGTTCAGTAGTAGCAGTGGAAACATATTGGGATCCTCCTTCCATCTCGCCCACCTGGCCTGTCAGTGCGATTGCAACAAGGGATGATGATGAGCGTTGTTCTTCTGCTCCATTTGTGTTCCTGTTCTTGTTTTGTGCCATACGTACAGAGACCACATTGATTAATTATTTATTTATTTCTGTGAGTTTTGGTGATCGGGTGGGCCCTCTGAGACAATGGGCTCCCTTTTTCAGGGGCAACCCGGAATTAGTTATATATACTGTAGTAGTTTCCATTATATTACTGCAGAAACAGAGAGCCCATCCAGAGGAAAGCAATGGCGTTAGTTACAAACATTAGGTGGAATTACATAGGTATTCACTAAGGACTTGTTCAAGGCTTGGAAAGAAGTACATCTTATACAATGCAAGACACATTAAGGACATTCCAAACAGATGGCTACAGACAGTGAAATAAGTGCTATTACACACGCATTCACAGAGTAGTACCCCAATGATTTCAATAAGGTAGGCTGAAATAGTAGTTAAGAAATACAGTAAATAGGATTGTATAATGAATTTGTTCAACTTTTACAGCAGCAAGATGTGCAGGCCCAGGAAAGGACTTTGAGCTTCTTCTTAAATTGGGTGATGTTAGGCAGCACTAAGCTCTGGAGGTAGGAAGTTCCACAGAGAGGGAGCTGGGAGGAGAAGGAGCTACTACCAACAGCAGTCCGAACACTTGGAATGTTCAACAAGGGCTGTTAACTGATCTCAGTGGCCTGGCATGTAGTTTGGGCTGAATTAGTGAAACAAGGCTGGGAGGGGCATTAGATTTCAACAGTTTAAAGGTCATAGAGTACAGGGAACAGTGCAGCCTAGCTTCAAAGAGGGAGCACACCAGCGAGGTGAGCACATTGCAGTGGTGGTCCCTGGGTTGGGTACCAGCAGTAAATTATTTTAAGTAGAACTTTCAGTTTTGATAAGACAGATTCATGGGCAGACTGCGTGACCAGGGCATCATAACATAGAACTGGCAACAGGGTGCAATTTGCTATTGCTACATGAGCAGGGATGGCGAGATAGGGGGTAAGCCTATAAAGGAGGCCAAACTTTTGGTTTAGGGATATATTCGAGATGTCTGCCTGGGGTTCAAAGGATAAATTGTGATCTAAGACCACCCCTAGGTATTTGGATGTTTGCACCACTTCAAGCCAGACTCGCTGATCCTTACCACATCCTTGTGCTTTGAAGAATGTCTCAAATGTGTCTTTGAACTGAGACTCCCAGAGAGTGGCCATGATGTAATGATCATGTGTAGGCATTTCTGAAATGCATGTGTCATTCCAGAAACATGAACTTATCCTTTCTATCTAAAACAACAAAAGGTGCGCACAGGGAAGGTGGTGCTCCCTGACATAACCGTAACTGTTAAAACAATAACGGGCACTCACCACCTCAAATAAAGAAAGCACCAAGCTCCAAAATGCATATATGATATGTTGTCACTTATTAAAAGACAATCACATGTGGTTCAAAAAAACGACAGTATATTGATACAAGGCATTCATCTGAAATACATCAGGCAGTCAACTGTATGTCTGAGTTACCATTTTGTGAATCACATGATGATTGTCTTATCCTTTCTACTAGACTGAAAGTAGTGGTATCCTCCTTTTCCTCATATTGAGTTATCATATGAAGAAGTTTCAGGTTAATGAGGGCAATGAGGGGAGAACCTGCCTTAGACCAGCTGCATCCACACTTACTACCCTTGTGGCCTCCTCAAAGGGCTTTCAGCACAGTGCAGAGAGCTCCTTCAGGCACACTCTTTGGGCTTATGTTTACATCACCCTTGCCAATACCCTGCTGCACAGCATAATGGTGGATTGCCTTCTGTTGTTCTAGCAGCTGTTCCATTATGTAAGAGGCGGAATTCCATCTTGTTGCCACATCCTGTTTCAGGTGGTGGAGGGGAAGGTGGTTCTGCTGCTGAATGTTTTGTAACAGCCTACATGCCTTTACAGAATGGCTAAAATAACCATAAACTTTTTTTGGCCAAAACTACTTACATCTGCACAGTGGTGCCTTACTCGTCTAGGAACCCCTGAATTACCGGATTTATACGGTGAGCAAAACATAGAACATGAGTATAATTGTCATTGTCAAATAAAACCTGATTTTAATGAATGTGGTGTCAGTCACTCATCAAACTTCACTTGAAGGAAGTTTAACAGGTTTTCTGCACTAATGGTCATTGTCAAAAACAGAATATAGAAAGCTGCTTTCTATGGAGTTTGGGGACCTTGGTGACTTGTGGCTGCTGCTACTGCTGCTGCTTGCACTTAACTCAGGAGAGGAGGAGGAGGAAAAGGAGGGAATGAAGAATGGAAACTGACCCAATGGGTAGTCACTGCCATGTAATCAGTAGTCTGACAACTATTTGACGTTAGTGTCGAAGTGAACCGCTGAAAAATCATGCATGCAGGGCATGTGACAGAGTCTTGTAGACACTCTAATACAAATCAGGAAGAGCCACTGTGGAAAAGTGGGTATGGCTGGGCACTGATACCTTGGCATAGAAACTTGAATTAGTGATAGAAAACCAATGTTGCTCATAAAGGAGAATGGCAGAAGTTGGTGGCTAGCATTTCCACATTTGTTTTTTTGTATTTACATTTCATTAAAGGAATTTTTTATTCTTCCAAACCATTAGACAAACTCCATTATACTGCTTAATAGTGAGTACAGAGGAAGACAATAACCTTATGTCTAAAGCCTGTACATTCCTGTAAGTCCATGCATACATAACTGTCCCCCACTCTCACGGAATTTCCAGCAAGTTTTGAGGCAACTAACCAGTGTAATCTCCCTGCCCTGAGTACAAATGAATAGATTCCTAACTCAATCAAGGATATCTGATCATATCAGAGGATATGTAATAGCCATGGGTTCCATCTATTTTGGATTTTAGTCTCTGTTTTTGAAGATACAAGGTCATTTTCAATCCTGTAGATGTCTCAACTAATATCCTATCACTGAGCCACAGAAAGTGGGTCTGGCTTAAGCCAGTGGCAGGTGATAGCTTTTTAGCTTCAGTGAAGAAGAATCCCAGACGATATAGATGTGCCCTTAGTCTTAATTGAGTCTGGGTATAACAGTAACAGGGCCGCTTGTGGGGTAAGTTCCCATAGCCTATCATAATCAATTAAAGCTCTTATTTGATTCCTTTCCAAAGAGATTGAGGGCAGGGCAAGTCCAAAGGTGTGGGTGGGCAGCAGCCTCTCATCTGCTTCCCTGCCAGCAGAAAGAATCATGTGTGGTAGAGAAGTTTGAGGTAATTTGTGGTGTTCGGAAGTATCTTATCACTGTCTCCTAATTAAATTCTCTCCATTTGTATGAATCTGTTACCTCATGTTTACAAAACCAGAATACTGCCCTATCTGGACATTACAGGCAAATAGATAGGTGAGCCTTCCAATTTATCTGGGTTTGCTATACATTGTGAAGCACGCATCAAGCATGGGGCTTAAGGTTAAGCTGCCGCCCCTTTAAGAGCACTTAGAACTTGCATGAAACATATTGTTGCACTGCCTGGCAGTGCCATGTCACCTATCAGTCAGAGTCTTGGTCAGTCTGGGGCTTGTCTTCATGAAGAGAACATCTGCTGTACAGCAACTAAACCTGCCTTATTTTTTATTTTATGCGTCCGACTAGTTATTCGCATGGTCCAGATGGGGACAGCACCAGCAGCAACCGAAGGGTCTGGCAGACCACAGAGAAGGTAAGGGGTCTGTTAGTGGTGGACCAAATAACCAAACGCCACACATGGTGGAGAATGTGGTCCTTCTTTTGTCTGGACCCCCATCTCGCATTGCTTGCATCGCTGGTTACCCCAAAGTCATCACCCCAGTATGCTTGAAGTGTCTGAATGCTGATTCAACTATAGCCCTGGCTGCTGAGAGGAATATGAACTGTATCCTGTTTCCATCTCAGCCCACAGCCCTCCTACTGTACCTAGAAAATCAACAGTACAATCTATTCAGCATTGCTAGCCAGCTAAACAAATGAAACATCAGCCAGTTATTATATCCAAGCCCTCTGCCACACGGAGCTTCACAGACTACACCCCCCACCTCGTGGCAGAACTTCACTAAACTACCCATTTGGCCACAGCAAACAAACTCCGTGAAATTAACCTACAGCCACTGACTATTGCAACTACAGAGAAATGGCATTATTTTCTTTTCACTCTGCCTGTTCTGCAGACTCTGGTTCCCAACTCAAAGGTGACCTAATTATATCCCCAACGAACCATTCCTCTCTCCTCAGCTACCCACAGAGAGAGACACTCCCAACCGAACCTGCCTCCTGTCATTCCCCACAGTCAAGGACACGCAGGACTATAGCTCTGCATGCTGTTCAGCCCTCACAAACTGCCACCACTCTCCTTTGCTCCAGCAGCCTATGGAGCCTTCCTGCAGCAAGCCGCTTGTCCCTCTACCCTCCTCGCCATTGGGGATCTGCTCTGCCCTCCCCTGCAGCTGCACAGACAGAACCGTGACTTCCCTCAGGCTCCTCCATTGCAAAACGGAGTGATCGGCTCCACACTTGGCCCTCCTGCCTCTCACCCCAAGCAAGCCACTCAGCTTCCCTGCCACAAGGCATGATCCACTACCTGACTCACCGCTGCAGTCTCCTCTTGCCCCTGCAGTCACACAGGGAGCCCTACTGGCCAACGTGGCTCTGGAAAGCACTCTGGCCTATCTCCAGCAGCGGCATAGCTCCACTCCTCCCACGGGCACAGACCGCAGCATCAGTCTCCCCACAAACATCGCGGCTCAGGGCCGCCTGGCAATCTCCCCGCTCTGCCATGCTCTACGATCCCCAATGCTGCAAAAAGAGAGTAATCAACTCTGGCTTGGCCACACTAAGGGACCCTCACAAATAAATTAAATACAGTACAGCCTGCAGGAGGACAGGTGGGGCAAAAGAGAAAAAAAATCAAAGGTGATTAAAACAAAGTGCAGCCACAGACGTTCAAGTGGGGCACAGCAAATTAATAAACGGGGGAAGGAAGAAAAAGTGAACAAAGTAAAAAGCACAACACCATAACAAAAGGGAGAGTAATCAATACAGTAAATTTCCCAATTGGGCCACTCACCACAGAAAACTCCTGCCAGTTTCAGTGGGAAAGAAGTCAGCAGGGCGGCAATCGCCATTTTGGGCACTGCAGAGCAGTCAGGCAACCTCATGGAAGAAATCCTCCATCTTGAGCACATCACAACAAGACAGGAAGTGAACCTTGATCCCTCTGCTGGCGGCCATCTTGCTACAGTCAGGCCAGTCAAAACTCACAGGAACTGCATGTCACAGTTTGGCGCCATCTTGGGAAGGGCACAAATTGACTTCACTCCATTGAAATCAATGGGATTCCTATTGGAAATGAATGGACACTGCAATGAAAAGCTGATTTTTGCAACACACCCTTTATTTAAATAACAAACAACACAGAATTGAGTGGGAGTTCTTTATTAAGACGTCATTGATGAACTTTGCTGCAAAAATTTGTACTTTTGTCTACAAAAATTATTTTTGCTTGGCACTTCATCTACGACATGACGTCCTGTCTCCTGCATGACGGCAACTCCTTCTCACCCGTAAGACCTTCGCTCAGTGAAACGAAGCTCATCCCCAACCACAATGTCTGACGACAACACAGATATGGGCACTGGAGCGTCCGGAGTCCTACCTTCACCCACCTCAAGGGCAAGGGGCTACAAAATTGAAACAATCCTCCATGACATCCAGTTTTCTATTTCCACTCAAGGAGCACCAGCTATGCAAGCCATTCAAGATGACCTGGCCTACATTAAAGCCATTTCACCACAGTCCATGGTCCATACCAGCCTACAACCAGTACCTTTCTCAGCCTTGCCTCACGAAGACGCTGTTGACTGGCTTGAACACTTCCAAGCATGGATTTCCTTCAATGGTTGGACTGATCCCCTGTGCATCTCCAATGCCTTGAGCTTGCTTCTGAGAGGGACTGCCATTTCCTGGTTCAATGCACTTCCAGACCAAGTCAAAGGAGATACTGCCACACTGTACACCACCTTCAAAGCCCATTTTCTCCAAGCACATCCACCCTGGTTATTGGAGCAACAGCTGTGGGAACATACAATGCAACCCACTGAATCTCTTGAAGCCTTCATTATGGACATTGAGACGCGATGCAAACGCCTACAGAAAACAGAGAAAGATCAAGTAACAGTCTTTGTCCGGGGACTGCCTCCTCAATTTGGTACCTATGTCATACAGCAAAAGCCAACCACCTGGACAGACTCCATCCAAGCTGCACGGCTAGCTCAAGAGTCCATTTCAATGTTCCAGTCAGGCACCCCAAACCTCACAATTGGTTGCACTTGCCACATGTGTTCAACAGAAACAAGCAATGATTGACAAGCTTATTTCTACTATCAATACCTTACACATCACCTCAACTGCCTCCTCAGCAAATACTAATGCTATGCAACCACCTCCACGGTGAATGACTCCACCTCCGCCTTCCCGAGAGCCCGTGACTTGCCAGTGGTGTGGATTCAGGGGACACACTGCCGCTGTCTGATGAAAGTTAAAATATTACCACAGGACTCAAGAGGACCACAGACGCCCACCACAGCACAATCAACATGATAACCACAACTACTCCCAGGATCAGGGAAATGAGCACCACCAACAGACTAGGGCTTTTGTTGGGCAGGGAACACAACAACTGACTGCCCTCTGACTCTCACAATTCAATCAAACGCTTCCTCCAGCTGCGAACTCTGGCACACTCTCACTCCAGGGCAAAGGTACCTGTCATCTGATCACCTCTCCTAGCAAACTATGTACCTGTAACCACTGGAGATTGGCTTC
Source organism: Neoceratodus forsteri (assembly GCA_016271365.2). NCBI lineage: Eukaryota > Metazoa > Chordata > Ceratodontiformes > Ceratodontidae > Neoceratodus > Neoceratodus forsteri. The sequence goes on from CM057456.1 coordinate 1,669,100,906, forward strand.
AGACACCTTGGTCAGCACTGGAGCAGAAATATCAGTTATCAACAGCAGTATTGTAAACAACCAAGCTATTCGCTCACATACCCAATGTCTCTCGCCGACATATAAAGTACATTATCACAGCAAGTACAGCTACCATACCTATCACAGGCGTGGTCCATCTCAAGCTCCACTTTGGCTCACAGCAAGCTACTGTCAAGTTTTACATAGTGCCTGATCTCCAACCTGCAATAATTCTTGGCTGGACTTTCTGAAGCTCACAAAGTCATCCTAGACTTTGCCTCAAGCAAACTGTCCTTAAGATCCTGGAGGCAACTCGCAGCTATAGACTCAGTCACTGTGCCTCCTCAGTCGGAAATGGTTTTGATTGCCAAGATTCGAGGTGAACCACTTCCACCAGGTGTTGTTGGCATTGTTACAGGATCCCCCGTGCTGCACTCATCAGGTCTCCTTCCGGGAAATACCTTATCGGCAGTGCATGATGGCACAGTCTTCCAAAAATGATGCAACTTCACAGATGAGCCAGTGGTCATTTCAAAGGGTACCAACATCAGAAAGTTTGTCTGCTTGTCTTCAGGGGACCAGCTCCACCTCATGCAAGAACCTCAGCCTGGTTCCACCAACTCTACTCCTGTCAGTACTATCACAACCACTCCAACTTCAACAGTTACCCCTCAGTCAGTGACTATCCTCTTCCAAACTTCCAGCATCTCCAACAGAAAAGCATCAACTTTTGAAATTCCTGGAAAATTACCCGGATGTCCTTGTTGGTTCAGATAACAAGCTCGGCTGCTGTGATATCCTGCAACACAACATCAAAGTACAGCCCAACCAGAAACCAATCCATCAGCAAGCCTACAAAGTGGGACATAAACAGAAGCAAGTCCTCGAGAACATAATCAAAGACATGCTTGACCAAGACATAGTCAAAGAATCTACAAGCCCCTGGGGTGCACCTTGCTTGCTGGTGGTAAAAAAGGACAAAGGGTATCGTTTTGTGGTAGACTACAGAAAACTCAATGCCTACACAGTGCAGGATGCTCATCCCTTGCCTACAACCGAAGATGGTTTAGAGAGTCTTGGTGCGGCCAGTCCTGCTTACCTCACCACTCTAGACCTTCAGAGTGGGTTCTATCAAGTTTCCATTGATCCAGCTTCTCGTCCATAGACAGCATGGTGCTGTCACTTGGGACTTTTCCAGTTCAAACGCCTGCCTATGGGTTTCGGAACAGTCCAGCCACATTTCAACATGTTATGAAGCCATTCTATGTGGGTTGTCTTGGAAATCTTGCCTAGTCTACCTGGATGATGTGATTGTCTTCAGCAGAACTTTGCCAGAGCACCTCCAACATCTCCAAGAAGTGTTCGAATGTCTCAGATGAGCCAATCTCAAGCTTCGCCCAGAAAAGTGTTGTTTTGCACAGCATCAAATTCATTACCTGGAACATGTGGTTAGTTCTCAAGGCATCTTTCCAGATCAAGACAAGCTCTCAGCAGTCAAAGACTATCCACAGCCTAACAATCTCAAAAACCTTCAAGCTTTCCTGGGCATGTCTGGCTACTACCGAAAGTTCATTTGCAACTACGCCAAGATTGCAGCTCCACGGTACGTCCTCACCAAAAAGGGATGTGACTATAATTGGACTTCTGAATGTAAAGAGGCCTTTGACACCTTAAAACAAAACCTAATCTCTTCTCCAGTATTGGCCTACTCAAGGTTCGACCAACCATTCAAGCTCTACTCAGATGCCAATTCCTTTGCAGTGGGCGCTGTACTCTGTCAAATTCAAGATGGGACAGAACGAGTTGTCTCCTATGCTGGGTGCTCTCTTTCCTCAGCTGAGCAGAACTATGCCTTCACAGAGAAAGAATGTCTAGCCATGGTATTTGCTGTGAAGAAATTTGACTGCTACCTCCACTACTCCTCCTTTACAGCTATCATTGATCACTCTGCCCTCAGATGATTATTTGAAATGAAGGAGCCAGTAGACAAGTTTGCCCAATGGATCACCATGCTGCAATTCTACAACTTTGAAATTCAATACAGACCAGGTCAAGTTCACTCAAATGCTGATGGTGTAAGCTGGAGATGATATCCATCTGCATCTGCCTCAACAGATGAAGAATCCTACTTACAAGCTCTTTCCTTCCATGCCACGGATGTGCTTCCTGTGGACACTCCTACAGCACCTCAAGTTGCTTTGCTGCTCTCTACTGCTTCTACAGACAGACACACAAATCCTCAGTTACTGCAAGCAGCCGAAGAGCTTCTCATCTCATCTACATCCGATTTGTCCCTGGCAACTGTTAAAATGCAACAAAGAACTGACACTCAATTTTCAGACATAATCTCCTGCTTAGAGTCTGGAACCTTACCGCAACAAAATAAACATCACCAAGATGTACTTTTCTTTGCTTCGCAGTACTTCCTCAATGACGGTGTGCTTTTCCACATTTGGACCAAGGAAGGCAAGGACACCGCATGGATAGAACTCATGTACAGCTAGTTGTGCTAGCCTCTCTCATCCCTCAAGTTCTTTTCTCCACTCATGCCTCTCCACTTTTGGGAGGTCATGGGTGGTGACACAGAACTCTGGAAAAGACAAGGCTTAACTTCTTCTGGCAACACATGAACAGGGACATTGTCCACTTCATAAAATCCTGCCAGCCCTGCTCCCAGAGAAAGTCTCCTGCCAAACCAACAAAGGCACACATCATCCCCATGCCTGTAGCCACTGAACCCTTCCAAAGAGTCAGCATTGACATTCTTGGGCCCTTACCAACATGCTCTGACTCTGGTAACAAATATATCCTTGTCTTTGTGGACTACCTGACGAAGTATTTGGAACTCATCCCCCTAAGAGACATTAAAGACACCACTGTGGCAAGTGCCTTTCTCACTACAGTCATTTGTCATCACGGTACCCCATCATACCTACATTCAGATAGAGGCACTAACTACCTGTCCACCATTGTCTGAGAAACGTGCAAACTTCTCGACATAAAAAAGACACATACCACAAGTCATCATCCACAATGCAATGGACAGAGTGAAAGAATGATGTCCACCATTCTTGGCACAATCTACAAGTATCTGGATGAGACTCATGACACCTGGGACCATTTTGTTCCCTTTGTGCAGTTTGCATACAATACCAGACCTTGTGTCGACAGCACAGAATACACCCCCTTCTTCTTAATCCATGGACGTCACCCAAGAACTCCATTGGACAGGGATCTCTCACTGCTAGAGGTTCCTATGTCAGCTTCTTCTTTCATTATCCCTCTTCTGGAACAGCTGAAACTTGCCCGATGAGTTGCAATCACCACGTTGGGTCAGAGAAAATCGGCAATGAAAAAAATGTCTGCAGCCAAGGTGCATGAGCCTTCATTCTTGGTTGGGGACATTGTTTATTTGTACTGACCTGTTCTTGTTCCAGGCACCACCAAGAAACTGCTTCGCCCCTGGACTGGTCCCTTCTACATCGTAGAAAAGCTTCCTCCAGTCCACATTCATCTGCGACGCAAGTTGGATGGCAAGCTAGTACACAACAAAGTCCATATAAACCGAGTAAAGCATGGGTACCTGAATAACAACCTTCCAGATGACCCAAGTCCTCCCAGAAATGAAGCTGCCCTTGAGCCTGCCATCCTCTCTGAAGCTGAGATCCCTCTGGACAACTTGCAACTAGTTCCTACAACTCTTCCCACTCCTGACACTTTCCAGCCAGATTCCGTTTTACCAGATGTTTTGCATGGGACTTCCTCTTCTTCTCAGCCTTCTTCTTCTTCTCAGGACTCTCTTCTACACACCACAGTGTACCAGATTGAGAAGATCTTAAGGAAGAAGTTTGTCAATGGATCCTGGACTTACAGAGTAAAGTGGTGTGGATTCGATAGAGGGCAGAACTCATGGGTTGCTTTTAACAATCTGACCCCCTCCTGTCAGGAACTAGTGCAATCTACTTATGCTTCCATTCCCACTGACCATAAAAGTCGACGGAGGTCTTGAACTTTTGTTACTGGACTCAGTGTGTTTTGGGACTGAATTTTCTTTCTCTGGTGATAGTCTCTGTGTTTAATTATCTTGCAGTAAATGTTTTTGTACCTATCTTATGCAACTGTTTCTATGGTACCATTTACCTGCATTAATGCTTTTCCCTTAGGAATGTCTCTTTACATGGACAATCCATCTGTGTGTTATGCAACTGTTAATAAAGTTTTGGCCTGCATTCTAGGTATCCTCCTGCTGGTACCCTTCCTCTCTTCCCTTTCCTTCCCTACACTTTAGCACTTGTGGCATGACCAAGTCTCAAGTGCTATTGTGTTCTCACCTCTCTGGTGCTACTCTAACTGGTCCCCAGTGTAGTCCAGGTTCTTCCCCCACCTCCGTGCAGTGGAGTTCTGTTTGTCAACGTAATGCCTTGTAATGCATGCAAATTTTTTTTTTGCCTTTAAAACTTACTTAAAATATTTCTTACAAACTGTTATAGATTTATTGCTTGTTCGAGTGGTGCTCACATTCACTGTTCCGGCAGTGATGTGAAGCACACATTAAGCTTAATGCTAAGCTGCTGCCCCTTTAACTCATTGTCTCCTAGCAGACACCTGCAGTCGTCAGTAAAATACACTGGTGTGTCCTGAGGACGTCTGCAGAAGTCAGCTACTGACTCCCAGTGTGCCCTTGCAATGTCTGGAGAAGTCACTATATATTTTAATATATAGTGTAACAGAATATAATATATATTTGATCATGTAGCACTGTTGGAAAGGTAATTTTATGCTGAACAACTTTGTCACTGATATTTTGAGCATATCATGTATACTTTAGGAGTTATTTGCATTTGTTTATGGTATGGTGTGTATGGCTTATGTTGCCTGTTTTAGTGAAAAAAATATTTTTTTGCTGTTTCAACCTGCTTAAAAACAAAATTACATATTATTATTTGCATACCACCATTGGGAAGGTAATTTTATGCTGAACAACTTTGCCACTGATATAGAAACATAGAAACATAGACTTTGACGGCAGATAAGGACCGCTAGGCCCATCTAGTCTGCCCATTTCCTACCTACAGGATAGGCCGCAGATCCTACATGACATTCATTGCTCTCCTGTGATGTGATGTGATGTGGCCAGACCCTCAAAACTTGCTTGGAGCTCTGGCGCTAGAGTTATATAGGTCCATTTCTTATGTGTGGATAATATGTGCACAGTTACCAAATGATCACCATGCACTGCCATAGAGACCAAAACGGACTACTTGCTTTTTTCCTTTTGGGGGAGCTGACTCTAGAGTGTTTTTTTTTTTTTTGCAAACAGTAAAACTGTTTACAATGTTTTAGGGTAGCTTTCTCTTGCTCCACCATGGGCGGAGGGGGGTTAATCCTCATGGATTCTGGACTCAGAGATAGCTGACAGTCGGGCTGCCTAAATGCGTGGAAATGCACTGAAGACATTTGGCACAGAAAATCTATATGCACAGAAAAGCAGGACCTCACAGAAACAAACATTTTAAATACATGTAAATAGTCTTTTCATCTAGAATCCTCTGGGTCTTTGTACAACCAGGATTTCCCTTCTAGCCTTCCACAGAGGCAGGAATAAGTCATGTGACACATAAGCACAGCACTGCCCAGCGACCTGTGAGTGTGCCAGATCATTTCTAGTTCTGAATTATGCCACCACCCCAGAAATTCTCAAGGCATACCTGGACTCAGAACGCGAACCTGGGCTGCCAGGGTGCCAGAGCTATTACCCTATCATTTAGCACCCTGCAGCCAGCCCCTGACTCTGTTTCATTTAAATGTCACTGAGGAACTGGAGCAGGATGAAATGCCTTCTACATCAACAAGCAGGAAGACTGCAGCAGTATCTCAGAGTCCCTGGCACCCCAGCAATCAACAGCTGTCTGGCCTGGTGATGGTCACCCAAGATGCCCAAACTTGAACAGTGGTAGTTCTGAACTGGTGGCAGTATGTCATCTTCTAGCAGTGGTGCTGGTGGCAAGGAGTCAGAATGTGGCTGCTATCTTAATTCCAACACAAAGAAATCATTTAACACTAGTAGCACTGCACCAGCTAAGAACAGGGGCAAAAAAAAGAGCCGTCCAGTGGCGTGGAGGGCTGAGGCACTCTAAGCATGTTACCTACTGCCACACCAGCAACCTGGTTTGGCAGCAGCGGGGTTGCCAGGTGTCAGCCAGGGTGGAGAGGATAAAGCACCTGAAGGCTGCTCTCCTTTCTTGGGGGTGGGGGAAGGGGAGGATCTGTATGCATCACCAAATGACTGCCACCAGGAGGAGGCCATGTGGCAGTGCAGGTCGGGGAGGGCAGTCGGACTCTGGTGCATGTGCATGCTTCCATGCGCACACGCTTATGAGTGCACCCCAGCATGGGGAAGAGACCTAAAATTGAGGAAAAATGATGGTAGGACAAATGTAAATGATGCCTGCCCGACGATCCCCACCTGCTGCACCACCAGACCACTGGAAGCCGATGACTGGAAGTGTGGCTTTGGTGGGGGGGAAAGAAGAGGACAGCTCTCCTGACCCCACCATGGGGGAGGAAGACAAGACAATCCATGGGGGTACCAGGCTTTTGAATGAGTACTGGGGAGGTGTATGACGTCGGGGCAGAAGACAGGAAGCCCAGACAGTCCTGGCCGAGGAGAATATATAATGGTTGGGAAAAATTAAAATTAAGGAGTCTGAATTGTGACTCATGCATGTCTTTCCATTGTGCAGAGGGAAGCGACAAACCTATGGTTAAGCAGGTGAGTAGCAGAAGATGACAAAATATTTGTTTCTATTAGAGCTATTTTGTGCAAAGCAAGGCAAAATATCATCTAGTTTTGTAAGAGGTACCGTGAAAAAATATTTTCAATTAAAGTACATTATAGCACTGATGAATACAGATTTTCCTGTCAGAAACGTGCTGCAAATAAGATGGCCGTGGAACAGTGACCTCTAGCCAAGAGTTTCAGACATATGGAAGAACACTTGTAAGCCCTTCCTTTATGCTCGAGTTTTAGGTATTAAAAAAAAAAATTATTTAAAAAGGCGCAACAAAAATAGGTCAAACATATACTGATAAAAGTACTCAGGTTTTCATCCATTACAAAGGTCTTCAGAAATCCTCACAACTTAAAAGAAAAAAAATGCAGAAGCTGAATTTTTCTCCACTCTGTCTAATGGATCCATTGATGGAATTACAGTAGGGGAGATAGTTTATGAAAGCTGTTAGATCATGGAATTTCAGTTACAAATTAGAACCAAAACATACAGATGCAGCTAGAACAGAACCAGCAATATGAATAGCTTTTAGATCATTTTGTTTTCTTCTGAGCAATGGGTGAGGCATTGTGTTGGGTATGGGAGCAAAGTGGCTGTCAGATCGTATCAGTTCAACATCTTAGACTGACATGCCTCATCTGATTACTGTGCATCGCATTTCTCATTGACTGGATGTCGGCAGTTGAGGACGCTGTTACTAGATCTTATTTTGATTAAATTCTTATTCTCAAAGAAAGCTGCAGCTTTTACAGAAGGTCTCCTAAAAAGTTCAGGGAGTTATATAGCATGTTTTACATGCAAAATGTGGAGATATCTGCTGTCTCCATTATATTGGAAAGAAAGTGTTAGCAACCATGAAGTTGTAAGAATCCCGAACAGAGCACTGAGAAATCTGAAAAGAATACTCAATAGCAATGGTAACAGCTGCAGTAATTATATACAAATGTTAAGACGATTGATGACAAAAGCAATTTATGACATCCTTCTGACCTAGATACAGGAACTGGAGTAATGCCATCAGCAGCAGCAGCACCATAATGCCAGCGACCTCACAACAGCAGCACCACTTGGTAAAACAAAATGAGAAAACTAGTCCTTCCACTGCCATGGCCACTGCCAAATGCCACCACCACGAGGTCCACCTTGTTACCTATCCCAACCAGGTCCACCTCTAGCAGCCCATTGAGAAGACCATCAGTCTTCACGTGCACAATACTTGAGCCTGTGCCTGCAGAGCCAAGTGAAAAAGAAATCGGAGTCAAAAACGGCAGCCCCAGGACAGAATAAAAGTTGAAAAAAGGAAATTAAGGTAGACCACCCAAAAGGAAAAAGCAACAGCAGTAGTACCAGCAGCATCCAATTCAGCAGCACTAGTTTCTGTTCCAGCAGTATCACCACCGTAGCCATATGAAGTTCAAGAGGGTGAACACTTGTCAAACAGTACGCCACTACCACCAATGGTTCAGCTTCCACATTTAGACTGTCAGCACTGTTGGGGGACAACAAGGAAGAGGATGCAGGCCTGCTGAAGGAGTCTCATTTTAAATGAAGTTTAGAAAACACATTTTTAAGCTTAACAGATGGCCCTAAATGTAGGGCTTATTCAATAATGAATACACACAACACAACTAACCTAGCTCCAAAACAGAACTAGAATAGGGAATTGGTATTAGTATCATTAATAATTTTCTCAAATTAGTCATTCAGAATGGTTATGATGTTGCTTAAGCCCACAGTGAGGGGACAGATCTTTTGTTTTATGTGGAAGTGCACCCCATGAAAGGTAAAGTCATGTTCTTTTTCTACTTAGCACCACTACCTATGAACAAGGACTTTTATTAATATCAAGAATTAAAAGCGACTGGAGAGTGTCCTTGTCATGAGACTATTAAGAGACTGATACTGCCAAGAGCACAAATCAATGGCTGTTGACAGATTTTAATCCTAGACCTGCTGCTACTCTTTCGTTGGCCAATGTTCAGAGATTTTGTTTTCCTGAAGAGCATCAAGCAACCAAGACAGCTAGCTTTCCACAAAAGACCCAGTTGCTGCTGCTGCTATACAGAAGTACATGGAGGAGGATGATACTGATAATTCTGCAAATGCTAGTATTGTTGATGATAAACCTGGTGTTCTTGACAAAGACAACCCTGAGATTCTTGAATCTCAGCTATCAGGAGCAATCTATTTTATGAAAGATGCCTCAGAAGACAAAGAAACAGATGAAGAACCAGTGTGTATTGCTGCATTTTTGTTAAATTTTACTGTTTATGCTCCCACACTGGTGCAGCCTCCATTCTGCTACCCCCTCCCCGTGTCACTAGCACACTGAACCCCATAAACTTACCCTTTCTGGCAGCGTCTGGCTGTACCAAACTCGCATCTAACACCTTGCAGATCCTTTGGGGCTTACAGGCAGGAGAACCCTGGGTTGAGAGCATGGCTAGTGGTGGAAATCAGGCACTAATGTGCCCAAGTTTATTCTGGTCACTCCAGAGCTTGTGCCATGAAGAACTGGGCCAACAACCTCTTTCCCTTTGTGTTCCTGCTGCCATGTGGTCACCCAAGTGGCAAAGGGGATCCATCCCTCCCTCCCACCTCAAAGGACAACATTCTCTGGCAGGCTTGAGCCTCCTTCGCCCGGCAGACCCTCATCAACTAGATTGTTCCTGACCGCTGGTCACCACCATTGCAAGCAACAGAGCTACTGCTATGCCAAAGTGCTGCCATGCTGCTGTACATTTTGGCCCTCAGTACTAACCTCGAGTCTGTCTGGACTACCCCATTCAGCACCACCACCTCTTAGCACAGACACTACACTGTGCTCTCTATAGCCAAGTTATAGGTAAATGGGGGAAAAAAATAAACTGAACTCACACAGTATAACAGGATGCCATGGGTTATGATTATGTGCGGATGTAGGATCAATGGTTTCAGTAAAAATAAGCAAAAAAAAAAAAATCATCACACACTTAATCCATGTATGCTGCACTCTGATTATGCACGTCAATCCCAACAGTCCCCTCCCGCGGCAAAAGGTTAATGCTGGAGTCTGGAAAGTACACTAATGTGTTATTCTGAGCTACAAAATCATTTTTTTATATTACATATCTTAGTCTGTGAAAATGGGTTGGCTGTTCTAGCTTTACTTTGGACAGAATAGAAAAAAAAATTACTCTGTTTAGCTTCTCCAGCTATGAACTGTGGAAGTGCTGCAGGCAAAGAAAGTCCGAGGGTGGAGTAAACTTCTACAAAGTTTTCTGACTGCTGAGCAGTTATAATTGTTCATTCTATATCAGTGGCTGAATTGGTACTGAGGAGCCGTTTTGAAAAAAAAAAAAGGCATGAATGTAGAACACTAGCAGACTTTTTACGGAGTCTGAAGCACATGAAGACCTCTGTACTGTATAAGAGGTCCTCACATGTAGCACTTGCTGTAATTCGTTCCTACAGGAGGGGAGACATGATTTATAAAATCCCTAAAATAATCTTTAGGTTTTGTTTTTTTTGTTTGTTTTTTTAATATGTACTTTATACTCCTCTGCCCCAGCTGCCCCCCTTCTGACCAACCACCCTCCCTAGCCCCGTCACCCCAGTATCACCAGGACTTACCCTTGCCCAGTTACCGGGTGCGGAGCCTGCAAGAGGTTGGTAGTCATCCGCAGCCGGATGAATTTTTCCTCCATTTTCTCCCTTCCCATTGCTGAGGCACACATGCAGGATGTGTGCATAGAGGCATGCGCGTGTCCGCAGACGTCCCGCAGCACCTTGTCTTCTTCTGGCCCTCTGACCTGCACTATCCTCCAGCCTCCACCTGGGGGTAGTCATTCAGCGGGAGTGCCAGTCCTCCCTCCCTGGGAGAGGAGCTCTCCTCTGGAAGCTCGATCTCTCCCTCCCTGCCGACCCCAGCAGCCTGTGCTCGCTTTCCAACACGGGTCGCCACCGTGGCATGAGGTGTATGCATAGCGCCCAACCGTCCAGCATCATCGAGTCAGCTTGGTTTAAGGTTTCTTAAATCTTTAAATCAAATGAAAACTACTGTAAATTTTATACTTGAAGGGTTGCTGATTTTTGGTTTTTTATATGTTTATTGTAGCTTTACATAAACATGTAGTGTTACATTCCATACATCAGACATATCGGATTTAATACAAAGATCCAAATCAAGTTAAAATAGTATAATGCAATCTAAATGATTGTTTACGGATTTGGGGGTATGACCACTTTACCTATTAAAATCGATCAAAATAATTCTCAATAGCTACACTTCTACAAGAGATGGGGACAATCTTAATACTAAAATTAAAATGTTTTTCAAGAAAATTCAACTTTAGGTTGATTAGTACCCTCTTCCGAACATGGCAAAACAAAATCTTAGTGATCTCACTACACAGCTCTACATCTGTTGAAAATAGTCACTTCAGTAAAATGTACAATTTTTAATAATTAAATGAGCTATTCTGAGCCTGTAAGGTTTCCTAAATGGTTTAAGGCTTTGAAAAGAACCATAACTACAACTTCCAACAGGAAAGAAATTAAATCATAAAGTCTATGAACTTGTAAGTAAATGTCCAGGTTCCACCAAAGTCACTCTTTCAGGTTTAATTTTCAGCCATTTACCGCGGAGAGAAACCCTCCTGGCAGGACTGATATTACTTAAAGTTTTAATTAGGACAGTTATTAGTAAAGTCCAGACTGCTTACTATAACCGATTCAGGTGTCTTCTTCCTCCGATTCCTGGTCCGATTCCATTCTGGCTCTACCCTTCGAGACCTCGAATTCCCTCTGAATCTGCTGAACTCTCTTGCCTGCTTCTTCTGGATCCGTAAATTGGAAAGTCTGTCCCCCGTAGTAAATCCTCAGTCTGGCAGGCATCATTAAGATATGGGCGACCCCAAGACTTCTCAGCGAGGCCCGAACCCCGTCGAACTTCTTTCTGCGAGCTCTTTTAGCATAGGAGAGATCTGGGAAGCAGTGTAGGGTAAAACCCTCGTAATTCAAACTCTCTGTGTTGCGGGCCGCCTGCAGGATCTGTTCCTTAATGGCTGCGCTCAGCGTGACTAGTGATACCGTACGAGGGAGTTCTTTCTGTGCCCCAGCTGAACATGGTGTAATTTGGTAAGCTCTAACAAATTGCTCTCCAATAGATCGGTCCAGCTGTAGAGCCTTAGGCAGCCAGGATTTTAGAAATGTTAATAGATCAGGATTTTCAGAGCCCTCAGGTAGCCCAATGAGACGCACATTAGATGCTCTGCTCGCGTTTTCCAAAGCCTCGAGGCGGTATCTCAATTGCCCATTCTCCTGAGTGAGCTTAGCCGCAGTCGCTAAGGCTTTAACTGCCTGATTTTCGCAGACGAAGCAGTTCTAGTAGCAGCCTCTATTTACAGTCTTGCTCACCAGACGCTGTAATACTGATTCAATTTGCCATCAATGGCCTGCATAGCTGCCTGCAGAGCCCTCCATGGTGGGTCACTCGAGGTAGTAGCAGTTGAAGTTGGAACGGCCTGCTGCTCTGTTGAGGGCTGAGTTTTCATTCCGCCCGTACCACTCCTATTTGTTCGTCCCATATTCGATATTGGTATCGAACTGCTCAGCTCAGCTTCAAGATTCCGATATATTTTATTTTCGGGTTGCTGATTTTAATGCTGGAGCAGATTTGAGAAATTGAGTGGGTGACAATAGATGGCCCCTGCAGTGCTGCTGCCTACTTGTTCCCTGCCCTCCAGCACCACTGCCTGCTCAAATCAGTTGATAATCGCTCTGTTTTTAGACTGTGCGTTTAGCTACCTAGCCTAGTGAATACCTGCCCTTGCCGACATCCCATTTTGTCCTCCTCCTGGCTCCTACAGACTACTTGTGGACTGCCATCCGCCACGACTTGATGAAGATCACTCAGCAGGAAGCAACAAACCACAAGTTCATCTTCCTATTCTAGCAAATCTCAGCAATTCAGCTAGGAATTCCAGGAAGACAATGCAAGTTAAGTAAATCATGTTTTATTTCTATTTCAAAGCTTTTACAATTCAGACACTTAATGGTCAAGCTCATTATCAAGTGGTTGCCACTTCAATTTTCTTCAAAATTAGAGGCCTGTTTGCCAATCTGATTCCACCCCTTCAGAATCAGAATCATTCATTTATTGGATAGCAAAGCTGAGAAATTTTTCTCGTTTACAATTGCGTCCAAACATGAAACATAAAACAATATTACAACATATACAAATAAAATGATTACAAAATACATTCTATTAAAAACATTAGAAAATTAGCCGTTGCCGGGAGGGAAGCCGGGGATGATGGGAGGGAGGGAGGTGGGCAGGAGGAGGGGGATCTGGATATCCATTGTATAACAACTGTGACTCTGTATTTATGGTTTGCGGTATCATGTCCATATCTGTGTAAAATAATAAAGATCTTAAATTTCAAAAAAATAAAAATTTGAAAATCATTAGAGTGTTAGCCCAACTTATTTATCCAAAGCAGTTACTGTGTCTATCAAATATACTTCCTAAAGAGGCTCTGAAATGTGTCAGTGTAGGCAAAACATTCAAATGCATTCTTTTCTGTAAAATTGCCCAAGTTCACGGTACTGCAATAGCTAACATACTGTCCTCATATCTTGATCTACTCCTAGGGGTTTGGAATGATGAATGACAAGAATTTGATCGCAGAGTATATTCTGTAATATTTGCAAAAGTCACACAATTCATATTGCAAACTTTATCATACATAATGCTTGTTCAGTAGTTAGAATTTTGAAGATGAACCAACATACAGTCGGTACTTTTTTTTTTTTTTTTTTAAGGGTCGTCTCGCAGACAATGACCCTTGTGTCAAACTCTCAGCGATATAGAAACACAAAAGATGACGGCAGAAGGAGACTTGCGGTCCATCGAGTCTACCCAAGCGAGGTATCCTGGGTAAGGCTCCAGATAAGGTAAGTACCGACCTATTTTACTCACCTTATTTTAGGAAATACGTTTCAGAATTTTTTTTTTTTTATGAGGACCAATACTCACCCAACATTTGTAAATGCACCACACTCCACAGAACAGTGCTTCATAACATAACTGGTTATTCAAAAGCAGTTTTTTTCCAGATTTACAGCACTCGTACACATCCCAATTTTGTTTTATTCACTTATTTTAAAACTGGTGTGTAGCTGGAATACTGTTGGCCACTGATCAATTCTTATCTAAAAAAAAACGATATTGTTCATCAGTCCACTCCGTCCAGACATTTGTACGCATCTAAATTTGGCTTTACTCACCTCACTTTCAAAATGAGGCATACAGTACTTATCCCAAAACAATCTATCTAGAGCCCTGATCCCGTGACCTATTGTACACCGGTGTTCTGTCCTCCTAGACACCCCAGCCTAGCCCTTGCCAGTGCCATGTGTGTTCCCAATCCTTATCCCACCCATGCTTAAAGCGTGATACCGACTTTGCAGCCACCACCTCAGGAGGTAATCTATTCTAAGGTTCCAACACCCTCTCCGAGAAGTAATACTTACTGATGTCCCTCTTGAACACTCCACCCTTCAATTTCCACTCATGCCCTCTTGTAGTAGAACTGACGTTCCCAGAAAAAAGCTGCGCTTCTGGCACCTTGTTGATGCCTTTAAGGTCTCAATCATATCCCCCCTCTCCCTCCTAGCCTCTAGCGAGTACAATTTCAGAGCCCAAGTGATTTCCTGAAGGTCATGTATCATTTTTGATGCCCTACTCTGGACCACTTCCAATCCATCAATGTTCTTTCTAAGGTGAGACCTCCAGAATTGTACACAGTATTCCAGATGAGGCCTCACTAATGACCGAAACAGTGGTAGTATCACCTCCCTGTCCTTGCTGTCTATCCCCCTGCCAATGCATCCTAACAACCTGCTAGCCCTGCTATAAACCTTATTGCACCGACTGTGCTTTTTGTGGTCACCCCCTAATGAAAACTCCTAGATCATGTTCCTTAGCAGAGGAGCTCAGCTGGACTCCATTTAGCCAGTATTCTTCCTTGGGATTGGCCCTACCCAGGTACATCACCTTACACTTCTTAGCACTGAAGTTTAATTGCCATATTTGTGACTGCCTTTCCAACTTCTTAAGGTCCTCCAGCAGTCGTCCGACTCCCTCCATACTATCCACTCTTCCGCAGAGTTTCGTGTTGTCCGCAAACAGGACGATGTTGCCATTTATGCCCTCGCTGATGTCACTAATAAACACACTGAAGAAGACTGACCCCATTGGCACCCCACTAGTGACCTGCACCTCATTAGATTTCACCCCATTTACTCTCAACCAACTCCATACCCACTTTACTATCTGTTCTGCTACCCCAAGGTCTTCTAGTTTTTGTTTTTTTTTTAAAAAGTGTCTATGCAGAACTGTGTCAAATGCCTTGCTAATGTCAAAGTAAAGCAAGTCCACCGCATGACATCTGTCCAACTCCTTGGTCATTTCATTAAAGAACGTAATAAGGTTCGTTTGACATGACCTGCCCATCACAAACCAGAGTGGTTTGTAGTTCTGGAGGTGATTTACTTTGAGGTATTCCACTAGATCCTGCTCAATAAGGGTCTCCATAATTTTACCCACTACTGATGTGAGGTTGACTGGCCTATAATTACCTGCATCTTCCCGGTCTCCACTCTTGTGCGGTGGCACCACGTCACCTGGAACTACCAGACTCCAGTGACCTGTTGAACAGGTGCACGAGGTGCTGCCAGCTCTTTGCAAGCCCTCAGCACCTAGGGTGTAAACTATCAGGCCAGGGGCCTTGCTGGGTCTGATGTCTGAAAGGCCCTTCCTGACCCCATCTATGGTGAACTCCTGGGTGCACATTCTCTGAACCCCTCTGGTCTCGGTTCTGATACTGCTGTCTGGCAGTGGACCCCGATTCTCCCTCATGAATACTGAGCAACAGTATTCATTTAGGGAAACTGCTTTCTGTCCACTGTCCTTTAGAGCCTCATCCCCCACTTTTAACCTTCCAATTCCTCCCGCTTTCTTCCTTTTTTCACTGATATAATGGAAAAAGGTTTTCTCCCCCGATTTGGCTCCATGAGCAATTTTCAGTTCTTTTGCTGCCTTGGCCTCCCTCGCTTATTTTTGTGGCCTCCTTACTTTTGTAAGTGTAATCCCCCACTCTGTCCCCTTTATGTTGCCTGAACCATTTGTATGCATTCCATCTGGCCCGACTGCGCCTCTTACTGGAGGGGAGAACCACAGTGATCTTAATCTATTTTTCTTTGTTGTAGTCCTGATATGCCTAAAACACCCTGGGATAT
This sequence comes from Neoceratodus forsteri, assembly GCA_016271365.2. Classification (NCBI taxonomy): domain Eukaryota; kingdom Metazoa; phylum Chordata; order Ceratodontiformes; family Ceratodontidae; genus Neoceratodus; species Neoceratodus forsteri. The sequence continues at coordinate 1,669,116,979 of CM057456.1, forward strand.
CAGAACATCTTTGTTGGCTCTACTACTGTAATATGAGGATGAAAAAAAAAAAAAAAGGCAAAACTAAATCACCCCCCCCAAACGTCTCAAAAGTTAGTTTCAGGATGACATCAAGGATCTGTTAAACACTTGTCACACCTGTTTCTTTAATACTATGCTGAAGTCCTGCACAATAGAGTACAGGTACAGCAGGAAAGAAAACAATATAATGTCCCCCCTACTTTCTCCGGAGGAATCACAAGGGCACCATTTTGTTTATTTCATTTAGTTTTGGTAACAGTAACAAAGTCCCTTTCTAAAATAATTGCAGAGTAGTGTAATCATTAATATGCTGCTGCAGTTTTGAGGTTAAACTGTCTACCGTTACCTTTTTGCCTTGAGCTTGTGCAGCCTCAGCTTTTTTTTTTTTTTTTAGTTCAGAAACCTGTGCAGCAGGATAGCCATTTTAAGTTCATCACCTAGTTTCAAAAGGATCCTGGGAAGGCAGACAAGCAGTAGCAAACAACATACAGTCATGGCCAAAAATATTGGCGCCCCTTGCACCCCTTCAAACAACTCACAATTTCCTCTAAACATAAGTTGAAATTAACAACAGTACAGTATTTGGTCTCCACAATTCTTTATTTCTCTGCTAATATTACAGAACCTTTGTTTTTGATTAGAATTTACTATATCCTTTTAAATCAGAAAATGAAAAGAAATGGCATTGACAAAAATTAGACACCCTAGACTTAATATTTGGTAGCACAGCCTTTGGTCAAAATAACTGCAATCAACCGCTTCCTATAGCCATGGATGAACTTCCTGCACCTCTCTACTGGCAGTTTGGCCCACTCTTCTTGTGCAAACTGCTCCAGTTCTCCCAGATTTGAAGGATGCCTTCTCCCAACTGCTGTTTTCAGATCTCTCCACAGGTTTTCAATGGGATTTAGATCTGGACTCACTGCTGGCCACTTCAGAACAGTCCAGCATCTTGTCTTGAACCATTCCTGGGTGCTTTTTGAAGTGTGTTTGGGGTCATTGTCCTGCTGGAAGACCAATGACCTTCGACAGAGACCCAGCTTTCTGACACTGGGTTCAACATTGCGCTCCAAAATGGCCTGGTATCTCCAGATTTCATGATGCCATGCACACGTCTCAAGGCACCCAGTGCCAGAGGCAGCACAGCAACCCCAAAACATCACTGAACCTCCTCCATGTTTGACTGTAGCTAAGGTGTTCTTTTCTTTGAAGGCTTCATTTTGTTTTCTGTAAACATAAAGATGATGTGCTTTACCAAAAAGCTCTAATTTGGTCTCATCTGTCCACAGGACATTCTCCCAGAAGGATTTTGGCTTGTTCAGGTGTGTTTTGGCAAACCCCAGTCGGGCTTTCTTATGTCTCTCTCTCAGCAGTGGGGTCCTCCTGGGCCTCCTACCATATAACACCCTTTCATTGAGTTGGCGACGGATGGTGCGAGTTGAAACTGTCGTACCTTGTGTCTGAAGGTCAGCTTGAATCTGTTTGGCAGTTGATCGAGGTGCTTTCTCCACCATTCGAACAATCCTGCGCTGCAATCTTCGATCAAGTTTTCTTTTTGGCCACGTCCAGGGAGGTTGGCTACAGTGCCATGGGCCTTAAACATCCTGATAACATTACGTACGGTGGAAACAATAACATTAAGGTCTCTGGAGATTGATTTGTAGCCTTGAGATTGTCCATGCTTGGCTACAATCTTCTGTCTGACCTCCTCAGACAATCCTCTGGCTGTCTCTCTTCTCCATGCTCATTGCGGTACACACAGTGACACAAAACAGGAGAATGAGTCCTTTTCTCTATTCAAACTGGTTGAATGAGTGATTTTTATATTGCAGGCACCTGCAACTCACCACAGGTGAGTTCAATTCCAAAGTGAAGGAGAATCACCTGCTTGAAATCTAATTATTTCTAACTACTTCTAAAAGGTGCCAATAATTTTGTCCGGCCATTTAAGGATTTCTGTGTGGAATAAGCTAAGACTTAATAAATTTTTCTGCTTTTTGTGTTTTATTCCACTGCAAACCAAAGAAATAGATCCAGGCACAATTTCAATGAACATGCCTACCTAAACGAGCTTAAGTACTCCCCTGAGTGGCAAGATTTCTACCTGGCCAAAACAATTACGTCAGCTTACAATATCTTCCACAACATTCTATCTTAATAAGTATGCTCCCCTTATTAAAGTTTGAACTAGGACCAAAACCTGTAAATGGTTCACCCCCTCAGATCAAGTCCTTGCTTCTAGAAAGAGATAAGCTCTGGAAAAAAGCACGCAGACTGAACACTGCAGAGGACTGGAACCAGTTCAGGAGACTACGAAATTTATGTACCAAAACAATCAGAGAATCGAAGACCACCTTCTTCAAATCCAACTCGACTCTGCCACAAAGAGCCCAATCAAGCTCTGGAACACAATCAGAGATCTACAGGCCACTCCCAGGAAATTCACTCCCGACCAAGATTACCTCTGCAACTTGACTATAACTGAAAAGATGGATATACTTGACGATTCAATAACCACTTTGCTACTGCAGGCATGGCATTTGATAACTCCCCTGCAAACATACTTCGCTCCCAGACTGCCAGCCAACTGCCTGAAACTCCGATACGCCCGCCTTTCTCACTTCAACCTGCCACACTGAAAGAGGTAGAGGATCTCTTGCTTCAGTTGGATACTAGAAAAAGTGCTGGGGCCGACTCCCTTGACCCTTACTTCCTAAAAATTGCCTACCACGTACTAGCGATACCCGTCACCCACCTTTTTAACTTATCCCTGTCTCAGGGCACCTTACCACCTATATGGAAGACAGCAGATGTCATACCACTGTTCAAATCAGGTGACCGTGGCGATCCCAATAACTACAGGCCAATTTCCCTCCTTCCGGTCCTGTCCAAGCTCCTAGAGAAGTGGCTACCTGTCCTGTCCTGGGGAGCTTTAGGTTCAGAACTGTGGAGGTCTTTATTTTTTTGTGGCTACGAGCTGCCAGAATTTTGGATGCTGTTGATCTTCCTTCATAATAGGCTTGTCTGAGCCACAGGAATGCCTGTTCAGTTTTATAGTTTAGGACAACCTTTATCTTAGTTTGGGTTAATTTTATTTCAGACAGTAATGAACTGCCTCCTTGCATATGAGCTGTTTGAAAAAACCTGCGTTTCTCTTGTAATTTTTGAGAGTTAATTCTCATTGTTTTTTGCACTTAGAACCAAAGTCTAGTATTTCCCCCCATAGGACAGTTTTAATGGTGTCTTAATGGTGTCCCACAGGGTGATATTTGGGATATCTGAGTGCTCATTTTCTCTTATTATCTGTGGGATTCTAGTTTGTAACAGATTCAAAACTTCCATATCCCACAGTAGGGATGGACTGAATCCCTAGAGGGTACATTAGATTCTAGTGGTGTAGCTACAGTTAAAGAAATAGGGGCATGGTCAGACAATAAAATATTTTTGATATGGGACTCTATCACCCAGTCCATGTCTTCAATGGATAGAAAAAAGTAGTCTAGTCAAGAGTAGCTATTTTGGGAGTGTGAGTAAAATGTATATCACCTTTCTCTGTTGTGTTCCCTGTGCCACACATCCACTAATCCCAGGCCAATTATAAGACATCCAAAATGCTTCTGACCTGAGGTACTGTAGATGGAGAAGGACGAGGGTTACTGGTATCTAGTGTTGGATACATTAACAAATTAAAATCCCCTCTCAAAAGTAAGGTCCCTATTTTTCTACTCAATATGGCATCGAACAAATGCTGGTTTGCAGATGAATCCCTTCCCTGGAGGTATATATTTTGTTTTCTTTTATTTTTGTGACTCAGAGCATGGGTGTCTAGATAATTTCATATAATCAGAACCAATTGCTTACATCGTCACCTAATTGTCAGTTTGCCTGCTATCGCTTCTATCCATTACCTCTTAAACCCAGAATATTAATAAATTGGTGCCAGATTTCTTGAAATAGGGCTATCTTCTAATATGTAATAGGCCCTATCAATTTTTGAAAGATCAAACATCAATTGTATCCACTCCACATATTCAGGGGCTTTTGAGTCCTTTCACCTCTGAAGGATTGCCTTTTCAGCTGTGACTAAACAGAGGTTAACCAGAATTTCATAATTATATTCTGATACATTTTCTGAGAATCAACCAAAAAGTATTATCCATGGATCAAAAGGAAAGTCTTTATCCCACAATTCTACCTAACACATGAAAGATTTTTAACCAAAAGTTACTCAAATGTACGCATGTTGCCAACATGCAGAACAGAGATCCCTTATTCAATTGACATCTGTGACATAGGTTTGTTGGATTTGCCTCAAATTTATTTAGTCTAACCAGAGTTACATAGAAACATATAAACATAGAGGTTGACGGCAGATAAGGACCGCAAGGTCCATCCAGTCTGCCCATTTCTTTTTCTACCTTATAAATGTGCCATTGGCCTTTGCTCTGTTAGTGGCCTATCTATTCATACTCATCTGTATTGCTCCCTTATGCCTATCCCATGCCTGTTTGAAGCCCTGCACTGTGTTCATAGCCACCACTTCCTGAGGTAGGCCGTTCCATGCATCCACCACTCTTTCTGTGAAAAATAATTTCCTCACATTCCCCTTAATCGGCCTCCCTCTAATCTCATGCTGTGTCCTCTTGTCCTGCTATTTTTCTTATATTGAAACATGTTAGACTCTTTCACCTTGTTAATGCCCTTAAGGTGTTTGAATATTTCGATCGTATCACCTCTCTCCCTCCTTTGCTCAAGGGTATACATATTGAGCTCCGTTAATCTGTCCTCATATCGCCTTCTGATGCAGTCCCTGCACCATTTTGCTGCCCTTCTCTGACTGCCTCAATTTGGTTAATGTCCTTGTGAAGGTGGCTCCAGTACTGCACGCGTACTCCAGATGGGGCCTAACCAGTGTCTTGTAAAGAGGGATTATTACCTCCCTCTTATGACTTAGATACCCCTACTAATACACCTTAACATCCCCCTAGCCTTACCTACTGCTTTAGAGGTCTGCTTGGATGATTTCAGGTCATCTGTGATGATGATGCCCAAGTCTCTTTCTTCCTTTGACTGCCAGCAACTCTCCTCCCAGCTTATAGGTGGCTTCAGGGTTTCTCTTCCCTATGTGCATGATCTTGCACTTCTTTGCATTAAATCCCAGTTGCCACTCTTCTGACCTTTTTGCTAGTTTATCCAGATCTCTTCTCATTTTGCCCACCCCATCTGGATCATCTACTCTGTTGCAGATCTTGGTGTTATCTGCAAACAGACAAGCCTTACCCTGTAGTCCATCTGCAATGTCACTGATGAAGATATTGAAGAGGACCGGCCCCAGTACTGATCCCTGAGGTACCCCACTTGTGACTTGCATCTCTTCTAACTGTATACCGTTTACCACCACTCTCTGTTTTCTGCTCATCAACCAGTTTGCCACCCAGTTGACCAACTTCTGACCCACCCCGAGCCTACCCAGCTTATTTATCAATTTTCTATGTGGAACAGTGTTGAAAGCTTTTTGAAGTCAAGGTAGGTGACATCAACTGCTCCCCCTTGGTCCACCACTCTGGTTACCCAGTCAAAGAAATCTATGAGATTAGTTTGACAGGACCTTCCTTTTGTAAACCCATGCTGTCTTGGATCCTGTGCCCCTATGGATTCCAGGTGTTGCACTATTCTTTCCTTTAGGAGTGCCTCCATAATCTTGCCCACTACTGAGGTAAGACTGACTGGTCTGTAGTTCCCTGGCTCCTCCCTGCTACCACTCTTGTGGAGTGGGATCACATGAGCCCTTCTCCAGTCTTCTGGGACCTGTCCTGTGCTCAGAGACTCACTAAACAGTTCTGCTAATGGCTCTGCTAGTTCCACCCTTAGCTCCTTAAGTACCCTGGGATGTATGCCATCAGGTCCCATTGCCTTGTCCACCCTGAGTTTAGCGAGCTCTTGTAGGACCCTTTCTTTTGTGGAGGGAGTAGTGCTCACCTCCCTCCCCCCTGTGTCCATGGTGCTGAGCTGTGGGCCCTGCCCTACCTTCTCTTCAGTAAATACTGAGCAAAAGTATCTATTTAGGATAGATGCTTTTACATGGTCCTCCTCCTCACATGCCCCCTTTTCTCCTTTGAGCTTAGCAATACCCCCTCTGGACTTTCTCCTTTCACTAATGTATCTATAGAAAGTCTTGTCACCTTCTTTTACTGTTTGTGCCAGTGTTTCCTCAGTTTGGGACTTTGTCTGCCTTACTGCCTTCCCTGCTTCCCTTAAGGCAGTTTGGTATGCATCCCTATCTTCATCCCGTTGTGTTCCCTTATATTTCCTGAAGGACAGCCTTTTGGCTCTGACCTTTTCTGCTACTGTATTTGAGAACCAAAGTGGTTTCCTTCTTCTTTTGCATTTCGTTTTCTGTCTAACACAATGGGATGTTACTTCAAGTATTGCATCCTTAATGCTTGCCCACTTTGCCTGTACCCCCTCACCTGTGTTTCTTTTTGCCAGGGCTAGCTTAACTCTGTTGGCCATCTTATCAAAGTCAGCTCTTCTGAAGTCCCATATTTTTGCCTTGGAATGGGATGGGATGATTTAGATGTAGTGGCCAAATTGAATCATACCATGTGATGGTCACTGGCCCCAGGTGGCCTTCTACCTGGAGATCTGTGATCCCTTCCTCTTAGTCAGTACTAGATCTAGGATAGCCCTGTCTCTTGTGGGTTGTTGTACCAGTTGTTTGAGGCCCTCCCTGCAGGAAGCCACCATGTGTCTAGTTCTGGCAGATGCTCCTGCTGGTATTGACCAATCTGTATCTGGCATGTTGAAGTCTCCCATTATCAGAACCTCCCCTTTAGCTCTCATGTTTTGTATATCTTCTAACAGCAATGTGTCTATGTCATCCCCCTGGTCTGGGGACCTGTAGACAACCCCAGTCCTTATGGCTGTCCCATTTCCTGTTTCCAGGGTGACCCACAGTTCTTCTGGTTCCTTATGTGTATTCTGAATTTCAGTAGCTTTGATATTTTCATTAAAATACAGGGCCACTCCACCCCCCCTTTTTGCACCTCGGTCTCTTCTGAACAGTACATAGCCAGGTACTGAAGTCTCCCAAGTGTGGTTACTGGTAAACCACATCTCACTAATTGCTACTATGTCCAGTTTAGCCTCTGACATTATTGCCTGCAAGTCTGGGATCTTATTTCCCAGGCTGTGAGCATTTGTGTACATGATTTTCCATTGGCCAGATTTCGGTGTGTTAGTTGTTGGGTGAGGTTTAGCATTTCCCCTGTGCGTTGTATGGGGAGACGGACCTTTTTTCTTACCTGGTGATGCAAATGAACTGCAAACATGTTGAATCCCTGTTTGACCACTAGCTGAGGGGGGAGGGGTGTTCTTCCCATTCGACGTATGGGGTGCTGCACCCTTCTCCCCATTTGCTAGTTTAAATATTCTGCAGAGACATCAAACTTCTGCCCCAATGCACTGACTCCCTTCTTAGTCAGATGCAGTCCATCAAATTTAAAGTACTTTCACTCCCAGAACTGTTGCCAGTTCCCTACAAATCTGTGTCCTTTTTCCTGGCACCAGCCCTTGAGCCACATGTTTAGCTCCCCTATCTCCCCTTCTCTGACCTTCCGTCCATCTGCCCCCTTTCCCAGACTGGCAGGATCTCAGAGAAGGAGATGTTGGATGAAATGGATGTTAGTTTGTCACCCAGCCTGGTCAGGTGTTCCTGGTCTCCACAACTGACCGCTGGTGAGATCATTAGTCCTCTATGTGTACCAGGATGTCAATGTTTTCTCCTGCTTTGTGAACAATTTTTGCAATGTGGTCAGTGTCTCTCCATGCTGATGTACCTGGGAGACATCTGACCATTACCCCTGGCTGGAGATGGGTATCAACTCCTTGAATCATGGAGTCTCCTATGATCAGAAGTTTTTGGATTTCCTTTTTGTTTTTTTTGTTTTGGTTCCTGATTTGGGTGAGTTTTGTTGTGCTCGCTCCTGTGCTGCAGTGTCCTGCTCTGCAGTGTCCTCTGGCCCTTTGTTTGATTTTGGAGATAGAGGCAGATATCTGTTTGTAGTCTTTATATGGTTTTTGGAGGTAATATGTTGGAGAGCACAGAGTGATGGGGCACCCGATTTGCCCCTCCTAACCACCTGCCAACCTCCTGGACCAACTACCTTCTGTGGTCGAGGTTCTTCTGTTAGATGTTGGGGAAATAGCGGGTGGTTCTTATAATGTATTTCCTCTTGAATATGAAATTTGAGGCGCGCAATCTCTGCCCATGCTGCCCGGAGCTGAGCCCTAAGCTCTCCAATGGCCCAGCATGTAGGACAGTGTCCTAAATCCTGTAAGACTGTTCTTCTGAAAAGTGTTCCACAGTACCTGCACTTAATGATATCCATTCCAGATAAGTTGCTGGGTTTATAACCTGGTCAGAGTAATTAGAAGGAAGAAAATGCAAGTAATGGTTTGATTTTGTGTTTTGTTTTCATATAACTTGTTACAACAAGTTAAATTACTAGTGCCCCTGTAAATGAGCTCACCTTGTGGATGGCCCACTGATCTGCCCCTTCCTGCTTTGCCACAGGAAATGTCTCAACTGTGGTACCCTATAAAAGGAGTGTAGTGTGGGGTGGTTGGTGATGGGTGTGGGTGGCTGGGCCCTTCCCCTGCTGAAAAAGAAGAACCACGGATGAAAGAACAAGGAGGTAAGAGCAGAAACAATCAGTCAACAACAAATGCAGTAACCCTGAAAGCTTATCCTAATGTTAGATAAAACTGTAAAACCTGTAAAGCACCACCTGTAATCATTTCAGAGAAGATACACCCTGTAAGAAACACTTTGCTACAGAGAAAAATAAAGCAGTAAGTTCCATGTAATGTGTTTATATGTATTTGTTTTAATCTATTATTTTTTATTTTGATAAATCAATAATTAGATCCCATTTGAATCAAAATTAGGATACTGCAGTTCCCTTTCCCAAATCTCTTTCAAACACTGCAGGGAGAAGTTATTATTTGAGGTTAAGTGCTTATATAATAGATCATTTTTTTGGTTTGGGGGTATGAATAATAATTTCCTCTAATAGTGACAATTTAGGTGTTTTAAAAATATATGTTACTCTTTAGAAAATAATTTTTCATTTGGTAATATTGAAATATTGCCCTATCATTTAATCCATATTTCTCTTGAAAATCTTTAAAAGAAATAAATTCAGAATTATCAAAGAAGTCACTCAATTCATTTATTTCTTTGTCATAGAGGCCCAGATATTCAGAGCAGTTGCACATGGCGCAACTGAATTGCGCCAGCGCAAGTGCAGAAATGCGCCAAGGAGTCATATTCAGCAGGAGCCATATTCAATGCAACTATAATGTATGCAGGTGCAAGTGCAGGGGGCAGTCCCATGAATATCCAGCGCAGTGGCATATTCAACCATGAAACCATGGCGCAAGTGTGGAGCAAATAGAAGTTGCGCCAACCAGACTTCTTCCTAGTAAACAGGGCGCAAACATACAGACAGCAGTTGTGCCAAGAGAGGGAGTGAGAGAGTGAGAAGGGAGAGATACAGAGAGACAGACAGATAGACAGACAGACAGAGAGACACATGACCACACACAGAGGGAGAGGGACAGAGAGGTGGCATGGGAGAGAGAGAGAAAGGGACACACACACGTACAGACACAAAGCCAGTGTACCAGGGTGTCACACAGCCAGCAGCCAACCACCCAGGGAGACAGTGGACAGCAGGAGACATGGAGAGTGCACCCATCCTGATGGGGTGGTATTGAGGGGTGTGAGGCAGCAGGAGAAACAGCTACATGGCCGACGAAGGGACCAGTGGTGGCATGCCCGACACAGACGGAACCATGCCCGCAGCATTATTGGGATCCTGAGTGACACCGAGATCATGGGCCGGTACCACCTGAACAGGGCCATGCTGAGGCAGCTTTCTGAGCTGTGTAGTGCAGAGCTGCAGGCACCCACCAGATGGAGCCACGCCATGTCCATGGAGACAATGTCATGTGCCTGCTCGCCACGGGCACAGGCCAAGGACCAAAAGGGGACACCACGGGCATCACCCAGGTGGCCATGGCCTGCATCCCCACACAGGTCCCCACTTGTGTGCTGCCATGTGCTGTGGAATGCAGCTGTCTTCCCAGCACACAGGCGTAGTGTACAGCACCAATGCTGGACAGCCACAGGGTGGCATGCATGCCTGGTGTGCATGGGACCAGTGCCTGCACCCACGTGGGCATCCACATGCCACCTCTCCCTGTGGGACTGGCACATATCAACAGGAAGAGGTGCCCGGATGTCACTTGCCAGGTGGTGTGCGGTGCCACAGGTCGCACACCAATGCCTGCGCCACACACCCTGGGAGTGCAGAGGACACCTTCAACTGGCACAGCCCTGTGCCGTGCCATGGATATGAACATGGGTATGACCCCACAGGCCACCCAGTGGGTGTGTGTGGCACGGGCAGGGTGCGCTGGGCAGCGCAGTCCTGGTGATGTGGGTGGGTATGGTGTGCATGGCGGTGTGGGTGGTAAGGACAGGCAAGGGGTACAGCACAGCATAGCAGAGGACTAACCATGGCAGGCTCCACACAGGGGACAGCACATACCCACTGAGGCCCTGGCAGCATCACCCTGGTCCTTCCCACCCTGCAGTTCTGTCTGCCCCCAGTGTGCTGCTGCGGCATCCACCACACCTATCTCAGTTGCAATACCGCTACATGACCTGTGCTGTTCGGTGGCCCTTATGTGGTGCAGTGCATGCAAATGGGATTGTGCACAATGGCAATGATATGCTAATGCACCTGACTGTGCCACACATCAGCTGATGAGCTCATTTGCATGCGGTGTCTGAATATTGGGATATTGCGTCATGCGCAATGGTATTGCACCACAGCAAGTGGTGGTGCAATGTCCACGCATGTGCAGTGCTCAGGCCTGCAGTGCACATGCGCACTGCGCTGACATGGTGTCAGTTGCACAAGAAGTGTGAACTGCGCGATGTATTGGCACAGCTCAAGATGCGCAGGGCCAGCAGTGTGCACATCAGGCATGTTGGCATGTTCCCTATCACGCACATACACACTGTGGGTGGGCACGGTTCCTTGGGCCATTGCACTGGGCACCTGTCCTGTCCCTTGCTATGGGTGTCTAGAATCTAGTGCGGACACCTCCACACCAGAGGCTGAGCCAGCTTATGCGGCAGACCTTGCTCATGGCCTTGGGCATACATGGGGTGGTGGCGGACATGCTGGTGGCAGTGAGGAGAGAGGGATGACATGCCAGGATGGCCAGCCAGGACTGTTGTTAGGGTTGCCCCTGTGTACCCTGTTAACCCTGTTGGGCCATTCCCTACAGACCTGCCCTCCCACTGACCAGTTCCTGTTCCCTGTCCCCTTCCCTCAGTGTCCCTACCCTTCCCTGGCCCCTGCTGCTCCTGTGCAGGTGTGGGGCACCATGCTGCAGTGGCCCAGTGTCCGTCTGTGTTGTGTGCATGTGAGGGGGCACGTGTCATGCTGCCACGGTTCCCTGCTGTGTGCTGTGGTCTGTCCCAGTGTGGTGGTGTCCATCCCCTGGGTTGGTGGCTGTGCACTGGGGTGCCCCCGGGGTGGCAGTCAGGGGTGTGTGGCGGGTGTGTGCATGATGGTAGCTCACGGCCATGGTCATTAGTTGGGTACTGTTTGCACACTGTGTTGGGGTCCTCTGCCTGGCATTGTGCAGCCTGTTCCATGTGGTCTGCCATGCTGCCTGCCACCTGGCCTGTTCAGTGCCCACTGTGTGGGCTCCCTGTGTGCCATGTGTGTGCTTGGCTGCATGGTTCTGGGTGTGGCCTGCTATGGTCTTGGGGGGTGGGGCACGGCCAGTGGCCTCTGCTGGGGGGCTCCCTTGGTGGCTCTCCATTGGCCACTGGCATCTCCTGTCACCTGCTATCCATTCCACTGTTGTGTTCTGGTGTCCGGTGTCGGGGTGCCTGTGTGTGCCCTGCTGTGCCCTGCTGCTGGCAGCCTCCTGTGGCCTGTCACTGTGCTGACATGGCCCTGTCCTTGGGTCTGTTTTCTGTGCCCTGCCTCCTCTGTTGCTCTGCTGCTCTGCAGCTACAGGTGTGCTGGAGCATCTGTGTTTGCACCATGGCACACCTCTGCCATATTCTGCTGCATTGTGCTGGTGCAGGTTGGCCTGCACAGCCTCTGAATATGGCTCCAGTTGCACCATGGTGCATCAGATTTGCGCTGCACCAGACTTGCGCCAGGTTTTGGCAGAATGTTTTAAATACAACACCCATCATTGAAGGAAGGATATGGACATTTTTAATAATAGGACTAAATTTTGATATATGTTTTTCATTTCCCAGCAGTCCCTATGCCATAGTACAAAGAAGACTTGTAAGTTTCATCGAAGACAGAATTGTATTATAGTTTTTTGACAAATTTAAACTTATCATTAAGGACTGTGCCAATTTAGGAAAGCGTAGTCTATTGTCTTCTATCTGGTAATATGAATCTAAATTCTCTCCTATTTTAAACCAGTCTGTGACCATCACTACCTGAGCTGCCAAATAATAGTACCATAAATTAGGAATGTCTAGTACCCCCACCCCTTTAGACAAATAACTCTTTGCAAAGCAATCCTAGGGGCAAGACTCCTCCACAAAAATGTTATTATTTTTTTCCCATTCTGCAAAAAAAGATTTAGGTACAAGGATGGGAAGTGTCTGAAACAAAAAACAAAATCCTTGGTAGTATATTCATTTTCAAGATACTAGCTCGACCTAGCAACATCAATGGTAAAAGCTGCCATCTTTCCACTCTAACTTTTTCTAAAATAGAAAGATAGTTTAATTGATACAAAGCTGCTTGGTTAGTAGTTATTTGAATTTCTAAATATCTCATAGATTCCTTTCTTAATATCCTTAGTGGATGGTCTAACGGTGTTATGCCTCGGTTATATACCACCAACTGACCCACATGTAACTGTAACCTTATATTATACACTTACAAGTATTAGTGCCTTACCACAGTCTGATAATGTTTTTCTTGTTTTATTACCAATATTAGTGTTCTTGCTGTTTTATTTATTATATTTGCTATGCTCATATTTCTCTGCAATGCATTTACCTATATGATATGTTCCTGCCATATATACTGTTTCCAGTTTCCACATATACTGTATTCTGCTAAAATATTATAATCACTCTCATTCTGTATTTTACACCACTGTAACATGCTGTATGCCTTTTATGATTATTCTGCAAATATTGCCAGTCTCCATCTCCAGTGAGAACTGATAACAGTTTTTCCATTTATTGCTGACTATGATTTTTCTTTGTCATAGAAACATAGAAGTTGACATCAGATAAGAACCGCAAAGGCCCATCCAGTCTGCCCATTCCTTTTTCTACATTATGAATGTGCCATAGGCCTTTGCTCTGTCAATGGTCTATCAATTCATACTAATCTGTATTGCTCGCTTATGCCTATCTCATGCCTGTTTGAAGCCCTGCACTGTATTCATATCCACCACTTCCTGAGGTAGGCCGTTCCATGCATCCACCGCCCTTTCTATGAAAAAGAACTTCTTCACATTACCCCTTAATCAGCCTCCCCTCTAATCTCATGCTGTGTCCTCTTGTCCTGCTATTTTTCTTATATTGAAACATGTTAGACTCTTTCACCTTGTTAATGCCCTTAAGGCGTTTGAATGTTTCAATCACATCACCTCTCTCCCTCCTTTGCTCTAGGGTATACATATTGAGCTCAGTTAATCTGCCCTCATATGTTTTCTGATGCAGTCCCTGCACCATTTTGGTTGCCCTTCTCTAGACTGCCTCAATTTGGTTAATGTTCTTGTGAAGGTGTGGCCTCCAGTACTGCATGTAGTACTCCAGATGGGGCCTAACCAGTGTCTTGTAAAGAGGGATTATTACCTTCCTCTTCCAACTTGTGATACCCCTACTAATACACCCCAACATCCCTCTAGCCTTACCTACTGCTTTAGAGGTCTGCTTGGATGATTTCAGGTCATCGGTAATGATGACGACCAAGTCTCTTTCTTCGCTTGTGACTGCTAGCAACTCCCCTCCCAGCCTATAGGTGGCTTCAGGGGTTTCTCTTCCCTATGTGCATGATCTTGCATTTCTTTGCATCGTTAAACCCCAGTTGTCACTCTTCCAACCATTTTGCTAGTTTATCCAGATCTCTTCTCATTCTGCCCACCCCATCTGGATCATCTACTCTGTTGCAGATCTTGGTGTCATCTGAAAACAGACAAACCTTACCCTTCAGTCCATTGGCAATGTCACTGATGAAGATATTGAAGAGGACTGGCCCCAGGACTGATCCCTGAGGTACCCACTTGTGACTTGCATCTCTTCTGACTGTATACCATTTACCACCACTCTCTGTTTTCTGCCCGTCAACCAGTTTGCCACCCAGTTGACCAATGTCTGACCCACCCCAAGCCTACCCAGCTTATTAATTAATCTTTTATGTGGAACAGTATCGAAAGCTTTGCTGAAGTCAAGGTAGGCAGCATCAACTGCTCCCCCTTGGTCCACTATTCTGGTTACCCAGTCAAATAAATCTATGATATTAGTTTGACAGGACCTTCCTTTTGTAAACCCATGCTGTCTTGGATCCTGTGCTCCTATGGATTCCAGGTGTTGCACTATCCTGTCCTCAAGGAGTGTCTCCGTAATCTTGCCCACTGAGGTAAGACTGACTGGTCTGTAGTTCCCTGCCTCCTCCCTGCTACCACTCTTGTGGAGTGGGACCACATGAGCCCTTCTCCAGTCTTCTTGGACCTCTCCTGTGCTCAGAGACTCACTAAACAGTTCTGATAATGGCTCTGCTAGTTCCACCCTTAGCTCCTTTAGTACCCTGGGATGTATGCCATCAGGTCCCATTGCCTAGTTCACCCTGAGCTTATTGAGCTCTTGTAGGACCCTTTCTTTTGTGAAGGGACTAATGCACACCTCCTTCCCCCCTGTGTCCATGGTGCAGAGCTGTGGGCCCTGCCTTACCTTCTCTTCAGTAAATACTGAGCAGAAGTATCTATTTAGGATAGATGCTTTTACATGATCCTCCTCCTCACACGCCCTCTTATCCACTTTGATCTTAGCAATACCCACTCTGAACTTTCTCCTTTCACTAATGTATCTATAGAAAGTCTTGTCACTTTCTTTTACTGTTTGAATGTCCTACATTTTATGCTAGCTATGCATTGTTGTTTCCTGATGTTTTCACTCAGATATTACATGCTGCATATTATATCCAATTGTATTTGTCTGCTTTATCCAAATGCTGAACCCTTATCAGTAGTATAACTGTAACTGCCAGTCAACCCCTCTCTAGGTTTCGTTCGTGTTCATTTCATTTCTTGATCTAGATTTGTAGAGTATGTGTAACCCCGGGGCTGACTGGTGGAAATCATCCTCTTTGTAACTCCTTGTTACATGCTTTAGCATGAGTATTTTAGTAATAAACCTTTCTTTATTACTTTATTACTCAGATATTACATGCTGCATATTATATCCAATTGTATTTGTCTGCTTTATCCAAATGCTGCACACTTATCAGTAGTATAACTGTAACTGCCAGTCAACCCCTCTCTAGGTTTTGTTCGTGTTCATTTCTAGATTTGTAGAGTATGTGTAACCCCAGGGCTGACTGGTGGAAATCATCCTCTTTGTAACTCCTTGTTACATGCTTTAGCATGAGTATTTTAGTAATAAACCTTTCTTTGTTACTTACTTGTCCTGTGTTTTCTTTGCTCAGTTACTTGCATACAAGAATCTGAACTGTGAACAGGACTCATATGTGACAATTGACGACAGTGGATAATGCAGTGGCTAGTAAAAAAATACCTATTCTTTCTTTAGAATTCAGTGTTGGGAAAGTAATTTCCCATATGATAGGCAAGCTGCTGTGAGTAGCTTTTGTTTGACTCTTCTCGGTCTGTGTTTTTCCAGTGTGACTCATAAGGCACCAGGGACCCCCGCTCTGCAGCTTTGATTCTGTTCAGATGGGCTGCCTTTGTTTACTGGATAAATAAACAGCAGAGTGAGACATACATTAAAAACCCGCAGCTTGGGGAAACCTTTTTTTTTAAAGTCATCCACACATGCCTACCCATTTGCCAGTGTTCATCGTCTGTGGTTCAAAACACAGGAGCTAACCAACACACGGTTAAGGATTCCCCCCATTTAATAGACATGTCTATGGTAATTAGCACACAGTTGAGAGAAGACATCTCAGCTTACCTCACTGCACATGGTGGGTAGGAGTGATTTAATGAGTTAACCAAAGATGAGTTAACTAAAGATTATTTGGATCCAATTGAGTTGATTTGTGAACAGTATATTGAACTGAGGCAGTCAACTAAAAAGCAATCCGCAAAAGGGCTGCTTGTGGCTACAATTGTAGCTTCTTTAGACACTTCTTTACAGAAGCTGAACACAGTGAAGTCAAGTTTCACTGATTTTAAAAAGTCTGTGGGAGAGCAAAATGCAGAGCATTCCAAGAATGTAAGCCGACTTCAGTCTGAGCTACAAGCATTATGTCAGCAGAATGACAGCCTGCTAGAAGCTTCAGATGAAAACTCTAACAAAGAAATGCATGAACTGAGAGAAGTTTGTGATAAGCTGCGGCTTGATAGACAGCAAGTTTTACAAATGAATGATCTACTGTCTAAAACTAATGATTCTTTGATTCAGGAGAATGATGAACTGAAAGCTGATTGCAATCAGGTAAGTTATGATTTAGAACAGTTAAGGATAGATCACGCTGTGGTATCCTCCACATACAGGGTGTTACAGAAAGATGTGGCTAGAGGTTTGTTTGTTACAAATGCAAAGGTTAATCACGACAAATGTACTGATAAAGTGGTGAAGTTAGCCAACAAAGGTTCCTCTTACAAGGTCATATTAAAGCTATGAAGTGCTTTAGATATGTCCCGATTGATTTTTATTCTTCTGGGGAAGAGAACTCTGATGCAGAGGGTTCTGCAAATCAATCCGATTAGGCAAGCTCAATGGCTGTCCCTGCTCCTGTTTTGTCACAAGATGGTGGATGTGCTTGTTCACAAAATGGAGGTGGATATCAACATCTTGTGCAGCAGTGCCGTTCACAAAATGGAGCTGGCCTCTTCCAAGATGGCTGCACCAATACTGCCCATACCCCCCTCCAAGATGGCAGATGGCAGCAAGCCGAAGGTAAATTTAAGCTATCCTTCATCCTTGCAATTGCTGTTTTGAATAAAAATGACAAAGCAGAGATTACTGCTATGAATGATGGGATAAATGGACAAAAAGTCATGGTATGTTTCACCGCGGTCAATTGATAGTGGAGAGGTTGTTGCCGGTAACAGTAGTCACCTGCATATTAGTCATGGTCAGACAGTAACCGTGACTTGGTTTGAAAAATCCAGGGCAAAATGGCAGAAGAAGTAAAAAAAGGGTCCAGTTGGATGATGGTCAGATAGTAACAATGACTTGGTTTGAAAAATCATATGGTACCTGTCAGTGGGCTGATTAGACCCATCATGTCGCAATGATGATATCATCAGCTGATTGTAATCACATTTGGGTGTTCTTCTTACCTTTATTTAAGGGCTGGTTTGCAATGCAGAGAGCATCAATTGATAAAATAGATTTTGTATCTACACAGAAAGGAAAAAAGAAGCTTTCATTGGAGAACTTTTTGTACACCAAAGAGAAGGATGGCTATGATGGCAAAGTTATCTGGCGATGCGAGCAATGGACTTGCAGGGCTTGCATGCACACTATGGGGGGATAGCATTGTAAAACCCCCCACAGAGCATAACTATGCTCCTGTACATGGCCGTGCACAAATCATTAAGGTACGCACCGGCATGAAAAGAAAAGCTGCTGAATCAGAAGAGTGCACCAGAAACGTAGTTCTGCAGGCACTTCAGGATGTTGCTATTAGCAACGCACACTTATTGCTGAGTCAAGAGACCATGTGGTGAGATGAGTGTCCCCATCGGCAGCTAGTTTCCCCAACTGATTCAGACATTTCTGATTTTGCCAAAACAGTGAATGGTGAACAATTCATCTAGGTTGATGAAGATAACATGATAATCTTTGTAAGTGAATCTGACTTGCAGGTTCTACACGATCACCAACACTAGTTCTGCAATGGGACATTTAATGTTGCACCACAACAAGATGACCAATCATACACCTTACATGCACTGGTCCATGGAGTGAACAGGCCCTGCATGTATGCCTTACTGCCAGGGCATAGTGAGGAGGTGTATAAAAAGCTGTTTGTTCACATGAAAAGATTGCTGGGTGACCAAATAAATCCAGTCAGTATTATGACTGATTTTGAGATAGCAGTAATCAAGGTGTTGGCTGAAATGTTTCCTTCTACTGACCTATCAGGGTGCAACTTCCACCTGGGTCAAGCACTATGGTGAAGAGTTCAGCAGGAGGGGATGCAGTAGAGGTATGTGCAGGACCCTGACTTTGCACTATAGGTCCACTGTTTGCTGGGATTGGCTTTTGTCCCAGCTGAAGATGTGGTGCGCTACTTTGAGGCACTTCAGGATGACTCTGACTTCGATGACCTGGAGTGCCTTAATACTTCTGTAGAGAACAGTAGACACATTTTTGAAGTGTTCCCAGTTAGAATAAAGGAATGGTTTTACTCCCTTAGGGATTTCTGCTTCTTTCTCTGCTCTGTCACCAGTTGAAATAGTAGAGTACAGAACAGTTACCCCTTACAGATTTCTGCTTCTTTCTCTAGCAACAACACTAACTCTGTGCGACGATAACTCCAAGCAACAATTATTATCGCCATCAATTGTCCAGGCAACTAATTGTCCACCACTGAATATCCGCGACTATTTGTCCGGGGATGAAATGGCTGTATGTGTGATTGATGAGGCTGTACAGAGGGTGGGTATCGCTGAACAGCAGTGAGACAAATTGCGAGAGGAGTTTGAGGAAATGCTAAGGGAAGCAAGTTCACAGGAAAGTGTACTCAAGTCAGTAGCAGAGACTGCAGCGGAGATTGCACATCAAATTTCCAGAGCTGTAGCCCTAGTCCTTGACCAAAAACCACCTATAGGTAACCCCATACAGGTTGCTCATTCAGCACAAAAGATTGCTGACAGCATTGGGCATATGCAGCCCAATGATAATTTGAGCTGTCATCTGGCAAATGTGTGCTTACACTGTGAAATACTTAGCCTTCCAGAGGACTGTAAGGTGAAAGTCCTATGGTTGACAATTGACCCTGATTTCTGGTCCAAACTCAAGTTAGGTGTACAGAACGGTGATAACATGAATTTTGATGATATCTGTATTAATTTATTTGCTACAGCCAACCAGGAGTTGTGGGGGTGTGTTTAGCATTGAATGTGAGACAACAGGCTAGGGAACCGCCTGCCACCTATCATTCACGCTTGTGGATGGCTTACCACACAGGCAAGCTTCTTGCAAAGGAGGAGCATAACACAAACCAGATGGAATACAAGGATTTGTATATCAGAAACATGACACCAGCCCTGCGTGAGCGGGTTGAGTGTGCAGTGTTCCTAGAACAAGACACTTTTGAAAAAATTCAGATGGTAACAGAGAGGCTGTATCAGATTTACAACCAGTCTATCAATTCTAAAGAAAAAAATGAGGTTGCTGGTATACAGCAGCCTTCTGGAGGCAACAACACTTGTACAGTGGAAGGGCGGAGGGCACCAACCAGCTCAGCTACCACCACTATCCCGACCTGGGGGGGCAACAAAAATGAGCCTGGTAAAAAGAATAACAAGAACAACTATCAGGGTGTAAGAAGTATAATAATGCTAATCAATCTGGGACTAATCAAGGCAGCCAGAATTACTGGACTCGGCCACCATACAAACAGTTTGCTGAGGAAAATAAAAAGTTAAGAGAAATGCTAGATCAAGTCAGATCTGCTACAATCCCTGGTAGTGACTGCATCATGGCAGCAATTGTTCCAGTATCCCAGACCATGATGGGGGGGCGATACAGGGCCTGTGACAGTCCATGTCTTGCAGCCTCTTTTTACTGTTTCAACACCACCCCACCACTCACATTACCAGCACCAGCTCCACCTCCCATGCAGCCCTCTTCACTGACACCTGCCACTGGAGCATTGCCTGTGGCAGCAGTGGCTAGTACTAGCCAAAGTCAGTTACTTCCAGCTCATATTATGAATCAAGCCAGAACTGGTAAGAAAGTGCAAGCAATAGTTGCACAACTTACAGGGAGTAGCCCTAATACATCACAATGACAATTAGAGGCCCCAATCCACATTGTTTCCCTTTGGTTGTGGATACAAATGGAAGGCCTTGTGCAGAAGCCGTGGTAGGGGGCTGCCAACAGGTAATGCTGCTTGATACAGGAGCAGCTATGTCAGTACTACATGAGGACCCAGCTTCCTCACACTGGTCCACTGGATGGTTGGCCGGTGCTCAAGGTGTGGATGGTACCATATTGCAGACATACCGGTCCATCCCCATTCCAGTGGTAGTGGGTATCTTAAACACCCAATTCACTTTTGACCTCATGGTATTATGTCATAATCACAGTAGTTTAGGGACTGATTTCCTTGCACAACACAGCTGTGTTGTGGATTTTGCCAACAGGCTAATGATTCAGATTCCAGGGCAGTATCATACTGTCATGATATGTGATTCACATGTCCTGGCTGCCATTACACACAGTGACACCAAGTATGATGTTATAGATATCCACAAGGATCATGACTCATGTAGTGAGCTGCAGCATACACTTGCAAAACACCAAGATGTGTTTGCAGCAAACAAACATGATTGTGGCAGGATGAAAACATCCATTGAAGTAACAGGCCCAGACCCTGTTAGACAAAAACAATACCTTTTTCCCTCAGAAGCCCTGCCATCATTGAGAGAAACTATCCAGTCTGTACTCCAACAGGGGGTGATTAGACCATATGTTTCAACCATGAACTCCCCCATTTGGCCTGTGAAGAAACCAGCTGGAGCCTGGAGACTCACAAATGATTTCCGAAAACTTAATCAAATAACACCAAGATGTGCTCCAACAGTGGTATCAGCACCAGATGTGTTAAGGATGTTAACACCTGACCACAAATGGTTCACTGCATTGGACATTTCCAATGGATTTTGGCCTTTACCATTGGCGAAGGACAGCCAATATAACTTTGCCTTCACTTTTGAAGGGCATCAGTACACATGGACTTGCCTCCACCAGGGGTTCCATAATAGCCCCTCACTCTTTCATTTACTCAAGAAAGATGCAGTACAGGGATTTTCAGCCACTGAATGCCTTCTGCAGTATGTGGATGATTTGCTCTTGTCCGCAGCTGCCAAAACAGAACATTTGGTTCTACCTGATGAGCTATTGACCCTCTTACAGAGGGCAGGCCTCAAATGCAACCCTTCTAAAGCACAATTGTGCCAGAAAGAAGTCACCTTTCTGGGCCTCAGCATGACAGAAAAAGGCAGAAGCCCAGACCTGAAAAAGATTAAAGGACTACAAGACTTGCCCATACCAACTAGTTGGGCAACACTTAAATGTTTGGTAAACTACTCTAGGGATTTATTTTGTGATTTTGCACGAGTTTGTATGAGTTACTGAAAACGAACGTCCCCTGGACATGGAGTCCAGTACAGACAGCAGCTGTAGCCAGCCTGAAACAGTCACTGGCCTCAGCTCCTGCTTTGGTTAATACAAATCCATCTTTGCCCAACCATTTGGAAACAGCAGCTATAGATGTAGCCATTTCAGCAGTTCCAGCAAAGAAATCCAATGGACACCTTAGGCCTATTGCCTGTGCATCACGAATGCTTTCTCCAGTGGAGAGAAAGTATAACCTCTGTGAAAGGAATCTCCTTGCTACTTACTGGGCTATGAAACACTTTTCATACATCATTGGTTACACTCCCATTGGTCTGCATACCAATCATATGCCCACTAATTTTCTGTTGTCAGATAGAGTCAAAGATGGCTCTGTCTCTAACACCAGACTTACACACTGGTCTCTCCTTTTACAGGATCATAACATTACTGTACACTATACAAAACTGCCATCCCTGTTGGCCCATGGCCTATTATATACAGGTGACACACATGAATGCTCACTCCAACCCCCTGACCTGCCTGACCCAGGACCCTTTCTTCCAGCAACACTGGAAGTACTAAATTACATCAACTTGTGTCATGTTTTCACTGATGTCTCAGCCTCATACAACAATGGGGATCAAGTAGCAGGATTTGGGGTACTCATTGTGCATCCTGTCAATAACACAGTCCACCTTGCCCGGAACTGTACTGTCATTTCCTCACAGTATGCGAATTGGCAGCTGTGGCCTGTGCTCTGGAATTGCTAAAACAAGGCACTACAGATACAATCATCTTTACAGACTCTAACTGGGTCTGTTCCTCCCTGTCTTAATTCCTACCATTCTGGGAGAAAACAAACTTTGCATCCTCTGATGGTACACCTGTAAAATACAGAGACTTGTTGGTGTACATCACAGCACTAGCACAACCGTTTAAGCATAAACTGTGCATCCACAAAGTTTGTGCCCACTCTAAGAGTGAGCCCTATCCATTCTTTCAATGACCATGCTGACTCTCTTGTGAAAGCCGGTGCTCGAGAAGGGGACAAATGGGAACTGAAAACCACCTCTACTATAGGTACTGTATGCATTGCTGCTGTGAAACAGAAAAAAACACCTTTTGTGCAATTAGATCTAGCATCCACACAAAAACAGGACCCTCATCTGAGGGCAGTATTCAAATTTCTTGACAAAGGTACTGAGGAAGAACTTCCACCACACAGTTCCTACAAGAAGGCAAGGGATCACCTTCAGCTCTCCAGTGATAACCTACTCATATGGTATCACATCCCCAACAATTCTGAGAAATTGTGGGTAATTCAGGACAACTGAGGATGGATTTTATTCATCAAGTACATGACACTTCTATTAGAGGGTACCAAGGAGTGGAAAAATCCTGGATAGACTAACTACTTTTGGATGGTGGCCACACATGAAACATGATGTGGAACACTACTTTAATAATTGTCTGATCTGTGCACAGAATAACCCAACTTTGGCCAAGAAAAATGCCAAATTGTTACCCTAGAGGCACTCAGGCCCCTGGAATTCCATCCAAATTGATTACATTAGGCCACTACCATTAACCAAAAACAACAAGTTTGCATTGGTGGTCACTGATATGTTCTCTAAATGGGTAGAGGCATTTCCAATGAAAAACAACAATGCAAAAATAGCTGCCATGGTTCTGGTAGAACAACTTTTCACCAGATGGGGTCTCTCCTTGAAGGTAGACTGATCAAGGTTCTAGTTTCACAGGTGAACTGATGCAGGAAACTCTGAAACTCCTTGGAGTCAGTCAGAAGTTTCACATCCTTTACCACCCACGATCATCAATGCAGGTGGAAAGGGCAAACAGGCAGATCAAGCTTATGCTATCCAAATTTGTTAAGGAAAACCCCAAGAACTGGGATTCCTTATTGCCTTTGCTCCTTACGGCAATAAGGGCTACACCCTCATCGAGTACAAAATGTACCCCATTTGAGGTCATGACCGGAAGGTCAATGAGATTACCAGAACATCTACTTCTGGATTTGTGCACTCCTACTACTGAGTATTAGTAGACAAATATGTCCAGAAACTGAAACAAGACATCCAACAGATACACTTTTTTGCTGCGAAACGCTTGGGCAAGGCCCAACAACTGTCAAAGATACAATTTGACAAAACAGTCCATGATGTGGACTGGCAGACTGGAGATCAAGCGATGGTTCTCAGATTTGCTGCTCCAACTCATACAATTGAAAACAAATTGGAGGTCCCTATCCTATTGTAAACAAGCTCAGTCCATCAGTCTACCAAGTTAGACTGACACAAAATAAGAAGCTCACTGACAAATGGCTATATGCCAATGAGATGAAGTTATATAAAGGAGTGTAAACTACTTTTCCTTACCCCACAGGGTGGAATAGTACTGAACTAATCATGTTTTTCTTTTCTCTTTTCTTCTAGGTACCTAACTGAGATGGTGACCCAGCACCTGCTCCTTTTTGGAGTCCTGTTCATAACCTCATATTGTGTGGTTTATCATAATTCTCCCCATGATCCTGATTCTGGGGTATCCAACATCATCGTCAAAACCAATGAGGCAATGCCTCATGGAATCCAAATTGATGTCACAAGTCCAAAGATCATTGTTCAGGAGGGCGCAGAAGCACTACTGAATGTTATGGTTACTACCTCAGATCAAACCAGCCTTGATATTGTATGGCATACAGATCACAATGGAAAACAAGTACAAGTAGCCTGCCTAGTTAATAGCACTTTTCAAGGATGGCCCAACACCAAAATGGCACCTAATGGTACCCTTTTCATCCATCACGTAAACCCCTCACATTCTGGTCTGTATAACATTACAGCTTGGTTCGATCCTAACTCATGCAATAATTTTAAAAATTATGATGATCACAAATTCTGTATATTAAATTTCCTGGCACATTCTAGTATTCAACTAGAAGTTATACCTAAAATTGAATTTCATAGAGATCAAGAAGCATTTAAATATAACCTTTTTCCACCAGTTACATGGTGTAGATGGTCTAAGCCAAGAAGTGTGTTTCACAGTTTATAATATGAAAGAAATATTTGAAGGGTTTGAAGATACAAGATTAAAAATTAATCAGCTGATTTCTGCACACAATAAGGAAGCAGAAAAGCATTCAATTGGAAGGGACATTTTATGCGCTGCATATGGTTTCTACATCCAAACAATGATTAAGAGATTGTTACTTGATCTGAAATCTGGATATATTCTGGATCTCATCCATGATAAACATTTTGGATGACGGTATTGCCCTCAATGTTCCTCAACGTCATGTGTGGCAATATGTTTGAAACAAACTTTATCTATGCAGTTATCAACAGCAAGAAATCTGGGCTGTATAACCCCACACTCGAACATTTCTCCCTGCTTTGCATCTCGCTCGTGCTCATTCCAGGATGCAATGTATGTGACATTTACCATCTCCTTACCTCAGTTTGATTCTGCATCAGTGATTTTTGACTGTTTGGCAACTGTCCATTACATTGGTCATCGTGATGGTAACATTTATTGTGAATGTCTGGATCTCAGTGTTTGGGCTGCTCCCCATACTGATTGCTGTGCCAGGAAAGTGTATCATCTTCTCTGCAGATGTAATATCTTTGGTTTCATCAGTCCTGTTTGTGGATATTCACCAATGAACTTGGATTGGTCATTTGCATCTAATTTGGATCTTCTGAACAATGGCACTTTAAACGTCTCTTTATGGACCTTTGGAGTTAACACTGATGGATTAACACCTGTTCTGATTCTTCTTTTGACACTGGAAGAAACCATGGATTTATCCCTGGAACTAGTTCTGGAGCTTGGATTGTGGACAAAAACATTGACCTTGTTTGTCCTGTTCGCCTTTGGAAATGGATTGTACCATCTGCTAAAGTGACTTATTCATCCAATGGAGAGTTTTGTGTTGTGTCCATCCTGAAAACATTCCTCTATGGCAATAATTAATGTGACATTCTTCAACAAATTTTTTTGTCTCACACCCCACCTATGAACTATTATTGGTCACACCTGTCCGTTCTATGTAAATCGACATCATTGAGTCTAACCCCAACTACTTGGATGCTTTATATCAATATTTACCTATCTTCAATGTCCATATCGAACCTCTTAGTCTGTCTCTTCAATCCCTTCTCAATCGTATTGATACTCAGTTGATTTACATTAGTAATGATATTGCAAAAGCAAATGAATCTTTGAATGATTTGATTAATAATGATATTGGTTTCTTTTTAGAAAATCCTATAGTTGAATTTATCTTTAAAATGTTTCCTATAATTCAATCCTTTTTGATACTCTTCATGATACTAACTCTTTGCTGTCTTCAGCGAACCCTACGACATCACGGACAGCAGCTAGATTTCCTTTACAAGTCCCGTTCCTTGAGCTTGTTAATGAAATAAGTCATACCATTACTACACCTAACTATCTTCTTTTTGTTGTGTTGCCTTTTAAGCAAGGCAACAAGGAGGGGATTGTTATGCCTGGGTTATATCCCACCAACTGACCCACATGTAACCGTAACCTTATGCACCTACAAGTATTAGTGCCTTACCACAGTCTCATAATGTTTTATCTTGTTTTATTACCAATATTAGTGTTCTTATTGTTTTATTTATTATATTTGCTATGCTCATATTTCTCTGCAATGCATTTACCTATATGATATGTTTCTGCCATATATACTGTTTCCAGTTTCCACATATATTCTGCTATAATCATATACTCACTCACATTCAGTATTTTACACCACTGTAACATGCTGAATGCTTTTCTGATTACTCTGCAAGTATTGCCAGTCTCCCTGTCTACAGTGAGAACTGATAACAGTTTTTCCATTTATTGCTGACCATGATTTTCCTTTGTCCTAAGTTTTATGCTAGATATGGATTGTTGTTTCCTGATGTTTCCACCCAGATATTACACTCTGCATGTTATATCCAATTGTATTTGTCTGCCTTATCCAAATGTTGCACCCTTATCAGTGGTATAATGGTAACTGCCAGTCAGCCCCTCCCTAGGTTTCAATTCTGTTCTTTTAATTTCTATATCTAGATTTGTAGAGTACTTGTAACCCTGGGTCTGACTGGTGGAAATCATCCTCTTTGTATCTCCTTGTTACATGATTTGGCATGAGTATTTTAGTAGTAAACTTTTCTTTATTACTTACTTGTCCTGTGTTTTCTTTGCTCAGTCACTTGCATACAAGAATCTGAACTGTAAGCAGGACTCATATGTGACAACAGGATTTGTGAAGAATCTTTCAAAAACAAAACTTCACTCTTGTCCCAATTATTTTTATAGCTGGAGACATTTCCAAAGTCAGAAATAAGTTTTAGTACATGATAGCATGATTGTTCTACATCTGATATAAAGAGAAGAATATCATCTGCAAAGTGTGAAATTTTATTTGTTTGATCTCCTATCTGAATACCTTTAACTTGATCTTGTGCTCTGATGTTTATTGTTAAAGGTTCTAGAAATAGGGTGAACAATAAAGGGGAAATGGTACACCCCTGTCTCGTGCCTCGAAACAAGGGAAAGGGGTCAGAAATATTCATATTAGTTTTCACCCTTGTTATAGGATTGGCATAAGTGGTTTGTAGCCAACTCATAAAATTACCCTCAAATCCAAAAGCTTTTAATACTTTCATTAGAAAAGGCTACTGCACCTTATCAAAGGCCTTCTCGGCATCCAAAGAGAAAACCACTGCATCCAATCTCTGAGCCCATTCCATGATATCCAAAACTCTCCTTATATTATGCTGTAATCTCGTACTCTCAACAAAGCCAGTTTGACCTTGATGTATAATTTTAGGGACAACTTTAGCTAATCTGTTTGCCAATATTTTTGCAAAGATTTTATAATCACAGTTCAACAATGAAATAGGTCGATATGATGAACAAAGTTCAGGTGACTTATCTTTTATAAGTAATAATATAATATTGGCCTAGTTGAAGGCAGGATGAACCACACCCACTTCCAGTATTCCCTGAAATATCTGTAGTAGCAGAGGTGCTATAAACTCCTGGAGTCTTTTATAAAACTCAAACAAAAACCCATCTTGGCCTGGCAACTTTCCATTTGGTAATTCCTGAATTACTTGGAGTATCTCTTGTAAAGTAATATTTGCACTCAAGATATTTTTCTCTTTTATGGTTATTTTAGGGATATTTAACCATTCAGGAATTTTTCAATTGTTACTTTTTCTGTAGTTTTCTCTTGGGTGTATATATTTGCAAATACATTTTTAAACTCAGTATTAACATCTAATGGGTCTACAATAATCTTTCTGGTGACAGATTTTAGTTTGTCTATTCTATTCTTATTTTGTTCTTTTTTTATTTGATATGCCAGGAGTTTAGAAGGGAGGTCAGAATAGAAATAATATTTTACTCTAGCTCTATACGGCTCTATGATGCCAGTTTGACAAATATTTTGTCAACTGACATTACAGCGATGGATTTATGTTGACCGCAATTGTGGTCAGCATAAATCTGTTCGAGAACATTGTGTTTTCTTCTGGGGGGCTTTGCTCTAAACCTCAGACTTAAGATAATCAACACCGAATCAGAGTTGATTCAGGGAGGGGCTGCAAGACTCCAAGAAAGCAGTGCTGTGGACCAGCAGCGACAGTGCAGTGACCTGTCACTGTGTTGCTATACTGTTGTTTACAGTAGATGTGGTGATGTTCGATTGGCATACGGCTCTATACATCTGGCATTCAGCTTGAATATGCAGGGGTTTTCCATTTTCTCTATAATATATTCCCATTTAATTTTGTTGTCTCCAGATGGGTTTTGTGTAAAGGATGCTTCTGCAGCTGACAGTTCAGCTTCTAATTTATTTAACTCTATTAAGTTATTTTTCTGTTCATCACTTCTGTAGGCTATAATCCAGCTGTAATGTAACATTTTAATGCCTCCCACATTATATATACGGGGTGTCCTCAGGTGAGTTCCAGGAAAGAAAATGCGAACTTGTTCTTTTATCTGGTTAATAAAGCAGTCATTTTTTCCACAGGTAATCATCCATTGTCCAGATCTTAATTTGTGTGTATTGTATAGGGTTTAGGTCAATTTGCATATAACATGAGGCATGATCAGATATTAACATTGAATTGTATCTAACAAACTTGATTTTAGAGAGTAGGTCAGCTGAAACCAAGAAGTAATCTAGTCTAGAAAATGTATTGTGTGTTTTAAAATGGCAGGAATATTTTTTCAATGTAGGCTGAAGGAATCTGAACGGGTCTTGCAATTCCAAATCTTGCATGTAACCTCTTAGTAAATTTGATGTTCTAGTTTTCCATTTAGATGCTGAGAAGGTCCTATTCATTGGATGATGGGTGACATTAAAGTCAACCCCATTATCAAAGGGGTATCCATTGAGGCTATTTAAAAAAAATGGAAGTAAAGAATAATAAGTCTTATTCATTAGGGGCATATATATTCAATAATGACATTTGTAATTGTGAAATTCTCAGCTTACACCATACAAACCTAACCTCCGGATCTATTTCTGAATTAAGTATTGGTATATTTATCTGCTTTTTGACAAAGATTGCTACTCCTCTAGAATTGCTTGCAAAGGCTGTGTAAATCCCCGCTGCTTGGAATAGGTTTGCAAAGAACTGTGCATCCCTTTTATCAAAATGGGTTTCTTGAAGGTAGAGACAATTCATTTTTTTGTTGTTGGCTATTCATACTATTTTTTGCATTTTAGTCCTATCTCTGGCACCATTTAGGTTCCATGACATAATTCTGAGTTCAACCACAGTCTTTTGTAACAAAAAGGACTTTCTGAGACAGCAGGGAAACCAACATTACATCACAAATTTTAGGAAGTAAGTTTCAGAAACATTTAATGTAATATAAAGAAAACTAAACCACCCACGCTTATACTTTATCAAAAGAAAATTAAAATTAATATTAACTTTTTTTATAGATTTCTTTCACTCTAGGCCCCTCCCTCCATCCCAACCTCTACCCTGATTCATTAAAGTTTTCCTTGAGATGAGATCTTTCTGCTTTCCAGGATCCCACTCTCCAATGAGTAGATCCTTTCCCTTTCCTATAGAAATGTGAAGATAGCTAGCTGGTTGATGAGCATCAGATCTTCTGTAAGAAATCTCCCTGTTCAGTAGTGTGTCTCAGAAATTAATCCATTTTAATAAAATAAAAGGAAAGCCCCCACAAAAAAAAAAAACAACACAAGAAGAGGAACAGAAAAACTGTAAGGAATGATATAGTTCTAAATATCTGATTTGCTATGTGGGGAGGATTTTTTTACCCCTTTTTCCTCTTTTTTATTGAGTAATTATAATATTTTTAATGCTGTCACAAGTTTCCTCTTAACCCTTTAGTCTTTTTCCTTTCCATCCTTTCACTATTGCCACAGAGTTTAGCTTGCTTACTTGCCTCTGTACCTCTTTCTGAACCAATCTTTTTTCCCTCCTTCCCCCATTCTCACTTGTCTCCTTCTTTTCCCCTCTCTTTTCTTCCCTTTTCCCCTTTTTTCTTTCTCCCTTTCCTTTCTTCTTCTCCCCCATTTCTTTTTCCTTTTCCTCCCTCTTTCCCCTCCCCCATCTCAAGGCTGAAATGTGCAGCAAAGTCAAAACTTATTTTCAGTTCATACCAATACTAGTATACTTATCAATTTAACCAGCATTATTGTCCCCAGTATGTTCCTTGTTTGAAGCGTTTTGTGTAGTTTGTGAGGAAGATGGAGCCTCATATTTCTTCCTGTTTTTTAAAGCCTCCTCAACTTCAAAAGGAGTATAAAAGAAGCACATTTTCCAGTCCAGATGTACCTCAAACTTTGCAGGGTATAAAAGTGCACATGGGATACCTTGTTTTCTGAGGGTGTCCCGAATTGTATCAAAAGCTTTTCTTTTAACAATTACTGAAGGGAGAAGGTCAGGATAGACATGTCCTTTTATACCAGAGTAATACAGTTCCTTCTCCAGCCTTGCCTTGTTCAAGATTTATTCCCTATCTTGGAATCTTAAAGGTTTAATATACATGAATCTTAGTTTCATATCTGGTAATGGTTATCCAAAGGCTCTGTGAGCCCTGTCTAACTCAATACGTTGTTCAGGGTATTTTAATCCCAATATTGTAGTAAGCATTTCTTCACAGAATCTAAGGGGGTCAGATCCTTCCATTCCCTCTGGTAGGTTTCCTATTTTAATATTGTCTCTGTGGGATCTAGCTTCAAGATTTTCAATTTTTAATTTTAAGGTCTGAAGTTCTTTAGTGGTAGTGTTTGTTTGATTGGTTATGTTAGGCAGTTGGTCCTCCACAGCACTAAACCTGTGTTCTACCTCGTCCATTCTTAATAAGAGGCCCTCCATTTTAGCTGCCACCTCATTAAGTTTTGAATCCAGAACAGTTAAGATAGTGTTGATTTTACCAAATCCCTGCTGCAATTCTTTAAGAATTGTTTGTTGGGATAGTTCTAACTTTTCCACTGATACATTTTCAGCCCTAGGCTCTCTTCCTTTATTTTCAGTAAGTTCCTTTTCTATAGGTATCTCATCCTCCAATTGGGGGGGTCATATCAGGGAAAGATTGTGTTTTATTCTGCTCCACTGAATCCCCTTTGCTTCCCCCCCCCTTCCTTGTTTCTCTGATTTTTCTGTTTTTTTCCTTTGCTGGTCTTGTTTTGCTTGTAGTAGACATTTTAAAATCTTCAGTGGCCAAATTATTTTTAACACAGATTGGAGAGGCTACCTGTTCATATATTGTTTGTCATGACAAAATACTAGATTGAGCCCCCGGTAACTCCTTTTATGTATTTTTAGCCTCAAGCCCTATACTATTAAGTTTGTTGCTAGAATCAGGTATTAGGTTGTGTACCTTAGCTTTTTCTGTTTGCAATTCAAAAAATAGTTCCGTACCTTTTGCTCCTTCATTAATATCATTTGTTATCTGATTTTTTTCTACTTGGAGATGAACACCACCGGCATTTGAAGATCGGCATCTCCCAAGTATTATTGTCTTGCTTCGGTGCTCTATTGATTTAGCAGATGCTACTTTGAAAAACTAAGTAATTTCACTAGTGCACCAAAGCTGCTTCGACATTACCTTGAAGGGAGAAAAAAGAAAAGGGTAGCAAGAAGAGTAACACTACCTCTCTTACATTCGTCCCTTAAACTGGAGCATTTCAAAACATTTAGTTGAAGGTCAAGACCACTACTGAGGTACTTATGATGTGCACCACAACTCTAAACCACCATTTTGCACAGGCCCACCTGCTCCAAGTCCCCCTTCCTGGAGATATATAAATACTTGCTACTGTAACTTACTTGATGCTTACAGATGGAACCCATGGTCAAGGCAAGGCAGCCCTCCCCGTCTACATATGTGGCAGTTATATTGAATGGGGAGGTTTTAGGGACCAGTATAACCGGGTATACTATGGTATCCCTAAACTCAGTTTTCTGAGTCTCAGGATACCGACCCCACTGGCCTGAAATGCATTGTGCCAAAATAATCAGATGCCCAAAAATACTATTTGAGGCATCTGATTGTAAATTACACTCAGCAAGGGGGCGCGGACCTTGGAGTTAGAAAAAAACAGTTATGGGGTTGCAACAGTGCAAAAAGTTGCAGAACGCAAGGCAGAATAGAACCCGTGCCTCCCTGAGCATGCTGGCCAAGCTGCCAGTGCCTTACCCTGCAACACCACTGGGGCAGCTTTGCCAGCCTTCCGATTCCTCCACCATTTCACTGCCATGTACAGGGGTAAGGTAGTAAGCCGCCGCACCTGCTACCTTACCCCTGCAATGTCCATCGGGTTTCCTCACTGTCAGGCTAATCACTGCCTGGATACTGAACCTGTTGGGTGATACTGCCTGGACAGGTCAGTGTCGGGACAGTGAGCCTCAGCAGAATGTAAGGGTACCATTTAACCATCCCTCTGCATCTCCCATTCTGGTATGTAGATTCTGTTATCTGTTTGAAACCAAATCTTTGTAGCTTACCATGTTCTGCACTACTCAAGTGGGTTTCTTGGAGTAAAATGAGGTGGAAATGTTGTTTTTAAGGCCTGTATTATTTTAACACACTTCATGGGGTTGGTAAGCCTATTAACATTTTTGGAAAAGGTCTTAATGATGTCCCACAGGGTGGTAGGTGGGATATCTGGGTGTTTCCTGCTTTAATTACATGCAGAAAGTATTGTTTCAGAACCAAATTTCTGATTGTGTAGGATAGGACTAACAAAATTTGTCACTGTTAATAGCCATAAGTACAGTATCAATCATTTTCCTTTCCTCAGTTGTAAGCACCAACTTAGTCTGATTGTTGCAACCCAAATAAAATAAAGCACACTGCTGCAATCTTAAAAGTGTAAAACTGTGACCAACTGGGCCTACTAATAAAAAAGAGTGAAGGAAAAAAATGTCAGTCAGACCAACTGGGTTGAACTGAAGTAACTCAGGCCAGTAGGGCCTAACAAGAAGATAACTGGTTCAGAGGATTCCTGAGCAATTCTCTATGGCCAGATCTCTGGGGGACACTTTTGCATAGCTGCTGTTGGGGATGTAACCCCAACTTCCAACTTGGGTTACAGGTGGAGTGTCCCCTTTATGGGATGGGTGTTAAGGGATAGAACTTCTAGGTAGGAGATGGGATTGCTAGCTCATCCTAGTGATCCACTTTGTGGTGTACCTGGGAGAAAAACATGGAAATATTCCCAGCAGGCTCCTGAGGGTCCCGAACAAGGCCCTTTAAGAAGTAAGGGAAGTGAGGATCCAGGGTATAAAAGAAACAGGGCAATCCAAACAAGAAAAAAGGGGACAGGGAGGATAAATGAACATCAGTGTGTGGTGTAGGCATTTGGCATACTTTAAAGATCACCAGTCCATCCCCACACCCCATCTATAAGTCATTTACTCATATGCAGAAGTCCACAGGGATTTACATTGAGCTCAGTCTTTCCCCTAATTAGAGGATAAATTGCAAGCACTATATATTCAGATTATAATTTCTATTATATTCCCTAATGTTCTGTGATGTAGTCAGGTAAAGCCCAGTAAAAAATGGGTTAGTATACAGGAATGATTTAAATGTATAAATCACTGTAGCTACTACCCAAATTATGAATTGTTGGGAGTTTGAGAGGTTTCGTAAGTAGTAGCTCTTGTTGTCTATTGCATTTGTTCTAGCCCTTAAACTTTGGGCTCTGTATCTATGGAACAGAGTAGGCTTAAGTGCAGAAATAAGAAATAAATCATGGCGATAGGACCATTGAAAAAGGCCACACCTTAGATTGTCCTATGCAGCTCCTTGTCATTAAGACATCTCCAAGGTTGGAGGTTGGGAAAAGTAAGAAAGGGGGGATACACAACATATGGATCTTCAGGAGGAGGGCCACTTCTGAGCTGAGTTCATATCAAGATTGCTCTATTATGTTGTGTAAACAGAGAGGGAGAAGCGGCACAGGGGAATTCCCACATGCTCAGGAGGAGTGCCATACTTTGTTTAGTATTTTAGTTGATATTACTAGTGCAGATCACCTTTTGCCTGTGATACTGGCTGTCTTAACTGTAAGAGCTGAATCAAGTTATCTTATCGAGAACGCTGGTCACTAGCAGTGGAAGTGAGGTACTGAAATCTCCCCCAGCTCCCTGGTGGCATCTCGTGTGCTCTGTATCCTCCCGTGTATGAGATTCAGGTTCACCTCATGCTGTGTGTTTCATGGGAGGCAGATTGCAAAATACATGAGTGCCCAGGCAATGTGCTAGCACTGATCCTAGGTGCAGGTAAGCCTCCCCAGTCCCATCTCTGCCTTCCCCCACCAGTCCAGTAGATAGATCTTGTTAGGGCTGGCTGGTCCTACCTTCCCCCAAATCATCCTGTACCTGGAACAGAGCTGTACTGCAAGGATGGCACAAAAGTAATTTGTAGTGCACTAGAGTTGAAGGAGTCAAGTCTTCACATTCATTGTCCTGCAAAGCTGGGCAGTGAGTTCAGTGATTACATTAGCAGACTGGCTCTTCTGTGTTCCTGTTGAGGCCTGGTGCTTCCAAGTCAATGTGAAGAATGGGTGCTATGTACTACCTGGTGGGGATTGTTGTGGAACTTGGAGGCATCATTCTTTCAGATCCTTCCATGCTTCTAGCACTGTAGAGTAGGTACACTGGCCTTCTGGAAATTACACTGCTAGGTCAGTTGGATATGGCATAGTAAACATCAGTTGTGCTTGCCGTAGGATTTGGAACAATGGCACATATGCTCATTGGAGTTGCATAGTTTTTGAGGGGTAATCATGTCTAAGAACACTCAGTATTCATGCCAATGAAGGACCCTTTTTTCCCATGCTTTCCATAGTAATTCAGCTTTCACTGTGTATTTGTGAAACTGTATCACTAATGAGTGGGGTCACTGTTTAGGGGATGTTGGTTTGGGACCTAAGTCATAGGAGCTTGTTTGATTTCCAATTGGGTTTCTGGTCCAAGATCTAATCATTCTTGTAGAAAGTTATCTAAGAATTTAGGCATGTCCGAGCCTTCGGTTGACTCTGGGATGCTATAAAGCTGCAACCTTTTTCAACTTGCTTGGGCCTTGGCATCCTTTTGTCTGCCTTGTATGTCGTCTTGTGTTTTTAGAATAGTTTCTAGACAGTCTCTATTTTTCCAAGATGGTCCTCTGAGTTTGAGATGCAGGTTTCAGTTTCTGTTACTTGGGTTACCAGTTGCGTGACTGTTGCCTTGGTTTCTTTGAATTCCTGAATTTCTGCTCTAATTGCCCGCAACTCCCGTAATATCAGTTTGAGATTGTTTTCTCCTTCTTAGCAGTATATCCTAGAGGTTAAAGGAATGAGGTGTGAACGAGCTTGATACATCCAGCAGACCAGACCTAAGTTTGATTCTCACAACCTCCACTTGTATACTGTGTGACTCTGAGCAAGTCACTTAACCACCCAGTGCTCCCAGGTCGCCCCTGAAAACAGGCACTTGTGCCTAGTGGGCCTTACCTAGTTACCAAACACTAAAATAAAATAAAAAATAAATAAAAACTATGTTTTATCTTTCTAGGGGAAATAGTCTGTGCCACCATCATGCTCGAAGTTTGCGAGTGCGCCGAGTCTGATTGTTCTCCCCCAATCTGTTGCCATCCAAAGCTTCTGGCTTTAAAGCAGCAGTGCAACGAAAATGGGTTAAAATTTGACCCCACCTTTTTTTCTTCCTAATTGATACCAGATGTGTTACAGTTTATTTTGGTGGTGAAACTTTCGGTTTTCATTATCATTTAAGAATTTTATGAATGTTTTAAAGTAATTATTTCTCAAGAAAAAAAGATGGCCGCCTCATTTTTGCATAGAAATAATACCGAGGACCTGAGGAGGATTAGGGTCCAGACAAAAATGCAAATGTACAGTACACAGCGTAGGAAGCATCCAGAAAACCCAAATCAACAGTTCTGCTAATATTTTTTATAACCATACCAGAAAATTAGCTTTTTGGAATTACTTTTTTCATTGCACTGCTGCTTTAAGTTTCCTCTTGTGGACCATCTCATTTCTGTAGTTACCTCTAATGTTCAGATAAGAATATGTTTTTACCAATTTTTTTTCAGAAAACAGGTGATTTTTGAAATGAGGGGTGACGTAGCTGTCAGCCTATGCTGTCATTCCATTCCTGATGTCACTGGAAGGGTCTCCACAATTGCGCTTGTTAACTTTTTTTGCATCTAGTCTGTTGGCTTTATATTTCTGGCCCATTTCCATGGACTGGACCAGTGAAAGTTGAGTCTTTCTTTTTTTTTGCCCTGGATGTGGCAATTGCCTCCTATTTTGGCCACTGCTGGGGTGGAAGTGGTTGGGGATTTGTGGTTTCTTGGATGTGTGGGACTCAATGGGCTAAAGAACCGATGAATGGAACACGTTGGAGCTGTGCATCAGCCATCAGCTACCATTTGAAAGACTTTCTTACTCTTACTTTCTGCCTGGTCTTCTAATGTTCTTCTCCCCCGGCCATCATCATTATCACCATCATCAGCATCACTTCCTGGTGGTGCTGCTGCTGACACCATGTGTTGGCATGGCTTCTTACACCATAGGTGTAGCCAGTGTGGGGGGGTCCTGGGTGCACAGAACACCCTCCCAGCTTGTCTTAATGTTTAAAAACTGCATAATTTGTCAGCACTGTCTCACTGCGGCAGATGTGGGGTCAGGGAAATCAAAAGGCTAGCAAGATGAAGCAGGTGGACAACGGCTCATGAATATGCAGAGCAAGCCCTGCCTCCCACTGGGGACAGCCTGACAGATCAGAGTCTGGGAACATCATTGGACTGGTCACATTATGTGCAGGAGCAGACTCACGTGGGTGGTTGGAGAAGCAGAGTGCAATGAGTCACACACAGTCGCTCCCCACCTGAGTCAGTGAAAAAGTGTATCTGAGCGGTCTCGCTGATACTGCAGCATCTAACAGGTGGTGGCATATTAAATAAGAAATTTGGACTCGTTCCCTTAGCTCAGTAGTGGTGGGTGGTCACACATGGAAAAGCTTGGAGAGTGTGAGGAGTTATTGAGTCAAGCTCCCAGAGTCCAGTCTACCCCAGGGCATGACAGCATTAACATGGCTACAGCTGCAGCAAGTGGCAAAATCTGAATCGTTATCGTGCCTTGCCCTGTAAAGCCACCTGTCTGTCTAATAACTTTACTTAAGTGTCTGCTGTTAACTTCCTGGCAGAAAAACAAAAAAACAAGGTAGATTTAACCCACATTGAGTGTTAGAATAGAGATGGAAGATTAAGAAAAAAAATCATGGTGTCCTTAGGGCTGCTGATGAGTTAGAGGACTAAAAGGAAAATTCAATAGGATTTCAAACAATATGGTAATTTTAGAGAATATTAGAGTTCCCCAATGTAGAAATGCCTGGCAGGACAGAGAAACAAAGAATATTTGAGTCAAAGAAATGTGAATCAACATAGTCAGAGGAGCACAGATGAATAGAAAAAGGGGGGAAATAAAGTAATATTTCCAAACAATAGAAATGGCAGTTTTAGAGGAGGGACACATAGAAAGTGAAGGCAAATTTTCTGATTGGCTCATCAGCACAGAAATATTACTTTATTTTATAAAGTAATATCTCTGTGCTGATGGACCAATCAGAAAAGTAGAAGATTACGAGAGTAGCAAAGGTAGCAATTAAGTGGAAAGGATAAAATGCTTGCTCAGTTACTTACAGAGCTACAGTGGCAGCTATCTTAAAAGTTTGTCAAAACGTTACAAATAACCACACCCCAATTTATCACTAATGATACTCTCAAAGTGATTACCACCTTCACATACTCTATATATATGAGGAAGGAAGGGGGCACATTCCAGTGTTAGAGCAGCTCCTGCTGGTTGGCTGGGGAGCTTTTTTTCCCCAATAGGTGCATGCTGTGTGTCTGAGTTGCACCCACACACATATATTGTGTATGTTGATGGGGTTAGGGACAGAAACATGGTAATAAATCTCTATCTGCCACAGGATAGAGGTCTGCCCATCTCAGGTCTGGCATCATTGGCCACAACAGACCTCTCCACTGGATCCGGAGCTCCTGAGGGATCACTAGAGGGTTAAAGGAACCCAAAGGCCTCCATTATAGATGGCAAGCCATGGGGCAGAGGACAGGGTAAATACCTGGTGAAGGTGATTGTCAGGGTTGGGCGTGGCAGACTGGATGGGTGTAGGCTGGTGATGGAGTATAAACCATGAATAAATAATGGATTGCAGTTAGTCGTATGAGTACCCTAAAGTGGGTGCTACAAATGAATAAGGAGAATACAGTTTTTGACTAGGTTCTACATGGGGCTCTACCAAATTAAACTGAAGTGCAGAAGCTGTACTGCCTCTCTGTGGGGAGTAATTAAGACTGCTGGCATGTTGTGTGAGCAAGCAAATAAACTAAAATGCCTGCTTGACTGTCAGTTTGCTTGTGGATAGTGAATTTGTTATGGACCATGGTTAAAGTGACAGGTAGCCCACTACAGAACATGCCTATGTGTTCCCAAGACAAGTTAATCCTGGTCTGCTCCCTCCCATGAAGTTGGCAATTAAAGGGGAAATATATGCAAAGGGAGAGGTGGAACATTAAAGGCAAGGCGATAGCTGAGAACAGAAATGAAAATGGCTGCGGAAGTGAAAATTTAAAAAACAAAAACAAAAGGAAGAGCTGGAAAAACAGCAAAGGTGGTGTAGTGATTGTAGCACAATGGGATGAGATCTAGAGAAGAGAAAGATGGAATTATAAAAAATGGAGAAAGAAAATCCTGGGTTGAACTCACAGACCTGGGACTGGGGAGGGATAAGACTGACAACTTGCATTTTGATACATTTTGTAAGGCAACAGTTATTGCCTAAAAATGCACTAAAGTGCATCATTTTACTCCTACATTTTCAAGATTTTCCAGGGAAGCATACCCCCTAACTCCCCTAGAAATAGTTGGAAACACCCCTACACAAACTCCTGGCTATGCCCCTATACACTGAGATGTGTGGAACTTCAGCAAATGCCTTTTCATGGTCGATGTTCCCAGCCTTGTTCCCTCCTTACCCTGGCTCAGTCTGTCTTTACATAAAAGACACAATGTGTATGTGAATTTTTGGCCACTCAAAAGAATCCCACACCATCAACATCACCAGTTTGGTCTTTCCTCCTGGTGCTCTTGGCCGTTGCCTAATGGCTACTGTGAGCTGCTTCCACATCAGCACCTTGCTACTGTTCCTCCACAGTTCTTTTTTTTTTTCTTTCTCTATTTTCCCCGGCTTCCCCTAACCCCGCTAGTGGGGTTCACCCTGCCCCAGCCACCAACCCCACATGCTTGGGACTGACCCCTCTTGAATGGGGCAGCTGTAGCGGAATTTAGGTGGCCAGAGGGTCAGCGAACTGGAGCTGGCTCATTAGCGGGGAGCTGAGGAATTTTTTTTTCTATTGTTTTTCCCCGGGGGCGGGGGCATGCAATGATGGCCAGCGTCCACCCCGCCCCCCTTCCAGCAGGTGCCAGAGCACTTGTGGTACCTCCAGCCTCCACTGGAGGCCCACATTGCACCAAGCACTCAACCATCCTCCCCTCCAGAGTAGGAGAGCAGTCCTAAGGACACTCAATCTTGCTCCCCCGGCTGGCCCTCCAACACCCGGATACATTCCCAAACCCGGGTCATCGGCGCCGCAGATGGCCACCATGCCTCTGTGCCAGTGGGCCAGCCTTCCTCCACAGTTCTCCATGGCCAGGGAATTGTTCTTCTTGCTCTACCATATGTTCTGGGACACACTTTTTCATTTGTCTTCTTTATCTGCTGTCATATCACATGCTTATTGTTGTTTCCCCTTGTTTTGAGACCTTTCTGTTTTTTTGTTTTACCACTTCTGGTCTTTTTTGATCTCTCATATACACTGGCTACAATTCGAACTCCCTTCTGTTCCATCACCTCCTCTTCCTACTCCCCCAGAGCAGTTATCCCTTTTGTTGGGTATATAATCACAATCTGTATCTCTGTCCCCAAGCTCTGCCAAATCACTTTGCTCCTTCTTCTGTGTCTCTGTCATTACCTGATGCATTCCTTTCTTTCATTCCTTTTTTTCTACAATGTTTGCTCATGTTGCAATCCTTGCAGTGCCACTACGAGTGCTTCCTACAGTGTGTGATGCTATATGGACTGTTTGACCACTATTGTCACTTGTAGTTGCCACTGAGGCAGAATGGCTATGACCAAGCCCAGTCTGCTTTTGTTTTTCTTTGATGTGACTGGACGATCTCACACCACCGTCTCCTTGGTCTCTCTGTTGTTCCATTTCCTAATGTTTGCTACTTGACTTAGCCACTTGAGTGATGAATGATGAAGAGTAAAACTATTTTATTAAATTTTTGGATGCTTTTTTAATTTTCATTTCATTGTTTTATTCATATCTAGATGTGAACAAGGATGAACTCGATTGTGCCAAAGGCTGATTTACAATGAGGTCCCACAGCAGTTTTGTTATGAGATAGCACAGATGTTAAAAGCCAATAAATAATTTTACAATAAACAATGAATAATAATAAATACCATAAAAGACAAAAACAATTTAGGAAATAAAATGAGTTGTTTTTCATTTCTATTTTATCAATGGGATGCCATCAAGGATTACCAGAGGCCAGGCACCAACTTGCTACCAGCTGACAAACATTTGCTACCCACTGCCCAGATCATACTGCGACAGCACAGCTCTGGATGATACAAGCACAGGCAGCTTAAAGACTCGGAAGGAAGGAACCACAGCAAATTGGTGGAATGTAAAGACTAAAATTTTTGATTTGAAAACTGCCTAATTTGAAAAGTGCCACACACCAAAAATACATATATTTTTAAAAAAATGTTATGGGATGCCACCAATGTGCCAACTACCAGGAGCCAGGCACCGACATGCGGCCAGCTGGCACATACTTGCTGCCCACTGACTAGATCACACTACAACAGCACAAGCCAGGATGGTACACACAGGCTGCTTCAGGACTCAGGAGGAGGAGGAAGAAGGAACTTCTGTAACTTGGGGGAATGTGGAGAAGTTTGTTTTTTTTTTACTATTTTTTCAGGATGCCACAAAGGTGCCAATTACCAGGGGCTGGGCAGTGGCACACTGCCAGCTGCATCACACTGCAACAGCACAACTCAGGATGAAACACACACACACACACTGCTTCAGAAGGAGGAAGAAGGAAGAAGGAACTGA
This sequence comes from Neoceratodus forsteri, assembly GCA_016271365.2. Lineage (NCBI taxonomy): Eukaryota > Metazoa > Chordata > Ceratodontiformes > Ceratodontidae > Neoceratodus > Neoceratodus forsteri. The sequence goes on from CM057456.1 coordinate 1,669,158,368, forward strand.
AGCAACTTTGGGGAACCTGAAGACAAAGAGTTTCACTTTGAAATCTGCCACAAAAAGAAACAATTTTTAAAAACACATTTTCTTATGGGATGCCACCAAGGTGCCAACTACCAGGGGTCAAACACCAGCATGCTGCCAGTTGGCCCAAACTTGCTGCCCTTCCCACAGCCCAGATCACACTTCAGAAGGCACTGTCCTGTTGCTAGCTGGCACATACAGTGGTGTCCCCCAGAATGAAACGCAATTCTGCAGCATTTTGCAGCACTCTGGAGAATGCTGCAGAAGACCTACTGAATAAAGCAATGTAATTTCAATGGTAATTAGTCCCCTTTGTCATCCAGGAAAATGTGACACTGCCAGGATGAAGTGAATGTCATAGTTTCCTGCGTGACAAAGGGGACTAATTGAAATTACATTGCTTTATTCTGTGGGTCTGCTGCAGCATACTGCAGAGTGCGTTAAAAGTGCATTTCATCCTGGGGAATTTACTGCCCAGTAAAATTACTAAATAAGAGTAACTCTCCACCCCCCCAAAAAAATCACATCAGGTTTCTGCCAGGGGCTTCAGTCAAAACTGGTTTGTAGTTGTATAGCCCTGCTAAAATACTAGTTCTGTAATGAACAAGAAATGTGTACTGCATTACTAAGATTAATTTATTAACATAGAAACATAGACTTTGACAGCAGATAAGGACCGCTTGGCCCACCTAGTCTGCCCATTTCCCTACCTATTGGATAAGCTGCATATCCTAGTCAACCAGCAGCCTACTTCCTCCTTACCCCCCCACTATAATTGCCTTATGTCAGTCCCATTCTTTCTTGAATTCCCCCACTTTTTTTTACCTCACTACCTCCTCAGGAAGGCTGTTCCATGCATTCACCACCCTCTCCATGAAAAAATACTTCCTCACATTGCCCCTGAGCTGTCCTCCCTCTATCTTCAAATTGTGCCCCCTTGTTCTTGTGCATCTCTTTTTCTGAAATATGCTACCCTCTTGGACTTTGTTGATTCCCTTGAGGTACTTGAAGGTTTCTATCATGTCCCCCCTCCCTCCTTTCCTCGAGGGTATACATATTAAGCTCTTTTAGTCTCTCTTTGTATGGCTTCTGGTGCAGACCCTACACCATTTTGGTTGCCCTCCTCTGGACTGCCTTCATCCTGTGTATGTACTTGCGGAGATGGGGTCTCCAGAACTGTATGCAGTACTCCAGATGAGGTCTCACTAACTGTCTGTACAGAGGAATAACAACTTCCTGCTTTCTACTGGTAATGCCTCTTCCTATGCATCCCAGAATCCCCCCAGCCCGCCCTACTGCCTTCTCATATTGCTTGCCTACCATAAGGCCATCTGATATGAGTATCCCCAGGTCTCTTTCCATTTTTGTTGTTGTTAGTACCCCCAACCCCCATTGTGTACTCTTCCCCTGGGTTTTTGTTTTTATTAGACAACAAGTGGGCAGTGGTAGACTGCCACCTCGTGCCCCATCTTGCCACTGCCCAGCCCCAAGCACACTCCTCCTCTGGCTCAGAATACAGTCCCTTTCTCTCCTCTCCTCTCTCTTCTCCCCCCTCCCTTCTCCCCTCTCTCTCCTCTCTCAAGCAAGACTCTGGTCCTAGAGGCCTGCTGCAAGCCTACAACACTGCTGCTGCTTGGCCTGCCTTTTCATTTTCTCATCCTTTTGATCCTAAATATACCCCTTCAGCAGCTCTGCTGTTGCAGGATTGAACTGTTGAAGATTTTAGCTTGTTTTTTAAGAATTTCCTAGCTATTTAATTAGAAATGAAACACACCCCTGCCTAAGCTACCTAACAGCCCAATGATGAGCACGTGAGTGAGCTTTCCCATTGACTTACATTGTTGTGAGCTGAGGCAAGCTCCAAAATGAGGCTGTGACTCACACTGTGCCCTAGTTAACTGTTTCAGTTGCGAACTGCGGTTCGCAGTTTGACTGGTTCAACCAGTCTGCACCATTTGGACCTGGTTGAACCAGTCAAACAAAAATTCTTCCTATTTCCCCTAAAAGTTTGCCACCATTTGAAAGAATCGAATGCCAAAGTTTGAGGTGTTCCAATCCACTGCAGAACCAAACTTGCAGCCCTAATACTGTATAACAGGTTGCATTTGTGTCCTGCAGTTTTCATGGAATCCGACCTGCTATACATATTCGCATCTTGTAGAAATCACGCTGCTGCGGTACTGGCAACTACTGTGTTTGATTGTTTGACTGCTGGTTTAATTGGCGACAGTATTTAGGTAATTTGAATGCACTTACCAGTAGCACACCTACTGCACCTGTACCAAATCTCCATTGTCATTGCTTAGTCAGTACAGCTATGGTATTGCATGTCAATATTGAAGTGGATTAAGTCCTCCCAGTGTAAATGCAAGTATCCAGAGGAGCTGAGTGCTATAGATGCCGAGGAACTTTCTGAGAGCTCCAGTGTGGAGCTTCATGTTGCGGCATCTATTGCAAGAGAGCTGTCAACCCCACCGGCAAAGAAAAGTGGGCCCTTGATGTATGCTGCATACACCCGTGACCTCCGTTACCAACTCGGGAACTATGCAGTTGAGAATGGGGTCATGGTGGCCGTGAGCTTTCATCAATCCCGGAACGGTGTATGTACCCCCACTTACAAATTCCCTCCGACATGGCACATTACCCAATCAATCAACCAGTGGGCAAATGAGCATATTACTGTGGAATTCATTGAGCGTGTGGTGGGACCCTATGTCCAAGCAACCAAAGCTGCATTGGGACTGCCAGATGAACAAATGTGCCTCCTCATAATGGACCTGTACTGTGCTCACAGCACAGATACTATACTTAACAAACTGGAGGAAGCTAGCATAATACTGGTGTATGTACCGGCATCGTGCACTGATGCACTACAGCCCCTCAATGTTTTTGTGAACAAGATCTTTAAGGATCTACTCAAAAACTGTTTCACAGAATGGTATGCCAGTTTTAATTTCAGCCAAGATTGCTTCTGGTGGTGCAAAGCTGACAGTGGATCTCAAGCGGCTCACACTAAAAGAATATCATGCCAGATGGATGGAGTCAAGTTTTAATGCCTTACAGACACGGCATGAGGACATTATGAGGGGATTTTTGGCAGGCAGGCATATTACAGGTAAATTCCAAGATAATCCTGCATGCCTAGTGCAATTGAACCCACTGGACACTTTCAATTTAATCCAAAGATATTTATTCCAATTATAACAAAAGGTTCAGATACAACAAAGCGTGAGGCTCCTACAGTGAGGTGTGCCAATGTAGAGAATTGGAAATTAAATCTGCATCTTGACATATTAATTCCCTCAACATAATTTAGGAAGTTCTCTGTTAAAGATGTTTAAAATATTTTTCTAGAAAGTTTTCTAAACAATTTTCTAAGATAATCTCTTGTGTTTTTGATTTAATATTATCAATGTTATGTTGTTTTTAGTTTATACACAAGATAAATGTAATATGATTTAATTAATTGGTTTTGTATGTTACTAGGGTCCTTATCCCTCCAGAGCCACTTAATAGTGATTAATAATAAGTTGTAGTTCTGCCTTTACACTGTAGGGGCATTAAAATGTTTATGGAATGACTACTTAAGGGAGGGATAATCAAGCATTCTCCACCCCTGAGGAAGACCACACTAGTGGTCGAAGCGCTGGGGAGTTAGTTTGAGTGTAGGCACACCTCACTGAAGGAGCAGCACGCTTTATTGTACCTGAACCTTTTGTTATAATTGGAATAAATATCTTTGAATTAAATTGAAAATGTCCAGTGGGTTCAATTGCACTAGGAGTGCAGGACTATCTTGGAATTTACATTTAGCGAGGACTGGCAACCCTTTTGTCCTGCACCCAGCTCTGCTATTGCTGAGCACACGGTGATTTGGAGTTTAGGCATATTACAGGTGCACAGTGATTGTCTAAATACGGTAAGCACTATCTTTATTTCTTACTGCAATGTACTGTAATTTGGTTTTGTTAAAGCATTGTAGCTAAGACTAGCCATTTCTTTTTTTTTAGAATATGCAACCTCAGCAGGAGATTTGAAGAAGGTGACTGAACCTGGAGAACAAGGAGAACAAATGCAAAAGATATTTTATTTTGGGGCTTTTGGAGTGCTATGTTGATTTTGAATAAAGTTCCTTTTATTGCATTACTTGCTGACTGTTGCTTTCGTGCTTTGATAATGTAGTGACTGCTATCTTCTGTTGGAGGTGGTTAATCATAGTTACAGGAGGTCCAGTAATGTGTGAATGTGCTATCTTCTGTTGGAAGTGGTTAATCATAGTTACAGGAGGTCCAGTGCTGTGTGAATGTACGATCTTCATCCCTCTTGCACCCCCCCCAGTTGGATAATTATCGCATCCTGATAGATTTTGCATTCTGTGGCATGATAGCGAATACAGCAAAATATAACGGGACATGAAATATACAGTATATGTTGTATTATAACCACACATGTAGAGTTGCCACCAAAATTAAAGGTATCTTTAGACAGCCTCCCTGTCACAATCATACTGATAAGTATAAGTATGTTAGGCACCTGCGGCCCCGTTCACCTCTTTTCGTAACCAAAATGCTGATTTTTAGGTGTGAGTCTACAGAGCTTCTCAGATGCTCATCTTCTCTATGGAAGCTATGAGCTGGGCATTACAAAAAAAAATCACAGATACATACAGGATAACTTATTGTACTTACACAGTGTGAGAGGTTATATGCACTGGGAGTAAAGTTGAGTCTGTTAGTAATCATCATGGAACATGATCTTTTCTTCACGTTTGTAGACTGATCTTGAATTTGAGAAAATATTTCCTGGAAAAAGAGAGACCTTCTTAGGAAAATGGGAAACCTCAACAATACCAAAAATCAAGAAAATTGGAAATAAAGAACATAATAAAGAAACTGAAAAATTGCAAGATCAAGAATCCAGTGAAATTAAGGTAAACTGATTACTAAATCATTCACAACATCACAGTATTTCATGGTCCCACCAACAACATAAGCCTTCCAAAATACTGTTCACACAAAAATATGATTGTTGCAAAACAAAACAAAACCAGGGTTGATGGGGAGGCAGAGGATACACCATCCGAAGGACTGCTATCCTCTTCCAGAGAGGGAGGGTTGTGGTGGCTGGTGCTAGCTTGGACCATAGCATTGGTTGGGGGAAAAGCAACCAAGGGACTCTGATATACAAAGTTGTGGATGAGTGGTAGTTGCTGATGTCCTGTATGGGAGCATGCCCAGGGCTGTCTTCAGGGGCAGTGCATGCTGCTTCTCTTCGGGGTGGGAAGAAAGTTGGATACAATGGCTCCAGGCATCTAAAAGAAATCCAGGCACTCAAAGGATATGCACTAAATGAACAACCAGGCAATGCAACAGATGTGTGACCATAAGTCCCGGCATAAAGTTGGGGTGATGTGGAAAAGTTGGAATGTATGATGCGAGGGCTGCTTGGAGCAGGGAGGAAAAAAGCATTAACTGAAAATTAATTTATGTAATTACATTTTGTTGACATTGAACTCCATCTTGTATCTTTTCATTGTAAGGGGTGATTGCAATGTTTGTTTTTGCGTCCTTTAACATTATGACTTGATTTTTTTAACACCACTTTCGGCTAACCCTACTAAAATACTTATCCATCTCCTGCCACCTACAAACAGTGGTCAAGCTAAGGATCCTACCAAGTGCAGCACAAAATATGCCATCACCTTCTTTTGCATGTTTTAAAAAGAGACTGGATGACAACTTACTATCTAACAATGGATTTTTTTAATTACTCCACTGGTGTGGAGAGGTAAATCTTGATGGGCCAGAAGGCCTCCTTTTGCCTAACCTACCAAGTTACCAAGTTGTCTGCCTCATAGATAATGTTCCAGTAAGTAGCATTCAATGCTGATCATTATATAATTTCATATAATCATGTGCTAAGTTAACAGTGCCTCAGAGAAGCGACCCCAATGGCCAAATGGCACTACATTTAGCTGCCATGCAGATATCATGGATTCGGAAGCAAACTGAATTTGCACATTCATGCGGGGGGCAAGATAATGTGCCTTACAGGGATGTTTGTGGTAAGCTCTGGTGCCACAGTGACCCCTAGAGCTCAGCCATGGAGCTTGCTCCTGTCACAGGGGATAAGATGCCTGCATGTGAGGCCACCCTGCGGACTAAGCTCATGTCATGGAGGTGGGAGCAACAAGGAAAGACCCCATTGCAATCTAAATAACTGTCTGAGTGCTGAATCACTCTGTGTCCTACTGTCTAACAGTATTGGATCCTATTAACTCCCTGGATAGGGAGTCTCTCTCACCATACAACACCCAACACCCAGTTTGTAGAAGTAATCACTTGAGTTAGCGAGAGTTATATCTTTATTGTGATAAGTGTAATGGTGGTGACTAGAGTTGAATGTTATAAGGACTAGTATAGTGGCATCCAGTGTTGAAGTTGTTAAAGGAGAACATCTGTTCTCACAATTGGGGGCGTTGGTTTGAGGGGTGGGGTGGCAGGAGGACAGGTATTCTTCTTCAGCTTGCTCCAGACTGGCAGGATATATTTAATTACTTCTCTGTGTGTTAATTTGTTTCTATTTAGCATTGGTGCTTGAGCCTGAGTTCAGCTCTTTACCCTCGGGTCAGCCTGTACCTAGTGCAAGTGCTTCCTTGGACCTGACTTAATTTCTCCTGCTGCTAGTTATTCTCTACAAAGTGTTTAAATTAATAAACTGAGCAGTGTTGGTGCTGCAGGCAGCAGATTGCTCATTTTTGCCCTCAGGTAAGCTAGTTCCTAGTGCCAGTGCTACTTTGGAGCCGAGTTAGTGCCGTGAGCCTTAGCTCCTCTGTGCTTGCCAAAATGCAAGAAGGCTTAACCTGGGGCTTTAAGCTTCTGTGCTGTGTCTTTTGTTAGAAATTCTTAGAGGGCTGAGCCCTTGCACAGCACATCCTACAACTTCATTAAGGTGGGTGTTTTTCCTGCCCTCCCACCCCCTCCTCCACCATGATTAAAGGCTCGGTGGCTCCACCTCCTACTCATCTGGTTGGTCTTCCCTGTTGTGGAGGTGTGACTTCTGGTGCTTGTATCCTCCCCTTCAGGCCCTCTGATCCCCACTGCAATCTTATTTTTTATCTCCTCTCTGTCTTGATATTGCTTTCAAGCCCTCAGTGACATTGCTCTTCACTTTCACCAGGGCTACCCTCAGTCTGACAGCCTGACGTCATTTGCCCGTTATCTACCTTTATCTTGTCTTCTTTCAAACAGTGTGGATTGCCTGCAGTATCTTCAGCATTGCTCCTCAGACAGTTTGTTCTGTTACCCTATAAATATACTTTGGTGGGGACTGCTGTGTTTTTTCTCTTTTAGGTCCCGCTCTCACTCCTTTCTGGAATCTCCCTGCCCTCCTAACTTAATTCTCTCCTTTTTGTCCCACCCCTCCCTGCTGTCCAGCTGACTGCCATGTCTCTCCCCACCATCTTCCTCAGCATCCTGGTTTCCCTGGGCTGTCTCATTGTGGTTGGCATCCTTGTACCCCTTCCCCTCTACCCTTCACACCATCCTATGGAGGAACAGGAAGATTTCATCTTCTCTAACCTTCTCCTGAGTACCTCCTCGCGGCTTGTCAAACATGAATACCTTAGCCCTGTACCTCTTGGCTTTCTTATCCATTATCTTTATGGACCCAAATGGCCCTCTACTGTCCCAGTTTCTATTGCTTTTTCTCTGGCAATGACCTGGATTGTGGCCATTGCCCTATCCTTCTCTGGTGACGTTGAGACCAGCCCAGGCCCCACTCCTTGTCTATCACCTACTATTCCGCTTGTTCCCCAGCTGCCACCCAGGGAGGGGGCTTCAAAATAGCCACACTAATGTTAGGAGTCTGGTAGCCAACCACTCTGAGGTTGATGCATGGGCTGTTACCTATGCACCCGACCTACTTGGCATATCTAAAACATGGCTCAAACCCTCCCTTCCTAACTCCTTGTGTGCTCTCCCTGGCTACAACCTGTTCTGTTCTGATCAGCCATCCATTAAAAGGGGCGGTGGCCTTGTTCTCTACTCCAAGACTCATCCTAATTTATACCCTCTGCCATGCCCCCAGTTTATGTACTGTGAGATGCTTCACTCTCTCCTCATGCTTGGTGGGGCCAAAAAGCTGAATGTAATCTGTGTCTACATTCCCTCCAAAGTCAGCAGACAAGGCCTTGATGAATTTCTGAATTTCCTACCATGGGCTACCAAAAACAACAAGGTTATCTGTCTCAGGGACTTCAACCAGGACTGGCTGGGCCCCAACTCCCCCCTCCTTGCCACTCAGATTAGCAAGGCCAACCTCACACAACTGGTCTCCGAACCCACTAGGCACTCTAGCTCAGTGGCCTATGTGAAATGAGTTGCGGTGGTCTTAGTCCAGTTCCAGCCACTCTTTCCTTGACTGGGTCCTCTCAAACAGACCTGACAGAGTGTCCAATGTCCAAGTCATGACAGACTCCATCAGTGACCACTCCCCTCTCCTCTGCACCTGGGATGCCTGCACCCCCTCCTAACCCCACAAGGTCATTATGATGTCAGACTACTCTGCCCTCATCTCATCTACCTTCCTAAATGACCTTCAACTGATTAACTGGTCACCTCTGTTCAATATGAGCAACCTCAACCTAGTCACAAACTACTTCACTGAGACTATAGTTGCTCTTCAGGTAAAGCACATTCCCACTGCTAGGTGGCAGATCAGGGGTTCTCTCACCAGGTGGCCACACTTCTCTCTTCTCCAGCTGATCAAAGCTCATGACAGGCTCTGGGCTACCTGGAAAGCCTCCTCTCTTCATGGTGACTATGTAGCCTACTCTTCCTTATGCAACCAATGTAAAAAACTGATTCACTGTGCCAAGAGTAACTATTTCAGAGGATTTCTGCAGACCTGTACCCAGAACCCCAGAGCCTACTGGTCTCAAATTAACCATGTAATGGGTAACTCCCATACCCAGGCCCCCCTGGGACATGCTGATCAATAACACCTCCTGCAACAGTCCTACTACCAGTAGCCCACGATGATAGCGACCACAATTGAGCACTTCCAAAAAGGGGCAATTCAATCACAGCACCTGTGCACAGGGCTACTGGGCAGGGAGGGTGACCAGATAGGGGGTTCAGCGACTACAGCAACAGGATATCGCTATGTATACATGCACGCAGGGGGTGGGGAAGGACCAAGCCGTGCGATGGGCAGAAGGGGAGGTAGGGTTTGTAGGGTGTAGTGTGGTGGTGGGCTACTGAGCTGGCCATATGGTGTGGTGGGCTGGTGACAGGCTGGGGTTGGGACAGTGCTGGGTTCGGTTCTGGGTGCGCTTGTTTTTTGCGCTGGGTCGGGGGTTTTCTTTTTTTTAGTTTTGCACCCCCCCCATCATGCACCCCCCTGGGAGTTCAGAATCCTTAAGTAGGGGGGTGCGGGGGCACAGCCCCCTGCATAAAATGAAAAAACTAACTGTCGTGCACCCTTTTGCTGTGCGCCATGAGTGTACATCACCAAAACTGATTTTCGGCGATGTACACTCACCCAAATGGTGATACCCTTTCCCCTGATCACTGTTATCACATGGAACTCCACTATCATTGCCAACCACCTTAACTCCATCTTTACCATCCTCCCCAAGTACAACGGCCCTACTTCCACCCGACACCCCGGTACTGGTGACCATGCTTCCTCTCTCCCTACTTTTGACCTTCTCCCTGTCTATAGCTCCTAATACTGATCCCTCCCCATGGCTGTGTGGGTCCTGATGGGTTGGAACCTAGAATCCTCAACCTTGGTGCTTCCCTCCTGGTCATGCTAGTCACTTGCTTATTTAATCTCTCCATTAGTTCAGCCACTGTCCCCTGCTCCTGGAAGATGGCTAGAGTCATTCCCATTTTTAAAAAAGGGGACCCCAGAAACCCTGCAAACTATTTTATCATTTTATTTTATTTAGCTTTTGTTGACCAGGTAAGCATGCTAAATAAAACATTTGCCTATTTTCAGGTGTGGCCTGGGAGAGTACAATGAAAGACAAGGTCATACAGAGAACAACATGATACAAGTTAACATTACACAGAATCACGTAGAACCAGATGTCATTACACAGGCAGTCAAGAATTACACACAGTTGTATAGGAAAATATATATAGAATCACCTAAGACTATGATCAGTGCATCAGACAAAGCTCCACCCAGTGGCAGGGAGTAAATACATTTCTATACAGTGCAGAACCACAAAAACAGTGCATCAGGCAAAGCTCCACCCAGTAGTAGAGAGTGAATACATTTATATACATAGCAGGACCCTAGCAGGTGAGATACACCAGCAGGGCCTGCACAGGGGCATGAAGAATTGCATGGATATAATAATCCAGTACCAGGTACCTAGCAAGGGCAGTAGAATAATTATGATGGGTTAGGACAACCGCATGCTGAGGAGAACTTCAAGTAATTCCAGAGGGAGCTCCGAAGGCAAGAGTGGGAGAGGGAGGAGCAGACCTGGGTGGGAAAGGAGTTCTATACTCTGGCAGCACATGCAGCCAAATCTCTGTCCCCCATTTGCATTTGAGTGGTGGGAACTTTGAGAGCAGCAGAGGCCAATGACCTAAGGGAGTAAGAAGAGGAGGCAGGTTTGAGAAGCTCAGCCAGTCCTGGGGGAAGGGTGTCAGTTCTGAGAACCTTGCCTATGAAGCTACCCGGGACAAAATTCCTATAGTTGGGCGGGGGGAGCCAGTAAAGTTTATTATACAGGTCACAGTGGTAGGTGAGGTGGGGGGGCAGCAAGTGCAAAGCGGCAAATGTTATTATAGGCTACATTCCACCTAGCAAGGTGTACTTTGGAAGTATGTGCAAACAGGATGAGCCCATAGCAGAGAGTGGGGAGAAACACACCTCTGGCCAGTGCAAGGCAAGCAGCAGATGTAAGGTTGTTCTTCGCTCTGTAGGACAGACCCAGTTTGCAGTTGACTGCCCTGCATACATTTTGGATATGATGTGCAAGGTCGAGCTGGGGGTCGAGTGTCACCCCAAGTATTTATTGGAATCAGTGATCAGGACAGGAGTACCATCCATACCAGTAATACACAGTGGAGCAGGGGAGGCCTTTATCTTGGCCAGGGACCCAACAAGCATGACCTGGGTTTTTTTAAGGTTGAGGACAAGTTTGTTTGCAGTAGTCCAGGACTGGATATTTCTGAAGTCCACATTCAGTTGGTGGTTGATGATCCCAATGTCTCGGGAATGGGTGAGGATAACCAGGTCATCCGCATATAGAATAGAGCTACAGTGGGAAGAAATGGAGGGAAGATTATTGACAAAGATAGAGAAGAGGAGGGACCCAAGGGCTGACCCCTGGGGGACACCAGAGGTCACGGAGGTGGTGTTCAAGAGGACCTTACTGAATTTAGTAAGTTGCTGTCTTCCCTGGAAGTAGTTGGTGAACCACCTTAGGATGGAGGGGAGACAGGCCGAGGGACCAAAGTCGAGAGCTAAGAAGAGCATGATTGACAAGGTCAAAGGCCTTAGATAGGTCAATGAAGATGGCACCTAAGAGCTTACCCTGGTCCATAGCTGCCCTGATCCCAAAGGAGACAGTAACAAGGGCAGAGGATGTACCATGCCCTTTGTGAAAGCTGTGCTGCATAGGAGACAGCAGTTCATGGGCCTGGATATACTCCGTGAGCTGCCCAGCAACAACTTTCTCCAAGAGTTTGCTGATAGCTAACAAGATGGCTATGGGTCAGTAGTTGTCAAGGATCTTGGGGTTGCCTTGTTTGAGAACAGGGACAATCCTTGCCACCTTTCAGGGTTCAGGGATGACTCCAGAGGTGAGAGACATATTGAAAATATGGGCCACTGGGGAGGCAACATAAGAGGCACCAAGATGGAGGAGCTTAGGTTCCATGCTATCATGGCCAGCACTAGAGTATGGAGAGAGACCAGAGAGAAGTCTCTGCATCTCCTGTGCTGTCACTGCCCCAGAGTAGAACAACGGATGGGAGATGGGGTCCGACTGTGTGGCAGGGGACTGGACTAGACTATCACTACCACCAGTGGAGAATAGACAGGTGAATGCAGACAAATCAGAAAAGTGGGAGTTGAATGCATTGGCAATGGTTAGGGGACTGTTACAGTTTGATCCATCAATGAGCATATCAGAGACCCCACAATTGGAGGAACCGCTTACTATATTTTTGATGTTCCTCCAGAAATTCCTAGGGTCCTTAGCTGAGTTTAGCAGGGCAGTTTTGCAGTATTAGCTCTTGGCAGCTCTGATAGCTTTCTTGCATTCATTCCTGAGCCTCCTGTACTGCTGAAAGATAGCCTGGTCCATCGTGATCTTAAAGTTGGCCCAGCACTTGTCCCTGGTCCACATGAGGGTGAGAAGGCTCCCATGAAACCACTTAGTGGCAGACCCTCTTACCCTCCTCCTAGTAAAGGAAGCATGTTTGTCCTGCAACACCAAGAAGGTGCTGAGGAAGTGACTAACAGCAGTGGGAGAGTCTGGAGCATTTAGCACCTCAGACCAGTCCTTGAGCCTCAGGTCCTCATGGAAGGAACCCAGGTCAAACTTTGAAAAATCCTTCACTTGGATGATTTTGTGGGGAATTTTCTGGGAGGAGATCCTCCATACACAGTACACAGGGGTGTGATCCAAGATAGAGTCAGGAAGGGTACCTGAGGAGGCAATCCTCTCAGGTCTGTTTGACAGTACCCAGTCAAGGAGGGAGCTATTTCCACCAGTGGTAGACACCTGGTAGGCTCTTGAATGAGTTGTGACAAGGAGAGGCCAGCAAGCAGAGGTTCATACAGCTTGGTATTTCCTCCAAGCCGGTTCAGATTAAGATCTCCCATGATCATTAGGTCATTATCACCAGTCTTAGCATCCACAGCATCAAGGAGGTAGGATAACCCTGACACTCCACCCTTGGGGGGATTGTATGTACAGATGATATGCAGCTTTTTGATGTTGCAGAGTAATAGTACTGTGTGAAGCAGCTCACTAGGTGGCAGCAGGGGCTGCTGGTGGGCCATGATGGACAGATTTAGGTGACTCTTAAAGTAGATCAAGATACCACCCCCACGCTTTTTCCCAGGTTGGTCATGCCTAATAAGATCAAAGCCAGGAAGCGCGCAGGTAGAGTCGGGGTAGAAGGCTTCAGCCATGTCTCAGTAATGCCAAGGATGTTGGGCTTGTAGTGAGAGACCCAGGCAGTAAGCTCAGCCAGTTTGGGCAGGAGGCTGCGAATGTTGAGATGTGCCATTTTTTAGCCCTTTGCCTGATAGCCAGCCAGCAGGAAAGGAGGAGGCTTGGGAACAGTGACCAGGGTTAAGCTCAATGTCCCCAGCCAGGACTAATATCACTAGTAGGAGCCAGAGAAGATGCCTTAGGGGGGCGACCACCACAGGCTGAAGGCTTATGAGTGAGGCGCTTGGTCACTATAGAGGGATACAGAATGCATCTGAGGTCAAGACAGCAGATAGGCCAGAGGGGTTGACTGTCAGAGGTTGTCAGGTTGGAGAAGGTAAAATCATGCTCCGCATGCTGTTCAAGTGTGCCCCAGGGAACCCCTGAGGGAGGGGAACAGTGAGCAGTATGTAGAGGGAAACATAGGGAGGTGATTAGGCCAATGAAGAGGACACTAATAAATGGGGAGGGCTTAGCAGCCTCCCTGGTAGGCTTAGGGACCAACATGTCAAGAGTACCTGTCTCAGGGGCTAGACCAGGGCACTGGGTGGGGAAGATATTGTGGACAGGCAGTTAGGCAGCTAGAAGATTACTGGGAGCCAGAGGAGCTATCTTGGACTCAACTAAGTAGACCCAGGAGAGACAACTTAGCAGTGCTTGCCTGCTAGACCCCCCAGGTTATCAGAGTGGGCCCCAGAGGAAAACCCAGATAGTGGAATCTTCTCCTATAGACCTACTTAATTACATACATCACAGGCAATAAATTTGCATTAGTTTCAGCAGCACAGATCAGGAGATTCAAACACTGTCCAACAGACCTAGCATTTGGCCTTCATATAAACATATATTGCAAACAGTGGTATACCCTTGGCATTATCAGCAGCTCAGGGAAGGTAGGGAGAGACAGTTCAAGAAATTCTAGTAAGCCTGCATTTCTAGCAAGTAAAGGTTCAAACAAGATTCATCCCATATAGCATGATATCAGCTATGACAGAAATACATCCAGGCATCCAGCTAATAGCCAATTACAGACAGGAGACTAGCTACGTATAGGCAACCTGAGTTACTAATTAAATAAGTGGAGCATATTGCCATATATAGTTCAAGCAATGGGGTTCACTGCTCTTATTATCATCCCTCTTGCAATTGGTTCCAGGGAGCTGGTGGGAGGGATCAAGAAGCATTTAATGGGAGGAGAAAACGGCGTGGGTGGGCGGGAAAAAGAGTCGCCCGGTCGTTGAGTCCTGGTCGGTCTGCAGGGAGCCTTTGGGGGAGGTCTGCCTGGCTCTGGACAACATGCCACGCCTCCACCCCAACAGAAAGTTGAATGTTTAGATGAAATCCTGGTCTGTTGCAGGGGAAGGGGACCCACGGCAGTGGGTCTCCTTCGCAACCCCTGAAATAACACTGCAGTCATCCCATAGCTCTACTGTCCATGCTCAGCAAGCTCCTGGAAAAACTCATCCACCATCAGTTGTCCTCCTTCCTGCTTAAATACAACCTCCTATCACCTGCTCAACATGGCTTTCATGCAAGCCATAGCACCACCACTGCCCTAGCCTAATTTACAAATGACATCAAAACCAGCATGGACTGCAGCCAACTCATGGGGGCAGTCTTCATGACTTGTCTAAGGCTTTTGACTCAGTTGACCACTCCCTACTCCTGCTATGCCTCAGCTCCTTGGGGGCCTCCAGGTCCACTCTTGCTTGGTTTTCTAGCTACCTGCATGACCTCTCCCAAGCTGTCTCTTTTCTCAAGGTCCTCTCCTCCCCTACTTCCATCACTGTAGGTATCACCCAGGGGTCCATACTTGGGCCACTGCTGTTCTCTATTTTCATAAATAACCATCTCCTTTCACTATCCTACCTTGGTATATGCCAATGACCTGGTCTTCTATGTCTCCTCCAGCTCAGCAACTGAGATTAATTTGCTCCTCTCCTCGGACCTTCACCTCACCCAAAAATGTCTGTCCTCTAATCGTCTGATCCTTAATGTGGCCAAAACGCAGGTCATGTTTTTTGGTTCTCATAGAAAATGTTCCTCCTCTACTGCCTCACTACATTTTGCCTATCTCGATGGGTCCCCTGTCCACATAACCCCATTTTTCAAATACCTCAGGGTTACACTTGACCCAGCCCTTGACTTCTCTCTACATGTTAATGTCAATCTGTCAAAACCAAATTAGGCCTGGACTACCATGTTTGACACACCCTCATCCCTGCAGTTAAGATCTTGGTGGCCAAAGGTCTCCTTCTACCTGGGCTCTGCTATGCTCTACTCATCTGGACAGAGCCAAGCGGGCATCCTTCAAAAGTGGGATGTTGCGTACAACAGTATATGTCGATTCGCTCTGTTTGCCCCTCGCCTTATCAACCTTTGCTCTTTATATGCTGACCTATGATGGCTATCACCCTCGACTAAGTGTTTATTTGCCCTTAGCTGCCTAGTCAACATTATTCGATCTTCCCAGCCTGCCCGCATTGCCGGGCTGCTCACCTCTATGGCTCAACCTCAACAACTTCGGTCCACTGCCTCTGCTCTGCTCTCAGTGCTCCCATGCCTCACTAAAATGGGGGAACAATCCTTTGCCCACTATGTGCCCAAACTCTGGAACTCCCTTTCTCTACACCTCAGGTGTTCCAAATTGCATGCTGCATTCAAATGGGCCCTGTTTGCCCACTTCATCTGCCTTGATACCTGTACATGTTAACTTTCCTTCCCCCCTCACCTGCTCCTTCCTCCTGCTAATATCCATGGACCTCACTTTCCTTCAGGCACTTAAGTAACCTTTGCTTTAACACTTTGACCAAAGCTCACCACTGGTTTTCTCCTGTCTGTTGTTTTGCTGTTTGATTCTTTGCTATTGTTATTTGGTTGATTGCTCCTGTTACTGCACTTTTATTTCCTAGTCATGCTTTATCCTACTGATTGTTGTAAAGTTTTGTGTCTTATCTACTGCCGTACCTGCTTTACTGTACCTAAGACATCACTGTATTTCATTTTTTGGTTATGTCATTGTAACTGATCTCCTGAGCTCTGTACTTGTTTTGTTCTTTCCCGGGTCATGCCTGAAAATAGGCAGGTCCTGCCTAGTGCACCTACCTGGTTACCAAAAACAAATAAATAAATAAAATAACTGATTAATGTGTTTGTTAATTCTGATCAAATTGGATGGATAGCACTTCTTCATTTAAAGGAGATAGGAAATTATTTTTACATAGTTAACTGCCCTTCCATCTTCCTTTCCATGCCAGTTATGTATTTTGATATGCTTTGATGATTTTTTTATCAATAATCTAGCTTTGGGGTGTCTTCAGATCTACATAATGTTCCACTCTCGTCACCAGCTACTGCTCTTGATTTTCATATTTCTAAGACATTCTATGACATCAGTAACTCCCATTCCATGCTATTCATCTGAATGGCCTGGAAAGGTGTTTGTGATGTCATATACTGTTCAGGTAATATGAAAAGAGAGCAACAACTGCTGAGGAGAGAGGGATTCAGGGTCCTTAAAAAGTCATTAAAAAGGCAACAAGATTAGATAACTGATCTAACAAAAAAGGTCAAAAACATATCAGAATACTGGGTAGCCAGTAAAAGAACAACTAGAGGGCTTCTAAAGGTGTAAGAACTGTTTCCTACCACCTTTAACGATGGTCTTAATGTTTAGTTGTTGGACTAAGGCACTGTTCTGCTTTCTTTCAGTCAAAGTTTATCTTTCCACATCCAAAGTGTTTTTAGTCCACATCTTTGTGATTATGTTTCCTTTAAGTAAATTCACAGACCATTCCAATTTCAATCTTGTGATGGTAAGGGTGCATACTGCATAGTACATTGTTATAGAGAAAATGCATCTATGTTTTAATGCACTTGCCATGACAACAATGTTGGATGAAACTTTATAATGAATTGTTGACGTATACTAAATTCTTATTTGTTTTGTTCAGCTCAGTACAAACATATCCCAGTTATGTCATGAACCAGAAACATCGTGCAAGCAAATCATTTGTACACAACCGTATGTTGTGAGTAATGGACAGCTGTCTAACCAGACAATTTGTTATCTTTGTACCAAAAGATTGTAGTACCTATTCCAGAGGACAGTTTGACTTCGGCAGTTGATAAACTAAGTTTCTGTGGATTTGTAACCCAGCCTATCCAACGCCACTTGCAGGTTCGATTATATACTGTATATGATTTTGACAAATCAGTAATTCCAAGCAACAACAGGAAATCTAAGGTACTGGAACTTGTATCAAAAATGAATTCTTTGTTGGGGTAGCAAATACAAAAAAAGTACATTTGTCCCAAATGCACATGTTTCCAAACTGATGGCACTAGAGAACTTTTCCAACATAAGTGTAGCGTACATGCACTGTATGATTCCTTTGATTTGAAAATAATTTGCTTACAAGAAAGTTGACAATTAAATGTTTAAAAATTTATTTCACATGCAAAGCATCTTGAGCAAAACATAGCAATGCTCTTCTTTCCGAAATGAGTATTAGAGATGGTTATCATTACGATGTTGTACAAAATCATGACTGTACAGCTGAAATTGATGGTGAGGATAATAGTTTTGTGGAGTTTAATCAAGAGTTACATACAAGTGTGACACAAGACATTGCCATTTTTTCAGCCAAAAATCCTTGCATCATCCAATCTGACATACTGAAATGGATATGATTCATTTGACTGTCCAATATATGACAGACCATGTAGCTGGTGGTCTAAAAAGTAGAGTTTGTAATGTATTTGAACATTTTGGCCCATCAGATGAAAATATTGTGGAAGAGCTGATGCAAGACTTTAACTACTGCACAGACATATTTCCAGTATTGCTACCCCTTACAAACTGAAGAAATGTTTCTCAGAAAACTTCAGTGTTATTCACCCTAAAGAAATTATGCTAGGTCATAGAGCAGACACTCATCAAAACCAAACAACTGTTGTTCACTCTCTGGTATTAGCTTGTAATACATTTCAATATATTTCTATTCATGCAACTGTAAAAATTCTATTCCAAAACAAAAGTGTTCAAGAACTGTACTTTGCAAACAATATCACTGATGATGGCAGAATTCATGATTGCTGTGATGGGCAACATTTTAAGCATCATTCATTCTTTAAAAGACATCCAGATGTTCTGTGTGTACAGTTGTACCATGATGATGATGTAGAAACAAGAAACCCTCTTGGATCGAAGAGTAAAATACTGTACATAAAATGGGCATAGTTTATTTTTATCCCATCTTGTTACAATTCAGCGCTTTCTGATATCCATTTATGCATAATGTTTATCTCAAGCCACAGAGGAAAATATAGGTTTAAAAAAGATTTTAGAACCATTGATCAGTCACTTGATAATTTTGGAAACAATTGGATATAGAACATTTACCCTTCATGGTATGACATGTTGCCTCACCAGTGGTAACCTAAGCATTCACAGCAAGTGTGGCTTTCTTTGAACATTTCAGTGCAAATAAATCTTGTCATTTCTGTTTTATTGATAAACATGACTCACAGTCTCAGCTTGATGAAAATCAAACCATTACTCAAACAATAGAAAGTCACTACCAACAGGTAAGAGACCTAAATCCAAGTGAAACAGGTGTAAAAAAAAAGATTCAAATTTAAATTCACTACAGTATTTTCACGTCACAACTAATGTGTTATAGATATGATGCATGATGTCCTGGATGGTGTTGGCCTATATGAGGTAAAGTTATTGTTAAAAGAGTTCACTGAGCAAGAATATCTTACAGTGAAGATTCTAAACTAATGAATTTGTAGCTTTAACTATGGATATTCGACTACAAAAAATGCAGTGCCGTTGTAAATTTACATTCAATTGATAACAGTTTTCCTTTTTTTATTAGTTTTTCAAGATTTTTTTTCTGTGTTTTATCCACATCACGGTACAGGACGGGTGACAACAGTGCAAGCTTCCCTACACTGTCCTGCCAATGTGCCTCAACTCTTCCGTGGAGGGGTCGACACATAGGTGAGAGGGTAGTTCAGACTCCATGCCCATTCAGTCCTTGGCTTCTCATTTGAAACTGCCAACAAGGGTGTGAATTAGGGCCAGTTTTGTTGGTGATTTTGTGATGTGGACACCTGCCAACTAGGAACTGGGCTGAGACCACCACAACTCATTTCACATAGGCCACTGAACAGCCCTCAGGTGATAATGGCTTTCAACCACTACCAACCTGTGCTGGATCTGAACCCATGACCTGGAGGTGAAAGGCTTCTTAATCCACTAGCAATCCACTGAGCCATCCAGTTCCCCTTGAAAACAGTTTAAAACAAAGAGCTTCTCAGATGTGCCTATAATACTCGTTGGTACTGATATTGCCTTCTCCTTGAAATTTGTAGTATTATTTTTGCACTGGTTGTAGCACTATGTTTAACAATGTATGTAAAACAACTCATTATGGATCATTACGAGCTATTTAAGAAGCTATACCACAATGACAGTTTACTTCCAAAGCATTACTTCATGATACATTACCCATTCATTATATTGCAGTTTGGCCTACTTGTCAGACTATGGTGCATGCACTTTGAAGCAAAGCACAATCCATTTAATAATCATCACATGATGAATGTATCTTTAAAACACTTGCAAAACTCTAGCTGTTTGCTATCAGCCTACAAACATATAACAGTGGATATCTGCAATGCCCAAGAAAAAGATTAATATTTATAATCATGAAATGGTGGGATTGGCCTCTATATCACATGCTTCTTCTGTTGTACTACAACTTCAACAACACTTTTCATTTCAGAGGATAATGTTATCTGATCATGTGTTTTTGTCAAACTCTTTAGAAATACATGGAACAAGCCACAAAACTGGAATGCTTCTTGCACTGGCACTTGCTTCATTTCAATACAGTTAACATTTAAATTTAAATCAGTTAACCCTCAATGCCACAAAACAGTTTCTATGATTTTGGCACCCAGCAGAGGCTTTCCAGACTCTCTCCTCTCGTTGTATTTCATACCCTTGGATGGTGCTTAGATTGAGGATGTATCCCCTTTTAAGTACCTTGGAATTTGGCTTGGCCGTCATATTGATTTTTTGGTTCATATTGATGCCATTCATCAAAAGCTTCACCCAAACTTGGTGTTCAGTACAGGAACAAAGTGGGTATCCCACTTCCTGTCTGCTGTGAGATTGTTTTAAAGATGATTCTTCCTATCTTTGATTATGGTGATGTGGTCTATAGTGGTGCACCCAAATCCTCCCTTGCCAGACTGGACCCCCTTTTTCACTCTTTCTGTCATTTTGCTTTAGACTGTTCCCCTCGTACCCACCATTGTTCACTCTACTCTGCCCTTTCTCTCCCTTCTTTTGATGCCAGGTGCCTTTCCCATTGTGTTTTTTTTCTTTCTGAATTCTGATTTGGTGCTCTTCCCTCCTACCTTACATCCCTCTTATCCTCTCCCCCTGGTTCCAGCTACCCTCTCCGCAGAAGTACTTCACATTGCCTCCTTATTCCTTCCAGAAAAACTACTGCTGGTCAATCTGATTTCTCTTATTGTTTCCCTAAGCTCTGGTTCTGTCTTTCCCTGTCAATTTGCTTTGCTTCTTCTGCTTTCTTCTTAAAGACTCTTCTTCGTGACTTTTGTTCTCCCTCTTGCAACTGTCTTTTACCTGATTACTCTAAATCACATTTTGTTTTCACCCCCTGTTAGTTTACCATGTTCCAGTACACTGTTCCTTACTTGGAATGTATTACCCTCACCAACAAGACTCAATTTATACCTGATATACATGTTATTTTTACTGCTGATTTTGCTTCTAATTGTTTTGTTTATGATTTTCCAACATCCCCTTTCCCCCAGGATGCATCTGGAAGTGAGCTGTTATCAGTTCAGTATGTCTTTCATGGTAAAACTTTTTGAACTTAAAATCAAGCAAACAATTAATAAATACACAAAATTTGGTGACGTTACCTACATGTTCTCCATTCAAACAAATACAGTCATACTTGCATATGCCAGCATTGTAAAAGTGAAATATTTTGCTATACATTGAATTCTTATTTCATTGAAAAGTCAAATGATGACAAACTGGTAACTGTCACAGATCACCTATTGGGTTACAATCCATTAGATTATCAAACAAATGTTAATTCTGAACAGAAGATGCTATGTGTCAGTCCAAGACACAAATATGTCTGAAACAGACATTTCAAAATGATACAGTTACAATGTATTCTGATCTACAAAGTTAGAGTAACATACTTATTGGAATTCACAAGTCAGATATTAGGACCTATTAGGTAGTTTCTCCATATCGAGTGTCATAGTGGTCAGTGTCACTCTGTCATGACAATAAGCATGCAGATTTTCCTTTTTAAAACTGCAGTGGGCGGAGCCCTGCAGACATCTTGCTATCAAAAAAGCACCTCACTAACTCCGACTGATGAACACACATATTGGAACTACAGCACGATCCCTCCCTCCTTTAGTTAAAGCACTCCACTGTGTTCATTAGAGCATTGATGCAGTTCAGTTGCCAGTGTAAAATAATTGTTGTGAGAGTTGTTTGCTTGCACATTAGAAAAACAATCTGCAGTAGAAATCAAATGAAATAGCATGAAGATACTCAAATACTACTAGCATTACTGTGCTTTGTAACATGGTAAAGTTAAGTAAGGTCAAAAGAGCACACTGGATTGGATGCAATAGATCAGCCAGTACAGTTTGGAGTGGGCATTAATCCAGCATTAATGTCGTCTCCAAACTGAAATACCAGCAGTATCCACAGACGTAAAAAGCAGCACTGAAGAGACTACCCTAACAATTCGGAGAGCGGGTCTTGTCGAGACCAATCTGGAAGCCAAACAAGTACTGACACACAGCATGAGAATGCAGGGCACCCCGAAAGAGCGCTGGAGCGAAACACACCACCGTAGCAGCAAAAAGGAGAGATCTGTTCTCCTTTTAAGTGCCGCACATTTACCGTTCACGGAACAGTGAAGTTGAAGTATGGCTGTAGTACAGCAGCTGCGGACATGGGAACAACGACGAGATCACCCGGAGATAGCAACAACCAGCACCAGGGAAAGAAGCAGCAGAACTTGCAGGAGACCACATCAGAGGTATGTGACAGCAACACACAGCCTTTCCACGGAAAATGCAAATAAGGGGCCGACGGAGAGAAATCTAAGTAGAAAAAAGTATGTGGCGGACCTCCTACGCACGGAATCAAAATAATAGCCGCGTAGATGTCCAAATCTCTGAAATAGAAATGATGAAGTACACGTTATAGATATCTAGCAATGCAGTTTTGTTGAGACCATCATGATGTAAATTGCAGTCTCCTAAATGTGCTGAAAGTGCAGGAAACATTTCAAAGTACCACTAACTGTGTGTGTGTGTTCTGTTGTTCACAGTATACCAAATACAGTGATAGAAACTGTGATATCCTAAATACCATGTTACAAGCACATTAAGCCTCTCCGGAAGGTGGCATCTAATGAGATTAATGCATGGTTGGGCTGTTGTATGCCCTCGGCCTGCGGCCTCAGGCCACAACCCTCCCAACCATGCATTAATCCATCATTAGATGCCACCTTCGTCGTGGCTTAATGCTTACTTGTTTTCATGCCTGGAATTTACAAAGGGACACCAAGTATTTGACTGACCATCATACATATTTAATTCAACCCTTGCATTGCTGGTCACACAGCACCAGCCTTTACCCTGAAGCAATCAAGAGGTAACTTAGCTGTTTAGAACCTAACTTTTAAAGGGTTACTGCATTCCCTAGCTGTGCTCAGTTTGTTTACATTTACTAGTTACTGCTGAGTTTAAATGCATTCTGTTGACTGAACAAAAACTCTGTGTAGCATCCAATCAGAAGCACATTTGCTAATTAAGAGGTCTGTAATAAGATCCTGCAAGCTTCTGGAAACCTGTGAATACACTCTACTAATACAAGACTGATATGCTACATTCCTTTTCTGTCTACCTATCTTTGGTAATCTTTACAAAAGCTCCCTGCACATTCTTCCACTAAAAATTACACAAGGTGTTATTTGACACTAGGTTTATCTCACTATAGATGGGATTATTCATTTTTTTAATCTTTACCAGTTAAATTATGCCTGTTTGGATTTATGCAGCAGCTTCAAACGAAAGCCAAATCTTTTAATGAATTCCACATAATATTTTATTTATTTATTTTCATTTAGTTTTTGTTGACTGGGTAAGGTGCACTAGGCAGACATTTGCCTATTTTCAGGCATAACCAGGGAAGTTACAAGACAGGGTTTTACTCTTAAGAATGAAAAATTACAATGGCACTACAATTGGTACAGTACAAAGCTAGGCTAGACAATTCAGGTTATTCAAAAGGCACAGGTTACATAGGGTACAGGTAACAAATGCAACAAGAAAACAAATACAATAGAGTGAGTGGTTTAAGTTACATACAATGCAGCAATACATACAGTGAGCATATTCAACACAGTGACACATGCACATTTGAAACCTACAGTATAACCAGGGAATATACAAGGGCAAGCGTACTGTTCATGTGAGAGTTAGAAACATAGAAACTGATGGCAGAAGGGGATCACAAGATTCATCTAGTCTGCCTGATATGGGTAACTACCCCCTGGTTTGAAATGTGGAAACTTACTGTATAAACTGAACAATAGAATATGTATTACAAGTATGCAAAGGATGTTGTTGTGTCCTTTATTCTGAAGACTTATAATGTTTAGCTTTCTCATGACATGTATAAACAAATATATTATACATTCAATGTATTTATAGTCCCAATTTATTTGGAAAGTATTGCTCTTTAGCAGCGTTACATTAAATAGTGCATACATCTTAATATATGGGACAGAGACACAAATTTACAGTAAATCTTAAGGTTTAAACACTTGATTTAGTAAATCTTAAGGTTTAAATATTTGATTATTTCATACCTTTGATGAAAAACATTTTTCCTTTTGCTGTTTAACATTTTAATGCATAATTTATCTGTACCCAATTTAAAGTCTGCTTAGGAGCTACTGCAGTGATCAGATCAAAGCTGTTTCAGTCCAATTATAGTATCATTTTATTTCTTATACCTGAATGCAATCCAGAAAGAAGCTGACAGCTTCTAATACACCCACACCCTCCCACCCACACACACAGAAAACTCCATACATTAGCTGTACCAGGGCCCACACCCAGAAGTGGGCCCAGCAACTGGGGCATTAATCATTACTTCAGGGCCCGCTGACTCCTCCTCAAGGTGGCCACTTCTGGCAGTCCCACGCCTGGGACTACAAACAAGATGGCTTAGTTGTTGTAAGAGGGTGTGTCTCATGAGATTGTGTCCATACACCATGTACTGTATGGGGAGAAGCAGAAGATGGCCGGACCTCTCACAAGAGCATAGAGAGAGAGCATACATTCGGCCACAAAAGAGAACTGGATATAATGTCCTCAACATGGTGCCAGAGGTTTGGTGAGTGCCAAGATCTCACTAGGAGCATGAGCTAGCAGCTAGAAATGAGGCTGCTGGAACCGGGAGATGGCCTAAGCATGGCGCCGGTAGCGGGGGGCATTCTATGCTGATTCAAATTCCAGTGGTGGGAATTTGGGAGGAAGTACCCTAGCTCCATAGTAGATGAAATGGCATGGCAGAGGGCAGAAACACTCCACGAAGCAGAGGGGATGGCCTGCCATCCACCAGAGAGGTAAGCATGCCAAAATGCTGCTGGATCCATATGTACATTTTTTTATCATACTTATCCAGGCTTACCTTGAAGTTCTGTACTGTCTTCATATCCCCTGTCTTGACAGATTGCGACATTTACTGTCACCAAAGGGTGGATCACCTGAATATTGGTCACTTGAATGTTGGACACAAATGAGCAAATGTAGATGACATGGAGCACACATTCGCTTCTATGTCCACCTATTTACAAACTAGGACTCTATCTCCCCAAATCTGGTGTAACTCCATCATACAGTGAGTAAGTGGGTATTCTGGAGCTCAAACCTGGATCTCAGCGTTCATGGTTCTGTCTCTGACCACTTGGAAAATTGCATGCCTAGTTCTATTCTGCTTCCTCAGTGGTTAAAACTAATTTTTGCAGCCAGTGGCAAGCAGGGCTGGTTACTTTGAAAATCCACTGACTACACAGAATTTTGTAATTGATCAATTGGCATATGCAGTGAAATTTTATCTTCTGCAGTACAAGCCAGCTCAGCTAGTTAATGGAAAGGTTTACTGGCTAGATACAAAAACAACCAGGATTCGACAGTTGAACCAGTTCAAATTTTGACCCCTGCCTCCTGATATCATACACTAAGTAAGCACTGATTGCACAATTCAAAAGTGGATCTCCAGGATAAAAGTTCTGTGTTTTAAACACTGGGCCAAACTGCTTTCTTCCACATAGAAATTATATTCTTGGCATTGCAGTGAGGTCTTGGAACAAGAGGCAAGGACTGCCTGCTTCCCCCATTTGCGGGGTGGGGTGGGGCAGAGCTGCAGGGTGAGCTGTTCTAAGCATCCAAATCATCATTGCTTCTGTGTTTGTACTAATTCTTCCTGGCTTGTGCTGGGAGGGTATCAGTGTGCGAAGGCTTGCAGGGACACTTCTCAGCAAGTGAGCATTGCTATATACAAGTGACAGTGGATTACTGTAGAGGAAAGACTAGGCTTTAGGATGAACCGAGAAGGCATGAGTAAGGAAACAAAGACCCCCAGCCCTTGAATTTATGTGAAAGTCTTCCACATTAAACAAAAACTAGATGTTGAAATGTGTCTGTACTAGTAACACTGACAACAGTAAAAATGGAAAGGGACCTGGGGATAATTATAGCAGATGACCTAAAGGTGGGCAAGCAATGTGAGAAGGCAGTAAGGAAGGCTGGGGGGATATTGGGATGCATAGGGAGAGGCATCAATAGTAGAAAACAGAAAGTTGTTATCCCTCTGTACAGACAGTTGGTGAGACCCCATCTGGAGTACTGTGTGCAGTTCTGGAGACCCCATCTCTGCAAAGACATAGACAGAGTGGAGGCTGTCCAGAGGAGGGCAACCAAAATGGTGCAGGGTCTGCACCAGAAGACATACGAAGAAAGACTAAAGGAGCTTAATATGTATACCCTTGAGGAAAGGAGGGTGAGAGGGGACATGATAGAAACTTTCAAGTACCTCAAGGGAATCAACAAAGTCCAAGAGGGTGGCATCTTTCAGAAAAAGAGATGTGCAAGAACAAGGTGGCACAATTTGAAGAGAGAGGGGGGACGGCTCAGAGGTAATATGAGGAAGTATTTTTTCACAGAGAGGGTTGTGGAAGCATGGAACAGCCTCCCTGAGGAGGTCGTGGAGTCAAGAACAGTGGGGGAATTCAAGAATGCATGGGACAGACATAAGGCAGTCCTAGTGGGGGGTAGGAGGAAGTAAGCTGTTGGTTAATTAGGATCTTCAGCTTATCTGTTAGGTAGGAAAATGGGCAGACTAGGTGGGCCAAGCGGTCCTTATCTGCCATCAAATTCTATGTTTCTATGTTTCTACGTCCTTCCCCAATGTGTTTGTTGGTGCATGTAGTAAGGATGGAATGGAATTTGGTTTTATATTGCACCTTTCATAAACTGTATCCCAAATAGTCTTAAAATTCAGGTGAATGATGGAATAGAATGTTGCTATCATTTTTCAAAGCACAGGGAGATTAAAATAGCACAGAGAGATTAGACTGTCTAGGTGGTTTGATATATTTTATTGTACCAACACAAGAGTTTCAGTTCATAAGTTTTCAGGCTTTATGAGGTCCTTCTTTAGGTGATGGCAGAATTTACAAGAAGTATGAATACACACTAAGTTGTGTTAGTTTCTTAAGGCAGTTAGCTTAGTCACAAAAGAGAGGTGATGTATAATGTAGGAGTAGATGTAGGTCTGAAAGCTTGTGTACTGAAACTGTTGTGCTGAGTCAGTTAAAGGGTTCAAATCACATATTTTGTCTGTCCTTTGTACAAGAACCAATATGGCTACATTTCTTTGTGACATGAAAGGCAATTACAGAGAGATTACACATATGAGTCACACAGGGAGTAAGTGGCAATTGTAAGAGTCTAACCAGGTCTCCAGGTTCACAGCTATGTACTTTAACCACTAGGCCAAACTGACTCCTATAATTATGAATGTTTTGGCGGTGTGAGTGAAAGTATTTTTATTCCTGCACCAAAAAAATGGACAGATATTGTGCACTGTCAGTCCACCTACCAACAGTTCAGCTGAAGGTATTACCTGGTCAGTCTCCAGTCCACTCTGACACTCCAGTCTTTACTGTCAGTCTCTGTGATCTCTCTCGGACTCGGTGCCTGGGGGATGGAGAAGGATTTAGCCAAGTCTGAGGTCGGGTTTGTGAGCAAGTCCCCCCCCCATGGCAGTCCTGACTCCCGGTCTCCCAACGACTGACCCAGTCAGCTTCTAGCTCCACAGACTGCAGTGATAACACTTCAGACTTTCTCTGTCCAAAAAAAGGATGTATTAGTGCCCACCTAATTTCAAAGTTTGCCGACATCATCGTGATGACTCTGAGAGTCAAGGAGGGAGGGAGGGATCTGTTTCCAACCAGAGTGGGCTTTTGCAGTCTATTTGATTTTGTGACATGACATTTAATCAAATCATTTTGAAATTTCTGCAAATTTGCAACTATTTTCTGCACCTTCCTGCAAGTGCAACTAGCAGAATCACAAAAGGCAAAATCAGTAAATTGCAACATAAAAGTAAAAGTGATTTACTGATTTTGTAATGTTTTGTTTTTCTTGGCTAGTGTAGAAATTTTCCTGAAACAGATTTTATACATTTTCACTCCAGACACTCCAGAGGAAATTTTGCAATGGAGTTTGGTTTTGGGTTGGCACAATGAGCCCCCCCCACCAGTATATCCTGGTGCAAAGGGATCTGTGAGCAGTTCTGATTTTTTTAAAAGCCTACAGGATAGAATAGCAAGCTGTGAATGAGCTTGGTACATTCAGCAAACAGACCTGGGTTTGATTCCCACAACCTCCACTTGCATACGTTGCATACTGTGTAACTCTGAGCAAGCCACTTAACCTTCCCAGTGCTCCCAGATCACCCTGAAATCAGGCACCTGTGCCTAATGGGCCTTATCTGGTTTACCAAGGAATTAAAAAAAAAGGGTGGTGAGGCAGGAGGGATGGGGCAGGGCTGGGAGGGTCGGGGAGGGTGGGTCCACAACACTTTTTGAAGCCAGGGCCTACAAAAGGTTAATCTGGCCCTGTACATTAGTGATCTGATAGGCCTGTGCACTGCAACGGACATCCTTTATTAGGTTAAAGCACTAGCAGCCATTTTGGCTCTAACCAGAGTTTATTTTATATTGGGTACACACTTTGGTAGTATTGCTCATATCATACATATTAAAAAATGTTGAACAAATTTGGTTTCTTTACAAGACGTTCAATGTCCCTGATTCTTCGTATTCTGCACAGCTATGTCTTTATGCATATAATTTTACTGTTATATGATACTCCAGGGACCCACTCTCTTTGTGCCTCCCTGGTTCTTTGTATTGTGCACTGCAGCATGCCTTTATACTTTGTTGTCATACGTTACAGTAGGGACCATCACTCTTTGTGTCTACCTGGTTGTTCATACTGTGCACTGCAGCATGTCTACATGCATATCATTTTGTTTTTATACAGTACTCCGGGGGGACTGTTCCTCATGGTTCTTCCATGGTTCTTACTGTGCAGAGCTTTTATCTTTATACATATCATTTTGTTGTTATACGATACTCCAGGGATCATCACTCTTTGTGCTTCTTGCATATCACCTCACTGAAGCAGTCACTATCATTTTTAGCACAGTAGATCATTGGTCCTATATTATTAAACTTTAATAACAAAACCCCAGATGCTTATTTCACATACATTGTTTGGACACAGTATTGGTCAGTCACTGCTCTTCATATTGGACACCCAAATATGTAATATTACCTGATCTGGTCCGTTACGGAACTTTGGCATTGCTAATGGTGGCATGCAACAGTAGACGAAGCATCACAGTTAGTATGTGAACATCAAAAAGGTCCTACAGTCTTCAATTGAATTCCAACATGGGTGACTTAGTAGCCCAATGCAGTATATTGATCAACAACTGTTAACTGACATTGAATTACTTGCAAATATGTGTCACTGCATATTCTAACAAAATGTGGCAAAACTAATTTTTATGTTCAAACATAGTCAGCAATTTGGTGTGCTTTCCTTACTTTTCATAACAGTTCAGAAATGTTGGCCAGATGTAAGCAAACATCCAATGTCAAATGAAAAGTTATTCTGGATGAATATTTAAAGTGTAACATACTGGTTTTGAAACTTATGACTCTGGTTGTTTTCCTTTTATAATAATGTTGAGAATGTTTCCCTTACTGTTAGGAAAATGGACAGATGTTTGTTGATAACTTAAAAATTGGGCACAAAATCACTATAGGGCAGGCAGACAGTGGTTAGTATGTGCTGTGGAAAAGGTCTATTACAGTCACAATATCTGTATGATAAACATGGTATTTATGCATTGAAAAATGATATGCAAAACAGGTGAATACAATTAATTTCTAGCTCTGCTGTTATAGTAGTAGGGCACCACTAACTGACCAGCAGGAAATGTTTTTCTTCAACGTAGACCTTTTGTCAAAAAACTTCACACGCTAATGCATGAGAGGCCTCCAATGAGTACATATTTAAAAACTAATGTTGATGGATTGGGGGAGAGTCTCATAATTTTCAGTCTGTTGAGAAGTGAATACATGGACCAAGCCTACAAACAACAGTAAGTATGGGTAAAAACATTATAATTCCCCAGTGCAATTACAGTTAATAAAACAGTTCAGATTACTTTAATCACACTAAAGAGCAGCTGACATATTTAGGGCAGGCAAGTCATATTAAGGAGTTACAAAACAACAAACAAGCAAACATGCTATAGGAGTCAGCATGCAACTGTAGAGTCATCAAACAAACAGAACTAGAGCAAAGTATAAAGTGGTACCATTACCACTGGCATATAACAGTGGTTGCATTTATTATGGCTCAGTGTGCAAAAACAGAGCTGTGGTGTTTCAAGTACCCTACCCCTTCTTCAGGGATACTATAGGCTCCCTAAAGAAAGGGTAGGGCACCACAAAATACAGGAGCTGCGTTTATGCACACTGAGCCTTAATAAATGTTACCAATTTACCAATGGTATTTGTGCCATTTTGTACTTTGCTCTGATTCATACTGAGGAGCTGCCTGCCCAAGGAGCTAATTTCAGACACTGGAAATTATTTATAAAGCATTTAGAGCAGGGCTTACATTTGCATGCTGGCTTGTAATTGTCTGATGTGAGCTGAGCTGCTGCAGTGTTGCACAGCTGCCCTACAAAATAGCAGTCTGACAACATGATGTAGGGAATTGGGCTGTAGGCTCTGTAAATATATTTGTATTTATTTATAGAATTTTGGTAACCTGGTAGGCCCTCTGAGACAAGACAGTCCCTTTTTCAGGGGCGACCCAGGAAGAGCAGTACATTGATTGTGCAATCATTGATACAATCAATTTGAAGAAGAGAAGTAGCAACTCTAAAGAGTACAACATTTACATACAGCAATGCAAAACGATAGGCTATGAAAATCTCAGTCAACAAAATATTACGAACAGACATTATTTGCAGTTATAGTTATTTATTTATTTATGTATTTTTTGTAGTCGAAGATAAGGAGATATAGAGAGTGATAAGATATTGTTGGGAGAAGAACACTAGGAGTAACCAGGAGTCAGGAGTTGGCCGAAGTAGGAGCAGGGTGGGTCAGTTAGGTGAGATAACAGCGAGCTTTGAAACTGAGAGAAGGAGGAGGAGCAGGCAAGTATTGAAGGAGGTAAAGAATTCCAGTAGGACACAGCCAAGAAATCAAATGATCTCCGAGCCATGGTGAGTCATAGGTTTTGCACAGATAGAAGGGGAAAGTTGGCTGATCTGAGGGCACTTTGGGGGAGGCATCGTTTAACAACATCAGCCAGGCAAGGAGGAGTGAAGCAATGGACAAGCTTATGGATGAAGCTTAGAGTGGCATAATGCAGTTTTGATTCATACGGCAGCCAACCCAGGGCAGATAGTACATCACAATGATAATGCCGAGCATTGGTCCCTAGTGCAAATCTGCCCACCCTATGGTAGGTCTATGAAAGGCAAGATTGAATGGGTACAGTAGTAGAGAGAAGAAATGGAGCCCCATACATGAAAAGAGACAGGAAGGTGGAATCTGCAATCTTCTGGAAGGAGGACAATGTAAGGAAGGGGTGGATGCGGTAGAGGACACTGATTTTCTGGTTAATGGTTTTAGTGAGGGTTGTAACATGCACATCAAGGGTAAGTGAAGGATCCAGGATGACTCCTAAATATTTAAAGGACCTTACAGTTTCGAGTGATTCCCCAGTATGAGAGAGTACAGCCAGAGGAGGGGTGGTTGGTGCGGACCGGTTGGTGAACAACATACATTTAGTTTTTTTAGTATTGAGGACAAGCTGCTTCTGAAGGAACCAGTCCTTGAGGGCATGGAAGTCAGAGGCTAGCATTGAGCTGAGCCACCCTACATTTATTTATTTATTTATTGATTGATTGATTTAGTTTTTTGCTGACCGGGTAAGTGCAGACAAATCCTACCTATTTTCAGGCACGACCCGGGGGAGGGGGATACAGATGAATGCCAACTGACTTTGAACCGGATTAAGCTTGTTGGTGGTGTTTTTAGTGAATGGGGGGAAATTTGGCAGGGGCACCAGGGAAATTCCCCTACTCTGCCTGTAGGGGGCCTTGCTTCCTGTGAGCAGGTTGGAGGAGGGCCAGTTCTGGTGTGACACAGATGGAGATGGAAGTGCAGGAGGTTGGGGAGCTGGTCTCCTCCCCTACCTCAGATTTGCTAGAAACCAACCATGGAGAGACACAGGAGAATTTGATGGTGAATTTACAACCAGTTGAAGAGGTTATGGATGTGGAGTGTTGCGATGCTGTTCAGGGTAATGATGCTGTGGATGATTTACAAGCAGCAGGATTTCAGCATGAAGTTGATTTTGTGCAGGCCTTAAATTTTGAACAGCAGCAAAGGCTCCTAAAAGTACTTTCAACTCCTGGACGAGGCATAAAACCCCAGACTCAAACACTGGAATGGATGGATGAAGTACCTGTTACTGTCACACCTGGACCTGCTCTGCCTGACAGACTGGATGATGCATCATTTTTACAGGAGGGCCTGATGGTACAACCGATGGCTGTAACTGCTGTGGATGGCCAGAAGGAACAGCGAATGACACTACACACTGTTGTGAAGGAAGATGTTGCAAGTTCGCACATCGCTTCTGGTGCAGTAAGTACACAAAACTGTGATTTAAACCTTGATGTTTGCAAGGAGATTATTTTGCTTAATGTAGAGGCAGGAATTGAATTGCAAAGCACAGACCAGGAAAAGGCACAGACTGTGATTGTCTCAGATTTGGGATTAAGAAGAGGGTGTCAGGATGATGGTGCTTGTCTGTTAAAAATACGGGGATCTCCAAGGTGGACAGTGGGGATGGCATTACATGGAGCTGGCTGGACAGAAAATGGGCAAAGGGGATGGTTACCTGATAGTACTGTGTTTCCAATTCCAGGAACTGATAATGTAGACCCACATGTGCATACTGTTTCTAACCTGACTGAAAATAATATCGCTATTTCTGACACTATGGCTCTTGATTTTAATGATAAGGGTGAACCCCAACCCTGCCCCTGAGCGGCGGATAATGGGACTGGCCCAGCAAGAGATACAGGACACAGGATCTCCTTCATGGGGAGATATGGTGGAACTTGAGGCGGCAAGTGTTTCAAAGTCTAGGTTGGGGGCCCAGCTCTTCCAACTGTGGAGACAATTTCAGAAATGGGATCATGTTTTTTCCAATAATACCCCAGCACAATGAAAAAATGCAGTGCGCATGCAATATTTGGGAGGCATGCCACACCCGCCTGGTAGAATTTATGTTGGCAAAACTCAGATTAAAGAATCTTTACAATTTTTCTCTTATGAGATATATGCCGTCATTCATGCGTCAGGAGATACCGCTTATGATTTCAGTTTCAAAACACCAGCTGACCTTGATCGATTTTGGTCTACATATGAAAAGAAATGCCATACAGCATTATGGATCCCTTTTTGAGTGATACCCATTACAAAACCCACAGTCAAAGTAGTGACCATCTTGTTTCAAAATGAGGGTGTAGCGGTACATGATGTGCTATACTGGTTGCAAAAAAATGTGATGTTCTGGGGGACCCATCCCCTATTTTGGATGAGGAGCATATTTTATTTATTTAGTTTCTGTTGACCGGGTAAGTGCACTAGACAAATCCTGCCTATTTTCAGACACGACCCAGGGAAGGGGGATACAGATGAATGCCAACTGACCTTGAACCAGATTAAGCTGTTGGTGGTATTTTTAGTGAATGAGGGAAATTTGGCCAGGGCACTGGGGAAATTCCCCTACTGCATTGCTGGCAGTAGGGGGGACTTGCTGTTGTGAGTCAGATCACTCGGTGGTCAGACTTGGTGGAGGATGGACATTGCAGCGAATGGAGAGCGGTTGGGCTCTCCCTTGGTGTTGCAGGAATCTACTGAGCCCGTGGGGCAGTCGTATCCAGATAAGGACTTGGAGGAGGGTGAGCTTTTTGTATCAACGGAGGATTTATCGAGTCTTACTGCACCAGAAATAATGAGGAAAATGTCGACAATGCTTAGCGCTGAGGAACAACTGAAGCTGCAACTTGCAGAATTAAACTGGGAGCAAGAACGGGTCAAAAAGCAGCTGTCTGCACTTTGTGCAGAGGATGTATCTGTCACTACTTGTCCGGAGGCTGTCAGTACTTTGAACTGTGAGTCAGTGCCTCCTGTTCCAAATATGGAGCAGTCGGGTGAGTTGCAAACTGTTTCTGCCTTGGAGCATCCTGAACAAACTGTGAATGTTACAGCTAAGGCTGGCAGTGGGGAATTTAATCAGATTCAGTGCCAAAAGCCTTTTACAGAGACGGGAGTATTGGTGGTGTCTCATGGTTTACTGCAGGTTTCTAGGGTACTCCCGAAGGTCCCGGATGTGTCTACATCAGAGCACGGAGGCTCCGTTTCCTCCGGGTATACCGCCACCCTAACGAAAGCAACAGGGTTTGTTCTCTGAGGACCGTTCTCAAACCCCTCTTCCACCCTGCAACCCACAGAAGTGAACTGTGTGTTTCAAATGGACCCTCTGAATCAGGAGGGAGTCTCTGACTTTTCTTTTCTAAACCGGCCATCGATTCATCAGGAGAAATTAGGAGATGAGGGAAAGGAGAAGAGAGCTGCAGTGATTTTCGCTAAAAGAAACTTAGGGGCACCAGAAGAGGGGCATGCTGAATTTTCTACTACTAAAGCAGAGACTGGTCTGAGGGCTTCTATTACTATTCCTCCTGGACAGCCCTTGACTAATGAAACATGGTCCCCTCAGCGAGCGTTAAGTGACACTGGATGGACTCTGGATAAAGGGTCTTGGTGGCCTACACCTGAGTGGGATCCTAAATTAAATTTTTCCCAGAACGAACCGACATGGCAACCACAGTTGCCAGTTTCACCAGTACCTACTGGAGCTTCTGAGGGGGTACGGGGGGGTAAGGCCTTCTGAGGTTGCCTTGCAGGCTGATGCTCCAGTAGTCACTACTAATTTAGGAGTTGAGCAACAGGTGGACACAGTACAGGGTACTGCTGTCACTGACAAACCCCTGATGTCTGAATTATTCTCTAGAATTAAAAAAGAAACAGCATCACGCAGAAATGCTGTGCGACTGCGGTATAAGGGGGGTCTTGAAGTTAGGCCTGATAGGCTGTATGTAGGGAAAAGTTTGTTAAAAGAGTCTTTACATTTTTCTCCCAGGGAGGTATTTGTGTTTATAAATATATCTGGAGAAGATAACTTTGATGGACACCCTTATGAATCAGGATGGACAACTAGTGAGGGATTCAAACAGCCTTCAAGCAGTGATAAAAACTTTTTTCTATGCCCTGGATTTTTTTTGGGAAAGATACAACCAGGTGAAATTTTCCCCCATATGGACACCCTTTTTAGTGATTCCCTTAACAAAACCATTAATTAAATATGTTACCATCATGTTGAGGAATGAGGGTGTTCATGTGGATGATATTTCATACTGGTTGTCTAAGAAATGTGAGATCTTGAGTCCTCCTGAAGCTATATTAGATTCTGAGCAGTTTTGGACAGGGGGATGGTGCTTCAAAGTTAAGCTTAGGCAAACTGATTTTGGGATAGACCATATTCCAAATTCTTTCTTGCTAGGATGGGACAGAGGGGTGTGCTTTTATGCAGGGCAACCCCATACTTGTTACAAATGTGGTTCCAGAACACATTTATCCAGTTCTTATGATAAGCCTCGATGTGACAACTGTTGGGAAATCGGTCATATAGCTTTTCAATGTGCTAATTTCACCAAATGTGACCTCTGTGAGGAAACCGGTCATGTTTTTCCGGAGTGTGTGTGGGCAGCCAAAAACAAGGCATCCAGTGGTAGTCCAGATCTGTTAATTCAAAAAGCCCAGGACCTGGTTACGGGTGTGGCCCAGACAGTCTCTGTGTCTGGAGCGGAAGAAATAGATCCTGCTTCGCATCCTACCATGGCCACGACAGACGGTAAATCCTCTGAGGCTCCAGGTCAGCTGTCTCCCATCCTTTCTCCCGTCTGTTATTCAGCACAAAAAGAAGGGGGGGTCTCAGGATTCCTCTAGAGCTCCATCAGTTATCCCAGTAAGAAGGTCCTCCCGGAACCTTAAACCCCCTGTGGCCCCCACCCCAGCAGACATGGAAACTAGTAATCCCTTTGCAGTATTGGCAGCTCAGTGTGGTGATTCAGAAATGGATTGCCAGGAACCTGACTCTCAGCCTATACAGGATAGTCCCCCTTCCCCCTTTCAGGTTCAGGAAGCTTATAAAGGTAAAAAGAAAAAGAGAAGAAAAAAAGATGGTTGACACTCACTTTCCATAACTGTCTGGGTTTAAACTTGGTTCACTGAATGTACACAGTTTATTAAACTTTAAAAGAAGGCAGGTGATCTATGATTTTGTTCATAGTAATGCTTTAGATATCTGCCTCCTACAGGAAACTTGGATGTACTCCCTAATCCAGGCCAGGTTTTTCCAAAGAGAGTGGTGTTGGGGCCCATCCTATTGGTCCTTTGGACAACAAACAGCAGGAGGCATAGGATTTATTTTTAATTCCTATGATTTTTCATTAATTAAGCTAATGGACTTAATTCCAGGGCGGTTAATGATCTTGGACGGGGTTTGGAGATCCATGACATGTCGATTTATCAATGTGTATGGTTCACAGGTAAAGGCAGAAGGGGTGGCACTTTTTCATACGATAAAACCTTTTTTATTGACTTCTTACGAAATTTTTTCTGTGTGGGGACTTCAATTGCGAGTTGAAGGCTGCGGGAAGCCAACCCCCGGGGGTTGGGAAAAAGATTTACTGTGATTCCAATGCGTTATGGCAACTGATAAAATCATCCGGATTGGTTAATGGCAGTAGCCATCAACAAGGAGGTTTAAAATTCATTTATAAGAGATACCTCTATACGTCTACTATAGACTATATCTTTCTTTCTGATAAACTTCCCTTTAAATTTTATACCTTTCTGTTTCCTTTTTATATGAAGACTTGGGGCAGTGGTGGAAAGATTCTAAAGATGATTTTTGTAAATTATTAAAAAATCAAGGGCAGTCTAGGGAAAATGACAAATTTCTTCATTATCTCAAGTTGAGGCAGCAATTGTATTATTTAATTTATGTGGCAAATACCTCAAAGAGATATCTCTCCTCCCAAATTTTAACTCTGAAAAAAAACAATTCAGGAGGTTCAATATAGTAGGGCTAATACACTTAAGGTACTTTTCCAATATGGGGTGAAAAAACAGCCTTCTGGAGATCCTTATGAGGCTTTTAAAAAATATAAACATAATACACATTTGGATTCCCTTATGAATCAGGATGGACAACTAGTGAGGGATTCAAACAGCCTTCAAGTGGTGATAAAAACTTTTTTTCTTTCTCATATGCCGGAGGCACCTCCTAGTGTGAATACTATGAGGCAGTTTTTGAAGAAGATAAAACTACCAGACACACAATTTAATAAATCATTGCTAATTTCTCCCATTACACGTGCAGAAATAGTAACTGCTATTAAAGCTCAAAAATTAGGTACGTCCCCGGGGATTGATGGACTGATGGCGGAATTATATCAAGCCTTCCCGACTGAATTCCCTGGATGTTTGGAGCTGGTATTTAATTTTTTTTTAGCCTCGGTAGAATTTCCAGTCTGGTTCTCTGAGGGGTTGTTAATATTTTTGTATAAATCGGGGGATAAAAAACTCCTAGTGAATTGGAGACCAATTACGCTTCTGAATTCAGATTATAAGCTTTTGGCGGGTAGCGAGGCTCAAACAGTTTGCTGTCACTGTCCTTTCCCCCTATCAGTTTTGTGGGCTTCCCAGTAAAAAAATTCACCATGCTCATATGATTGTTCGAGATTGGATAGAATATTCTAATTTGAATAAAACTTTCTGGCTGTATTATTTCTGTTGACCAAATGAAGGCTTTTGATCGGGTTTATCATCCGTTTCTATTTTTGACTTTAACACAATATGGAGTGCCTGAGGTTTTTTAAATTGGGTAAAATCTATCTATAATAATGCTATTACTCACCCCATCATTCAGACAGAAATCGGGGATGGGTTTCATGTTCCCACGGGGGTGCATCAGGGATGGCCCCCTAAGCCCTTTATTATATGATTTTACAATAGATACACTGATTCAATCTCTGTCACAGTATCCACTATGGAAAGGGGTCTGTGACCCTCCCATATTGGAGGAATTACATGTACAGGTGTATGCTGATGATTTGTGTGTATTTTTTTTCCAACTATAAACAAGTTGCATGGTTTTTGGAGTTTATGGATTCTTATTCTTTGATTTCCAATTCCAAACTTAATAAACAAAAGAGCCAAGGATTGTTTATTGAGGTAGGCAATCTGGCCACACTCTTTATACAGGGACTGTGTATTTCATCTGAGCCTATAAAAATTCTGGGATTATTATATAGGTCCCAGAATTTGCCCGAGTTAAATTGGGAAAAGGCATTAACTTCTATAGCAGGGAAAATTCAAATTTGGAAACACTGGAAATTGTCTAACTTAAAATGGGTACAAGTAATCAAACAATTTTTAATTCCGGGTTTATTATACATGGCGATAGTATTCCCGTTACCAATAAAATTCGAAACAAAGATATACAGCTTATTTTTTTCAGATGGTATGGGGTAACAGACTGAACCCAATTAAGCAGCAATACACATATTTGGCGAAAGCAAAAGGGGGATTAGGGATGGTGGATCCAGTTATTTTTTTCTCTACATTATACTAACATACTAAAATGCCAGCAGAATAGGCCTAACGGTCTTTCGTGTCTGCTCGTTTGGTCAGCCCCCACCCTGGGTGCTGACCTTGCTGCCCCCCTCGCCTTCTCTGGCTTCTCCCTTCCCAGTTCCGGATATTCTTGCTGCATTGAATTTTGCTTCCAGAACCCTTCCCTGTACCTGTCCCACCCCTCTTAAACCCTCCACTGTCTCTGCCTCCACCAGCCCCCTAGGCAGTGCATTCCATGGCTCCACCACCCTCTCAGCAAGTAGCACCTCCTCCTTTCTCCCTGAATCTTCCCCTCCAGCTTTCACCCATGCCCAGTGGCCCTCCTCCTTCCTTCAAGCACCCTGACTGTTCCTCCCCTATTTACCCTCTTCATGTATCTGAAGACCTCTATCATGTCCCCCGTCCCTTCTCTCTTCCAATGTGTACATATTTAGCTCTTCGAGCCTCTCCTCATAGGTCCTGTCCCCCAAGCCCCAAATCATTTTGGTTGCCCTCCTCTGGACCCTCTCCAGGAGGTTAATGTC
Source organism: Neoceratodus forsteri (assembly GCA_016271365.2). Classification (NCBI taxonomy): domain Eukaryota; kingdom Metazoa; phylum Chordata; order Ceratodontiformes; family Ceratodontidae; genus Neoceratodus; species Neoceratodus forsteri. The sequence continues at coordinate 1,669,197,634 of CM057456.1, forward strand.
CTTCTTTAAGTGTGGCCTCCAAAACTGCATGCAGTACTCAAGGTGCGGCCTCGCCAAGCAGTTATACAGAGGGAGTATCACTTCCCTCCTTCTGGAGGTGATCCCCCTAGCGATGCATCCCAGCATCCTGTTGGCCTTGGCTGCTGCCCTCCTACAAGTCTCAGAGTTGTTCATTTTGACATCCACCACCACCCCAGGTCCCTCTCAGCCATCGAGACTTGTAGCATTCCCCCCGGTGTACACTTGGCCTGGGTTTCTGGCCCCCAGGTGGAGTACCTTGCATTTCCCTGCATTGAACCTCAGCTTCCACTTTCTAGACCATCTTTCCAGAGCCTCCAGATCCCCTGTGAGGCCACTCCTCCTCCCCATCCACCACCACCCCCAGTTTCGAGTCATCCTAAAGAGACTCATCTCACTCCTGATTCCTGTCTTTATGTCAGAGATGGGCTTGAACAGAAGGGCCCAAGGCCTGATCCTGTGGGACCTCACTAATGACCCTCCTTGGGGATGAGACTATCCCGCCAACTACGACCCTCTGGGTCCGGTCCTGGAGCCAATTACCTATCCATCTGATCATCTGGTTCCCCACCCCCATTTCTCCCAGCTTATCCAACAGGCCCATGTGAGGAACAGAGTCAAATGCCTTGCTGAAGTCTAGAAAGAGGACGTCCACTGGTCTACCCAGGTCCAAAGCACTCGTCACCCAGTCATAGAACTCCACCAGGTTTGTCTGACACAATTTCCCCAGGATGAATCCATGCTGTCTATCATCCAGGCACCCTGACTTATCCAGGTCCCCCCCAGCCTCTCCTTGACAATGCCCTCCATCACCTTGCCCACCACCGATGTCAGGCTGACAGGCCTGTAGTTCCCTGCCACCTCCCTTGATCCCCCCCTTGTGGATCGGCACTATATGCGCCACCTTCCAGTCCTGGGGCATCCACCCTGTCCTCAGAGAGATGGTGAAAAGCTCCGCCAGGGGTTTCGCCAGGACATCCGCAAGTTCCTTCAGCACTCTGGGATGTAATTTATCCGGCCCCAGTGCTTTCTCTGTCTTAAGGGAGCTGAGGGCTTCCCTCACCTCTCTCTGCTGTGATTTCCACTTCCAGAACCTCTTCTCCCTGCTTAGCCCTCCCCCCTCCTGCCAGTGATGCCTCCCCCTCTCCCCAGACCGGCCGATCGGTAAGGGTCCCCCCCTCCTCAGTATCTCTGTCTCCTCCCATGTATGATGCAGCACCCCCATTTTCCTTGGTGAAAACTGAGGTGAAGTACTCATTTAGTACCTCAGCCTGCTCCCCCGGGTCTTGTGCCCATCTCTCCCCTGATTTAATCCTGCTAATCTGCCCCTTCACCCTTCATTTTTCCCCAATGTATCTAAAGAACCCCTTGTTCCCTCTCCCAATTTCCCTGGCCAGGTTCTGCTCCTTCCTTGCCTTAGCCACCCTCACCACCCTAGTGCCCTTCAGCCATCAGTCTGCATCTCCCCATCCCTTTCACCCTTGAGCACTTGAATTGCTTATAGGCTGCCTTCTTTCCCCGCACCACCTCCTGGACCTCCCTGGTCCACCAGCAGGGTTTTTGGGCCCCACCACATTTTCGTCTTACTCTTGCACAGGTGCTGGTAGCATCCTGCACCCCTCTCCTGATGATTTCCCACCTACTATCAGCGTCCATGTCTGACCCAATCCCATCCAAATGCTCCTTAAGGATCCTACCCATTTCCTTAAAATCCGCCCCCTAAAGTCGGTTACCTCCATCTTTGTGCAGCCTTCTACCCCTCCTAGGTCCAGGCAGAACCAGACCGTGGCATGGTCACTCCCCGCCAATGGGTCTCTTACATCCAGGCCCCCAATCTGGTCACTGTCTGCCAGGACCACATCCAGTACCCACGCCTCCCTGGTCGGTTCCCTCACCTGCTGAGTTAGGAATGCGTCTTGAAAGACATCCAACAACCTCTGTTCCCTGGTCACAGAGGATGTCATAGTCTCCCAGTCTGTTCCTGGCATGTTTAAGTCCCCCAACACCACCACCACCATTCCTCTGCCCAGTCTGCAGTGTCTCCCAACATCTGCCACCAGACTGTCCTCCAGCTCCTCCTCCAGAGCAGGGGGTCTATACACCACTCCTATTTTTACTCTCTTGCCCCCCCTTGTTATCAAGGTGACCCAAATCACCTCCACGGTTCCCTCTGCCTCCCTACTCCCCATGCCAATGCAGTTTTTGACTATCATTGCTACCCTCCTCCTCCCTTCCCCCCCCTGTCCTTCCCGAACATAGTGTAACCCTCCAGGTTCAGGTCCCAGTCGTGTCCTGCAGTGGCCCAAGTCTCAGTGACTGCTGCCACATCCACTGCTCCCTCAGTTAGCATCACCTGGAGCTCAGGCATTTTATTGCCCAAGCTCCTGGCATTTAGCAGGACTACCTTCCACCTTTCCCTATAGTTCCATTTCCCCTGCTCGTGTTCCCATGGGGATTCTGTTTTCCCCTGGTCTGCACTTTGCCAGTCGGCCTTTTCCCGCAATCCTCCAGCTCCCCAGGGGGGTGGAGACAGAGTCCTCCTTTATCGCACCCCTTGACAGCCTTTTCTCCCATCCCTCCCCTTCACAAAGTTTAAACCCCACTTTTCACCAATGAACCCTCTATTTTCAACTTAAGTATTCTCCCTCCAAATTGAGATGGAGTCTATCTCTAGCATACAGCTCCTTATCCTCCCAGGTCTCCCCCCAATCCCCCATCAACCCATACCCTCTGGCCTCACACCACTCCCTGAGCCACTGGTTTATCTCCCTAATCTTCCTTTTGTGTTCCCCACTAGCCCTTGGCACCGGCAGGATTTCTGAGAAGGAAACTGTGCATCCTATGTCATGACAGACCCTGGCAAGCTCCCTGAATATTATTTATAACATTAAATATTAGGGCTGGGTGGGTGACATCATCATCAAGTTATGGGATATTAATGAGACAGGTGTTGGTTCATTATTACTCTGTTTGGCTCACAAGCCCTCCTAAGCCTATTTCTAAACTGTCTATACCTTATTACTTTTTGCCAATTGCAAAGAAGCTATTTAAATGGAGGTTGTTGGCCCAAGTAGTAAGGGATAGTACAGGACCACAGTTCTATACTAAAGTTATGCAGATATTATATCCGAGTGAACCAGCCTTTAAAAACTGTCCTTCAGGTCACAAGGAGGCAGTGCTTCAGAGGTTAAATAATCCTAGACTGCTGGACTATATGTGGGAAATTTTATGGCTCACGGTTTATGGAAGGATTGGGGTTCGGGGAAATGCTAAGCATAAAGCCTTAAATGAAAGAACTTGCCCTTTTTTAGAGTGTGTGGCTCAGGAGGAAACAGTGGAGCATTTTTTCTTTTTTTGCACATATGCCAGGTCTCTTTGGAAATTCCTTGCCTTTAAATGGAAAATGAGGTGTTTTTTGTACTTAGATTATGATATATTGGTGTTGGGTCATTCTCCTCAGTTGGGGAAGAGGTATAATTTAGAGACTCTGCAGATCTTTTGTTGTGCTTTAATGTATTATTTATGGCAGGCTAGGTGCCAATGGGTTTTGTATCAAAAACTGATGCCCCACGATACTGTAGGGTTATTGATTCAGGGAGCCCTGGAAAGGGTGTATCTTCATGATTTAGGGTTTTCAACCACTAGGAAGGTGACGGATTGGTGGAGAGGGTTCACGAGGTTTATAAAATATAAATAGTTAAGGGCTGGATATAGCATTTTGGATTGCTTTATTGGGATGGAATGGGAATACGGGATGTCTTAGGCTTATATGGGGGTGTAGAATGATTAGATTTAGGAAAATTGTAATGAGTCTGTTTTGTTTGCTGTCTGACAAGAATGTTTTATCTTTTTTCCCCCAGGTTTAGTATGTGTACCTGTGCTGTATTATAAATGTTTTCTTTGATGTAATATTAATAAAAAAATTCCCCTACTCTTTTTGATAAGTGCCATGGGATCTTTAACATCCACCTGAACTACCACCAATCCAGGCAGATGGGGCCTCGGTTTTAACATCTCATCCGAAAGACGGCACCTCAGAAGTGCAGCACCCCTCTCATGCTGCACTACAGTGTCAGTACTGGGATATTAACCCAAGTGCCAGATGTGGGAACTGAACCCACAGCCCTCTGATCTCCTGGCCTCAGAGGTGAGTGTGCTACCTACTGAGCCACTGACACTACTGATGGGGGGCATCCATATCTGGATGGGGGGGCTGGAAGTTTAAAGTCCAATGGCACACAGGCCCACAAGGCCCAAATTACTTGCCAAGTGCTTTTTTGGGGGAACAGAGAGAGGGCATTGTTTTTATCCAGGCCAACCGAAGACCTGCTTTCGGTGTGGATTGCATATGCACCTTAGAAGTGCTTGTGACAGAGTACAATGCACTGCCTGTATGGAATGTAGACTTAACAGTAGTATGTGTACTAATGAACAGACTTGCAACTTATGTGCTGAGCCAAGACATGTGTATCGTGATTGTGAGTGGGCCACTCATAATCAACAGGACCGCTCAGACCAGGAACAGATTGTGGAGAAAGCACAAAAACACAGTATTGAAGTGCAAAGAACTGTCTGGGAAAAGAATAGTGCTGCAGTACCGATTCCTTTGAATATAGTACCAGTAGTACCTCCTATGGTGGACCCGATTCTGGACCTTGATGCATCAATCCCCACCATCCCCACCTCCACCCCCCCCACCCAACCAACAGAAAAGGTTTCAGAGCTCATCCACACAGTGCCTGGTGAAAAGGAGATGCCTACAGTACAAAATGGTATGCATCTCAAAGACACTGAGGTGAGAGAAGCTCCCATTAATGAAGGATTATTACAGATGGACCCAGAGATGGAACTACAGGATATGCTGCCTCCTGAGATGACAGTTGTGGCTTCAAAAAAACGCCCCTTAAAAAATCAAAACCAAAAGTGAAGGTACAGAAGAGGTGAAAAACTCTTGGAATGATACCTATCTCAAATCCTTATGATGTATTACTTCCACCAGACTCTGATAGAGGAGATGATTCTGTGTCCTCTTCAACTTTTTCCTCACAGAAAGGTCTTTCCTCGGACTCTGAAGAGGATAGTTTGGTCAAAAATGTACAATAAGCCCGAATGAAACAAAAACATTTGGGTGCTGCACTTCATTGCAGCAGTACAGTAGGTTGGATAAACAGCCTGGACCGTGAATAGGGCAGGATTTTGACCATGTCTTTTTGCTCTTGTTATCCCACAGACATCACTAAATGTCTACCTGTATTGCATTAAATGTTGTTTCACTTAATGTGAATAGTATTAGGAATGCTAGGAGACATTTAGTAACTTTTGCTATCCTGAAAGATCTTAGAATTGACTTAGCCTGCTAACAAGATACCCATTTGTACACCATTGATGATATAGAGACTGCAAGAAAACTCTGATGCTGGGTCCCTACCTTTTTCTCCATAACATTAGAAAGATGGGGGAGTTGGGATCCTTTTCTTTGGATATGACTATCTTGTGACAAAGGTATTAGATATCTGTCTGGGGACAGTGTTTATGATTGAGTTTACATATAAAGGGAGATAGTGGAGGGTAATGAATCATTATGCCCCTCAAAGAAAGAAAGGGTGGATTTATTAAATTTGGTTAGGTCTTTTTTATTTACCTCACTCCTCGTAATTTGGGTGGGGGACTTTAACTGTGTGACAAATGTTAATGATAGGGGAGCTAAAACACCCCAATTTTTTGTGATTCCAGTGCCTTACAAGGCATTCTACACCAAACAGGTATGGTTGACACGTATAGAATGAAATATGAGATGGGTGGTTTTACTTATTATAGCTCTCACTTAGCAACCCGTATTGATTTTGTCTTTACATCTGCTGCTCTGCTGTGTGACCTGGCTTTTACCATACCAACTGAAAATTCAGACCACCTGATGGTAAAAGTGCATCTTACATTGGGGGCAAGGATCGGACGTGGAAAGGGATTATGGAAACTCAACAATACCATGCTATTAGAGTCCTGCTGTTGTGACAAAGTTTATGAACTACTGAGAGCACGGAAATCAGTGGCATGTATGGAGGAGAATATTAGTTATTGGTGGACACAGACTAAAAAAGATTTGAAATCAGAACTTCAAATGTTTTTGACTAAATTACATACGGGAAATTATTTTCAATACCTCACACTACAGGCCCAATATACAAAATTAGTCTCTATGATGAATGAAGGATATGGAGAATTGCTGGGACAAGTTAAACAATTGAAAACACAAATGGAGGCATTGCAGTATGCACGTGTCACGTCATTACTGTATGAGCACAGAATTGGAATGCCAGGAAAATCTGTGACAGGGGATATTTATAAGAGTTGCAGAGCCAGAGCAGCACAAAAAACAATGGCATCTTTGTGTACTCCAGGTGGGAATATAGTCATGACTACCTCTGATATACTGGAAGAGGTGCTAAGACATATGGAAAAAATGTATTTGGCTTTGGAGGTTACCTCTGAGATGGTTGCAGGATTGTTAACTCCTTGTCAGATACCAGATATCCCACATGACATGAAGTCTGGGCTAACAGGACCAATAACGGAAGTAGAGATTTGGGATGCTGTTAGATCCCTGAATAATAACACTACTCCTGGACCTGATGGCCTGATGACGGAATTTTATAAGAAATTTGAAACTGAATTGATAGATATTTTGGTAGTAGTGTTTAATATGATTCTAGAAGGGACAGAGATAGATCCACATTTTGAACAGTCAGTACAATTGTTTATTCATAAAAAGGATGATAGACAGAATTTACTGAACTGGAAACCTCTCAGTTTGACGAATACAGACTTAAAAATTTTAATGAAAATTTTGGCTAAAAGATTGGGACTAGTAGCACCTTATGTGATAGATCCATGCCAAATGTCTAATGTTACTGGTAGGTCTATTACGGATAATTTACTCCTACTTCAGAAAGTGGTGAGTCAGGGTCAACAGGATAATTTGTGTGGCTACCTGATAAGTTTAGACCAGGAGAAGGCATACGATAGGATGTCTCATTTATATTTACAGAAAGTTTTAGAAAAATATGGAATCTCGAATGAATTTATGGCCTGAGTTATGAGACTATATCGGATAGCGTCATCAGCACCATTAATTAATGGGTATATTAGCAAAGATATCCATAATATTAATAGAGGGGTTAGGTAAGGATGGCCATGAGTCCGATCCTGTATGTTTTTTGATTGGATCCACTTTTGAGGATGATAAGACAAAATGCAGCGATCAGGCATGTGACAGTGACAGGAGGGATCAGACTCACCAAGACTTTGGCGTATGCAGATGATGTTTATTTATTTAAGAGATTTACCAGGAAAGCATACTGAGCAGAGTACCTCTCGATTCCAGATGCACCCTGGGGTAGGGAGTTTACAATGGTACAGTAGATACAGAAACGAATCACAAAACAACTACAATAATAACAGCAGTTTTTTACATAATACGTTTGGTGCAACAATGGATGATGCAGTCATAATATAAGTAGAGAAGTGCATTTTCAATAGCATTTAGCAATATTAGGTGCAGATTGAAAAGGAAAGTCAGGCAGGTGATAGCAGATGGGTGGAAGGAAAATGAGAGGGGGGTCGGGGGAACAGGAGCATATGGAAGAGAAGTGAGTTTTAAGAAGGGAATTCCATTGTGGAGTGCTTGTGGAGTGTCTTATATCAGCTGCCAGGAGTTCCATAATTTGGGGCAGCCTGTAGCTGAAAGCAGACTGGCCAGACCGGTGGATCTCTGTGGAATGTGCAGGAGCCTAGAGTCTATGTTTCTGAGAGCGTAGGCCAGTGGAGAGAGAGCGGTAAGGGAGGATGACAGGTAGGACGGGAGTGACTGTGTCCAGAACTTGGCAGAGGTTCTAGCACAGTGGAGCAATCATCGGTTATGTAGCGAGGGGAGGCCCAAGGACTGGTAGAGGTCACAGTGATGGGTATTGGGAGGCTGGTCCAAGGAGAAATGGCAGAAGGAGTTGTAAAGGGGATATAGCCCTGCTAAGGAGGTTTGGGGGGGCGGCACCGTAGACAACATCACCATAATCCATATTAGGGAGGATCATTTTCTGAACTATTGCTTGCCTGGTTGGTAGAGGAATGCAATTCTTGTTTCGGTAGAGGGCTCCCAACATGGGGTGCAATTTTTTGTATAGACCATCAATATGCACCGAGAAATCGAGGTATTGGTCTAATCAGACGCTGAGATAATGATATGATGTGCAGGTCTCTAGTGGAGATCTGTCCAGAGTGTAGAAAGTGGGTGGTGCAGTAAGTCGGGTTAGCTTGGCCCGAGAACCGAAAGTGAGGGACACTGTTTTTTCTGAGTTCAAGAATAGTTGGTTTGAAAGGAACCAGCGTTGGGTGGAGTCGACATCCTTCTGAAGACAGGCTGCCACTGCGGTTGCGTATGGGCCAGAGGCAGACAGCACCGTATCGTCTGCATACATATGGATAGCCGATTGAGAGCAGGCTGCAGGTAGGTCATTTAGAAAAATGGAGAAAAGTAGTGGGCTGAGTACAGACCCTTGGGGGACTCCACTGGTGACAGGAAGTGAGGTGGATCTAGCGTTAGCCCATGCGGACTGATTGGGACCTACCTGTCAGGTAAGACTGGAACCAGTTATTTGCATTCATTGACAGACCAGCTTGGGCAAGTTTTGCCAGCAACAGGGGATGAGAGACCGTGTCGAAGGCTTTTGCCAGGTCTATAAATATGGCTGCTGTAATTTCCCCTTTATCGATGCCCGTAAGGATGGAGTTAGTGAGGCGAAGGAGGGAGGTGGTGGTGGAGTGATTCTTTCTGAAGCCGGCTTGACAGGGGGTGAAAAATGATATGGTGTCTAGATGGTGGTGGAGCTGAGATAGTACAAGGCGCTCTTGAATTTTGGCTAGGTTGGGGAGCAGAGATATGCGACGGTAGTTGGATGAGGAGGAGAGGTCTCCACCTTTGGGAAGGGGAATGACCGTGGCTTGTTTCCAAGCTGCCCTAGTTTAAAAGATAGATTATAGAGCATGGTTAGAGGGTGAGCTTTGGCTGCTGCTGAGAGTAGGAGCATTTTGGAATCAAGGCCCGATGGACACTTTCCTTTGGTTGGGTTAAGTGACTGTAGTAATTTTAGCACCTGGCCAGGTGAGACTGGGCGGAGTGAGAAGGGGTCGGGCAGGATACTATAGGGGCTTAGTGAGGGAAAGGTGTGGAGGAGAGAAGATTAGAAGTAGTGGTGGAAAATATGAGTTAAACTCAGTGGCGACCAAACTGGGATCCATGATGATTCTTCCTTCCAGCTTGAGAGCGGGAGGGGGGTTGGTTGGTGGAGAAAGGAGGGATTTATAGACTTCCAGAATTGAGAAGGGTGAGCGGGTTATTGTTGGAATGCAGATTTAAAGTAGTTTGATTTGGCCTGACGTATAAGTCTTGTACAAGCGTTTCTTAGTGATCGGTAGTGTTGCTGGGCCATTTGAGTACCCGTGGCCTTGAAAGATTTCGAGGCACAGTCTCTGGCTCTTAGGTGTTCCAGGAGGTTAGAAGTTAACCATAGTAAGTGGGATCCTCTTACTCGGGATCTCCTGAGTGGAGCATGGAGGTCCCAGATGGCAAGAAAGTTAGTAGAGAAATAGTAAATAGTTTAGGGCCACGTCCATAGAGGTGGCCCTGGGGATGAAGGACCAGTCAATGCTGGTGAGGTTGTTTAGAAGAGCTGTCAGATCAAGGGATTTATAAACTCTGATGTGAAGCGCGCAAGGGTGGAGGGGCCATGTATGGAAGATTTTACGCATCCATATAAATCATATGGTGGTCGCTAAGGAGTCTGGTAGTAGGCCAGTTTTAACTATCCGGTGAGGGTGGGCAGTAAGTGCCCAATCCAGTAATGTGTGTTAATTGGATTTATGGTTTAGGGCGAGTGGGTTCCACCATTTGCTGGCAATGTTTAGAGCATTTATTTGGCATTTTGATTTAGAGGCTGCACTGCTCAGCCAGTTATGATTAAAATCACCAAGTATATGGAGTTCCCGCCTTCTGTAAGGGACCTCAGGTTACCTAGGTGGACGAGAATGCTACCCAGAGGTGTGTCAGGTGGACAGTAGGACCTTGCTATGTTAATGGGATAGTGTGGCAGGGGGATTTTGACCAGAGGAATCAATAGTTTGCATGGTGCTGCCAGAGTGATTATGGAGAACTGAGTTTTACTGAGATATACATGGCAGTGCCGCCAATCTTCTTCTGCTCCTGTCTGTCCTGGCGCATTAAGGAGTAGCCGGCATTGAGAATTCTTCATCTCGGTTATGGGGTTTCAAGCCAGGATTCGGTGATGATGACAATGTCGGGGCAGTGGGCTAGGACAGTGGTTTGCAGGGCTGCAATTTTGTTTAGGATGCTACATACGTTTAGGTGGAGGATTTAAAAACCTTTAGGAAGTGCGTAGTTGGATAAGGGGTTGGCTAGCTGTGGGGGTCGGGGACCCAGGTTCTGTTCAACGCCCTGGCTACGAAGGAGAAGGATAGTCAGGGTGTGCCTAGTAAGCGATGGATTTTACCGATGTCCCCGTCGGTGGGATGGTTGGAATTTAGCGAGTTTGTCATTTGGTATGAGTAGCGTGGGATGTAGAGGACAGGTTGCTCAGCATGGAAAGAGGGAGGTAGGATAGAGGCCCCCAGGGACCAATTGTGCCAGTGGTACTGGTTGTGGTCCACTTGTACCGAGGAGGAGTGGAGTGGATGCTTAGTAACTATAGAGTGAAGTGGCACAGGGCCAGGTAGAATAGGATGAGGTGAGGGAGGAAGGGAAGATAATGTTAGGAATAGCATAATAATGGTTAATGTGAGAAACTGCATTTTTTTTTTTTTCTAGTAGTAGTTGGAATAAAATATAAGGAGCAAATGGCAGAGTGGGTTGATTGGTTTACGAGCTCATGTGATAACTTGCTATATAAGGAAGAGCTCACCAAGGGTGGTGGTGTTTGCCTGTTAGTACCTGACAAAAGCTCTGCGGAACAAGCTTTTGATAATATCCAACATTTTTCACACCTTATGGGTTTGGCCCTTAACTTCCAGAAATGTAATGGATATATCTTAAGTGATAGTCCAGAATTTGTGAGGGATATCCAGAATGTGAAAATGACAAATGAGTCCATTAAAATATTAGGAATTACTTATGGAAATATGGAATTATGGAAATATTGATATGGAATATTGATATGGCACATGTTAACTGGGCAGAAAAACTCACGATTAGTAATGATAAAGTCCAGATCTGGAAAAAATGGCAACAATCAAAGAAAAAGAAGATTTTGTTAGTAAAAATGTTTCTACTTCTGCTATTAACATATGTAAGTACCATATTCCCACCTCCAGGAACACTTGATGTTTCAATCCTGAGCCAAACCTTTCATATAATCTGGGGCAGTAGACGGAACCCAATAAAGTGAGAGGCACTGTATCGACCACTGAAATAGGGTGGTTTCAATTTGTTTAACCCGATTGTTTATTTCCATAGTATATTTATATTTAATACCATATCTGCATTTTTAAAATCTGGGGATGCAGAGGGGAAAAAAGTCACAGCACTGTGGCTGGTGCCGCTCATCAACCAGTGGGGTGCTGGCCCTTTACTTGTCAAAAATGAAGAAAATGAAAGATTACGATAGCACAGGTCTCAGTGGTACAAAGGAAACTCTTGTATAACACAATACAATGTTTTTTTTTTTCAGACTCCAGTGGTTTATAAGGATCTGGGTCAACCAGCATGGCAGCAATTGGAGACTTATTTATTTGATCAACGGACCCCTCCTCGTATGTGGGATGTAGTTTGGCTCAGTGCCCATGGCCGTTTAGGTGTGATGGGCAATGCTATACATAAGAGCTTGTCTGACAGGTTTTGTCCTAGAGCACAGTGTGGACGATTGATAAAGACTGTCGAGCATTTCTTTATCCAGTGTACTTACAGTATGCTATAGATTTCTGGTCAGCACTAGGCCTGCGCTGGAATAATATAGCATGGGCTACAGCAACATATGGGAATGTGATAACTGGGACTATGAGACAACTGCAGCATATAGAGAGTGGTACACTAAGATTGCTATTTACCTGTATCAAGTCTATTATGTGGCAGGTTCGCTGTAAGTTTGTTTTACAACAGAAATTGATATTACCCTCAATAATGATTGGTATGACTGAGAAAGAAATCAGACTGCAAGCACAGTATGACAGGGCTAAGCTCTCTTGGGAACAATGGAAAAAATGGTGGAAGAGGGTTCCAATGCATATATTAGATTGACCAGTGCATGCTGTGTCCTTGAATAATTGGTAGATTGGGTGGAGGAACATAGTGTATTGTCATAGGGGTGAATGAGATTGATTTAAATGGTGAATTGGATTAGCTTGTGTGTTGCACTATAGGGTGTTTATATGAACTGTTGTAAATACATCCTGTTTCCTTTTATTTCTGTTTGTTTTTGTTTATGTACCAGATTGTAAATATTTCTTCTGCAATAAAAATTCCCCTACTCTTTTCAAGAAGTGCCATGGGATCTTTAACATCCACCTGAACTACCACCAGAACAGGCAGATGGGACCTCGGTTTAACGTCTCATCTGAAAGACAGCACCTCAGGAGTGCAGCACCCCCCTCATGCTGCACTACAGTGTCAGTATTAGTATATTAACTCAAGTGCCTGGTGTGGGGATAGAACCCGCAGCCTTCTGATCTCTCGGCCTCAGAGATGAGTGTGCTACCTGCTGAGCCACTGACACTGCTATATCCGGAGAGGAGTGGTAGATGATAGCATCATCTGCATATAGGTGGACAAAGGCCTCGCCACAGTTATTAGGGAGGTCATTAATATACAGAGAAAAAAGTAATGGGTTCAGTACGGAGCCCTGGGGGATCCCATGGGTGATACAGTAGGTCTCGGGTCAGATAGGGAGCCTGCCCATTTTACTTTTTGGATATGGCCATAGAGGTAACTAGGCCAAGGTCATGCAGTTGTTGTAGCAGAAGGCCATGGCTGACCAAGTCAAAGGCCTTGGTCAGGTCTTCAAAAATTGCCCCAGTGGCATGGCCATGGTCCATTTCCTGGAATGTGTCAGAGATGACTTTAATCAGAGCTGTGAGCATACTGTGTTTTTTCCTAAATCCATGCGGGGAGGTTGAGAGCAGATGATGGAGGTCAAGGTAATCTTGCAGGTGGTTATAAATTATCCATTCTTGTATTTTAGCTAGGAGGCACAATAATATTGAGATGGGCCAGAAATTTTCCACAGTCGAGTTGGGACCTGTCTCATGGATGGGGACGACAATCAAAACTTTCCATTTTTCAGGGACGGTGCCAGAAAAGAAGGATTGATTAAACAAGTCATGAACAGGGCAGGCCAGGGCTTCTGTTCCAGTCTTAAGAAATTTGGGTTCTAGAGTGTTATGGCCCAAAGAGCTGTTGGCCTTCAGATTCCTGAAGAGATGGCGGACCTCATTAATGGTTGCAAGCTTTAGGTGGAAAGCAGGGTGGTCCAATGAGTCATCTGATGACTGGGGGACTGGTTGGGGGGGAGTGGAAGAACTAGAAAATAGTAATGTGTACCCATCCAGACTAGTGAAGAACTAATTGAAGCCTGTGGTGATGGGGGGGGTCAGTGAGAGTGACCCCCTGGGCTTCAAGGGAACTGGGGGTTTCAGAGGTGTTACACTTTAAAAGGGAGTTAACCTGTCTCCAGGATTCTTTTGGATTACTGAGATGCTCAGTCTGGAGTCTCTTGAAGTATAGTTATTTTGCTTTATGGGTTGAGTTCTTGCAGTAGTTCCTTAGCTGCCTGTAGGCTTGTCAGTCAGTAGGTAGCCCACTATCCTTATAAGTCCTCCAAGCCTTATCTCTAGAAGACATGAGCTGTCTTAAGTCCTTGGTGAGCCACAGAGCTTTAACACCTTTTGCTCAGCATCTCTTTAAAGGAGCATGTTGGTCAACAATGTCAGTGAATTTCACCACAAAATAGTCTAGTGCCAAGTTAACATCTAGCAGAATGTTTATGGGATCCCAGTCAGTTTCCTTGATGGTATCCACAAAGGAGTTGACGATGAATCTGGACATGTCCCGTACAGTAATGATTTTAGGTGGGGGGTTAAGGAAATTGTTGCGTCATATGCAGAGAGTCAGCGAGTGGTCACTTATATTGTCAGAGCAGACTCCTACTGATTTTATCTTCGGGGCACAATTAGTGATCACCCAGTCAAGCAAAGTATGGTTACCCAACTTTGCATTAATGCGAGCAGGGTCGCTAATCAGTTGAACTGAATTTGAATCAGCCAGGACAGATGTCAGTTTGGAAGACTGAATGCAGCTAGTCGATATTGAAGTCACCTCCAAGTATATGGATGTGCCATGGGAGGTTAGCAAGGGAGGTGATGAAGGAGGGGGGGCCAGGGACTGCTACCTTAGGGGGCACGTACACACAACCCACTATCCCACTGGAGAACAGAAGAGGGAGGAGTGTTCAGGGAAGTGGCTGTGTTTTATTTTCTTCTGTTTTGTGATATTTGAATAGTTTGTACTTTAAATCAGTACTGTGAATTACAACTGTTACTTGGGCTGTAATATTGTAACTGCTGGTGGCTTGTGCTGGTTGTGGTAACAGTTGATGGCTGTGATATTTAAAGTAAAATTTAAATCTGTGCTGTTTGCCTGGTGAGAAGGGGAGGGGTAATTACAAGCACCACATTGTCTTATTCACTGGGGAACAGAAGAGGGAGGAGTGTTCAAGGAAGTAGCTGTGTTTTATTTTCTTCTGTTTTAATTGTGATATTGGAATAGTTTGTTCTTTAAATTAGCACTGTGAGTTACAACTGTTACTTGGGCTGTGATATTGTAACTGTTGGTGGCTTGTGCTGGTTGTGGGAACAGTTGATGACTGTGATATTAAAGTAAAATTTAAATCTGTGCTGTTTGTCTGGTGAGAGGGGAAGGGGTAATTACAGGCACCATTTTGTCTTATTCATTGGGGGACAGAAGAGGGAAGAGTGTTCAGGGAAGTGGCTGTGTTTTATTTTCTTCTGCTTTAATTGTGATATTTGAATAGTTTGTACTTTAAATTAGTACTGTGAGTTACAACTGTTACTTGGGCTGTGATAGTGTAACTGTTGGTGGCTTGTGCTGGCTGTCAGAACAGTTGATGGCTGTGTTAACGCCCTTCCACCCACCCTGTGTTGCAGGTTTTCATAAATACTGAAAAACCATGGGGTTGGGCTTGAAGGCAGTGAGGGAGGAGCTTGTGGAGATACAAACTGCTCATATGAACTAACTCTTAAAGTTAATAGTCAAGTGATAAAAGTTCAGACACAGGGGGTGTAGGTGGGTGGAGATACAAAGGTTTACCAAGCCCACAGGGTCTCTTGCAATGATTGTTATAATACAATATGAAAGCTAGCCTTGTTATGTGATGTCATATTTGGATTTGATATATACTAAGGTGTAATGTATTACTAAGCTACAGATCTAGCATACTTGGGGCTGTGATAAGTATTTAGGGTTCATAAGAGCTGTAATACACTGAGGGGATTGTACTAATGTGTTACTGTATTATGTAGTACACTGAGAGGATTGCATTAATGTGTTACTGAGTAAAGGCCATCAAATGAGGACCGGGGGTTAAAGAAGGACTGATATCAGACTAGTAAGAGACCACATGAGTATAAGAGTAAGGACTGGGGGACAGGTGTGGGGATACACTTAAGCCAAATGTGAATAATGGGGAGTAGGTGTGAAGGGCTGCTAGGGGGGAATGCGTGGGGTGGTGGAAGTGGACAGAAACGGATAAGGCGGGGTGGAGGTTGCAGAATAGAGGATGGAATGATGGGCACCATGGAGGGAGGGTGGCAGGCACAGGGAGGATAGTGAGTTGCAATGGATGTGGGGTGGCTGTTTGGATGAATTTATTATGAAAACTGGGAGGCTGTCCAGTTTGCTGCAGGCTAAGGAAATTGGAGGATGAAGTAATGGGGTTATGGAGGGAACTAAGGAGAGTGAGGGATGGGTGGAGCTGAGGCAGGAGTGACCCCACTAAGGAGGGGCGGGGAGATGCAGAGATGGAACTGCAGAGCTAAAGATGGGGATATAAGGAGGATGGGGGGCGAGGTGAGCGGAGGTGCAGTAGGAGGAGGGAGGGATTAGGGAAGGAGGAAGGAGGTGATGGGCACCATTGCGGGGTTATCAAGCAATAGATTTACAGTGTTGGCAGAGGAAGGGAAAGGGGAGGTATCGGAGCTGCGAGGGGGGAGAGGGATAGGGAAGGTCCAAGATGCAGGAGTTACAATGGGAAACAGATGGGAGAGGAAGGGAAGGGTAGGGTAGAGGAGGAGGGAGAGGCAGTAACAGGAGGGGAGGCAGCAGGGGGGTATGATGCAAGGAGTACAAAAGGTGCAGATGAAGAATGTAAGGAAGGAGGCAGAGGGGTTCCTGGGGAGGGACAGGGATCACAGTGGAAGGGGGTCAGG
Source organism: Neoceratodus forsteri (assembly GCA_016271365.2). Classification (NCBI taxonomy): domain Eukaryota; kingdom Metazoa; phylum Chordata; order Ceratodontiformes; family Ceratodontidae; genus Neoceratodus; species Neoceratodus forsteri. The sequence goes on from CM057456.1 coordinate 1,669,214,152, forward strand.
ATCAGAATGATGGGGGATGTTGGTGCTGGGGAACTCCATACTGAAGGGGATCAGATGGGGATGAAGGGGGGAAAGGTGCAGTCGTATCTGGGTCAAGGCAATTCCGGGGTTGACTGCAAACAAGGCAGGGCAGGCACTTCTCAAGTGTGAAAGCAGAGGGAGGCTGAAATCACACGTGGCGGTGCACGTGGGAACAAAGGACTTGGTTGGGGAAACAATGGAGGTGGTAAAGTGGAGGTTCGAGGAATTGGGTAGGTAGTATGAGGAGGTGGGGGTGTTGGTGGCATTCTCTGAGGTGCTACCGGTACCATGTGCAAGTACATGGAGAAAAAAAAGGATAGAGGAGTTCAATAGGTGGCTGAGGGATTGGTGCCGAATCAGGAAATACAGACTGGTGTCAGACTGGGGCAGGACCTGGAACAACAGGAACCTGTACACAGGGGACAGGTTACATTTCAGCAAGGAGGGGAAGAGCATACTCAAACAGGGAATGAAGGGATATATTTCAACAAGGATGGGTTTAAACTAGGAAGGGGGGTGGTGAGGGGACCATTGTTAGAAACAATGTCCAGAAAGGGGAGCATAGGGTGCTCACCCCCCTAGCTAGAGGTGAAGGCAGTGAGGAGGGGGCACAGAGAGGACCGGGGGGAAGAGGAACGGTAAGGTTGGGGAGGCAACAGGACCCCCTCTCTTGCACTCATGGTGGCAGGTGTGCAAGGTGGTCTCACTGAACGCAAGAAGTCTAAGGTACAGAACTGCAGAGTTACAGGCTCTCTTGGTGGTGGAATTGGTGGACATAGCAGTCATTATGGAAACATGGACCACCCAGCACCAGGACTGGGCTATTCAGAAAGGATAGGGCAAAGGGGAATGGGGGGGTGGCAATCTATGTGAGGGAAGGGATTAAGTGTGTAAGGGAGTAAGGGGAGGAGGGGAGGACAGAAGCTCTGTGGATGCAGTTCCAGGATGTGAGGAATAGGACACTGAGGATGGGGGTAGTGTACAAGCCACCATCACAGGGTTGTGATCTGAACCAGAAACTGGCAGATCAAATTCAAAGGGTAAGCAGGAAGGGAAGCACGGTGGTGGTGGGGGGATTTCAACCTACTAGGGGTGGATTGGAGCACACCTGCCACCATGAGTGCAAGAGAGGGGGTCCTGTTGGAAACTTTTCAGGACAGCTTCTTGACACAGCTGATGCAGGGGCTGACATGGCTGGAAAGGACTTTGGACCTTGTACTGGATAATGGGAAAGCTGTAAGGAACCTAGAAGTGGGGGAACCGCTTGCTGTGAGTGACCACTACTCTGTGTGGTTCACACTAAAAATGGGGAGGGACACAGGGGGCATGGGTACAAGGGTGGTTGAGTTTAGGGGGCAGACTTTAGGATTATGGGGGAAATTCTGAGCAAGCACCTGGCAGACATCCAACAACACTTCGATGCAGATCAGAAATGGAACATAATAAGGGGAGGGCTGGTGGAGGCAACAGAGACCTGTACTAGGAAAAAAAAACAAGAAGGGCAGGGCAAAAAAATCCAGTTGGATGTCACCAGAGGTCAGGGAAAAGGTGAGAGCCAACAGGGTGGCATTTCTGGAAGTATAGGAAAACGGGGAAGGGATAAGATAAAGATGTATACAGGGAAAAGTCTAGGGAGGTCACCAGACTGGTCAGGGGGGTCAAAGCACCTAGAGAGCTGAGACTGGAGCAGGGGATCAAAAGAGGAGAAAAAGACTTCTTCTATTACATAGGTGAGAAGAGAAGCAAAGACCAGGTTGTGAGGATCAAGAAAGATGGTGGGTGGTGGAGAGGGGCAGAGCAGGCAGAGGCACTGAGAACGAATACTTCTGCTCTGTGTTCACGCAGGAGAAGGGGGGGAAATACCTCAGGCAAGTGGGGGGGTAAGGCAGGGGAGAGGATGACAGATGTAGGGATTACAGAGGGTAGGGTGCTGGAGGGGTTGAGGGCATTAAGAGTGGACAAAGCACCTGGGCCAGATGGCATTCACCCTAGAGTACTGAGGGAGCTGGCTGAGGTCCTTGCGGGGCCACTGGCAGACCTGTTCAATACCTCCCTGGACACAGGATATGTACTACAGGACTGGAGGATGGCCCATGTGGTGCCCATCCATAAAAGTGGGCCAAAGGTTGAACTAGGGAACTACAGGCCAGTGAGCCTCTCCTCAATTGTGGGCAAACTCATGGAGACCATCCTAAAGGAGATGCTCATGAGCTTCTTGGAGGCAAACGGTTTCCAGGATGACCAGCAACATGGATTTGTCACAGGCAGCTTGTGCCAGACAAACCTGGTAGAGTTCTATGACTGGGTGACATGGGAACTGGACAAGAGCCATGCTGTGGACATCCTGTACTTGGACTTAGTAAGGCCTTTGATTCAGTGCCGCATGGAAGATTGGGGGGGAAGCTGGAGTTTGTGGGGGTAGGACCAAAAATGGTGACCTGGATCAGGAACTGGCTGAGGGGGAGACAGCAAAGGGTGGTGGTAGGGGGGAACTCTCATCACCAAGAGCAGTGACGAGCGGGGTACCACAGGGATCCATGCTGGGATCAGTACTGTTTGGGATTTTCAATGCAGATATCTCGAATGGGATCCAGAGCAAAATCAGTCTGTTTGCAGATGATACCAAGATGGGAGCTGTGGTAGATTACACAAAGGGGGAAAGGGTTTGCAGGAGGACCAGAATAAGCTGCAGGAGTGGGCAGATAAATGGCAGCTGGGGGTTCAACGCCAAGAAGTGTAAGGTTCTGCACTTCAAAGCCCAGAATAAGGGGAGGGATATCACTTAAATGGGGTTCAGTTGGGTTGTTTCACAGAAGAGAAAGACCAAGGGGTGATCATAACAGGGAGCATAAACAACTCTGTTCAATGTAGAAGGGCGGCAGCAAAAGCCATCAAAATGCTGGGGTGTATAGCTAGAGGGATCTCCTCCAGAAGTAGGGAGGTTATCCTGCCCCTGTATAGGTCACTGGTTAGGCCCCACTTGGAGTACTGCCTGCAGTAGTGGTGCCCGTTCCTGAAGAAAGACATCAGATTGTTGGAGGGGGTACAGCGTAGCGCTACAAAGATGATCCAAGGATTGGAGGACAAGCCATACGAGGAAAGGCTGTGGGAGTTGAATATGTACTCCCTGAAAGAGAGAAGGGACAGGGGTGATATGATTGAGACCTTTAAGTACCTAAAGGGAATAAACAAGCCTAATACAGAGGGGAGTTTCCAGAGGAGAAAGGGGAGGGACATGAGAGGACACAAACTGAGATTGAAGGGGGGTAGTTTCAGGAGAGAGATGGGGAGACATTTTTTCAAGGACAGAGTGGTGGACAAGTGGAACTCCTTGCTGGGTGAGGTAGTGGCCTTCAAGACGGTAGACAGCTTCAAGAGGGGTTGGATAGGGTAAGGGTAATGGGTAATAGGATGGAGGAAGGAAGGGGCAGCAGCATTATAAGGTGCTAGCTGTGCACTCGAGCAGACTTGATAGAACGTGAGGCCTGTTTCTACCGGCATTTTCATATGTTCATATGATTTTTTTTTTACGGTGCCAAGGGTAAGGGAAAGGAAGATAGATTCAATAGCTGAGGGTTCAGATTCATGCATATGGATTTCAACTGTGTCTAGGTGATTCCTGGCATACATGAGGACACCACCGCCCCCTTTTTTCCTAAGCGATCCTTCCTGAAACATTTATAGCCAGGCAGAGCAACCTCATATTGTTTTATGCATGGTTTCATCCAGGACTCAAAGATGCCTAGGATGTCTGGGTGTATTGATTAATCCAGGCTCCTAGCTCAGACAACTTAGGTCTGAGACTACATATGTTTAAGTGGGCCATTTTTAACCCTTTCAGCAACTGATGAGATGATACTGGGGGGATTGGGGCAGATGAAGGTACAGAACAATGACATGGGTCAGGGGCACTATAAACACACACACAGTATTTTTTCCCTCAAGTTACAGCCCCACACATATCTAATGTGAAGGGAAAATACTGTATGTGTGTTTACAGTACCTGTGCACCTATGTCATTATTCTGTATATTTAGAGTGCCTGCAGCCCCGTTCCCTAGATCTGTCATCAGACTGCTATTTTTTTAGGGCAGTTGTGCAGTACTCAGCAGCCATTCAGCTTGTATCAGGCAGTTATGAACAGCATACAAATGTAAGTCCTGCTTTTAATACTTTATAAAAAATATCCCAAACTGGCCTAAATTAGATCCTCAGGCTGGCAACTCCATACTATTAATTGCCTGCATGAGACATGGTGTCAGCAGCTCTTTGTGCTCCCTTTTCAGAATGTATTACTAACATACTAACATACTATTTGCCAGCAGATTAGGCCTTACGGTCTATCGAGTCTGCTCGAACCTCAGATCCCTAGTTGGCTGCTGAGGCCTTCCCCCCCCCCTTGTGTTCCAGAAACCCCTATCATCCATCCCCACCCCCCTGGGACAGGCCATCATCTGATACATCCACTTTCTGTGTCTGTCCCACCCTGTCTTGAAGCCTCCACTGTGGATCTCGAACCAGCTCACCAGGCAGTGCATTCCAAGGGTCCACCACCTCTCAAGTGAAAACCTCCTCCTTTCCCCTCACCCTTCCACCTTCCAACTTCAAACCATGCCTCTGGTGATACCTCCCTGCTTTAGTCTAAAGATCCTCCATGTTTACCTCTACTTATTCCTTTGAGGTACTTGAAGACCTCAATCATGTCCCCCCGTCTCTCCTCTCCTCTCCTCCAATGAAAACAGGCAGAGCTCCTCAAGTCTGTCCTCATACGTCAAATCCCCTAGCCCTCATATCATCTTAGTTGCCCTCCTCTGTACCCTCTCCAGGAGCTGTATGTCCCTCTTCAAGTGTGGTCTCCAGTACTGTACACAGTACTCAAGGTGTGGTATAACCAGTCCATTGTACAGCGGCAGAATCACTTCCTTGCTCCTAGAGGTGATCCCCCTTACGATGCATCCCAACAACCTGTTTGCCTTGCTAGCCGCTCTCCTGCACTGCTCAGAGTAATTCATACATGCATCCACCATGACCCCTAGGTCTTTTTCCCCTATTGAGGCCTCCAGCGCCTCCCCTCCCAGGGTGTACCTGTGTTTAGGGTTTTCCCGCCCAAGATGTAACACCTTGCACTTGGTGATATTGAAATTTAATTTCATGTGTGAGCCCAGCTTTCCAGGGTGTCCAGGTCCCCTTGCAGGGCCAACCTCCTCTTTTCCCTCAACTACTGCTCCCATCTTGGAGTCATCAGCGAAGAGACTCATTTCACACCCTATACCCTCCCTGATGTCCGATATGTATGCATTAAACAGGATTGGACCAGGACCAAGCCCTGCGGTACCCCACTACCAACCTCTCTAGGGTTCCAGAGCTCCCCACAGACCACTACTCTCTGGGTGCGTCCAGCTAGCCAGTTTCCAATCCATCTGACCATCAAAGGGCCTACTCCCAACCCCAACAGTTTCTCCACCAGACCATTGTGGGGGACAGAGTCAAACGCCTTGCTGAAGTCCAAGAATAATACATCCACAGGCTTTCCCCTGTCCATTTCTGATGTTACCCATTCAGAGAACTCCACAAGATTGGTTTGACATGATCTACCTGGCACAAACCCATGTTGCCGACTATCCAGACCTCCCACCTCCTCCAAGTACACCCCAATTGTTCCTTTAGTATACTCTCCATTAATTTTCCCACCACCGAGGTCAAACTGATGGGTCTATAGTTACCTGGTACTTCCCTCGACCCCTCTTTATAGATTGGCACCACATGTGCCTCTCGCCAATCCCTAGGTACCCTCCCTGTCTCAAGTGACCTGTTGAAGAGCTCCGCCAGGGGTGCAGTCAGTATGTCCATCAATTCCCATAGTACTCTCGGATGAATGCCATCTGGCCCAGGAGATTTGTCTTTCTTTAGGGCCTTGAGGGCTAACCACACCCTTTTGGCGGAGATAGCATCATACATCCCCTCCACCTTACTGGCCTTTTTATCCTTATCCAGATGTGACACCCCTGGGGTACCTCTCCTCCTCCCTCCCTCTTGCTCCATTTCTGTTGCTCCCCTGATCCCACTCATTGCCGCTTCTATCCCCATCGTGCCTTGCTTTGTAGATATTCCATCCCCCTCCCTAGTGAACACAGAGGCAAAGTACTCGTTAAATACCTCTGCCTGGTCCCTCGCCTCTTCCACCCACCCTCCTTCTGATCTCAATCTGCTGAGATGGCCCTTAGTTTTTCTCCGCTCCCCAATGTACCAGAAGAACCCCTTTTCCCCTCCATGTATCCCCTGTGCCAGCCATTGCTCTTTATTGGACTTTGCCCCCCTCACCATTCGGTTGACTTTTCTAGATGCAAGATGGTACATTTCCTTATCCCTATCCCCTCTTGTTGTTTTATATTTTTTGTAGGCCGCCTTCTTTTCTCTGACCGTACCTGAACCTCACTGGACCACCAGCATGGTTTATGTGACCTTGCTCCCTTATGTTTCACCTTAGCACAGGTCCTGACTGCCTCATGAAGTCCCCATTTTATGACCTCCCATCTCCTTTCCACATTTGTCATTGATGTAATCCCCTTCAAGTGATCCTTGACAATATTTCCCATGCCCACAAAGTCTTCCCCCCTGAAGTCCACTGACAGTGTCCTAGATCTCCCCCCTCCCCCATGCTTATTTGAAACCAGACAGTATTGTGGTTGCTCCCAGTCAGGGGATCCTCTACAACCAGGTCCCTTACCAGATCCTCATCTGCCAGAATCACGTCCAGGACATGCCCTTCCCTTGTGGGCTCCATCACACGCTGTGTTAAGAACACATCCTGGAAGCTGTCCAGCAGCCTCTGCTCCTTGGCCACCTTAGAGGACATGGTTCCCCAGTTTGTACCTGGCATATTAAGGTCCCCCATCAACACCACTCCTTCCCCTATTGGTCCACACTGGGCAATGATGTTGTCCAGCAAACCATCCTCCAGAACATCACCCATCCCGGGCTTATATACTACACCCAGCTTGACCTTATCTCCTGCTGGGATCATAAGGTGACCCATAAGGCCTCCATGTTTCCCTCTGCCTCTTCTACCCTAGCAATTTCTATGTTATCTCTAATGAACATAGCTACTCCACCCCCTCTGCCCTCCTTTCTGTCCTTCCTAAGCATAGTCTACCCCCGCACGTTTAGATCCCAGTCATGGTTTTTGTTGGCCCACGTCTCCGTGACCGCCGCCACATCCACACCCCCCATGAACAGCATGGCCTGGAACTCTGGCAACTTGTTTCCCAAGCTCCTGGCATTTACTAACACCAACCCCCACCCCTTATCCCCGATCCCCTTTGTCGAACCCCACCCAGGTTCCTTATTCTTCCATCCTCCCTCTGCTCCTCCTGAAACCTCCACCCCCAGTCTGTTTCCCTCTCCCTTGGGTTTGAAGGCTACTCCTCATCTGGAGGAGAGAGCTTCTGGTCAGCCCCTCCCTTATCCCTTCCCTCCCTCACAAGTTTAAACCCCACCTTTCTTGAATGTAGTCAGTCATCCCCTGTTTAAGGACTTTCTTCCCTAATGGGGCAAGATGAAGCCTCTTCACTTACCTCTTACTCTTTTACCTGAAAGAGTCTATGCACAATATTTTTTTAATTGCCTGTTACCTACATAGCGTGAATGTGTTTTGTTGTGAATGGTAATTTTTTAAAGTTGAAAATGTAAGACATGCAAACCTTGTGGAAATTAATATGTCATATTAGGTCCCCAAATACTTCCACTTAATACAGGGTGATCTTCAGCTAATAAAATTAACATTTGAATTTTGCTTGTCTTAAAGAAATGCTCTAAGATAATGAATGGATTTAAAAAAAAAGTAGGGGTTTTGAAACCCATGTCTTCTTACCTTAACCTAGCACGCATCCTTTTAGGTACAACATTTTATTTTATTCTTAGCCTTCACTGGGAGGGAAGGGATCATAAATTGGCCAGAGCAAGCAGGCATCCAGTCACTTCCACGTCTGATGAATCTGCCCCCATTCTAAGACATTTTGTGACTTCTAACCAGGAAAAGTGTGGGGGCATGTCCCATATTACTCCATGGGACAATTTTAAAATGCTATATTCTGCATGTTACCACAACTTTACATATATAGTAATGCCACCACTCAATTAACATGGACATTGGTAATGGAGCAGTGATGTTACTGTATACGTATAAAGTTGCAATAATATATATAAAAAAAAGGTCTTTTAAAATAGTCCATATGGTGTGCACCCACATACTCTCCCCGATTAGGCATCACAAAATGTCTGAATGTGGGGGAGGGTCCAGCAGACCAGGAAGTGAAAGGGATTGACTGCCTGCTTGCTTGGTCCAATTTACGTTCTCTTCCCTCTCAAAGGGGGCTAGAAATAAATTTAAATGTTATACCTAAAATGATGCATGCTAGATTAAGGTAAGGAGACATGAGTTTCAAAACCATTAGTTGTTTTTTTTAATTATCTTGGGACATTCCTATAACTATAGTTGATCTTCAGAACAACTCACTTAAAACATCAGACTGCAGTTACCACTGTACCCTACAGTTGATCTTTTCGTAAACTGGAACAGCAAGCACAAGTAGAATGGGCATATACCTTTAATACCTTTAACTGTTTCATTAAAATTGATTAGTTTCACAAACACTGATAGTACCAATCTGAATCAAACAACAGCATGTGATTGCTACTGTAACAACAGTATTAGTGAATAATACTGTATGTTTCAAATTAAGCACACATTTTAATATGGTAATGCTATCACAAGGCACCCCCCCACCACCACCACCACCACCATTTACTGGCATCTTTAATGATCAAATTTTGGGGGCTTTAATAATAGCACACTTCTGAAACTTACCTGTGCAGGTGGTAAACTGTTCAGTTGTTTGTTTTACAGAATGTTATAGTTACAGAGTTTCAGAGTGGAAGGGGAAGAGCTGGCTTGTTGATCCCTTCCTTCTTTTCATGGTGTGCCAAACTGCCTCTGCACTAAAATGTTTTATGACATTTAAGTAGAATGGGTGCAGGGGTGCACTTCATGGAAATCAGTTGGGTCAGTTTTTTAAGTGTTTTTCAACATTTTGCCTGATTCATTTTGACCAAAGCCACCAGTCAGCCAACAAGACTCTTGTTAGTAGAGCAAAGTCTCAATTTGAATGAAACATATATATGAAACAAAAAAAATACACCTGAAAAAATGCCCCCATTGATTTCAGTGGAGTGTGCACACACATGAATCTTACTAAAATGTCATAAAATGCCTAAATGGAGAAGCAGTCCCACACATTATGGAAACGAGAAGGGATCAAACAGCCAGCTCCTTGGAGCAAACTTACAATGCCGTCCACTCTAAAACTCTACAACTTCAAAATTCTACTAACAGGACAACTGGACAGTTGTACCTCAGACAGATTTAAGCTTCAGGTGTGGTCTGGGAAATTTTTCAAAAAAATGAGAAGAGCAGGGTTGTTCACCTTCAACATGGTTGGAAAAGGGACAGTAAAATTTAATTCGGGTGTTGAATAGAGAGCAGTTAACATCAGCTGGATAGGTGTTCTGTGGAAGCTGCAAGAAATAAAACATTTATTCAAATATCACATTTATAGCTTGATGCTGTTGATATCATTAAGTTATATCAATGCTGCACTTTGCATTTCATAAAATAAACTGAAAATAAAGTAAAAGATACTGTAAACCACACCCTAATATTGAATCCACTCCCTGCCTTTGGTCTCTCCAATGGGGTAACAGAATTGCTCAAGAGCTACAGTATCTTGAAGGTTGTAGGTCATATGCAACAAGTCAAAATCTGTGATGCACTCTCTCACAGTCATTCTGTGCACATTGGGGTTCTTCACGGCTTCATCCTTGAATCCCTACTATTCAGTCTTTTCCTTAATAACCTCCCTCAAGCATGCACCAGCAACATGGTACTCTATGCAAACGATGCTGTTCTCTTCTCAAGCCAGTCCGAGCCCCTCCCCTGCACGAGAGACCTACAAACTAACTTCAAACTGGTTGAAGCCTGGTATGCTCAGCACAAATTACTTATGAACTACAAGAAAAATAAGGTTGTGCTCTTCACTAGCCCACATAACAGACATAAAACAGCCCACCTAACAATACTGAACAACCAAAGTCTGCCTCTTGAACAGGTCCATGAAATTAAATAGCTTGGAATAACCTTAGATAACTCACTGTCTTACACCATGCATGTCAACCTAATCTCTAAGATGATAAACTCTAGGATCGGCATTCTATATTGGCACAAACATTGCCTGACCCCTGAAGCCCTCCGACTATCGGTTACTAGCTCAATCCTTTCCATTGTTGACTATTGTCTGGTCATATATGGAGCTGCTGCTGATACCACCCTCAAGAGAATCACTACAGCACTTAATAAATCCTGCCAACTGGTATCCGGGGCCCATAAGCGCACTCACATGTGCGACCTATATGAACAGATCAACTGGTTGCACCTTAAGGGCAGGGTTACCTACCAGACCTGCCTTATGGCAAAAAAAAATCAGCCTGGGCCTAATACCTCCTGCCACTCAGCCTTTTCTTGTGCCAACTCCCAACTCTCATAATACTTGTAGTGTGTCCAAACTGTCTTACCTTGTCCCCTTCTGCCGGACCACTCAGGCTCAGTGTACATTCATGTTCAGGGCTCCAACCTGGCTTAATGGCCTCCCCCTGACATCAATGCCATATCAAAGCTTGGCCCTTTTAAGATTAAACTCCACCAACACCTTACATTGCTCAGCAGCTGTGACTGCCCTCCCTAAGCTATCATTGTATAAGGCCCTTATTCACCTCCATCCCCTATAACCTCCGTATTCCACACACACTACCTAGCTATCCTACATTCACCTCTCTCCTTGATTGGTGGCATTAACTCCCAACTGCTCCCTTTCCTACACCTCTTCCCCACCACCTCACCTCTCCCTAACCCTGTCTCTCTCTGAATTTTACCATTTGTCATCCCTTACCCCTCCTGCCACACCCCACACCTTATCCCCCCTCTGTCCTCCTCCCCTTTCCACCCTTTTTGACATTCTTCCATCTAAACTATCCCCCCTTTACAAGTTAATTTGACAAAGCCACTTACTGACAGCTTTATTACCTGTTTGTGTACCCTCTGAGTTGTGCCTTACATGATACCCTACTCCCCCCACCCTACACCTATTCCCCTCTGTCCTTCTCCTCTTATCACCCTTTCTTACATTCTTTCTATTCTCCGCCCTATTCTTTTCTAACTTTTCTCTATACAGCTCTCTCTCTTTACAACTTAATTTGACAAAGTCACTTACTGACTGCTATATAACCTGTTTGTGACCTCATTAGTTGTGCCTTACATGATACCGTACTTGTTGTAATATTGTAATGTTAAATTTATTCTTCTCATTTTGTCAACTGTTTGTACTTTCTTGATGTGGAACCTTTGTAAAAGAACCACTGGTTCAAAGGTGTTTGTAATCTGAGATATCAAGAAAGAAAGAAAGAAAGAAAGAAAGACAGTATGGCCCTTGAGTTTTGACAACTGCGTATAGAATTTGAATTGACTGCAATAAACAATAAACAAAAAATAAATAAATAAAACAATATTTTAAACACCTCTGTTGTCATATGCTATTCTTTTTTCACATGCTTCAGCATTTGTATAAAGGTTTATTAAATGTGGACATCTCCACTACAGTGTTACATACTGTATATTACAAAAAAAAAAAAATAACAGCTAGGAAACCAGCAGTAGGCTTGTCATTCCATCTACAAATTCTGGGGACATCATAAATCACTTGAACTTCGGTCTTGTGGTTTGTGATGTCACAAGAATCTTGGCTTTGTTATTGATGAGTTCCTATCTGTTATTACAAATCACTAATGTGACTTCAGACAGTGAGTGCGCAAGGTCACTTTACATCTTATCCTGTGTACAGTGTGTGCTCATGTGAGAGCATTAGGGTAGAGCGCACAACTTAAACGCCAGGGAGGAGGACAGCTTAAGTTAATATAAAAAAAAATGACTAAAGAGGAATGGAATTGATGGATTGACGGATGTACAGTTAAATGTATTATCAAAGTGTGACTCATTACATAGCCCTATTTATCGCCACAGTTTGAGCTAGACTCTGGAGTCAGTTGAAAAACCAATTATGACTGACTTACCAGACATTATGACTGATTTTTTCAACTAGTTTGAAATTTCTGAGTTCAATTAACTGAAGAAAATCCAACCAAGTTTTTCAACTTTCACCATCGTTGAATTTTATTATGTAGTAGTTTGTCAGACTTTAACCTCATATCTTTTTTTTATTAAAATTTTTACTATAAAAGTTAATAAAATGTATGGAAAAGCCCCCCCCCCGAAATCAATGGGGCACACGCACACACAGCCTTCGCCTTCTGACATCACAAAATGGGGCTGCGTATGCCTACGTGGGGGCATGTTGGTGGGTTAGGATCAGGAAGCAGCTCTGTTTTTATCATTTGAGATTTAGTAGCATTATAACTTCATAAATGGTCAGAAACAAAAATTAATTATTTATGCCCCTCAACTCTGGGGTAGGTGAGGTATTGCATATGTTGGAGGGAGCAGCAACTAGTCAGCAGCAGATAAGAAGCTGGCTGCTCTTTAATATGCTACAAAGTGCAGTGAAACAAATCTACACACAGTAGGGACCCACTAAAGCACAATAACCAGTCAAAACAACAACAAAATATACTAAGTCCCTGAAAGTAACAAGTTGAAGCAGGGCAGTAAAACAGTATATGGTACTGAAAAATAAGCAGCAGTAATACTAGTTACTTAGAAAAAGAACTGTGAGTCTAAAATACAGTATAGGTAAGGCCTCTTAAACACCCCACACAAGCTAGAAGATACCCTTTTGCAAACAGAGCTAACCATCAATATGTGTTAATTTACTAGTAGTCGTAGAATCTGTGACACTAAAAACAGTTCAAGGGAGAACCTCTAGAAATACCTCCTGTATGGTATACCTTAGAAATGGTACAAAGCTTCAAATACCTGGGCATCACCCTAGACAGATCCCTTTCATTCTCCTCCCACGTTGACAATGTTGCCTTATCAGCTAACTGGAAACTTGGTCTACTATGCAAGCACCGTAGCTGCCTCACTGAAAAAGCTCTCCAGCTTGCCATCACCAGTTCAGTATTCTCGACCATCAACTATGGTCTTCCCATTTACAGTCTGACAGCACCCTTAAGCAGCTTGCCACTACGATGAATAAAACCTGCAGGCTAGCACTAGGGGCCCCTCGTCTCACCCACAGCTGTAATCTCTACCTGCAAACAGGGTGGCTAAACCTAGCTGAAAGGACTCGTTACCAAGTATGTCTCCTCGCCAAAAAAGCAACCCTTGGCCTATTACCGCCTGGCTGCATTTCCCTCCTGCACCAAATTGAGCCAACTAGGTCCACCAGGCCATCTAACAAGCTCTCAGTCAAGGTCCCCTTCCAGTGAACTTCTCAAGGTCAGAGATCCTTTGAATACAGGGCCCCACTCTGGCTTAGTGCACTTCCACCTGACCTTACTGCTATCAGCAAAATTGGCCTCTTCAAATCAGCACTCAAATCTCAGCTTACCAGCCAACAGACTTGCTCCTGCTTCCCCTGCTTCCCCTGTAACTGTAAACTGACTAAGAACTCCCCCCACCATTTGCACTTATCAGCTACCCACCCAGCATCACTCACACCTCCATTCCAATTTTCCCCTTCCCCCCACTCCCTGCCCCCTTTCCCTATCCACGTGATCCTCAACCCACCCCAGCCTCCACTTTCTTACCCACCCTCTGCCTTAACATACCTTAACCACTATGACAAAGTGACCTTGTGCCCGAGGTTACCGCCATCCTTCCACCTCTGTCTATGTTTACCCCCCCACCTCTATTCTAGGTCTATAGTGTCGCCCAAATAACCTACTTCCCTCCTACATTTCTTTTATCTCTTAGGAAATGTTACAGAAACTGCTATCACCTGTCCCTACTGTATTTTAATTGCCCTACAGCCCTCCTTGTCTTGTTTTTTTTTTTTCCACAATTTCTTGTATTGTACTGTGCTTATCTGTGCCTTTATGTCTAACGTGGAACCTTTGTAAATGAGCTTGTAGCTCAAAGGTTGTAATCCTAGATTTCAATAAATAAAAAAAATACCAGAACTGAGATGTATCCATAGTTTAAATTTAAAGCTAAAAATAATTCATGCAAGTTTCTGAACTTCTTTTGGCTTTCAGCATGTACACTAATGTGTTTTTTAAAATTGTATTCATCTTGCCATGAGAACTTTAATATTTAGTGCACCTGGCCTGCTCCACGACCTCATGGGGAGTCTGACTGACTCACAATGCCACCACAGTCAGACAGAGTCCAGCTGGGCCACCAGCAGTAGATCGAGGATGATCGATTGCCTTGGCTTTTCAAATTTGGCCCCCAGGCCGCAGAGCCCCCAAGCCCTAAACCAGCCAGACAAGCCAGCCCAGCACGCAGCAGACACATGGACAGACTGAGTAGTCTGTGAGAGACCATCCTTCTCCTTCCTACTGCCCACTGCCCAGCCCTGGTGGGCCTTACATACACCTCCCATACAGTACATTGCTCACTGTAGTAGCCTGTTGCCAGTTTGGTCAGGTGTCGGGTGATGATTCGGTTGGCGTCGATGGGTGGCTCCATGGCACAGGCTGCCTCGGCTGCTCTACTCGGTGGTAGTGCCAGAGTTTTTTTGGAGCTGTGTGCTCCCTCCTCCCAACCCACACAGTCGGTCCCTAACCCAGACCCACGTCCCCACTCCAGTACTCCGCGCAGTGGAACTAGTGCACCTACCACTCCTTCTCCTCCTTGCTGATTCTGAATACCTGACTGAGACTGAGTGAGAGTCACCTGATGGGCCAGGTTGATGGGGTCATGGGCTGATCCCGATCACGACCAGACCACTGACTTGCTGCCTTCATATGATTGCTGCCTGACTTTGCTGGAGAACTGACTGGGACCTGCACAGTCACACACTAGTCCCTCTCCAGGCACTGGACACGTCAGGACAGTGGACACAGTTAACTTATTTTTAAATTAGAGGCCCAACTGCCAAACTTCATCCCTGCAGAAAAACGATGCTCGCTCTGTTGCCCACACACCAACACAGATGCCTCCTCTCCTGACAGTCTCCTCTCCTATCTAGGCATGTTCTCCCCACCTCCTCGTGCAGCCAGTCACAGACACTCTCAAGCTCCTGGCTCCTCCTTCTAGCTCTCCTAATTGGTGTTTGCTTCATGTCCAGGAGCCAGGGGTGCATTTTATTGGCTGTAAGGCTCAATGCCGGTGGTTGAGGATCGTTAGATATTCATGGCCCCCGGCCCCTCCCCCAGGAAAGAAAAAAGAGAAACACACTGCAGTGCACCACAAAACAAACCTGGATGGGTCACAGAATCGCCAGCTGCAGTGGATTTCAACTCCACTATTTTATGACTGCAATCCAATGCAATTGCAACTGATTGACTGATCTGCTTCTAGCTAGGCTGATTTTTCACCCTGCCCCCCACCCTCACCCCAGACCTCCTTTAAATACACTCAGACCACTCCCACTGTCCTGGGCAACCATTTTGATTGGTTGCACCTCTTCTGATCTATGTGTAAGACAATTCTCTTGTTTGGGCAACAACCTTGTTGACTCTGTGGAAAATATTTATACTGCCGTCTTCTGGTCTTCACTGCAAGATCATCTTAATCAATTCTGCTCTAGATCTAATCTGAGATCCCTTGCTGCTGCCACCCACTTCCTGCACGCTGGAAGTTTGCAAAACAGTAATTAATTTTGAATGCATCCAGCATAATGGGGGCTTTTTACTTCCTTACTTGCCTCTATCTCTTACTGTTCTGCACCCTGGATTCCCTTGTTAGTCTGCACCGGTCTCCCTGCAGCATGGACAGTTACAGCTCTACTTTGGATTGTCTGGTTTCCTTCGGCACTACAGATTCTCACATACTGGCTTTTATGTTGCCTAATTTAGATCCTCCTTTCCAATCCCCATGGCAAATTGGTACTTCTTCCATGACGGCAACAGAGTGTAGGATCCCACTCACCTCTGCACTGATTGCCCAGCACGCCTTGCTTTTCACAGCCAGGGTTCTTCTTTTTACATTGCTTGGCCCCCTAGGCATACAGCTCAGGGACCCCCCAAAGCTATGTAATAGCAACCCTAAGCGAGTTTCACCTAAAGCTCATAGACTTCTTCTTGAAGCTATCAAGAAAATCTTGCTGCTCTTATTGTTATGTTCTGGTAATGTCGAAATCAACCCTGGTCCTCCTGCAGCAATCTCTTCACCTGCCAACCTAGCCAGTATCAAAGGATTGAGATTTATGCATATTAATGTGTGCAGCCTACTAAAAAAGTTTGCTTCTATTCAAGCATTGACTTCCCATACAATGCCTGATATACTCGTGGTCACTGAGACTTGGCTCAGACCTGGTACCCTAGATAGTGAGGTGAATATCCCATCTTATACCCTGTTCAGAACTGATAGACTCACCAGAGGAGGAGGAGGAGTTGCCATCTATGTCAAGGAGAAATTGTCTGCATCAGTTATAGATTTGTCCTCACTCCCAAAGGAATTTGAGAGCTTGACTCTCAATGTCAAGCTATCTTCCTCTGTCTCAATATGTGTCTTAGGATGCTATAGACCTCCATCCGTGGGGCTACAGTTTCTGGACCATATAACTAATACGATGGGATCCCTTCAATCGGAGATTATTATACTAGGGGACCTAAATATGGACTGGTACTCCAATAGTTCCTTACCCCTAAAGACTATTTGCGACTCCTTTGGTCTTTCCCAACTCATTTCTGAAGCAACACATCCAAACAAAAAGTGCCCTAAAAATAGCAAACTTCTAGATCTCATTTTAGTAAGCAAACCCCATCTGTTTTCACATGCAGGAGTGTGCTTCTCGGATTTCAGTGACCACTGTATTATAGCAGGTGTAAGATCCGCCCCCAAACTATCATCCCTTTCCAAATTCTCACTCAAGAGGAAACAGCATCATTTGGACATCTACGCATTCCTCTCTGACTTGTGAGATTCCTTGAGATGGCAGGATTTTTACTTGGCCAACTCAGTGCCTGCGGCCTATGATATCTTCCAGGAAATCATGTTGGAGCTCTGGATAAACATGCACCATTAGTCCAGATTTGTTCTAAAAATAAATTATGTCCTTGGTTTATGGCCCAATTAAAGGCCTCCCTGTTGCACAGAGACTGGCTTTGGAAAAAAGCTTGAAAATCAAAACTTCCAGATGACTGGACATCATTCAGGAAGACTAGAAACCACTGTACCAATCTGGTTAGGAAGGCTAAGGCTAGCTATTTTTGCAGAGAACTGGAAGCTTTCACCAAGTGCTCGGCAAAATTCCAGAAAACCATCAAGGATATTCGAGGGCACGTGGCTATGAACAACTTACCCACATAAATCGCCACTGGTGCAACTTCAGTGTCGGATAAATCGACTATCCTCGACACTTTTAATAACCATTTTGCTACTGCAGGTCTCACTTTTGATGCCTCCCCTGCCAATAACCTCCGCTCTAGTCTTGGAGCACCAGACTTACCAGATCCAGTCACAAGCGTAGCCTTCTCCCTCCAGCCTACCACTCTGAGAGAAGTTGAGTATCTCCTCCTACAACTGGATACCAGGAAGTGCGAAGGGGCAGACAACTTGGACCTATTCTTCCTGAAGCTTAGTCGTCACATCCTGGCTGTGCCCATAATGCACCTTTTTAACCTCTCCCTTTTGCAGGGCAATATTCCTCCCATATGGAAAACAACTCACGTAAACCCCCTTTTTAAATCTGGAGACCCCAGTGACCTCCCTACTTCCCACCCTTTCCAAACTGTTGGAGAAAATAGTGAGTGTGCTGCTTTGGAACTACCTTGAAAGTGGGAATCTACTCAGTCCTTATCAGTCAGGATTTAGGCCTCATCACAGTATTATTTCAGCCCTTGCAAAGGTCACCAATGACTGGCAGTGTGCCTTGGATTCGAAGAACTTTGTTTGCACAATATTTCTAGACTTAAGCAAGGCATTCGATACAGTTGACCACGAGCTGCTCCTTGTCCCCCTCAGAAACATTGGCTGTGACCCCCCCATCACTGAGGTAGTTCTCGAACTATCTAACAGGGTGACAGCAGCAGGTCAAAACTGAAGAGAAATTCTCATCCCTGAAACCTCTACTGTGGGGCATACTGCAAGGCTGTATACTGGGTCCATTGCTTTTTGCAATTTTCCTTAACAATATTGATGCTGACATCAAATCTGCTAACATCCACCTATTTGCCGATGACACAGTACTTTATATAGGAAGACCCTCTCTGGAAGCAGCTTGTAGGGATCTACAACGGGAATTTAATCTTCTACAACTTCAACTACTGCACCAGAAACTGCTCCTGAACGCTAAAAAAACAAAGGCGATGCTTTATTCTCCCTTTGCATACATCAATAACCCCACAACTCAAGGTAATATTCCCCAGATCCACACTCTTCTTGGTGAATCGCTGGAATATGTTACTAAATTCAAATACCTGGGGGTGTGGATTGACCAAAAGCTTTCCTTTTGTGATTACATTGAGGATCTCTTAAAGAAGCTAAGGCAGAGGCTTGGACTCTTCTATAGGATCAAGAATTTTCTAACACTGGAAGCCAAGAAGAGACTGGTCCAAACCACACTGCTTACCTTATTGGACTATGCAGATTTCCTTTATAGCCAAGGCCCCGTGTGTGCCCTGGCTAAATTAGACACACTCTACCATCGTGCCTTGAAGTTCGTAATTGGTCTCCCATACTCCACACATTATTGCTCCCTTTATGCCGCGGTAGGTTGGTCATCCCTTAACTACAGAAGACAGAGGAATGCAGCTCCCTGGACATTTAGGGCCATCATGAAGATGTTGCCTCAGTACATCTTGGATTGTCTTCCTCTAGGTGTGATAGGTAAATATGCCTTAAGAAGTTCCTCCGTTATCTCCCTTGCAGTACCGAAGTTCAAGTCGTGCTTCGGCATGTCTGCCATATCTCACGCTTTAACCTCTCTCTGTAACATCTTGAAAAAAACCCTGAAGTTAGCTTACCTAATCAAACTCAGCCTTCAAAGCACTTTATTCTCACTCTGTCAAGAAATTCTGTAACTGCTTCCCCTGATGTCACCTTCCCCTATCCTCAGCTCCATCTGCTCCAGTACATCCCTTTACTAGTGCTTCTTTCCCACCCCTCTTGGGCAATGCTACAGCCTATAAGAACTTACCTGGCTGCTCCTTCTTTCCTGACCCTGTGTTTTTTTCCTTATCACTAGTTCCTTTTCCATGTCACCCTGGCTCCCACCTACACTCCTTGCTTACCCCCCTTGACACCATCATGGTGTTTTGTTTTCCACTCCCTAACTGTTGCTACCCTCACCCCTGCAATCACTACATGCCCTTGCGGGCATGTACCATGTATCTCTCCTTACTCACCCTCTTGCATCCCCTTCTCCACCCCTCCCATGCTCCACCAAGCTCCTTCAATCAATAATTATGTTCATGGATGCTTCAAATACACACTGTACAGTAGTAGCCACAGACATTGCCATCTATTTCCAGATATTTCACAAAATTTCTGAAGAGTTTCTCTCTGCTGCCCCTACTGTGGAAATGCAGAAAGCAGGAGATATTTCTGGAAATATCACAGAAATTTCGGGAAATAGCTGGCAGTGTCTGTGGCTGCTACTGTAATTATAGTTGCGTATGTTCAACCCGTATATACTGTACTGCAGTTGATATACTTTTTAGCTGTATACTCTTCATGGTTTTAGCTTAATGGCTCTTTTTAATACTCTATTTCATGTGTATTATAAACTTCCTGTGTATAATTACTGCTCTGTGTAAATACTATGTAAGTGTGAATTCATTTTGTATATATTGTTTACCCAATTATGATGTAACTGAGTATTCCTTTGTATGTATTGTTAACCTCTCCTTTCCAGGTCCATCTTGAAAATGAGCTTGCTAAACGATGTTTGCATGGTTAAATAAAGAGTTTGATTGATTGACTGATTGATTGCAACTGCATTGAACTGCAACTATTTGAACTATCAATGACTGCTCTGGGGTCTAGTTTGATCATGTTGTTATGTCATAAGGCTGGATAGCACTTTTTATTAATGTGAATTTATCACCACTGATAGTCAATGAATATATTAATACAATTTGAAGGAGCTTCAAGAAAGCCCATAAGATATTATTATGTTCTGCACTGTTATCACATTTAGTGAGAATAAAACCTTTATAACACACTCATGACTTTACTGTTCATTAACAGATCTTATCCTCAAATGTGTAAAAAATACATTATCCCACTGTAGCCAATTATATATCCCCTATTCCCCTCCAAAGTTTCTATTCTACAATGCATAATTTGTATTGCTGGATAACACTTTTTATCACTGTGAATCTATCAGATTTGGTGGCTCAAAAATATATACAATTCAAGTGGGTTCCTAGAGAAGCTCATAAAGGATATTGTAAAATGGTGATGACACAATTAAGCATCCCGAGTAGCCCAAACCTGTCACATGTGAGTATGTTAATATAGCTTAATACCTGTCTCTGAGTATGTTAGTAAAATTAACCCTTCCAGAAAAAGAGATTGTTATTGAAATGAGGCAGAATACATGACAAATCCCCATGAAAGCAGCCCCCTAAAGAACAAAGACCCCCCCAGACCAACAAAGAAACAAAAATTATTCCAAATCCCCAAACAAGCAACCCCCACCTACAGGACAATCCCCTCAACCAAAAAAGAAACAGGAATTACTCCAAAATGACCCAAAAAATCAAATACTGAAACTCCACTCAGGTGTAGTATAGAACTAAGAACCACAAACCAGTAAAGGAACCTTGGTGTTAGTATAATGGACAATCCTAAGATTTAAGATCAATGTGAGAGAATAGTAAAGAAATTATACCAAATAACTGGCTGCAGTAAGAGGATTTTTGTTTTGCAAATAGAAGGGTTCTGGTGATGCTCTACAGATCTTTGTTGAGGCCTCACTTCAAGCACTGTGCCCAGTTTTGGCACAGTATTGTAAGGTGAATATCAAACGAGTGGAGGGAGCTCAGAGGAAAAGCAACCAGGAAGATGAGGGGAGGGACAGGACTATGAGGACAGTCTGAGAGGACTGGTCCCATTTTCACTTGTGAGGAGAAGAATGAGAGGAGTCATAATACTGCTACACAAAGATAGTTAAGGTAAGCATTTAATAAAGTGCTTGAACTTGAACTAAAGAAGAGACAGTGTAAATAACAAACTCTGGTAACAACCGATATGGCTGTGGAAAGCTTTTAGGAGTGCTTCATTCCTTTCATTTACATAATGCTGCCCTGATGTCTGTGGAGTATTGTACCCTTCCCCCACCCCCACACACCAAAAGACACTCCACTCACCTCTCCCACTGAACCAGATACCCAATGATGATGCTTAACATATGCTCCCCACTGGCAGCAACCTAAAAAGATTTGTTTAAAGCCAATTAGCAGCTGTCAATCCCTTAGTGCAGAGCGCCTCCGAACTGTTCAGTGTTCAGTAACAGTAAGGGCATGAATGAATGGTGATGTATTTGCCTAAAGTAAGACCTGACTGGTTGAGTCTCAGCCAACCATGTTTTATTACAGATAAATACCTGTCACCATTCATTCATTCATGCCCTTACTGATCTTACTGTTTGTCTCCCCACCCACCCTGAAGATCTCCAGGTACCCAGCTATACATGCTATCCCCCACTCTCTGTGCCATAAGCAGCAAACAGTCCTAGCAGTAAAGAACAAATAAATATTTTTTATCCTTCCCCCAACAGATGTCCATGTTGAACTTGTTTGTGTCTCTGTGTGAATGACATTGTATGTTCTTGTCCCTGAGCTCCTTTCTCTCCAGTGCATCATGTGAGCCACAATGCCCAGCTTGAGCATTGCTGTCTGTGATGGTACCTGCTAACCTGCCCCATGAATCTCCTAGTGTTCATGCTGTTTCAGTGTGCTCCCCGCCCATGCACAATACAAGGAGCAAGAGTGCTGAGAAGTGAGGCAGCATTGCATGCAGAGCTGTAGCTTAATCCTGGGTGGTGGAGACAGAGAGAAACTTTCAGGCTGCAGGGACAGACACCAAGAAGGAGAGGCAGCAGCCCTCCTCGAAAGAGACTGCAGAAATGAAAGAGGTGGTGAGTGGCACCAGTGTCAGGGACAGAGCAGAGAGAGAGAGACCCCAGATAGTGACAGCAACATGCTAAGATGTGGTGAGTAAGCAGAATGAGAGTGCTCACCAGGTGACAGGCTGTCACTATTGCAGCACTACCTTGGCAGTGTGAAATTGGGGGTAGTGTAATGTAGTGACCATACTCACGATGTCCGGTGACTCCCAGACCTGCACCTAAACAAATGTGCATTTCATTGGGTGGCCCATATCCCAGCAGTGTCATCTCCCTCACCCCACCCCACCCCCAAGACAGACACAGCAACAAAGACAGCCACTTCCAGTATGGCATATATGTGCAGGTCAAATGCATTCCAGTCATAGATGGTGTCAACCCCCCCAAAAAGCAGAGACGTGGAGTACAGTGTGTGCCTCAGCAAAGTTGCCATCCATTTTTTTGCCATTCACTCTTCTGGCACCTTGCTGTCAGTTTGACTCTGTTTGTCTTTCTGAAGTCCAGTGCAAGCAGACAGCACATACAGAAAGGCAGAGAAAGTGGCAGCAAGAGTGCTGTGACCAGGACAGAGAGCAGTGCTGCAGAGTTTTCCATTCAGCATGTAGGAGCGGACATCAGAGAGAGAGAGAGAGAGAGAGAGAGACAGGAGAGACACAGCGTAAAACAAACTTAGTGCATCTATTCCACCACCGCACAAGAGGAGCACACAGACAGAGCGAGAGACAAATATGTGGGTCACATATCTGCCACTTCACATTGACTAGCACAGTGTAGGAAGGGCACTGGATGGGCACCCCTGGGCAGTTGCTGCCCCCTATACCTCCATCTCACATCAACACATATGGAATAATCTGCAGTAGCCAGAGACTGATGTAGGTTACTCATCTTCCCCCTCCACACTCATCCCACGCTACACAGGCTGGCACAGTGACAAGGTAATCTCCAGGTGGGCAGCCCAAGGCAAATAGTGGACTGTGACCTGGTAGAAGTTGGTGATTGATGCCCCCTCCACAACCATCCCACCACTGCTCATTGGCTGCCCCAGCCAGAGACAGAAATGTGAGTTGCACATTTGCCACACCACACCTGGTTCTAGCTAGCCTGGTGGGCTCCAGGTGGGTGGAAATGGGATTGCGGTTCAGATCCAGTCGGTGGTCTGAGGCTATTGGCACCCAACATATCATTCCCCATCTCTGCACGTGTGAAGCATTTTCTTCTTCCATTCCACCTCCTGCATGGGTAGATCCTGCCAGACAAACCTTGAAGAGTACTACAGCTGGTTGATGTGGGAAATGGACAGGGGCCATGCAATGGATGTCCTGTATTTAGACTTCAGCAAAGCCTTTGATTCAGTGATGCATGGGAGGTTGGGGGGGAAACTGGACTATGTGGGGGCGGGACCAAAAATGGTGAAATGGATCACAAACTGGCTAAAGGGGAGGCAGCAAAGGGTGGTGCTTGTGGGGGGGACCTCTCATTGGTTAGTTCTGTACAAGTAGCAGAGTTGGGGGTCCGGTGCTCCAGTCAGACCTGCTGCTGTAATGGAGCTCGAGCCTGCATGAATACAACAGGACAGCTAAACTAAGTTCCCTTAATCCCTACACATGGAGGGCTGCTGCACAGATAATTGCTACAGCCACTCAGGCACCACTGGGGATTTAAAATAAGAACTGGACTATGGCAGGCGGCCTGCCATCTGCCTCCTCCTCCTCCTCCTCCTCCTACACTGACTGCTTGCAGCACTTGCCCAGCTCCTACTCTGCTACCAGTGCCCACCAACTGTCAGTAGTGTCGGTGGGCGGCCCCCCTTGGATTGGTCAAGCGAGCTCCTTGACTTATTACTAGCCCCTGCAACCAATGCTCTCTTTTGACTTCCTTCTGTGTCTGGTTGCATTTGCCTGTTTCCAAACACCCAATAAACTTTTTCCGAGTGTCTACTTAGATACAGAATATTAAATATATAAAAATAAAATGTAATTGATTTGAAGAAGATAGAAGCCTTTATGTATGGTTGGAGAATGCTGAAATCTCATCTCGATTATTTTACTTTCTTGTTGCTATTTTGTATTTTCAGGTTAAATCAAATATAATAAAATATCATTTTTTTTTGAGAAGAAAGAAGCTTTTATTATGGCTCTTTTTGGTTTGAACCATGCACACTGAAGCATTGAAGCAGTCAGATCACCATGATTTCAGCAACCTTGCACAATCCCTCTGATTCTAAAAAACATGTATCACAATGGTTGAATAATTGTAGGTCTATATTCATAACAAGTGTACCTTTTTTCACTATCCTTTCAAATGTCTTTAATTCATTATAATATACACTAAAGAAGAATTATCTTAATTAGTTTATTTAAGGTTTCATAATTTGACCATCTACAATTTTAATGACCTCCCGAGTCCCAATCCTGGAGTCATCAATGTGTTTTATCTAAACATTTCTTTGCTCAGTTCATCAATGGTCCAATAAGATTTAGAATAAAATAACTTTAGATCAAAACTGTATAAACTTTGGGTTAATTTTGTGCAAATATTACCATCTCTCCAAGTTGAAAATGAATAGGAAATTAAGTGTACATACCTTTGCATTTCTCCACACTTTTACTTTGGAAATGTTTAAAAAAAATATGAAAAAATAACACTTAACCTTTTGCACAGATCTTGACCTCCCATAAAGGGAACGGCTTAAAACTTATTCGGGAGTTATTCAAGAGGTATCCCAAGGTCAGGATTTAGTAAACTATACATTTAATGCATTTTAATAATAGAAGTTGACAAAGATGACATTATAAAAGAAAATATCAGTGGTGCAGCATAGCTGCCTAGAAGGTATCAAACCATTTGCTTCTAAAAGTTTCACAGACTGTTAGGTCTTCTTTATGTGTGTGAGCATTGTTTTCTTTTGTGTCTTCCTTCTTCCTCCTATCTGGTCAGTGTCAGTTTCACATATAGATTTTGCTGGCTAGTAATTATTAAAATTAATCTGCTGCTTTTTTCCTGAAATGATTTAACATGATCCCATCCTGAAAATATCTAATGTGCCCCCAATAAGCAGATCATTTTGTTTCAAGCTGTTTTTCTTCTTCATATCAAGAACTAAAAAATGTAACTGAAGCGCTGTACATTGCTAGAATAACTTAGGATCTGCTGTTAAATTAGGCATGACGAGAAATAAACCATATGTTCTTGTCTCAGTGTAGTGGTTTCAGAAATCAGGCTGTCAGAAATGCAATAGGAGTTATCCCAAACAAATGTAAATATCTCTAAAAGTATACGAGTTACTCATAACCCATAAGTATGAAAGTTGTTCTGGACAAAAGTAACCATTCAAATGAGCCTATTTATTAAGCCGCACTAATTATATTTTTTAAACTATGGCCATCTGATTACCTGAATTTTCATTTTTTGTCACAATTTTCACCTTTCAGATGGCTATATTTAAAAAAATCTAATGAATTCAGATTAGTGACTACCCTCATTTTAAAGGTAATTTTGTCCTGAACAACTTTCGTGTTGGTTGTATGTTGGTAACTTGTATACGTTCCAAGATATTTACATTTGTTTGGCATGACTCATACTGAGTTCACTCAGAGAGAAAAAAAGTAGGTTGTTTGGAAGATCACATTTTACAAAATATAAATAATTCAGATTAGTGACTACCCTCATGTGAAAGGTCTTTTGCCCTGAACAACTTTCACACAGTTTTTTTTGTGCACCTTGAATAGTTTTAAAGATTTAGATTTGTTTGGAAGGTGCGCGCAATTGTTCTCAGAGAAAAGCAGCTTGGAGTTCTGTGTCCATCATTCTAAAAAGAAAGAAGGGAGTATTTTTTAACTGCCATAGGGATTTGTAGTGTTATGGAAGGATACACTGAAAACTACTAAAAAACGTGTTCCACGGAAACCCCTTTTCAAGCTAAGATGATATGGCTGTTGGCTCCACCCACAGCCATAAAAAGGAGCCATAAAATACAACTCATAGGTGAGCCAATCAGGAGTGAGCATAGGATGAACATTTTCAACCAGAGAGTAGTGTCAGCATGGGATAGTTAACCAGGATCAGTAATACACAGTCCAGTGGACAAAAATCAAAAGAACAAAGAATACAAGAGTTGCCTGGCATCTACAGTAGCTGGCCCTGGATGTAAATGTATATATGTGAGATGATTTGCGGCAGGGGGTTGGCAGTGAGGTGGGGTGGGCAAGTAGTAACATGTCCACACACACAGTAATGCACAATCAACAATTCACATACATGGGGTTACTAATGCACACACCAATACACACAGTCAGACACATTGCGAGCGCGCGCGCACACACACACACACACACACTATGCAGCTGCCTGTAACATGGTGCTAAACAGAGTAAAGCTGACCTGTAATAAGGTGTGCTGCTTTGTACTTGGTGCAGATAACCACACTCGTAGTTGAACCCTTTACGCACTCACTAACTGGTTACTTTTACCCAGCAGAATAAAGCTCCAGACCTGTTTGGTAACCAAAAAGGTGCTCCTGGGCTTAACATCCCCTGTTTTAACAAATCACTTCCACACTGCTTCCAACAATAACAACACCAGGAACATGCCTAGGAATACCCTTAGGCCTCCTTTCTGGCATATTCATCTGGGCAAGGGGTCATTTGATGTCAGGGCAACTAATTGGTTAAATGAACTGCCGAATACACTGCTGAATCTCCCCAAGATTAATCAGTTCAAGAGATTTTTTCAGTCTGCCCTGGCAGTCCAATGCAATTGTAACTAATAAACTGTTTTATACTGTTTCTCTCTGTGCATATCCTATGATTTATAAGAAAATGATCTGTATGGATTTTCTCAAAACTGCATGTAATTGTTCTGTCTTAAGTGTTTTGAGCCTGACTCGACTGCATTTGCTCTGGAACTATGTTTTTTTGTGACTATTTGACTTGGAATCTTTGCAAATGAGCACTTGTGCTCAAAGGTATCTCCAAAGTTTTCAATAAATAAATAAGCCGGCCCGGTGGTGCAGAGGGTTGAGGTGCTGGACACCACACCATGAACCACGCCGGCGATCTGGGTTCAGAAACAGACTTGGGTGCCGGGGGCTGGCAGGGGGAAGGAAAGGATTGAGCATCCAAAGGACTGCTCTCCTTTCCTGGGAGGGCTGGGGGATAGCTCCACTCTGTAGTTGCCCCTGGTAGAGACCAGGGGTACTGCTCATAGTGGTGCAGGAGGGACCAAGAAAGCCAGAAAACAGCTTTGGTGCCACTGGATGATGGCACCCATTCTCCATGTCACTGGAACCTATGGGACGGGAGCCTCCTCCACCACAGCAGCACCCCCAGACCATGGAAAAGTAGTGTGCTGGGCTAACCCATCCCCTGGTGCCTTCCCCCTCACGGGAGGGGGACCCGCCTGACGATGGGATATGCCGAGGAGAACTCGGGGGTTGGCTGCAATATGTGGGTGAGAGGGGTGAGCTCCAGAAGAGGACTGCCAGGGCATGGAGCACTAGGCAGCCCGAAGGAGAGACGGACACTGGAGTGTGTGGGAGGAAGGTTAAAAAAGATCACACAAAAAATAAATAAATAAAATACCAACATACAGGCACACAAGCACAAATGACAACATGCACACACACACACATGCACACACACACACACACACACACACACACACACACACACACACACTCTAATGTACCCAGACACAAAATAAATACATTAAAAAAGTATATTTTCCAGATCATTCCACCACTTTGTTATTAGTCCCGCTTATTTTCAAAAACTGAATTAATATGCTGTAGATGACAAACTGTTCTGTTTATACCGCCTATGACCAAAAGTCACCACTCTCCGGTATCTGGTAAATCTATGGAACATTGTGCTTGTTACAGTCTCAAAGTTCTAATGCTCTGAGATACAAAAACTCTTGTATTCAAAATAAAAAATGTTCTAGTTTGGTAACCATAGAAATTTACCCATTACTACATATCCAAAGTTTGAAATATCCTGCTGAAATGTTTTCTTTCTATAACAGCAAATGAAGCTTTAATATCCCAAATAAAGTCTATTTTTTTTTTTAAAAAGCACATGAATTTATAATGACAAGGCAAGGCACCAGGTGGCCCAAGCAGTCCTTTTCTGTCAACAGAGTCTATATTTTAATGGGTTGACTTTCACCAATAATTTGAGATACGGGCCCAGATATTCAAACTGCGCCAGTCTGAGGCGCAAGCCCCTGCGCCGCTCAAAATAGTTGCGCAGGGGTGTGGCCGGGGTGATATTCAAAGGAGTTGCGCTGTTGAGCAACTCCTTTGAATATCACCCACGAGCCACAGCACTTGCGCATGGCGCAGTGGAACTTGCGCTACCGCAAGTTGCCAGAGTTGAGCATTAAACTTGCGGTGGCGCAAGTACCATTGTGCCATGCGCAAATTTCCGATATTCAAAAGGTGACATGCAAATGGGGCCATAATTTATGCAAGGCGCAGGGGGCCATTTGCATCTATTTATAGCCCCATTTGCATACCATTTGCATGTAGGTGCGCCGATCCCTGAGGACTTGTTCCTGGCCGCCCCTGCCAGGCAGCAGCCGTCGGGACCGGCCTACAATGCAACCGATCGCGGGCATCACAGTTATGACACCCCCCACACATCTCCACAGCCTGATCGCGGGCAGAACACGTACATGTCGCCCCCACACATCTCTCACAGCCCGATCGCGGGCAGAACACGTCCATATCGCCCCCACACACATCTCCACAGCCCGATCGCAGGGCAGAACCTGTATGACCCCCAGTGCCCGATCGCGGGCAGAACCTATGTAACCCCCAGTGCCCGATCGCGGGCAGAATGTAACCCTCCCCCAACCCGAATAACTCCCTGGTGGTCCAGTGGACCGTAAAGCCCGATCGCGGGCAGAATGTCACAACACAACCCCCAAACATCTCCCTGGTGTCTAGTGTCCCCCCCACCCACCGAAGCCCCTCCACCCGCTCCCCGCGGCGGCGGCGACAGCATCCCACCCGCCTCATTGGTGGGCAGCCCATACATGATATCCAGATTTGTGAATGATCATTCAAAATCTGACCGTCATACGGCGGGCTGCACGCTCATTGCTGTAGTTTGCACCACGGGCGGCAGCCCACCGACAGTCAGTCGGCGGGCGGCGGGCGGGCAGGCGGGTGGATGCTGTCGCTCACGCCGCGGGGGAGCGGGTGGAGGGCTTCGGGTGGGTGGGGGGACACTAGACACCAGGGAGATGTTTGGGGGGTTGTGTTGTGACATTCTGCCCGCGATCGGGCTTTACGGTCCACTGGACCACCAGGAGTTATTCTGAGTTGGGGAGGGTTACATTCTGCCCCGATCGGGCACTGGGGGTTCTACAGGTTCTGCCCGCGATCAGGCTGTGGGAGATGTGTGTGGGGGTTCGTACTTGTACTGCCCGCGATCGGGCTGTGGGAGATGTGTGTGGGGAGGGTTCATGTACGTACTGCCCGCGATCGGGCTGTGGGAGATGTGGGGGGGTTTCATGTAACTGTGATGCCCGCGATCGGGCTGGTGGGGGGGCACAGGGACCGAGTTGGGGGCCAGCCAGGGGTGGCAGCTGCTGTGTTGCGCCCTGCAATACAGCAGCTCACCTGTGGGTGGCCCTCAACTTGATCCTTTTTTTTTTGGCTCAAGGTTGTGCAGGCGCAGGTTGGGGGTTGCGCATGCACAACTCTGCACAACCCGACTGAATATCAGGTTGCGCAGGTTATGCATGGTTCCTCCCCCTCCTGTTGAGCATGCATTCATTTGCATTGCTCTTTTGCGCAACCTGTTGTCAGTGGAGCAACTGCCTCCTGCTGAATATCGCAGAATGGCGCAATGTAGGACTTGCGCATGCGCAACCCTGTTGCGCATGGAGCAACCCTTTTGAATATCTGGGCCACTGTATGTAGAAGAAAATAGCACATTTTCTAAGTATGGTGACTGTTTTTCTATGTGTATGTTTGTGTATGTGTGTTGGTCCCTGGGCCTTTTTCTGCATAATTTTCTATGTTTCTATAAAGGGAATAATTTTCAAAGTAGTTATTGTTAGGTAGGGGTAGCCATTGTCCTGACCTCATCCCACACTGGGGAAGATCACAGAAACTTTAGAAAATGTGTGTTCTAAGAATTAGGAACAGGAAAATGCATTGAAACTGCATCACTTATGGAGGGTTCCAGCAAACTGCCATTTTGTGATGGATCCTTTTGCCATCCATAGGTTTAAATAGGACTGGAACTTTTATTTCTAACATGATTACAATAATAGCAGTATCTTATAGAACATCTATAAAAACTAACTAAGCAAACCAAAGCACCCTAACGTATTAGTGATGCTCTGTGGATCAAAATATAAACAGAAATTACTTGAAAAGGCCCACAGTATCAAACACTGCATACCTCCCCAAACCAAGAAGTTAAACTAAAAACAGAGCACATCAGACACAAACAGTACTAATATTATCAACGACTGTGTACATATAAAATGGGCCAAGATGGCAGTCACAAATATGGTTCTCTTATTGGGCAAACTATAGTAGGTTACCTGCCATGCCTATTTGCACTCATCACTGCACAGTGTTGCATTTTCTAACAAAAACAAAACAAAAACAGAGGCACAAAAAAGGCCTTGCTATCTCAAGTAAGTCATAGGCTGACCATTGTTGTTTAAGGTACAATTGCAGTCTTTATTTCTGGTGCAAACAGCAATCCAGCAGCAACGTGAGGGCTAAGAGCCCAATGTTTCATGTTTGTCCATGCAGTTTTTTTTCCCTTTCTCTGCTGGACTGTTGTTTGCACCAAAATTTAAGATTCCATTTTAAACAATGGTGTTACTTCAGATGGTAAGGCCATATTTGTGCCCATTTGTTTTTTGAAATTTAATATACTTTATTAAGTTTCAAAATGTACAGAACAAACCACATATAAACTATAACAACATATACAACACATACAACACAACCTCCCTCCCTCTCTCCCCCTCACCCATATTTGGAGGTATTTATAAACATTAGTAAAACAGTCCATCCTTTTGAGGGGCACAGCAAAGAAAAAAGAAAAATCCTATAACTCTATCAAAGAGGACACTAAAAAGTGTACATCCACACACGGGCTTAATTTGTGCCCTGTATCAGCATACTGTGTAGGATATACTGGATATACTGGACAAAAGAAGGCCATCATGGCCCATCGAGATTGTCCCCTACAATAGTGGGTCATATTCATTCATTTTTTGTTAACCAAATATCCAATTTGTTTTTAAAGGATTCAATTATTTTTGAGTTTACTATAAATTCAGGAAGTTGATTCCATTTCTGTGGAGCCCCAACACTAAAAAAGTTGTTTCTTTTATTTGTATTAACCCGTTCTACACTTAGTTGTTTGTTATGTAGTCTACCAACTATGCGTTTTTTTAGCATATGACAATCCTCATTGTTTCATCTATAATGGACATTTTAATATATTAAATAAAAATAATAAGTCCCCTCTTAATCTTCTTTGTTCGAGAGAGTGTAGACCTGTTTTTGTCAATCGTATGTTGTAAGAATCTTTTTTAGTCTAGGTATCATCTTAGTCAATATTCTCTGAACCTGTTCCACTCTTTAAGTGTCTCTCTTAAGATATGGATTCCAGTATGCGCGGAACCATAATCCAAATAGGGTCTGACATACGATCTAAATAAAGTCACCAAACACTGTTCAGATTTGTTTACAAAGGTTTTATTTATCTGCTTCAACATAACATTAGCAGTATTTGCCACTCTGTTGCAGTGTGAATCGGCAGATAATTTAGCATTTATCAGAATCCCCAAATCTCTTTTCCACTCAGAGTATTTGATTTGTTTATTATTTAACCAATAGGTGTTTTGGGGATTTCTATTCCCAAAATGCAGAACCACACACTTGCCCGTGTTGAAATCCATAAGATTTCTCTTTGCCCACAGTTCTATAGTTTCTAGATCTTTCTGAAGAATGTTCCCATTTAAAGTTGTATCTACTCTTCCTCCCAGTTTGGTGTCATCAGCGAATTTAGAATTAAAATTACTAGAAGTTATATTTAGGTCACTGATAAATAAATTAAACAGTGTTGGCCCCAAGACCGAGCCCTGGGGAATACCACAAGTCACCTTGCATGGTTCAGACAAGAAATTGTTTACCCTAACTATCTGTGTTCGACCCTATAACCACTGAGATACCCAGTTTAATATATATCCTGAAAAACCAAACTTACACATTTTCTCAATGAGTAATGAATGGGGCACTTTATCAAAAGCTTTACTGTAGTCCAAGAGTATAACATATGATGGAATATGGGTATCCAAATACCTACTAGTGTTATTATAAAAGGAAATCAAGTTTGTTGTACACGAAGATCCTGTTTTAAAACCATGCTGTGTTAAATCCTGTATCCCAAGAGACTGTATTTCCAAGTCAATGTGTGATTTAAGTATTCTTTCCATGGCCTTGCCAATTATTGATGTAAGACTTATTGGTCTATAATTTTGAACCTTTGTTTTGTTTCCCTTTTTTAAAATTGGGACCACAATTGCAGAACACCAGTCATTTGGTATACTGCCTTCTGTCAATGATTTGTTAAATATTAAAGTTAATGGAACAATAACTGAATCAATAGTTTCTTTCAAAAACCCTGCATTGATGTTATCAGGTCCCGAGCTAGTAGATTTTTTTAGTATTGAAATTACATTTCTTACTTCTTGCTCATTAATTATTGGATATGATGGATTTAAATTACACCTTGGATAATAATTATCTTTATTATAGAAGACAGAGGAAAATATTCGTTAAATATCTTGGCAATTTTTTGATCATCTTTAACAGATTTCCCATCAAATGTCATAGGTCCAATTTTTCTAGAGTCTCCTTTTTTACTATTTAAATAAGAATGAAGTGATTTTTTGTTTGACTTTGAATGTGCTAAAGTAAATTCTAATTTGTTTTTTGCTTGTTTAATTAGTTTTTTTAGATGAGTTACTGAATTTTTATATCTAACCCTAGTACCCGGGGTACCATTAATTTTTAATTTCTTAAAGAGGTGCTCTTTTATTTTTATTTGCCTATGTATATCTTTATTAAACCAAATAGGTATTTTATCTTTTTTGTTGTATTTGGATTTTAAGGGAACATAGGTCTGTTCTAGCTCATTTATAGTTTGCTTAAATATGTCCCATGCTTGGGTTGTAGATTTATTTTGAAACTCACTTTTCCAATCAATTTGGTTTAATAAAAGATTAATTTGTTTAAAGTTAGCTCTGTTATAATTTTTTTGTAATATTCCTGAAATTGCTTTACTTTTAGTAATACTTATATTTAAAACTACTGCATTATGGTCACTATTTCCAATGGGAGCAGAAACATCTATATCTGACACTAAACTTCCTGAATTGGTAATAATTAGATCCAATATATTATTTCCCCTAGTAGGGTCTTTAACTAATTGCTCTAGGTCTTGGTCGATACATAAGTCAGTTAATAGTTTTTCCTGTGAAGTTACTCCAGTGAATATTTCCCAGTTTCTTTCTGGCATATTAAAATCACCCATAATAATCACATCATGTTTTTCTACAGTGTCAGATATTTGGTTAAATAACTCGTTTGTATATTCAAAGTCAGATGAGGGAGGTCTATAACAGACTCCTATAACTAATTTGGGTTGTCCCTTAAATTGCAGTTGTACCCACTATGATTCAGTGCTGGAGTTATTTATCATTTCCGAAGATATTATATCATTAAGTACAAATACACAAACCCCACCTCCACTTTTATTCTGTCTGTCTTTATGATACAACTTATAGCCAGGGATCTCCTTTACCCATTTAGATGATGAATCCCACCATGTTTCAGTTATAGCAATAATGCCAATATCCAACAATTTACATTTACTTTCCAATTCAGCCATACTTAAATTATTCAAGGATCTTGCATTAAAGCTAAGGACTTTACAATATTTAGTTGCTGGTTGTTTAACATTGGTGTTAGTCCCTTTTAGAGAATTTAGACCTTTCCAATTCTTCCCCTCATAATCTAGTTTAAATTATTTATTTCTGCTGCAATTTTTCTACCGAGTATAGTATTACCCCTTCTACTCAGGTGAAGTCCATCCTAGCAAAAAAGTGAGTCCCTTCCACAAAAATCTTCCCAGTGTTGAATACATTTTATCTCCTGCTTCAAACACCACATTCTTAACCAGTTGTTTGTTTCTTTAATTTTATTTGTAATAGCATGAGTGGCCCTAAGTACTGGTAGTATCTCTGAGAAGCAGACTGTACATCCTTTTTCCACCAAGAGATTATTTAGTGCCACATAGCTTTCCTCTGGTTGATTACTGTCAGATTGGTAAACATCGTTAACCCCTGCATGAATTATTACTAACGGGTTATGTCCTGCTTGGGATAATATAGGATTTAACATATCGGTGATATCCACTATTTTAGCTCCTCTATAACTTAAACAAGTTCTATTAACTTTATCAGGATTGCAGATTGCCCTATCTATGTGCTTAGTTATTGAATCACCTAGTACGACAATTTGTCTTGATGGAACATTCAATGGCACTGAAAGATTTCTATCCATTAAATTTTCAATTCTCTTATTTATTGATTGATTGTCAATTCTTTGCTTTGATTTAGAAGCTAGAGTCGATGAGCTATCAAGGTTTATTAATGGTTCCTGAATGTTTTGGTCAATTACAATTTTCCCAGTCTCCAAATAAGAAACATCTGAAGATGATAGTGATTGCAAAATGCTGTTATTTAGATCATTAGAGAGTATCTGGAAATTATTTTTTAATTGGAATTTCAAACTTGTTAGCTTTACGTCCTTTTTTAATTGCTCTACCTGATGATACTGTCACCCAATCATGTTCCTCTGTGTCCTCCTCTCTAACCCTTTTTCTGATGACATCTTGTTTTTTGTTTGTTGTGATAATTTCAGGCACCAATGGTTCTTGTAACAAATGTAATTCTTGGTTAACAGTGCTTAATGTATCATTATTTATTGTAGATACTCATGAAATTTCGTTTCATTCATTATGACGTCTCAACATGTCTGCCTGGCTATTTTCTAATATAATTAGTCTTTTCCCAAAAGTGCCTAGTTCTTCTTCCATGGCTTTGTTAACTAAACATTTTTTACATTCAAAGTTATTTTCCATGGCAGGTAATGAATCTGTTAGTTTATACATAAGGCATATTTGACATTTTAAACCAATTTCCCCCTCGATTGTCATAATAGTGGGGTTTACATGTTTATTAAATTCCATATTGATATATGAGTTTTACAATTTAAGCAATCACTATAGGTTTACTACTCAATAGTGATATCCAAAATCCCTGGTTGCTGTCACTTATTTATAATAATAACTCAGTCTGAAATGCAATTTTACCACAAATGGTGCTGAAGCCACTGAATCCGCTGAACACGTTAAACACGCGCTAGACGCGCGTGTTTTTGCGCACGTCTTCATGCTCAACATGCTCATCCTGCTCGGCTCGTCCCTGCTCGCTGAAGGGTGAGTTAAATGTCCCAGATACCGGAAGTGGTTTCCGTTGTCAGAGACAATTTTGCTGCCAACAGTGAAAACTTAAAAATAATAACTTAACTAAAAAGGCTCTGACTACTGCAGGTTAAACCTACAGGTCAGAATGTGTAGCCAAAAGTGAATTTAGCAGCAACTGAGTCGGTAGTTCAGCTTTCAGTAAGCTACCACTCCTCCTCCTGTTTTAAAACTATAACAGGGCTCCAAGAGAAACAAAACATAAACTGCAGGTTTTAATAGGCAAACCATATAAATGGTATATAGAACAGCCTGGTAGTGCGATGACAACACTCGTGTAAGCTGCGCTTCACTCGCTTTCTGTATACTGAAAAACTGCTCGCCGAAGGGTGAGTTAAATGTCCCAGATACCAGAAGTGGTTTCCGTTGTCACGGAGACAATTTTGCTGCCAACAGTGAAAACTTAAAAATAATAACTTAATTAAAAAGGCTCTGACTACTGCAGGTTAAACCTACAGGTCAGAATGTGTAGCCAAAAGTGAATTTAGAAGCAACTGAGTCGGTAGTTCAGATTTCAGTAAGCTACCACTCCTCCTCCTGTTTTAAAACTATAACAGGGCTGCAAGAGAAACAAAACATAAACTGCAGATTTTAATAGGCAAACAGTATAAATGGTATATATAGAACAGCCTGATAGTGCTATAACAACGCTCGTGTAAGCTGCGCTTCACTCGCTTTCTGTATACTGAAAAACTGCTAGGATAACATAAGAAAAATATCCAAGCTCCTTTAACCCAATCAAGGAGAGGAATTCAGCAAAAATAAACTATGCAATTTACCCCACTTTTTGTTATACATCTGCAAACGACTATGGAGACTAGCTATCATCTTTTCAAGTACTAAATTAAATAATAATTCAGCAAGCCACTCAGAGTAAGAAATCTCTAGCTGATCTTTCCCTTGGCGAAGTATCACTCTTTTCACCAAGAGTGAGATCATGGATAAATAGCACCTCCGTTCTTTGACTGACACACCCGAGTAGTCTCCCACAAGGCAAATTTCAGGAGTGAAATATTCATCCAACCCCAAAAGGGGATCTGCCTTTTGTTTAATTTTCCCTCAGAAAGTAGTAATTTTTGGACATTCCCACATCACATGAAAAAGGGATCCATCCACCTAACCACACCTTGAACACAAAGGGGAAGGCAATTTCCCCATCTTAACTAGATGCACAGGAGTAAAATATATATGATGTAAAATATAAAATTGAGTAAGACACAATTTATCATTGGTCACATAACGGTAGATATCCATCCAAATGTGATCCCAATGAAAATTGGAAGTGGGAAATATGGAAGACCAATAACTAGAGTAACCTGAAATCTCTGGGAAAAACTTAGAGAAAAGTATGGATGTAATCTGGGAGACTGCATGGGGTTGCCATGCCAAAGTTTGGAGCAACTGAAGGAATTCTCCCTGGTCATTGGTCCAGGTAGCCAAGCAAAATTGGCTGATCAATAAATGCCATATCTGGTAAATTTAAAAAATATATCTAGGTGATAAATTAAAGTAGGCTAGCAAATCCTGGCTACTAAGGAGTTGGCCCCCAGAAAGAAGGGTAGAGACCATCTTCCCTTGTAAAGAGGGGATCTCCTTGGGAGTTAGCTTGCAGCCTCCTAACTGAAAGTTGAAATTATGACATAACGGTTGGAACACATCAGTGACATTATCATAGTGTAATGCTTTACACAACTGAGCATGGACTTTCAGAGAGGTATAAATAACCGACTGCTGAAGTTGCATTGGGAATTTTTAAGGGGAGATAAAATATAGACTGTCAGGGGATAGACCACTGATTTCAATCTGCGTCCACTCTATCTGAAGCCACAAAGGAACATATTGGGTATTGCCTTGTATGTTGGCTAAAGTAGGCCTCTTAGCATATTTAGCAATATGACTTGCCATATAGTAAATAAAGAAATGAGGCAGCCTGAGTCCACCCAAATGCTTCGGGGCCCCTAGATGATTGTAAGCCCGGCGTGGGGATTTACCTTTCTAGATGAAGGTGGAAATAATACTATGGATTTTCTTGAACTATTTAAGGGGGAACAGAAAATTCAGCATTCTTAGGGGATAAAACAACCTGGGAAGGATATTCATTTTGATGATACTAATTCTACTTTGAAGGGATAAAGGAAGAGAAACCCATCTATATAGGTCTTGTTGAATGGTATTTACTAGCTCATCCAAATTTAATTTTTTCATTAAGGTAGCTTTCTGGGAAAGAACAATACCTAAATATTTCAGCTTAACAGTCCATGCCAGTCCAAGATGGGTCAGATTTGAGGGAAATGCATTGGAGTTCAAAGGGATTATTTTGGTCTTATCAATGTAATGTAAATGAAAAAATGAGCACCCATCAACGCAGGACAGAAGTAAGCACAATGAAATAAAGTGCAAAAAAACATATATTGTGCACCATGGCAACACGGATAAAAACATGTGGTCGGAACAGCCCGCGGACAAACACTTACGTTTCGCCCAGTTAACTACTAGGCTTCATCAGAGTTATGGCACTGTTCTCATTAGCCCTTTATATACATATTATCATTTAAATTAATCACTTATCCAATTAATTAGATCATACACAAATGCATGAGTTTCTGTATACCTGCCTTGAACATACTTGTCATTAGCATACAAGACAAGCAATGTTATTTATAAATATAACTATTGTACAAAAACATTTAATTCTATATAAATGTTACAATCCAATAATAATCCTATAAGCAATTACTCCTTAATATCTAAAATCTATGAGAACACCATAATAAAAAATGCAAAACTGATCAACTTTGCTGGCTGGTAGAAGGTGCTATTCTATTGAACCCTATATATTCATCATTCAATTATGAAATAGTCTGGTGCAATACATACTTTTAATACTTAATGCATTAGTTTTATAAGTACATTTCACCCTAGATCCAAACCATAATGTATTATACATACATGTCAGCCACTAAATTTAGTTAAGAAAGCTGACAAATTGATATTATCATTAAGTCCTTTACCTTTCCTTGCTCCTAATTGAAAAATCCAAAAACTTTCACGTTGGCCTATTAGTTTTTGAATGTCTCCCTCCCGGGGCCAATTTTAACCTGTTCTATGCCTATAAATGAAAAAAAACATGTTGACCAAATCTATTCTCATTATGATTTTTAACTATAGCATAGCTACTGTCATTTCTTTGTATAACCCTTACATGTTCCCCATCCTAATTCTGAATTATCTAACAGTTCTCCCCACATAGTAAGCCCCACATGAGCATATTAAAATGTAGACTATACCAGTGCAGTAACGTACAATGAAATCCTGGATATGAATATCCGCATCAGTCAATGGATGAGTAAAGGATTTACATGGTTGTACATATTTACAATGTGTACATTTACTACATCTAAAAGTACCACCAGGAAGGGGGGCTAATATAGCCTGACTAGGAGACCCTTGTTTGGAAATAGCATTATGCACCACTATATCCTTAATATTTCTGGCCCTTTTAAAAAATCACTTTCGGACCCTGTGCTACCACCTGCTCCAGTTTTGGTTCTAACTCTAGAATGGACCAATTACTAGCTATTATTTCTTTTATTAAATGAGCCCTACTGGAGAACATAGTTATAAAGGGGCAAACATACCTCTATCTGTCCTTTTGTTTCTCTTCCTTGTCTATGAACATGTCACTTCATTCCATGTCCTCTACTTTATGAATTGCCGTTGCTATACTGTGGGTACTGTACCCCCTCTCTTTAAACCTATTAATCTTAACTGCTCTCTTTTGCACAAACTGTTCATGTTCAGTGTAGTTTCACAAAGTTCTAACTAACTGTCCCTTAGGTATATTAAACTTAACATGTGGTGGGTGACAACTCTCATAGCGTAACAGACTATTACGATCTGTTGCTTTTTGATATAATGTAGTACAAACATTGCCCCTGTCATTCCTATAGATCTTTAGATCCAAAAAAAGTTCTCTCAGCTTTCTGTATCTCATATTTAAATTTCAGGCAGGAGCTAGTACCTTCCAGCCAATTAATAAATTCTGTGAACTCTGAGACTGTGCCCCTCCATATAACCAATATATCATCAATAAAGCACCGCCACAAATCCAGACAAGAAATGTATGGATTTGTGGCAGCGCTATAGAGATGTCTAAGTTCCCAGAATCCAACATATAGGTTTGCATAACTGGGTGCCATGGTAGCTCCCATGGCAGTACCCCGTACCTGTAAAAAAGTTTTATCCTGAAACATAAACACATTCTTGATCAATACTTCACTTGTCAATTTTACCAAAAAAGAGGTGGGACACATCACTAGCAGTTATTCTGTCCTAGTATTACAGAAATATTCAATAGCTTCCAAACGCTCTTGATGAGGGATAACAGTATATAACGATGTTACATCTATAGTAGCAAAAAGACATTCTTGATCCATATCTAAGTCCTCCACAAAATTAATAACTTCTGTTGAATCCTTTAAATAAGATCTTAATTGTTTAACTAAAGGTTGTAGGTGTTGATCTAGAAACATAGAAAGTGGTTCAGTTAACCACCCCTTCCCCGATATAATGGGTCGTCCCAGGGGATTGTGCAAACTCTTATGTATTTTAGGCAGCATGTATATAATAGGAACCACTGGATGTTGTATTACCATTGCTCTACATTCTGTATCTGTAATATACCTTTTTAAAAATGCTGTATTCAGGGTTTGATCTATTTCTTCTTTAAAAGTTTGCACAATAATCCTCTGTACTTTTCTATAAAACATGTTGTCATTAATCTGATGCTCCACCTCTAAAATATAATCTTGCTTGTTAAGGATTAGAATGGCCCCACCCTTATCTGCAGGTCTAATGACTATTTCATTGCTCTTAC
This sequence comes from Neoceratodus forsteri, assembly GCA_016271365.2. Classification (NCBI taxonomy): domain Eukaryota; kingdom Metazoa; phylum Chordata; order Ceratodontiformes; family Ceratodontidae; genus Neoceratodus; species Neoceratodus forsteri. Next base: position 1,669,254,878 of record CM057456.1, read on the forward strand.
TCAGACTACTCAGCGCTAACTGTTCACCCTTTGTGCAGTTATATTTATCTTTCCCATGTTGTAAGGTGATACCTTTCATTTTTTCAAAATCCAGTTCACACTTCTTACAAAAAAGGGAAACAGTAGGATTAAGATTTGGGCAGTATTCTGATCTCGGGTTAAAACCTGTAGTGGGGGGGGGGGCGCAATTAGTATCCTGTTCATGCAAACATTTAAATGTCAGATTTCTTGCAAATTTATTCAGATCAACACAAACTTTAAACCAGTCAACATCCGTTGTTGGACAGAAAGTCAGACCCTTGCTTAGTACAGAAACTTCATCAGCAGTCAGAGAGACATGGGACAAGTTAACTATTGGTGTAAATGCAACATCATCCATTTGTCCATATGTTAAATTTTTACTTATCAGTGTTAAGTTTATAATTAGAAAACCTGCCAAATCCCTGAATAATATGCAGGGTGGCAGGGATGGAAGATGCGGGATCTGAAAGATGCAAGAGTATATTATCTGCATATGCAGACAACCTTAGATCAAACAGACCAACCGGAATCCCAGTGATGAGGGCAAGGATTTAAGAAGACACAACAGAGGCTCCAGATAAAGATTAAACAATAAGGGGAAGAGAGGGCATCCCTGAATGTTGGACGAACCCTTCTGACAGTATCCCATTACAATATATCTTAGCAAGGGGCTGGGAATACAGTTCCCGGGTCCAATTTATGAAAGATAAAGGAAAACTGAACCTCTCCATGACTGCAAATAGAAAGGTCCAATTAACCATGTTAAATGCTTTTTCCGCATCCAGGGAGACCAAGGCCATAGGTCGATCGACCTCCCTGGATACGGAGAAAATATGGGACAGCTTCCTTAAATGCTTGCCCATTTTTTTTATATTGCCTTCAAGTGTACGAAGAGCACTGGCCATCCAAGGAGTGGTCCCTTTCCTTTGCTGGCTGCTGCATTTTCTAAGGCGAAACCCTTTAATACCCAACCATGTTATAAGTGTTATAAGAGGTAATTAAGAAGGGAGGTCAGGATGCAGGGTGGAAAAACCACTCTCAGTGCAGTCAGTCACAAGTAAAATTACAAGAGGGCTCTACTCAAAACTCATTTCAAAATTCTTGTTTTTATTATTATTCTACCAAAATCCCAGGTACTGGAAGCTGACATTCTGTGGCCTAGAGACACCACATTGTCAAGGCTACGGTGGTACTTTAAAATAGTATTATACTGGCATCCTATAGCAGTCCAAGGTACTTTACACGTGTATATCATGTGGAAGTAAGCAGCATGCTGAGCTCTCCCAGAATCTTACTGTGTTCCATGTATTGTGGACTGACCCTTTCTGCAACTGCACATGCTGATTTGCCTGGTGAGAGTAGGAAGGGAGTTGCTGAATCCTAAGCTGATGTAGCACAGTCTATAATACACTCCAGTGTTGCTGAGTTTCTTGAGACATATGCTCATTCCTCCAGCGTGTGTTGAGGAAAGCACTGATCCTGTGGCACGATGCCTCAGCACACACCAGAGGCACTGCCTGTATTTCCAAACAAATGCACACCCTGCTGTGTGTCATTGCCCACATGTACAATAGCAGCACTACAAATGCTGCAAAAGTCACAAAATAGTGTACCTAACTAGCATAATAAGCTCCTGTTTCTGCTAGACTGAGAAAAGGAAATTAAAAAAAAAAAGAAAACCCAGCAGGAAGCAAAATGATAAGCAGTCTTTAACAGGCCACAATATTGATACTCAAAACCTAGGCCCTTAAAAAAACATGCTCTGGTTGGCTCTGTGATGTCAAATGGTGGGGGACCACTCTGAAAAGCTGGTGACCCAGTTCACATGAGGAGTCTGGGATGACAGAAATGCTGGCTGGCAGGGTGGTCTCCAAGCATCCTTTGGATGTTCTCTTTCTGCTAGTATGAGAGGGCTGTGAGGCATGGCTATAACAGTGGTCTCCTTGGGATAGCTTGGTGGTGATGTCTTTGGCAGAACTGGTGAGCACACATTGCTGGATGTCTCTCCCCTCCCAGATTCCTGGTGCGTCAGATGACAGCTCCCAAATTCTCCCTCAAATCACCCAGATCTGCAGTGCACTGGCCCCACAACCCTCAGTCATCAGGTCTGCTCTTGCACACTTCCTGTGAAATCCAGAGGGCACCAGAACTGTGGAGATTGTTAAAGAAACTGAGGAAGTCTGCACATGATGCCACTAGTGGGTGGTTAACCCTGCAGGCAGCAGGGGCCTCTGTGGGTAGACCCAAAGGAGTGGGGCATCAGGAGGTGAGGTTAGGTGCATAAAGTCACAGAAACAAAACCGCACTCTGGGCTATTTATCATGAAAAAACATTTCATAAGTGAAATAAGACACTCCAGAGTTTGTACATCAAGCCCAAACCACCAGGAGGTGCATTAACACAGCATTATTTAGCATTTTGCTATTTTGCATGTTTTTATTGATGTTGGGCAGGGGGATGAATCTGATGGATCACATGGCCCTTATTCACCCTTAAACTATTCTTCCAGTCCCAGAGGTGAGCTTGCTACCTACTGAGTCAGTGACACTGATAATGTGTTTATGGAGCTCAGGTTGCAAATCACCTCAAGGTATGTTACAAGGTATAATTCCTGTTCTTAAGTGCCTCATTCCACTTATCAAGTGGCTTTGTATTTGCAGTCTGATGGTGTGCCCTTGCATTGTTTCAAGTCTCTGCTTGTTGTGCTAGTGAAAGGGTGATTTTGCTATTTTGTGTTCTGTTTTTATTTTACATTGGTTTTGTCATTGTGTAACTGTAAACAGTATTTCTGTGTACTGTAAAATTTGTGATGTGCGTTGGTGTTGATGAGTGAGTGGTTTGCTCATTCTGGAGTGCTGGAGCAAGCAGCTAAGCAGTTTGCTTGATCCGGAGTGCTGTACCTCGGGGATGAGCAGTTTGCTTGATTGGGAGTGCTACAGCCAGTACTTGCATTTTTGCCCTGGGGGTTTTGTGGTGCCTGGGGCATGTTTTCAGTTTGCTGGAATTTCTATTTATTTACTGGATTTTGGTGACTGAGTAAACCCACTGAGACAAAGTTTCTTATTTTCAGGGGCAACCATGATTAATTACAAAATTCAATAGGCAGGGATATGTAACAATACCATGATACATTTATCATCAGAAAACAGTATAATAAGCTCAGGTATAACTGCACTATACATTTTATTTATTTGTTAATTTAATTTTGTTAACCGCGTAGGCCCCCAGAGACTAAATGTCTCTTTTCAGGGGCTACCTGGAATTAATTACATAGAAGAAGGCACTGCACAAAAATTGGAGTAACATGCAAAAGTACAATACTGACAAATTTTTCTTCATAAACACATTACAGAAACAATGTAAACATTTACAACAGCATGAAAGCAGGTGAAATATACTAGGACAAGTCTAGTCAGGGAAATAATGAACTCAGTTTATGGGTACAAATTCAGTGAAGGCTCACTGGCTTCCCTCTAGTGGATGGGTATTTAGCCCTTTCTTAAAGACCCCAAGAGAGGAGTAGTTTTGTAATAGAATTGGGAGAGTGTTCCAAAGGGATCAAGCTCAGGTGGCAAAGGATCATTTGCTTGAAGGCAACATAAACCTGGGCTCTTCCAGTAGAATGCAGTTGGGGGATCATTATACCCAGGGCCCAATGTTTTCTGCGATTCTGTGGTTGCAACAGCTGCTGCAGAAACATGGTTCTGCTGCAGAAACAAGCCTCTGCTGCAGAAACAGCATTTTTGGGTGCAGTAAAAATGGCCGTCACCACTGAAAACCCTAACTAAATGGCTAAAATGATTGTGAGCAAGCTTATAATGGCATCAGTGTGAGTTGTTGGCAGCTCTATTATACATCCCCCCCCCCCAGGCTGCAGTAGTCAGTGGAGCCACCCCTTTCCAATCCACTGGCTTTCAGCCCTGAAGCATATGACCATTATGGCCTTCTACAAACACTGAGGAAACTTCAGGAAGTCTATTTCATGAGAAAGAATGGGGGTTCTATTTGCCAATTGCAGAACTCTGGAATGAAAAAGTATTAATAATTATTGCAGATGAAAAATGGGAGGCTTTCTGGATCTTTGTCTAATGTAAAATGGTCCAGCTATTCTCTAGCCTCACAGTAAATCCTTACAGAGTAGGAGAGAAAATGACATGGAAGCCAAGTGTCACTGACACAAACGACACCACCAGTGATAAACTGCATGAGTGAGAGGAAGCAAGTAAGGCTTTACAGCACAAACCATCACCACCAGCCTTCAACCAAGTGGGTGGGAGAGAGCCACTGGAGCAGCATTGCTTTGTCGCCTAGGAGCAGTGGTCATCAAGCAAGTGGGCAGGCAGTGGTGAACCAGCAATGGACAGGTGGAAGGGAGCCATGAGACAATAAAACAGACTGCAGTAAAAAAATAAATAATCCTTCAATTCCCAGTGCCCTACATCCAATCCAAACCATGATACCAGAATTGCTTTGCATTGCCTTACCTGTGCATCTGCCAAATTGCCACAGGCTGCCTTTTCCTTTTCTGGGTAACTAGATTTTATTTTGGGGCTCATTTGAGTTGCCAAAGAATGTACAGTCCATCGCAGAACTGCCACAGAATCACTGCAGAATTGCTCATAGCCTGACCGCAGCAAGCATGAGGTCCTGCGCAGAATGTAGATCCAGTTTGCTGCACTGAACATGGGGTCCTGATTATACCCACCTAAAGGGTTAGAAACAAGGACACCTAGGAGGCTTTGGGGGTGTAGACTTTGACCATTTTAAAAACAAGGTAAATAAGTAGGTAAGTCAGCCTCTCCTCTAGATAGGGACAGTTAAGGGTAGAGAAAACATTGTAGTGATGTTCCTTAGGTAGAGCACTGGAGACGAAGCACCAGTTTTACTGTACAGTATTTTGAGTTTATTCATTGCAGAGCTCTGGAGGGCATGGAGGAGTGGGGCACCATACAATAATATGAGGAACAGAGTGCTGTTTGCAATGGCAAGCCAAGTGTCCTTAGTGAGGTATGCACTTAAACGATAGAGGAGACCAATATTTTGGTATAAAGATTTAGTCACATTGTCCATGTAAGTTTTAAGAGAGAATTTGTGATCCAAATATATGCCGGGGTACTTTATGGACTTGACAATTTCAATTTGTGATCCCGAGGAAGTAACCAGGTTTAGAAAGTGCTGTCTTGCCATTCCCAGGTATCTGGAGCCAAATAGTACATCTTCTGTCTTATTTACATTCAGAACCAGCTTATTAACAATAAAGCATTCTTCTAACCCCATGAAGTCATTTGCAAGCTGGCTGCTGATAAGAAAAGCATCATTTAAACTTCTCTACAAGACAATATCATCAGCATAAAGCTTCAGTTTGCCTGTCTACAGTTGCTTGTCAAGACAGTATCATCAGCATAAAGTTTCAGTTTTGCCTCTCTACGGTTGCCTGTCATGCCATTTATGAATGGGAGAAAAGTAAAGTACCCAGTATTGAGCCTTGGTGGGCACCATCAAATGACTGGTCTTTGCATTGATTGGACACCCTTCCACTTCACCTGCTGAGTCCTGTTCATTAGGTGAAGTTTAAACCAGCAACAGGAGAAGCTGTTGAGACTTGAGTGTTGCAGTCTAGCTCATAGGAGGCTATGGGTGACTAAATCAAAAGCTCTGGTGAACTGTATGAAGACTGCACCAGTGATATACCCATTACCCACAGCATCTGTTATCTTAGAAGTCTATCGACATTAAAAGCTTAAGAGGGGATGAACAAGTAGACATTTTATGTAGAAATGCAGTTATTGCGCACAGAATCTTGAACAGTTCCACTAGTTTGCATCAGATGGACATAGACATAATAGACATGATAACTTTACCAGATTATTGGCATAAAAAGTACAAACAAGGGACAATCTGCAAAATAAACATAAGGGAGACTTGGAACAACACTTATTGCAATGAAATCAGGAAACAGTAGTTGAAGGTGTATAGACTAACTATAATTCTCATACAATTCAAAATAGATTCCAAATACTAAATGGATTTGATGATTGACTCAGCTCCAGCAGCGAAGTATTAAAGGTCAATGAGGCAGTTGTTCAACTAAATGATCTTTTAGATACAAGGGAAGATGCACAAGAATATGACATATCCCTTATTTCATGGAATATTGCTAGATATAAATCAAATAAATATGATACCAATTGGTTAACTTTTATTAAAAAGTTTGTAATCATATGCTTCCAGGAAACATGGCATGATAAAAGTGATAATGTAAATATAAATGGATATGTAACTTACCAATGCCCAGGATCAAAGGTAGCCAGATCCAGAAGAAGAGCCTGTGGGCTCATAATACAGTACACATTAAAACTGGGATCTTTATGAATATAGGCAAAATAAATGAAGATGATTTTTTCATAGCTATTAGGTTAACAAGTCCTCTTGCCTCAATAATTTTAATATTATATTATATTCCACCAGTTAAATCTAACTTTTTTAAGAAGGATATTTGGACAAAATTAGAAAAGGAACTGTTAATGTTATCCTTTTGTATTGCTGATAGAAGACTTCAATGCAAGGATAGGGATGTATGACAGACTGGCAGATAATGAAATCATGAAACGGCTATACCCATCTTCAGGAAATTACAAGCATACCTCTAGAGATGCCATAACTAATTACAATGGACACTTATTTATAGATTTAATAAAAACCAATGGTATTTACTCTCTGAATGGTAGATTACAGGGAGATAAGGAAGGTCTTCTGACCTTCCTATCTATGAAAGGTTCCACTGTACTGGACCATGCATATTGGAGAAGGTCCCAGAATTTTGGCAGAATCTATCCATACCTGAAAGAACTGAAAGTGATCATTTTCCACTGCTTCTCTATACTCACAAAAGTCCTCAAAATAGTACACCAGTTAAAAATAAAAATGCAATGGAAAAGATGGGAATCAGATACAAAAAAAGACTGTTGTGGACCAAAACCTTGGAAATACAGGTTAAATGAAAAATTAGTAGTTTTTTGTTAAATACTACTACTTGGATTGAGAAAGGTGAACCTGAAGTATTACACAAAACCTTTATAGAATTTTTCAATTTCCTACAGGAGAACCTCTGTAGTGATAGAATATACAGGAAACAGACCCCTTTGACAAGTGGATGGTTTGATAAGGAATGTGAGATACAGAAAAAGAAGTTTGGGAAAATCCTTAGGATGCGTAGGAAAAGTGCCATCACAAACAAAGCAGTCAATCTAAAAAAGGTAAGAAAAGAGTATAAATCTTTTTTCAGCAAAAAAAAAAAAAAAGGCATTCCAAGAAACACAGCTGGAGCATATAATTTTGGCTATTGAAACAAAGATTGCTAACTTATTTTGGTCCTTGGTGGCCAATGGTTGTAAGGGCAATTCAAAAGAAATTGAAAACTATGTTCCAGCAAACACATGGGCGAATTATTATACAGACATTATGTACGATGAATCAAAACCAAAAAGCTGGCTACCTATTGAATTTGCCTTTATAAAGACCAACTTTTTCCAGCTTTCACCCCAGGAAGTTCTAGTTCCAATCCAGCACCTGAAACTAAACAAGGACCTGGGTCCTGATAAGATGCTTGGAGAGGTCTATAAGTGTATGGAACAAGAATGGGCAAATAGCTTAACACACTTTTTTAACAAGTGCATTTTGGAAAATTATATTCCCCATTCCTGGTGTGGTGCTCTAATTGTACTAATATATAAGAAAGGGAACAGGAATGCCCCTAAAAATTATAGGCCAATCAACTTAACAGACATGCTACGGAAAATTTTTTCCAGAATTGTACTGACTAGACTTCTAGCTGAATTACATAGGCTGAGTGATCTGTCCCTCTTACAGGCAGGTTTCTGAAAACAATATTCAACAATGGACAACTGTTTTCTACTGCATCAGTTACATGAAAAATATGTGAAACTACGCCAGCAAAAAGTATATGTAGCATATATAGACTTCACTTCAGCCTCTGACACCATTAAAACTCATTACCTCCAGTAGCTCTATATGAAATCCGAACTATCCATTGTTTACCTGACACAAAATGGCCACCCAGGAGGTAATGAGTTAATAGAAATGAGCTCTGGGAGTCTATGTCTTCTTGGGGCATATCTCCAATTTTAATGCATACTAATAGGTTACTTTATTCACATACCTGGGCACAAGTTAGACTTGACTTTAAAAATACTCTATCAGATAAGTTTGCAATGAACGTGGGCAGAAGACGGGTGTATTCTTGTGCTGACACTGTCTTCAGCATATATTTACAAACTATTACTTAATATAGCTGAATCCCAATCAGATTCCCCAAAAATAAGAGAAATCATTTGCCCAGCTTTAGTCTATGCAGAGGACATGGTCATACTTTCCTTATCTCCATCTGGATTACCAAAAAAAACCCTAAATATTCTACAGGATTTTGTCAAAGATATGTCTTTAAAAATTAATATGCAGAAATCCAAATAATGATTTTTGGTTGTAGATATACCAAGTTTAAATGGTACATTGACTCCCAGTTGATGGAAGTTACCTCGAACAATTCATATCTGGGCCTCACATTTTCAAAGAGTCTATCCTGGAAATCCCATTGGGATTTACTCAAAAAAAAAAGTAATACTACTGTGGCCTTAAAAAGAGTTGATGCTAGATATGGGGGGGCCTTCATTAGACCACTGATGAGGGCAAGAGAGGCTAAGTATAATTCCCAAATTTTGGATGGGGCAGAATTATGGGATCGCGCATATGTGGAAGTCTTGGAAAAAATAATCATTCTAATGCTTAGGACAGCTCTGGGATTCCCCAAACCACCCCTTCTTCTTTTGTATGAGCAGAGGTAGGTCTTTCTAACTTGCAAGCACTGGCTGAATCTCGATTTGTGAACTTTTGGATAAGGATTAGTAACTTATCAGCTGAGAGGCTTGTAAGGAAATGTGAGGAAGAAAAATTGTATTGGGAAGGCAGTGGGTACAGGAAGTCATCTTGGCTAACATTGCTTAGGAAAATTCTGGAATCAGTTGGTTTATTGCATCTATTCAGCCTTGTCAAATGGAATATAGTTATTGCAGATTAATATAAAACATATAATAAAAAATTGCTGGTAGAAAAATATAAAATAAATGATCTGGAGAGGATTATTTGCTCCAGATTCGCAAAATACAGTACAGTACAAATGACTGTGAACATAGATATTGCTACTACTTATATATTTTACACAGTCCTCTTCAAAAAAAGACTTACGTAAGATTTAGATTAGAATTTTTTGATTCAAGCAAATTATCTGCAAGACTGTACAGACTCAAAGACATAAGATATGCTTTATGTTTTTGTGCTGGTGCAGAAAATGAAAACTTGTCACATGTCATTCTTAGTCTTGAGAAAGCATGAGACGAGAGAAAACGTTTGACTGTTTGTGGGTGAGGCGTCCCTACACTGAGACTTCTGTTGCTGCTAGCATTGCTATCTGTGGATTAATAAAGAAGACTTTTTATCCTAAGCCTGAGCCATTGAGCCTTGAATTCATTGCAAGTGGTGACTGGAAAGCCGGACTGACCCCTGCTTGTCATTCTTAGATGTCCCTGGTATAAAAAGGCAAGACACAAATAGCTAGGTCCTAAAATAGCTAGGTCCTATATTTATGTCCTTGCATGGCTGTGATGATAATACCATCTTAAATATATTATTAACAGTAGAAGATGACTACATAATTAAGAAAATGGCAAATTTCTTGGTCATGATTCAAAAAGTAAGGAGCAGGATCACCAGAACAATTACAAAACCCTGAATGAAATATTTTAGAAATGTATATATTATTTATTTCTAACATAAGGATTGCACTAATTTTGTATTTTAACTGATAATGCTCTTAATTGTACCATTGTTTTCTTTTTTGATTGTAAAGATCTTTTTTTAATAAGATTGAACAATAAAAAATTGACCATAGCACCTACTGTAGTATATTGAAGGACTGTATTACTAGGGCTGTGTCTAGTCCTGTGTTGTTTCCTAAACCCATGTTGCTTGTCAGTCAGCAGGTGATGCTACTTGAGGTACTCTTGGGGTTGATTATAAACCATCTCTCCTGCACTTTAGGTAGGAAGTTTAGAAGTGAGATGGGGCAGTAGTTCTCCACTGGTTCCTTGGGACCGCCCTTATGTACAGGCACCACCATAGCCACTTTCTATCTTTCTGGGATATGCCCCTCAATAAATGATTTAGTGAAGAGCAGATTCATTTGTAAGCAGTACAAAAGCAAAAGGCAAATTAAGGGCAGGTTTTGCTTTGGACCATATTTCTATATGTTTGGGGAAATTTTCTTCCCTTTTTGGTACTACTTCTTGAGGTTGGTGTGACACTCAAGGTGGAGTTAGTTGTGGTATTTCATTTGGAAAGGGGGATTATGTTGTCATAGAGGGAGTTTGCCATTGACTTTTGACCATCCCCCATTATTCTGCAGATATCATGGTTTTTGGCTATGTTAGTATAAGGACAAAGCAGTCCCATATGTCCAGGTTTCAACCAATTCAGAGACTGATCTGCTCAGAACTCCTCGATAAGAATCAATAATTTATAGTTTATCAGTAACTTTATAAATAGCTAAATAAATAGCTGACAATTAGTGCAGCATGAGAGGGGTGCTGCATTCCTGAGGTGCCGTCTTTCAGATGAGACGTTAAACTGAGGTCCCATTTGCATGTTTTGGTGGTAGTTCAGGTGGATGTTAAAGATCCCATGGCACTTCTCGAAAATAGTAGGAGAGTTTTTATTGAAAACAGAAATCAAAGAATATATAAATTATAGTACATCACACATAAACCTGAGGAGAAAATAAATAACAAGGATAAGCATTAAAACATACAGATCCCATTCAAATACAGACAAATAAATCACCCCTTTCCCCATCCCGGAGAAAGAGTAAAGAATATAATCCATAAAAATGGAAAATAAGGAAAAAAAAAACAAAGGAGAAAACAAAAAATTAAAACAAAAAAGGTAATAAATTATACCCAACAATCATAACATCAGTAATGACAGTGGCAGATGAAATGTCTAGGCCAGTAACCTAAATACTCATCCCCTATCTCCCGTAAATATTATAATTTATACTTACTTATATTTAATAAATACAGGAAAACCTTTCCACCACTAGGTGACTATTCTAGATTAAAAGATCTGTAAGTCTCATAAATAGATGTTCTGCATTTCCTGTACAATTAATTGCATAAAACAGTCATTTGTCATCCTGTGCTGATAAATAATCCATTGACACCGTGCTTGCACACAGGTAGAATCAAAGACAACTAAAAACCAGAGATAAAGTATCAGTATGAAACTAAGACAAACCTATAGGATATTTCCCAACAACCAAAACCTCATAGGTAAGCTGAGCCAACCACTTCATAGACCATTTACCAGCCAAAAACTTCCATAAGGGTTGTGAAAATGAACACTGCAAAAGAAAATGTTCTGTAGTTTCCTCTAAATTTATGCAATCCGGATAAGGACAATTTCTTTCTTCTTTACCCTTATATTTAGCATCCCCCCTTTAAATTCAACCTGCCATACATGAACAGCCAAAGAGTCTCCCACATATATGGAGGAATTCTACTATTATTTAGTTGAGACAAGATAAAATGATTATCTACTGCTGGACAATTATTAAAAGCTGGTTCCATGGGATATATCCTATTGATAAGCATTTTGTAAAGAGTTTTCCCAGTATACTGCAGTAACAGGTCCTTAGAAACATTCCATTTATATAATTTTTGTTCTGCGGGCTTAAAATATGATGGCACACATGAATATTTACAGAATTTTTGAGCCACATCATTCCAGACATCAAAATATGTCCCCAGTGCCAACCTCACCCACTGGTTTCCCCTTTACCCACAGTTAATAGACCAATCTTAATTGTGTGAGAAAAAAATAAAGAGAAACAAAACACAATCGGATCAATCATACCTATACCCCCCTTTTTTTTCTAAATAGGTATATTGTCGTTTTATCGGATTCAATCGATTCCCCCACAACATCTGAAAAAATAAGTTATAGGTTCTTGTCTCTAATGCTGCAGGCAGAGGAAAAATCATAGCCACATACTGAAGACAGGGCATTATGAATTGTTTTAAAATTTGGATCTGTTTATGTTTGGTAAGCTTCCACTGCTTCCATCTTAGAACCTTGGCCTCAATTTTGTGGAGGGCAAGCTCCCAATTTTCTAATTGCAGATTTTGCGGCCCAAACTGAACCCCCCAAATCGAAAGGGGCACAGAACAAATAGCAATACCAGTCTGTTGACAAGCAGCCGGACTACCCACCCCTATAAATAACCCCCTAGTTTTAGCAAAATTCAATTTCGCATTTGAAACCTTAGCATATTTCTTAAACTCAGACACAAATACATCAACCAGGTTAGGATGTGCAAAAAAAACACAGACATCATCTGCATATGCTTGAACCACTAACTCTGTTCGTATCCCCAGACCTTCTATCCCTGCCCATGTGGGATGGTCAGTAAACAATTGCAAAAGGGGGTCAAATGAAAAAGCATATAAGAGGGGACTTAAGGGGCATCCCTGCCCTACTCCAGTGTGGAGTAGAAACCCCTGTGCCACCCTACCATGTATAAAAGGGTAAATCCGAAATGAGGAATAAAGAAGTTTAATCAATTTAATCATATCTAAAGGGACATTATAGGCAGCAAGAACTTGAAACAGAAAGGGACAATACACCCTATCAAATGCCTTTTACAAATCTGCAGCAACAATGCACCCTAATTTCCCGGAACATGTCAAATGCTCAATAGCATCCCTTATAACCATTAAAGCCATTTGAATTCTTCTGTTAGGTAGACCACAAAATTGCTGCGGGGAAAGAACAAGCGTAGCATACCGCTTAAGTCGAGTACTGATCAGAGAAGCCAAAAGTTTATAATCAGAGTTTAGTAAGGTGATATGCTTCCAATTCTTAATATCAGTTCTGTCCCCGGATTTAAACAAATGTATCATTAAGCCCTCCAAGAAAGAGGGGTATACAGTGTCAGTAAGAAAAAAATACAGAAACACCAGTTTCAAACAAAGGACGAGCTCATGTGTAAAGGCTTTATAAAATGCATGTGGTAACCCATCCATACCCATTGAAGTATTAGCATTTAACTGTCTGATGGCTGATTCTATCTCCATTTCAGTAAAGGGAACCTATAATGCAGTTATGTCATCAGGAAAAAAGGGGACATGTATGTCATGTAAAAAATCAGCTATATTTTGTAGTGGGATAGGTACGGAGGTACCAGAGAGGAAAAATGACGTTCAATCAAATGTTCGATCCTGTCAATGGTATCAATTTTACCACCGTCCTGATCAATGAGATAGTCCATGTCAGTGGAATCCTTTAATGATTTACATGCCTCAAAAGGATCACCCACAGGGGTTTTCCGTGTGCCAGCATGCAGCATCGCCTGAATAGTCTGTGCCCTATCATACTGATACAGTTTCATCTGATTTTTTATGGTTGTAATTTGTTCCAAATTATCATACCTTGACATATATGTTAAAGAACAGAGTTTTTGCAGTTGTTTCCTGAGTGTCAAATATGTGAGGAATTTATAATTACCAGTACTTTCCCAAACTTAATAAACCACAGCCTGACATCCGTTTTAGTATCCAACCACCATTCTCCCAAATCAGAATATAAAAAAGTAACCGACAACCATGCAGTAAGAATATTAGAGATACTAAACCGTACATGTGGGTCCGTTAAAACAGAAGTGTTCAATTTCCATCTATTATGCTCTTTAGGCCTAAAAGGTCTAGGCCTGAGGGTATAGGTCAAGAAAATATGATCTGAAAATTCCACTGGCTGTATAGAAAATATGCCGGCAGGGACATTAGCTGAGATAAACAAGTGATCTATAGTAGTTTTAAATTTACTGCGAGTATAGGTAAACTGTGGACCATGTGTCAGAAATGTATTACAATTTATAAGGCCTGCTGTTTTAACAAGGTGTGCAAGAGCATTAGTGTCACAGTATATTTTCTTCTGATCTGACTGTACATTTATTCTACCAGCATTTGAAAAAATACAGTTAAAATTCCCCCCAAACAGAACATGATAAATAGTGACCAAATATGGCTGAATCGTTTTTAGCAGAGCCACCCATTCAGCTTTTGTCTGAGGATTATAAATGTTAATGAGTCTGCAGTCCATGGCATTCCACTTACCATCCAAGATCAACACTCAACCTGCGCAAAGATCCATCAGTTTGTATAAAGTAAATTTATATGAATTAAAAATAATTCCAATCCCATCCGCCCTATCTGGTCCAAAGGACCAGTAGGAAGGCCCCCCAAGGCAAATCATACTTAAATGTAAATAGCTGTTCAGCAGAAAACATCCAAGTTTCTTGCAAGAAACAAATATTAATTTTCTTTTCATGAAGATATTGAAACACCGCCTGTCGTTTAACATTATTCAGGATGCTATGAGTACTTAAAGAGCCCCAGGTATAAACAGCCATCAGTATGTCTTAGATGAAAGAGCTATTTTTTTTTCTCTTCTTTTTCTTTTTGCCTTTACAATCTCCTATAGGCTGAGTGGAGGGATCCACGCCAGACTTTTGTGAATCTGAATCCCCCATGTTCCATTTCTGAATCATCCCAAAAAAGGGCAGCATAAGAATTATCTGTTTCAAAAGTGGGAAGGGGGGAGATTTAGCCTTAGAAAACCTGGAAGACTGCCTACAAGGCAGTGGAGCTACCACTGGGGGGGGCAGGTACGTGATCCCTGATGCCTGCTGAGCCCTCATAACACACAGGAGTAAGCTCCATAGGGTTGATTAGAGGTGCAGAAATAATTTCATCCCCAGGGGCAGATGGTGGTGGGGCAGGAGCAACTGGTGTCTCTGAACAGGAGGAAGAAGGGGCAGTCACTGTGTCTTGTGCCTTTTGTATCAATAATTCAGGACTCACACAAGAGGCCTTATTCTTGGCAGCCCAAGGGCATTCACCAAACACATGCCCATACTCCTCAAAAAGATCACAATGTGTGTGATTACAACATTGCATTGCTTTGTGGCCAATTTCCCCACAATTATCACAGCAGGGTTTATCACAGGTACTAGACAGATGAATTCTAGAACCACACTTATAGCAGGCCCGAGGCTGCCCCCCATAAAAACAAACCCCTCTATCCTTCCCCAACAAAAAGGAGTTCGGTATATGTTCCACCCCAGAATCAGCCTGTCTCAACTTCACTTTATATTTCCAACCACCAGTCCAAAATAGCTCCATATCCAATATTGCCTCAGGATCACTAAGTACCTCGCATTTCTGAGAGAGCCAATAGGTAATATCCTCCACGTGGACCCCCTCATTGCGAAACATAACCGACACATATTTTATCAAAGGCTTAGTAAGTGGAATTACAAAAAAGGGGTCCATGTGGGGGAGAATTTAACCTGTCCATACCTTTCCCAAAATAATTCTAGCGCATGGGCTGTATGAAAGCTCACGTCGAAGTTATCTTCCCCAGAAATATTGATGAAGGCAAAAACCTCCCTAGGAGTAAAATGCAAGGAATCCTTTAATAAATGCCTCCCCACATAGTACCTGTCAGGCCTATCAGCCAACCCTCCTTTATACTGAATGCGGACAGCGTTCCTCCTAGGAGCCACCTCCTTTTGAATTTTAGAGGAAAGGTCGGACAGTAAAGGTTTGTGACTAGGAGCTTCAGTTAACACAGGGCCAGCCAGGGTACTATCTTGACCTGATTCCTCAGGTACTGAGGTCTTAGGCAAATTGGTCTGCTGTCAGGACACAGTTGAAACAATATTAGGCAGGCCTCCCGGTGCAGTCCCTTCACACTGAGAACCCACATGAGAGGATGATACAGTAACAGTAGTCAAAGGGAGAGTTCTATCACTGGGCCCTGGTTGCCAGGTAGGAGATGTTTGTGAGAAATCAAAGGTAGAGTCCCAAGCAGGATGTGGTAGCCAGGTATCTCCCAACTGTTGTTTCCAGCCTGCCTCCAATAAAGCTTTTTGGGGAGACCAAGGATCACAAGAGTTCATAGTTCCAATAGTTGGACCAGAAACTGTAGGAAGAGGGGCAGACTGTTCATCAGTCATAGTGGTCACTTGTCATTTTGCTAGTGTCACTGTATCCCTCTTTAGTTTAGATCCACCACCTTTGTTTGTCTGCTGTGGCCCCCTTTTCCAGGAAAGGAGAAAGTAGTCAGGTCTTCCTGTATATAAGGTACAGATTGATACCAAATTGGCCGTTCCGCAGCGCTCACTTCTGGAGCAAGCCCAGGATGTTTAAAAATGAATCCTGCTGATCTGGAAAGCCAGGGTGAAGGTTGCAAACCCTCCCATACTGGTTTTTCCAACAAAAAACCCTGCCCCGCCTGAGTAGCGAGGGTTATTGGGTGAACTACAACGTTCTCTTCAGCTGAATCGGGAAAATTTTTTTAGAAGCCCAGGCTTTTGGCATACGTTATTATTAGGAACGTTACTACTGCCAGCCGACTCCTCAGCCCCATCAGCACATAAGGTTGTGAACTATAAACAAGCAGTTTGTTTTGACTCACCCGGCCCCAGCAGTTCCTCTGATGCTTCCACATCACTCTGCACACTGACAGGCAGAACAGGGCAAATGACAATTAGGTATTCCATAGCAACTTGTGGTGTCTGAGCGGTAAGCTCAAATTTCTCCATTCCTTGCTCGGTTTCTGCCATGATTTTCACATTTTGCCCGCAACGCTGCAGCGGAACTGCAACCTCTTGAGAAACACTATCATCCTGGGTATGCTGAATAGCGATAATCTCCGAATCTTCTATTGGCATGCTTACATCCTCCATGGAGTGAAAGATTTCAGAAACACCCTCTGCTAGGTCAATCTGCAGCACTTCATGGCTTCCAGCATTCCCAGCCTCTTGCAAAATAAAGGTGGGAGAGGAGGCCTTCTCTCCCACTGTTGCAGCGTCCTCACACATCGAGTCCTCACAACGAGTGGCCATCCAAAAATACAGACGGCAACTCCCCCTACTGACAGCAATTCAGCAGAAGAATTTTCCCGGTGCCCTAGCCAAATTTCCCCCCATTCACTAAGAATGCCACCAACAGCTTAATGTGGTTCAAGGTCAGTTGGCATTCATCTGTATCTCCCTCCCCGGGTCGTGCCTGAAAATAGGCAGAATTTGTCTAGTGTGCTTACCCGGTTAACAAAAACTAAATAAATAAATTTAGGTGAAATGTTGCAGATTTTCCCTACCTATAATATTGTGTCATAGTGAGGTATTATGAATAATTTATCTTTACAAAATGGGCAAAAACATTCCTGAACTCTCACTGGCTGAAAGCCGTTTTAAGGCATGTTCTTATCAGGCCATAACCTTATGACCTGTACTACTTCTGCCACCCTGAGCCCCACAACACAGTGTACCACCATTGGGAAAAAGCCGTGCCAGCACAGAATCACCAGTCAGCCACTAGAAACCTACAGTACCCTCAGTCAGCAGTGCCACAGTACACAACTACAGTATTCAAAGGATCTACCACTGGTCATTGACAAAATTTTTGTCGAATGACCAGACAGTGAAACGGGCAGGTTGACCACATTTTGCAGTCAGCTGCTGGTTTAGTATTAAAACAAGTCTTTTCTTCGGGGGGCTTCGCCCTCCAACCCCCACATGGGAGAGGCTATGCCTCCACACCCCCCACTTAGGATTGTCAACTGTGAATCAGAGCTGATTGAGGGGGTGCAGGACCCTGACAGACAGTGGCCGGGCTCCAGTGGGTTCTACAGCAACGGGGCACTGTTGTCTCTGTAATGGGACCAAGACTGTTGAAATGTCGCTGACAGTGCGGTATACCAGTCAAAGACTTCCACTTCGCCATTTCCCCATACACAAACTCACTTAGGATTGTGATAAAAACTTAAAGAAATGAAACTCTGACCTGTACAGTGCCCTACCGGGTCATAATGTTGCACGCTTAATAGCGTACGACATTATGGATAACCCGGTAGAGCTTTTGGTATGCTATCACCGCTTACTGGTGAATATCATGATGCTGTACATGTATTGCACTAGTAGCGCTTTCCCAGGCAGAGGATAAGACCTCTGCTGGGAGCAGGTTCCGATGCACAGCTGCCGTGGCTCACAGGACTGAGCCACAGCAGTAGGAACCCAGGCACTAAGTCTGGGACCGGGTTTGATTCCCAGTCCCAGAAACATTTTATTTTTTTTTCTAACTTGTGCTGTGGTCCCCGAGTTGGACCCCCCTCCCCGGAGTTCAGAACCTTTGTTTGGGAGGGTCCGGCGGTGTGGGGGGGTGGAGCCCCCCACAGAAAAAAGACTTATGCCTCATGGCATAAATAGCGCTGTATTGGCAGTACGATTTTGCCATGCAGCATAATGTCTTGCGACATTATGACCCCGTGCCTACAGTGCATACCAGATTAAAAACTGCACACCAGAAAGCTATTCCATTCTGATGAATGGACCGTAGCAGGTGCCACCACCAAAAGTGCTGAATCATACAGGAGACCTGATCGCCCGTTATGTCTTGTAAGATAATGTAACTGGGAAAAAAAAGAACCCCGCACATCATTTTCCCTTTGATAAACGTGCTCACTTAGCGAGATAATGCTGAAAAGGAAAGACACTTTTAAAAGATGCTGTACTGTACAGTGGCTCAAGAGGGACATGCTCACTCCCTGTAACCGCTGCTATCAGTTAAAGAAACACTGCATTTCAAAGTGTGCATAAAAAAATAAAGTCAGTGTGTTCCTAAGGGACTGCAGAGACCTAACCTGAGCAGTAGGTGGGGACAAGGGGGGCAGTGGGCAGCACTGCTGGTCAAGCCAAATACAGTCTAGTACACAGGACAGTACGTAGAGGGACTATTTTTTTTCCTTTTACCATTGCAACTAAAAAAATGTTTTTTTCTAACTTTTTCTATTTTAACAGCTTTGTTTTAATTTCTATTTGGGGCCCATTTTATAAGCACAATAAGGACACTCCAAGGTGTGGGTTATGGCCTGATAAGAGCACTTCCCAGGTGCTAAAGGCACTTGGCACAAGTGCCTCATGCATCCTAGTGCACCTGGGGCGTGCTCTTATCAGGCCATAACCCACACCTTGTTGTGTCTTACTGCTGGCGTAGCTACTGTATATTGCTTCATTCCATAGTGTGGCTGTGAGGTTACCAGTAAATGACTAGTACTATAGCTGCAGCTTCACAGCTGTGCACTGTTGAAAGTCCTGCTGAAGTACTACAATTTTCTGTAAGTTTCTTTAATATTTACGGTGTATACAATGTATTTATCTCAATTAACTACTGTTACATTTGTATTGCTGCTGTTATTTTGATGCGTTTTATTGTCACATACTTTACCTTTGTAACTCCCGTTGGGCTACAGTGCCTTTAAGACTCACTTGCTACTTGCACATTAAAGGCGTCTTCTGCCACCAGAGCTGACACTGCAGTGTTAGTCACAGGACAAAGAAACATCTGATCACTGTATCAGCAGAATCAGATATGTTTGCACCTGTGCAGGACTAGTTTGGAGCATTAAACAATAATATGCTTGTAAATAAAGACTTTTGTGGAACACTACCTTTGAACTACAATGTGGCTGACATTTTCATCACCTTTGACCTGCACTGCCATGGGAATGGGAGCAGAGGCTGACAGGCCACTCACTCAGGTAGCGCTGCCTGAGAAGAGAACCACGAGGGTTTCCTGGACTTATGATGGACCCCATTAATTCAGGTACCATTCCAGCCACCAATAACCTATTGACAGAAAGACTTCTAGGACTGCTTGCCATAACTGACAGCTCAGTTGAGTAGTCAGAGCTGCTAATTCCCTACTGTCAATAAAGACTAAAACAATTTAACTTACAAACTAGATTACTGAAGACGGGCTTACATTCCCTCGAAGCTCAAAGACAAAGGGGTGATTTGTTGCTATTATACAAATTAACCCAAAAAGAAGAACTTATGACTGATTGTAATCTATATTTTAGCAATACAACAGGTAACTTGAGATCCCATAATAAAAAAATCTATATACAACCATCATTGACAGTCAAGATGGATCATTTCTTTACACTCTGAGCCCCAATGGTATGGAATAGACTATTGCAGACAGCAGTTGACTGTATAAGCTTAACCATTTTTAAAAATACCATAGATAGACTATACTATAACAACCAGTTGATGGTATAATTGGCCCACTTATGTGGAGGACATTCACAATGGGCCTCAAGCTCCCTTATGTCTTTTGATTCCTAGTAATCCTAGTAAGAGCAGAGGCTGTTCTGAATCCAAAGCAAATCTGCATTACATCTCCAGCAAGGCAGATTGCTGTGAGTTGCTGAGAGCTGTTTTGCAGAGACAGACTGTTCATCTGTCTGTCAAGGATGAGAGAAAAGGAAGAAGATTCCCTGTTTCAGAAGGGAGGTAATCACATGCAGAGCATTGCATGACCTCAAATTAAGGATTACCGCCTCTAAGAGAGTGAGATTGCACTGCACCAAAACCTGCTGCAGCATCCACTCAGCCCCCACCATAGCCCAGTGCCAGTTATCACCACCCCTCATGAGACATGAAATGAGATATCGGAGCAACTGGATACATGCTGGAGAGGGATCGCTGCAAGCTGCGACATCAATCCCTGCAAAGCAAGCAAGATCCCCTAGTTCCAGAATCGTGAGTACATGTAGGATGTGCCCTGGCAAAAATAACTGTAAAATAGTTGGGAAAGCATTCACTGGTCTTGGCCACCCAGTCAGGAATTACAAATATCTCAGCTGGAAGTTTTCATTTATGGCATTTGTTTTTTCCTTTTTTTTCTGTTTCACAAAGCAGTATCCTTTTTCTTTAAGTGCACCACCTGCTAACCATGTGCAACATCAGCAGGCCTACCCTGACTCCATAGAAGGGTACCCAGTGAAGCACTGGGAGCTATTTGATACTAAGGAATTAAACACTGGTAACAGTGTGGAAAGGTTAGTGCCCCGGTACAGGAAGGTTGGAGTAGGCATTCTGTATTGTGCACTGTGGTGTGGGACAGGCACACGTTTTAGGGCTGAGCCTGGTAGGACATTTAGTAGTGGCCCAAGGAAAAGCATTAATGTGGCTGTGCCTAAGTGAGCAATGAAGAGCAGCAACTAGTTTATTTATTTATTAAATTTTTAGCCCTGAAGGTCCTTTTTTCAGGGGTGACCCGGAATTAGTTACATATAACAAGGCATATACATCCAAGTAGTACATTTCAGGACATATCATACAGGATTACAAAGACAGTATACAGTTTTCACAGTAAAAATAAGTTATTTACTATACAGTTTCACAGTAAAGAGAAATTATTTACAGCAAGGTTATGCAGTACAACAATAGCACTTGAATGCAATCACAAGCTTGAGAGAAAAGGGTGATAGATTAGGGCAGTTGCTATACTATATGTTACAGTACCTCAATTACTGCTAACCCCTCCTTTTCCCCCTTTTAGGATTTGTTGTCCTAAATAAAGCAACTATTTTGTTCTATAGAAATCTAATCCATGTTCCGTTCTTGTTGAGTTGAGAGTATTCAGTGCATACATTTTGGGGACTGTCACTGCATAGGATTGGTTCACAGGTGGGGTGACCTAGTTGGGAAGTGGGTAGGTACTGCATCCCAGGGGGTTGTACTGTACTATCACCAGACTCATGTTAACATTTTTGTGGGTGGAGATACTGTGCTGCTTTCTAACTTAACTTGGATATGAAGCCCCCTCACAAAAGGAAATACAAACACCTCAGGTCCCTCAACCTAGTGGAGCTCGCAAAGTTATGGGTAGTCACTGAAACATCTATGGCTATCCAATGGCATTATAAGATTGGAGTGTCTCCAGACCCTTAAGGCACCCTTACATCTTCTTGAACTATTTGCTTATAAGGTCTGTCTCACTGTTGATATGCCTATTGGTCTGTCTTGTTGTCTAATATGTATGCTTACCTACTGTAACCTCTTCATCCCCTTTTCCCCTTCTCCCTTTTATTCCCCCTACACAGCTTCCCTCTCTATGTTCTCCACTTTTGCCTCCCTGAAGAATCCCCATTGCACTCTCTCCTTCATCCCCTTAGCATCCTAACTTTGGTCATCCCTGGCCAGTTGTTACCTGCTACATCCCCTGCCTTATTCTTGCTCCTCATGTCCTTCACCCTCCCCTCTGTCCCTTTCTACCCAGTTACCCCTATTTTCTCCTTACTTCCTCTGTCCCAGAACCTTCTACTGACTACCCCATGTTTGCTTTTCTCTCCCTCAGTAGTCTCAGTCTGTTCTTACACCTCCTCCCTATCCCATTTGCTCCTTTATTTATGCCCCCTTCTCTCCCCTTCTCCTCCCTTTCCCATCACTACATTTATCTTACTCTGGTTTAACCAATAGCTATCACATCTCCTTTCTCTCCCTCAACCTTGAACCAATTTGAAGAGCTATCTTCAGTCCCCTCTCCTCCACTCCCCACTTCCCAATCTGCCTCCATCCCATAGAAAGAAGTACCATGTACTCAAACCCATCATCCCCTCCTACTCTTGCTGGTGGGTCAGGTTCTATGTGATAACAGCGACCACCAAAGGGCGATCACTGTTACGACGAAGTCAAAGCACTGAAAATCTGTGGAAAACTTAACATCAGTTGGTTCTCTCCATCAACTAAAGAACGTGCCACTAAATTCAATGCCTTAACCACATGTATTTCATCTCTGAGCCCACATTGCTAAACTCTCACTACACTCTCATTGAATGGGTCATCTTGTCTCACCCTTACCATATTGTTGGTGCTAGCATTCTCCCTGGCACACTTTATGATCACAGGATTGTCTATTGTGAAAGACTGAGAGAGAGAGAGAGAGAGAGAGAGAGACTGGCCATCCACAAACCCCTCCTAAGTACTTCTGGAGCTGGATGTTAGGGTCTTACGACCTGTCCTTTCTGTTCAGTGATCTCCAGAAAACTGACTGACCCTCCATCTCTTCATTAACCAACATTGGTGATGCCCGATCCATGTTCCACTTCAAAGTCTTCTTTGTCTGGGACTAGCACACCCCTTTCTGGGGTCACATGTTAGAGGCTCCCACCTTTCCTGGATTTGGTTGACCTGGTCATTAACTTACATGGCCCGGAGAACTTCCTGGCACCAACAGAAGACCTCAGACTCCCCTGAGGAGTTATTGTAGTAATGCCAACTCCATAACACCAGCATCAATGCTAGTAGGATGGCCAAATTAAATTACTTCTCAACAAACCTCCAGAACAAACTTAATTCCTCTTCTGAGCTCTGAAACGTAATCTACTCTGTCTTGACACCCCTCAGTCAATCACTCCAGTCGTCAAACTGGGCAGCTTCCCCAGTGCTGACCCTGGAGATGTTGCCTTCACTTTTAATGACTTTCTCACTACTTGTGCTATTTCCAATTCCTACACATCAACCAACTATCTCCCTCTCCCCTCTCCTACTTTCAACCTTGCATTCTTGTTTTCCTCCTCCCAACCCCAGTCTCCACCCCTCTCTCTCTTCTCCTTTTCTACATCTTCTTTCTCTTTCTCCCCAAACCTCCTCTGCTGCTGTGCTTGCTGCCCTTCTTGCTCTAAATCCCTTTAAAGGTAACAGCCCCAATTGATTAGATCCTAAACTTCTGTACCTCTAAGCTCTGGCTATATCTACCCCTATCTCTTCCTTCTACAACCTCTACTTTCACCTCAGTAAGATTCTTCAGTCTTGAAAGGGTGTTAACGTCATCCCACTCCACAAAAGGGTGACCACTCCTCCCCTGGAAACTACCTTCCCATCTTCCTCCTCCATGCTGTTGCTAAAATAACTGAGTAACAAAGTAAATCTTACAGGTACACTAGTGTGACTGTAAGTAACTGTGTAAATCTGTAAAGTGGATAACACCCTATCTAGGGTAGGGTGATTAAAGGAAAAGAGAAAAGGGATAAAGGTAGGTACAGGTTACTGCAGGGCAAGGTGTGGTACATTTTAAGAAAGAAGTATTAGATATTGAAGGAGGGGTAAAAGTAAAAAGTGTGGAGTACAGGATCAGCAGGGAGATAGCTGCAAGGGCTCTGGGGTGCTAATCTCCTGGGCTACATAGTGGAGGATAGGGAATAGGCCTATACTGTATGAAGGGATTTTGTGGCACTCCAGGCATAGCTGCTAGTAGCAAGTCAAGATTTCCATCCTTTGTCACCAGCTAATATGGCATCTATAGACACACTCTGCACCCCAACTCTCCCTGAGGCACACTGATACAGGTGGTTGGAAGGTAGTTGGGGGGAGGTAATGGGTGGCAGGGACAATCACTAGGAAGCCATCCAACCTCACCATATCCAGGCTGCAAATCACTTCGCACCACTGGAGGTGACACACATATCTGACTCTTTCCAGGGAGGATCTGAGCTGGTTGGTAATGGAACAGAATGACTTGGTGGCACCCATGAGATAGAACAGGCAGAAGACAGGAAGGAGGATCCTAATAGTAGTGGGTTCTTTTTTTGAAACTCAGTTTTTTATTTAGTGTCCAAGTGATACATGTATCCAGGTGCTTTAGCAGTCTCATCAAATGCATTTACATAGCACAAGATGTGTTTTACATGTTATACATTATACCATTTTCCTTAATTCTAATAACCTTTTACAACTTAGAAAAGAAGAGGAAAGAAAAAAAGAAAAATGAGAAATTGTTTTACCTTTGTGTATAGAATAGTAGTGGGTTCTATCATCAAAGGTAGTAGAGGGAGTGAGAAAGGGAAGTGGGTGTTAAGGTGCCTTTTAGGTGCATCTGCCATCAGGGATATGGAGAAGATAGGGAAGATGGTAGAGGAGAGGGAGGAGAGCTTGAGGTGATGGCACACTTGGGTGCCTACAATCTGACAAACCAACTGACTGAGAGAGTGAATACAGTGAGGAAGGATGTAACTGAGGAATTTACCCCGCATCTAAAGGGATGGTATAAGGAGGAGGGGGTACCATTTTGTAGGTGACTGGAGGGGCTTCTGTGATAGAAGTCTCTTCAAGGGTGAAAGCCTTCACCTAACAAGAGAAGGGACCAGTGTGCTTGGGCAGAAGTTTGATGTAATTCATTATTTAAATGAGGGCAGGGGGGTGACTGAGGCTGAGGGAACTGCAGAGGATAGTAAGCAAAAGGGGGACCTAGCTAGGACTCCTCCAAAAATGAGAACTAGGAGCAGTGTGGATAATATGTAACAGTGCCAGGGAAGGGGGGCTTACAAAGCAGGCAGGCAAAAGCAAAACCAGAAAGTTAAGGAGGGAGGGGAAGAGCAAAGGAAGAGGAACTGATAGGAGGAAAGATTTAGGCTCAATTTGGAATGCAGTCTGTCTAAGTGGCAAGAGCCAGAGAAACAAAATGGCTGAGCGCCAATGATGGTGTCTGATATAGGGTTAGAACTCAAAGCCATTAAAGAAATGTGGGCCACTGGGAATAATGACTGGGCCTGGCAGTACCATGTTACACCATGTATAGGAGCAATAGAGGGAAGGGAAAAGGAGTCAATTTTATCAAGGAAGTCACAGAGGCAGCAGAGGATGGTTCCATCAGGGAGAGAAACATGGAACGATTGAAACATAGACAATGATGGCAGAAAAAGACCAAAGATCTATCTAGTCTTCATGGAGTTCCTTATCTGCCCAGGTACCATTGTCCGTATGTTTTTTATAATAAGACCTTATTTCATAGTAAACAGAAGGTACATTCAAACAAGTATCATTTGTTAGAGAGAGCAGGAATATGAAATCATAAAATTAAAACTTTCAATCAAAAGAAAATTGAACACAATTTCATTTACAACAACAGAAGTCAGGAGCCATTTAACTAAACATTAGTTAGCTAAGAACTATTTATCTAAGGTCTTAATACAGTATATAGGGGGGCTGTTCAATCAATGCTATACAAACACCATTTTATTCAGTTCCCAAAATTCTGACTGATGTTTTCTCTAGGTTACATTTTAGCGAAAGGGGTCCATATTTTTTCCAATTCAGATTTTCTTTTCCTAACAGAGTAATGATTTTTTTCTAATTTTGTCAGCTATATCTTCAGATTATACCAATGAGGTGGATCAGGAGGGTCTGTACTTTTCTAGTTCAGGAGTATAGCTTTGTTGGCCATAATTATTGCTAAGTGTATGAATTTTTTCTGATAAGTAAAGAGGTAATTAGTGGAATAACATCCAAAAAGAATTACTTCTGGATTAACTGTCTGGTGGACCCCTGTAACTTTTGCAATTGTTTTAAAGATTTCTTGCCAGAATTTTTACATTCTTGTACAATTTACAAACATATTTATAAGAGATGCTGGGAATTTTTTTACATCTTTGACAAGCAGCTGAAATATAAGGGTTCATTTTTCTTAAATTTGGCAGGTGTACATTAAGAATGATGTAGAATGTTGTATTGTATTTTTTGTGATTTGGAAGAAATTATACTGTTAAATAGTGTGTCTAAAATGTCTTACCAAATATTGTCTGAGAGTGATGTGTTTAGATCTTGCTGCCACTTAGTCCTTAAGTTTGTTTGTTTTTTCCATGACATTGATATCAAAGTGTAGTATATTCTAGAACTATGATTTTTAGTAGGTGAGCTGGTAACTAAATGTTCTAAAATAGGAGAATTTATCAGGTGATTCAAAACTACTATTATTTTTGAAGATGAAGTCTCTGAGCTGTAAATAACTACAGAAATGTTGATTTGGTATTTTAAATTTAGTCTGAAGTTGCTGAAAAGTCATGAGTGTTCCATGTTTGTAGCATCTTGCTAAGTGAATTAAGCCAAATTCCTCCCATTGCCTAAACACTATTGAATTGATAGATGGGGAAAATTACAATTTTCTGCAGTTGGTGAATACAATGGCATACCATCATTCCATTTAATATGTTTATGAATTTTGAACCAGATTTGAATTGAAGAGATACTAGATGATAAAATAGATGTATTTTTACTATACAGAAATGTTGCATATAAAATAAGAGGTAAAGCAGTACCGGGAATATTGAGTGATTCTGATTGGCAACAGGCTATTTCTGGATTCTTAAACCAACACTGAAGCTGACTTAATTGTCTGGCATTATATTAAAGTGTAAAATCTGGGAGGCCAAGACCTCCCTGTGTTTTGGCTAATGTTAATGTTTGCATAGCTATTCTAGGTTTTTAATTTTTCTATGGAAACTTAGTAACTGCTTTATTCAATGAGGTAAACCTTAACTCCGGGATTATAATAGGGATTGATTGAAAGAGAAAAAGCAGTTTAGGTATTATTACCATTTTAACTACATTTACTCTCCCAATTACTGTCCATGGGAGAGAGGTCCATTTTGTAAGATCTAGAATAATATTATTTACTAGAGCTTAGAGCTAGAGAGCTAGAGCTTAAACAGCTACCCATGACACCTTTAAGAAACTTCACAAAAAGCACCTTCACTCTATAAACTCCTGCATCTGCTTTAACCCACCTTAGCTCCACTCTCCTTCCTACATCCTTCCTCCCCTGCACTGCTTTAGTCTGCTTCTCTAGTTGTCTCTCTTCTCCACCTCCCTTACACCCTCATCCAGGTCATCTCCCTCCCACTTCTCTCTTCATCTCTCCCGCTCCTCTTCCTCTGCTCTCTCTCTCTCTTTACTCTCTCTCTTCCCTCTCCCCCCTCCTGTCACACTCCCTTTCTCCCCCCTTGTTAACTACCTCTGTGTAAACTTTACATAATGTCCTATATGTATGCCCCATTGCTATACTTATGTTCTTATTTATTGTGTTACCTGTCATACTGTTTCTGCAACTTTATCATACCTTTTAAACTTCCTCACTTGTTACTGAATGTATCTCCCCATTTCCATGAGTTTTTTGACTATGTATTGTACTGTTTCATGTGCTGTGACACATATGACTTTGTATTCCTAAAACTGTATTCTCCCCGGTCGTGCCTGAAAATAGGCATCCCTATGCCTAGTGCACCTATCCGGTTATCAAAAGCAAATAAATAAATAGAGGGGTGAAATCTGTCTCAAGAATCTTTCAAGTATCATCAGCAAGGGCTCTACCCTAAATATTTAATTTCATTTGCAATTTGTATTGTGTTTGTAAAGTTTTATTTTTTAATTTTTGTTTTAGTCTTTGGTAACCGGGAAGCTTGGGCAGAATTCCAAGGGGTAAAATTTCTGTTTTTTGCCAATTTATTTTATATCCTGAGGTGGCACTGAAGTTATTAAATATTTCTTGCAAAATTGATATAGATTCTGATGGGTCGGATAACATTAATATGCCATCAGTGTAAACACTTATCTGTATATTAGGCAGCTGTCTAATAGCAATTATTAATGCAAAAAGTAGAGGGTATAATGGGCAGCCTTGTCATGTGCCCCTATGTAACTGCATTATTGGGGATATATCAGAACTTGTTTTAATATATGCTTGGGGGGATTGGTAAAACATATAAATCTATTTCCTGAACTTCTGCTCCAGCCTCATTTTCTTCAGCAGGCTATGAATGTAATCCTATTCCACTCTGTTGAATGTCTTCTCAGCATCAAGTGTAAGAAAGACTGAATTAGTATTTCTCATGGAGCCTATATAATTAATTGCATGACTTATATTAGAGCTAAATAGCCTGCCTTTGATAAATCCAGTTTAATCAGGATGCATAAAAGGTGATAGTATTGTCTCTAACCAAGATGCTATTATTTTTGCTAAGATTTTATAGTCAGTATTCAACAGAGATATACAGTAGGTCTGTATGATGAGCATAATTCAGGGTTTTTGTCTTTTTTTGGAAATAGAAGAATACCGGCTTCCAAAAAAGTCAGGTAATTTTCCTGAAATAAATGTTTAAGTATAGGTATTCATTAAATGATTACTGATTTAAGTTTTCCATTTTTTTTTATAAATCAACAAGAATTCCATCTGGACCTAGGACATTCCCTGCAGACAGACTATTAATTACTAAGAGAAGTTCACTGACTGATTTGCCCCTTTCTAAATCATTAATTAGTTCTAAGGGAATCAGAGGTAAATCTATGTTATTCAAAAGGTTTTTTACTGCATTTGGATATTTAATGAAGTCTGAAGTATACAAGTCTGCATAACATTGAAATAAGACCTGATTTATTTCTTCTAGAATATTTATGTCTTCTGTAGCATTTTTAATTATATTGATACTTCATCCTAGCTCACTTTGCTCTAACTGCATAGCCATTAATTTATCCAGTTTATTTATTGAGTAGTATTTAGACCTGGTTTTCAGAATATTTTCTACTTTTAATGTTAATAAGTTATTATATTCTAGTTTGTTTTCATTAAGTAAATTTGTTTATATTGGTTGGTTGATAGATAACAGTCGTCTCCAGATTTTTAATAGTTTTTTCTAAGTTTGTTCAATTTCTTATCAATATCTTTTTATTTAAAGGCTGAGTAAGCTATGCAAGTACTCCTAAGATAAGTTTTGAAGCAATCCCAAAGTGTTTGGGCCAGTACCAGTTGATGAGCATTACTGTCAAAAAATAGTATATTTCATCAATGAGTTTAGTATATAAATAATCATACTCATAAATCACACATCATAAATAATCATATAATAATCATTTTATTACCGCAGGTATGGCCTTTGACAGTTCACCCGCGAATAACCTATATACCCAGTTCTTATCACAAGGACAAGCAAGCCCTCTCCCTGTCCACAATACTCCTGTCATGGGTTCCTCCTTCCAACCAGTAACTTACAAGGAAGTGGATGACCTGCTTCTTCAGCTGGATTCCAGAAAAGGTGCAGGAGCAGACCTCATTGGCCCTTTTTTTCCTAAAGCTCAGTCACCAAGTACTGGTAGCTCCATTAATGCACCTTTTTAATATGTCACTCAGCTTGGGTAAAGTCCCTTCTGTCTGGAAGATTGCCCAAGTTTTACCACTCTTCAAATCAGGAGAACCCAGAGACCCAAATAACTACAGGACAATCTCCTTACTCCCCACCCTATCAAAACTGCTGGAGAAATTAGTGAATTGCCAACTTAGAAACTACATTGATGCCTCAAATCTGCTAAATTCTGTGCAATCAAGCTTTAGGCCATGCCATAGCACAATCACAGGTTCTGGCTAAAGTCACAAATGACTGGCAGAGAACCCTTGACTTAAAGAATCACGTATGCGTGGTATTCCTCAACTTAAGCAAGGCCTTCGATACCGTCAACCATGCATTGCTCTTAGTTACTCTCTGCAACATTGGTCTGAATGCACCTTCCCTAAAATGGTTCGCTTGCTACCCATGACAGAGCGGATGCAACAAGTAAAAGTAGTAGGAGGTCTCTCCACTCTAAAACAGATTAGCAGAGGCGTACCTCAAGGCTCCATCTTGGGACCCTTACTTTTCTCACTTTATATCAACAACATCGACCGTGGAATCAAACTTTCCAGTGTACATCTCTTTGCAGATGACACAGTCCTTTACACTGCCAGGCCTACTCCCGAAAGTGCCTGCTTAGACTTGCAAGCAGATTTCCTTTCACTGCAACAAAACCTCCTGAGTCAAAAGCTCCTATTGAATGCCAAAAAGACCAGGGCTATGCTGTTATGATAGGCAGTACCTAGCACTGTATGTAACAAGGACTCTGATATTAAATAAAAATAAATCCTAGAATGGCTATTATAAATTGGTGAATAATGTGAGTACTGGATAGTAATGGAATTGCTTTGTCCCCAAGGATCCACCAAATTAAAATCATGCATTAGACTTCCTAGCATCTTGCTAGTGCTCTGTTCCATACCACCAGAAGATGGTATTCTATCCAAAATGTTAAGTGTAAGATTAAAGCCCACCTCCTGGACTAGTGTGCCTCTTGGGGATCTGGGGGTGTGGACTATGGGCTCCAGCTGAGCCGATGTTGCTGGAGAGATATCTCTTCCCTTGTTGCTACCAGCTGAGCATGGAGCTCTGCAAATATCCCACAGAAGGGGTTGTGACCCCTCCTCCAAAGAGTAACCCTGGAGAAGAGTACCCCATAGTTTCTGCAACTGACTTGCTCCCCGCTAAACCTCATCAGCTGGCTCTACCCCTTGTTCTCCCTACTGTAGTGCTTCTGAAAGCAGAAACAAAATAGATTATCTGGTTTCAGATAAGGGTTTGTGTATTAGAATCAGACATAGCAAAGGGTCTACACTGAAAGGCCTGTTTACATCACAGGAGTCATTAGTCAATCAATTGATTCTGGATGGGGCTTTTATCACTGAGCTGTCTTAGGCAAACTACACAGTGAGAAGCCAGTCAGAAAAGACTTGCCTGCTTCTGTTGGAAGCTGAGAAACTTGCTATACTGCAGAGAAAAAACTAGAATGCATTTGAGGAACTGGGAACCTGGTAAGACATAATATTGTTGGGGACTTGTTAGGAAGGTAAGCTACGCTTTTTACAGAAAGTTTCATTTTTTCTTATTGGCATTAAGAAAAGAATTGCAGGATTCCATTAAACTGTAGTAATTTTATAACCAGAGGGGGTGAAACACAACTGAAGTTGCTTGATTCCTGTGCTAGAGACCTAGGATTAGGAAGGATATTTGTGCAACATTTTAGAAGTGTCCTGCTGGCTGAGCAGTGAGTTCATTTTTATCCCTGGACTCAGTAGAGTGGTTTGTGTAGGAGTAGTGGTCTAGTAAATTGTGGTGTTGGTTGACTTACTATAAAGGACAGTACTCACCAGGGTGGTGGAGCAGTGGTGTATTTGATTGTTTCTAACAGTCACCAGTGGTTGTGGCCTCACCCACCCACCCTTCCCCTCACCCTGCCCACCCCAGGCATGGCATTTCCTTTATAGCTAAGGTTCTGACATCACTTCCTCAACAGGTCTTAGGGCAGAACTGCCATATTCTTAATAACCCAGCACAGTGCATAAAGGGTAAGTACACACCAAAAAAAACAAAACAAAACAAAAACAATTTATATATTACTCATTGTATATTATAAGGAAGAGGGACATGTGGTGAGTGGTGCAATGCACTGGTTGTGGGGCAGCAGTTTTTTGGGAGACATTCTGGAACCTGCGTTGCTGCTCTATTTGCAGACAACTGTCAGCTCTGAGGGAGGAGGTTGCCCACCTCCAGGCTGAACTGGCAAGGATGAAGGATGCCTCCCCCACCCAAAGAGCACCAGTTCCACAACCAATGCCTCAGAGGTTTCCATGTGTGAAGAGCAGATGGACCACAGTAGGTTCTGGGAGGGTGAGGGTGGTGAAACAGAGGCATAGCCCCCAAGTTATACTGCTACACAAATCATATGTCAGTCTGGCAAATCAAGGTTCCTCTATGATGACACCCTCAGTGGAGACCAAGAAGAATGCTGGGGACATCCACAAGGGAGACCCACAAAACAGTGGCAAGGGACACCACAGGGGAAAGAAACATCTTCTGATAAGGGACTTAATTGTTAGGGGTGTAGACCTGGGGAAGGGAGAGGAGAGGGAAGTAAGATGCCTGCCTGGTACCATGGCTTGTAGGGACAGGAAGCAAATCCTCAGGATTGCAGAAGCAGCATCACAGGAGAGGGAACTAGATATCATTGTCCACCTTGGGACAAATGACCTAGCTAGGCATGAGATCAGTGCAGTGCAGAATGAATTTGTGGAGTTGGGGAGGGGCCCCAGACAGGTAGCAAGCACGGTAACCTTCTCAGAGGTGCTGCCAGTCTATGGCAGAGGTGAGGCTAGAGTACTGCACACCATGCAGTTTAATGAATGGTTGCAAAACTGGTGCAGAACACAAGGCTTTGGCTTCATTGGGGACTGGGGGTCCACCTGGAGAGATGAAGGTCTATACTGGCATGATGGTCTGCATCTGTCCAGGAAGGGAAACAAGCTCCTAGGTGACAGGTTTAAAGGCTTCCTTGGCAAGCTTTTAAACTAGCCAAGGGGGGGAGGTGCTGATAGGAAACAGGAAAGTTCAAGCCTCCCCACACAAAAACATGGCAGGTAGTAGGGTAAACACTGAGGTACAGAGCTTGACAGAGGGCAGGACAGGGGTAAATGGAAAAATAGACAAGGGCAATAAGAGCAAGGATGGGGTAAAAAAGGATAAAGCCAACATTAAATGGAGGGCAATGAGTACCAATGCCCGTAGTCTGGGAAACAAGCTTCCAGAGCTAGTAGCCCTAATGGAAGAGGAACACTTGGATATTGTAACAATCACAGAAACATGGTACATGGAGAACCATGACTGGGATGTCAACATACCAAGGTACACAATCTACAAAAGGGACAGGGAGGGTAAAAGAGGAGGTGGAGTAGCTCTCTGCATAAGGAAAGGGATCAAAGCTACAGAACTAAAAAGTAAAGGGGGAGGACAAGAGGCACTCTGTGTCACCTTGGAGACAGGGAATGGCATCACAGTCCGCACAGGGGTTGTATACAGACCTCCATCTCAAGGGGAGGAAATGGACAAGAAAATTATAGAGGGCATTCTCAAAATGGCTGAAAAAGGGGAGATACTGTTGATGGGGGACCTGAATATGCCAGATGTTAACTGGATGACATGGACTGCAGCCACATCCAAGAGCAGGGTCATTCTCGATGCCCTACAGGGGGCATGCCTGAGACAGCTTGTGGTGGAAACCACTTGGGAGGGAGCAATATTAGACCTGGTACTCTCAAATGGAGAGAGGATCACAAATTTAGAAGTCAGGAGACATCTGGGAACAAGCGACTACTGCACAGTGTGCTTCACAATAAACACAACCATGGAGACAAGCCATACAAAGACAAGGATACTGGACTTTAGAAGGGCTGACTTTGGCAAAATGGGTGAATACCTGAGGAATGCATTAGCAAATGGCCAGAAAGGAGGGGTGGAAGAACAATGGAGAAAAATCAAAACTGCCATCATGGAGGCAACAAGCCTTTGTGTGAAACAAATAAAGAAAACAAAGTGGAATAAAAAACCACTATGGTTCTCAAAAGAGGTGTCAGGGAAGGTTAAGGAGAAAAAGGCTGCATTCAAAAAGTATAAGGAATCACAGAAGGAGCACAACAGGGAACTGTATCAAGTAAAGCAGAAAGAAGTGGGGAAGGCAGTCAGAAATGCAAAGGCCCAAACTGAGGAAAAGATAGCCAACTCAGTTAAGAAGAGGGATAAAACCTTTTATAGGTACATTAGGGAGCATAGAAAGGTTAAGGGAGGGATAATGAAGATTAATAAAGGAGAGGGGGAGGTGGGCAGAGGGAGAAAGTGAAAAGGCAGAGATACTGAATGAATACTTTTGCTCATTATTCACAAAAGAAGAAGAGGAAGAGTTACCTAAACCAAACAATAGAAGCACTCTGGGTAGTGGGGTTGACGCCAGTCCATTTACAGAAGAAAGAGTCCTGAAAGAATTCCTAAAATTCAAGGTCAAGGTGGACAAAGCAATGGGGCCTGATGGGATTCACTCTAGAATCCTAAAAGAGCTAAGGGAGGACCTAGTGACACCACTGACCACACTTTTTTAACAAATCATGGGAGGATGGGGTGGTACCTGAGGACTGGAGGAGGGCAGATGTGATTCCCCTTCACAAAAGTGGGAGCAAGGCAGAAGCAGGAAACTACAGACCTGTTAGTTTGACCTCAGTGGTAGGGAAAATGATGGAATCACTTCTGAAAGAAACAATTGTTCAGTACCTAGAGGCCAACGGGGCACAGGACCCAAAGCAGCATGGATTCACAGCAGGAAGGTCATGTCAGATGAATCTAATCGATTTCTTTGACTGGGTGACCAAAGTAATAGACCAGGGAGGGGCTGTGGATATGGCCTACCTAGACTTTTGCAAGGCATTTGACACAGTTCCGCACAAAAGATTAATAATCAAGTTAGCCAGCCTGGGAGTGGGTCTCAGGGTGGTAGCCTGGGTAGCAAACTGGCTGCACAACAGGACACAGAAGGTAATAGTGAATGGAACACATTCTGAAGAAAGGGGGGTTACTAGTGGAGTACCTCAGGACTCAGTACTGGGTCCAGTCCTCTTTAACGTCTTTATAGGTGACATTGCAGAGGGTCTGGAAGGAAAGGTATGCCTCTTTGCAGATGACACAAAGATCTGTATCAGAGTTGATACACAAGGGGGGGTAGAAAGGATGAGAAGGGACTTGTCAAGGTTGGAGGAATGGTCAGACATATGGCAACTTAGATTCAATGCAAAGAAGTGCAAAGTAATGCACCTGGGGAAAAAAATCCAGGAGAAGGGTACACAATAGCAGGGGAGGTACTAACAACAACAATAATGGAAAGGGATCTGGGTGTAGTCATATCAGAAGACCTAAAGGTGAGTAAGCAATGTGAGAAGTCAGTAAGGAGAGCCAGGGGGATACTGGGATGCATAGGGAGGGGCATCACAAGTAGAAAAAGGGAAGTGGTTATCCCTCTGTACAGACAGTTGGTGAGACCCCATCTGGAGTACTATGTGCAGTTTTGGAGACCTCATCTACGCAAGGACATAGACAGGATGGAAGCAGTCCAGAGGATGGCAACTAAAATGGTGCAGGGTCTGCATCAGAAACCATATGAAGAGAGACTGAGAGAGCTTAATATGTATACCCTTGATGAAAGGAGGGACGGGGACATGACAGAAACTTTAAGTACCTCAAGGGAATCAACAAAGTCCAGGAGGGTAGCATCTTTCAGAAAAAGAGATGTGTAAGAACAAGGGGGCGCAATTTAAAGTTAGAGGGGGGACGGCTCAGGGGTAATGTGAGGAAATTATTTTTCACGGAGAGAGTGGTGGACACATGGAGCCACCTTCCTGGAGAGGTTGTGGGGTCTAAAACAGTGGGGGAATTCAAACATGCATGGGACAGACATAAGGTAATTATAGTGAGGGGTTGCAGGAAGTGGGCTGTTGGTTAACTAGAATCTGCAGCTTATCCAATAGGTAGGGAAATGGGCAGACTGGGTGGGCCAAGTGGTCCTTATCTGCCTTCAAAGTCTATGTTTCTATGTTTCTAGATCTGGAAAAAAACTGAGACTGCTTTCCCAGTTCACAGGTCCCTTCCATTTACCTACCTCAGGTGCAAAGTGGAAGGGGGAGCTTTAGCTGGCTGTACCCCCTGCTCTCCCTAATGCACTGTTTCTGAAAGCTGAAACAAAATGAGTGGTAATGGGGAAGCAGAATTGCTTTGGGTGCAGCAGCTCACACAATCATCAGGTAAGAAGTTGTGCGTGGCCTATAAACCACTGAGACAGAGGGATGTTGGCGTTAGGGAACTAGGTACAGAAATTGGAAACAAGACCACAATGAGTGAGGAGGTGGTGATGGTGTGGGATCTCAACCTGCCAGGCATAGACTGGGGCACTCCAACTGCTAGGAGTAACAGAAACCAGACCCTGCTATGTGGATTGCAGGACCACCTCTTGGTGCAGCTGGTAAGGGAATCCACAAGACAGGCTGCCATTCTCGATGTGACACTAACCAGCTTGGAAATGGTAGGTCAAGTACTGGTTGGGGAACCACTGGAATCCAGTGACCATTACACCATATGGATCAAACTGACCCTGGATACCAGTATACCCTCAGAAAAGGCTGTGGTTCTATATTTCAGAAGAGCAAATTTTGACCAGATGAGGGAATTAGTCAAGGATAAGCACTCATCCCCATATGTACAATACAGCATTCAAGAAAAAGTTATTGTTGCCTCCATTTACTTAAGAATAGGTGCTTGGAATTGATGCTTATGAGTGATACAGGTACAAGAAAGCAACTTAATGCTGGAAAGTCAACTAACCTAACATTTCACTTACTGTAAGAGCTTCGTGAGAGGTAAGTGAAATTCAAACTGCTCTTTATATACGTGTTGCCAGTCACATGACTACACCACATGGTAGTTCTATAGTTTACTAGATATACCTGTTATAATTATACAAAGACAATAAGGTGCTATAGCTAATAAGGAGAGTAGAGGGAGGGGGCAGGGTGGCAAAATGGCCACAAGGCTGCTCTGCTCCCATGGCTCCACATTTGTTTGCTGATGTTTTTTCCTACAAAATTTGTTATTTCTGGCATCGCTCCAAATCTGCTGAATGAAACTTGGTTTATTTTAATACATTTTAACTAGGGCTGGGCAGACTGTTCCGCCCAAGATCTGAACCCTCAGACCAAACCCACAATCCACGGATCTGGATAAATAGGACTTCACCACAGAAGTCCGGTTCCTGGTCCATGGAGTGCCGTTTAGTGTATTGTTGCCATGGGGATGCCGGCGGCAGACTCTCTCCATGTACAAGTGGCTGGCAGCATCCATCCAGGCATCATACAGTCATGTGACACACTCAGGGTATATAATCATGCTGAGTGCACAACACAGCCCAGATGAGTTGGAGGATGATCGGAGGAGCTTGTGTTATACCTCGCTCACTGCAGCAGAGCCACCAAAAGTTGCACAGTGAAAATAAAAAACATAAATATTAAAAAAAAAATAAAATAATACTGCTTTTTGGAGGGGAGGAAAGAAACTAGAGAGGAGAGAGAAAGGAGATTTACTGGGGTGAGGGGGCAGAGAAACTTATTGTCAGGGGAGGGTGAAGAGTCGGGACTGGAGAATGAATCCAGAGGGACTGGCAGAGAGATAGTAGTGGCCTGGGTGGCTGCTGGGGGGAGGCAATTAATACAATTAAAAGGCAGGGAGTGAGGCAGTGTGGGTGCTGCAGGGCAAGGGCAGGCTGACAAAATCTTTGACTTGTGCCATTCCAGATCCAGAGAAGAGAGGGAAAGACTACTGGGGGCCCAAGAGAAATTTTACAGTTACAGAAAATTCCAAACACATATTTTTTTTTTTTTTTTGCCTCAGTGTGGCTGTTTTAATGAGCAAGGGCAGGCTGGCATAATCTTTGACTTGTGCCATTCCAGATCCAGAGGAGAGAGGGAGAGACTACTGGGGACCCAAGAGAAATTTTACAGTTACAGAAAATCCCAAATAAAAGTTTTATTTTATTTTCTTGGCCTCAGTGTGGCTGTGTAGTACAGGCAAGGGCAGACTGGCAAAATAAATCTTTGACTTTTGCCATCCAGAGAGAGAGACTGCAGGAGGCCCACGAGAAATGTAACAGTCCCAGAAATCACAAATACATTTCTTCCTGACTTCAGTGTGGCTGTGTGTACAGGGCAAGGGCAGGCTGGTAAAATAAATCTTTGACTTGTGCCATCTGGGGTGGAGAGAGAGAGAAAAACAGAAAGAGAGAGAGAGACACACTGCAGGGGACCCCACAAGAAATGTAACAGTCCCAGAAATCCCAAATAATTTTTTTTCCTACCTTCAGTGTGGCTATGTGTACAGGGCAAGGGCAGGCTGGCAAAATAAATATTTGACTTGTGCCATCCAGAGGGGGGAGAGAGAGACAGACAGAGAGAGAGAGAGAGAGAGAGAGTGAGACTGCAGAGGGGCCCATGAGAAATGTAACAGTCCCAGAAATCCCAAATACATTTTTTTTCCTGGCTTCAGTGTGGCTATGTATACAGGGCAAGGGCAGAATGGCAAAACAAATCTTTGACTTGTGTCATCCAGAGGGGAGAGAGATAGAGACTGCAGGGGGGGCCAAAGAGAAATGTAACAGTCCCAGAAATCCCAAATCATTTTTTTCCTGGCTTCAGTGTGGCTGTGTGTACAGGGCAAGGGCAGGCTGGCAAAATACATTTTTGACTTGTGCCATCCAGAGAGGGAGGGAGAGAGAGAGATTTCAGGGGGGCCCACGAGAAATGTAACAGTCCCAGAAATCCCAAATACATTTTTTTCCTGGCTTCAGTGTGTACAGGGCAAAGGCAGACTGGCAAAATAAATCTTTGACTTGTGCCATTCAGGGGGGAGAGAGAGAGAGAGAGAGACTGCAGGGGGGCCCACAAGAAACAGAACAGTTCCTGAAATCCCAAATGTTTTTTTTCCTGGCTTCAGTGTGGCTGTGTGTACAGGGCAAGGGCAGGCTGGCAAAATAACATTTTGACTTGTGCCATCCGGGGGGAGAGAGAGAGAGATTGCAGGGGGGCCAGGAGAAATGTAACAGTCCCAGAAATCCCAAATAATTTTTTTTCCTGGCTTCAGTGTGTACAGGGCAAAGGCAGGCTGGCAAAATAAATCTTTGACTTGTGCCATTCAGGGGCAGAGAGAGAGAGAGAGAGACTGCAGGGGGCCCACAAGAAACAGAACAGTTCCTGAAATCCCAAATATTTTTTTTCCTGGCTTCAGTGTGGCTGTGTGTACAGGTCAAGGGCAGGCTGGCAAAATAAATCTTTGACTTGTGCCATCCAGAGGGGAGAGAGAAAGTGAGATAGCAAGGGGGGCCATGAGAAATGTAACAGTCCCAGAAATCCCAAATATTTTTTTTCCTGGCTTCAGTGTGGCTTTGTGTACAGGGCAAAGGCAGAATGGCAAAATAAATCTTTGACTTGTGGCATTCAATCATGATCACTTGTTAACGCCCATTCACAATTTCATGTATTAAATAAAAAAAATACTGTTTGGACAAACAACATACAAGTTGATGCACCTGTGCTGCTGGCTGTAGTTGGCCTGGGGGATAATCTGATTTTGTGACTTGCAGCAGGCTGTTAACACTACAACAAGTAAAGTACACACAAGTCATCATCATCATCACCACTCATTTCCCATTATTCCTGATTATCATTAGTGTAATAGTGTATCGCGTTACATTACATATAAGCATTAAC
Source organism: Neoceratodus forsteri (assembly GCA_016271365.2). Classification (NCBI taxonomy): domain Eukaryota; kingdom Metazoa; phylum Chordata; order Ceratodontiformes; family Ceratodontidae; genus Neoceratodus; species Neoceratodus forsteri. The sequence continues at coordinate 1,669,294,633 of CM057456.1, forward strand.
CAAACCCAGTGTGGGACTGTGCTGCATGCGACTATGCACCAGATGTGTCTGCATCTCCAGTTCAAATTCTGAGACACACTTAACAGTTGTTGAATTTGGTCACTTAACAGTCACTGTAGGAGTCAGTCAGGTAATCTTGGAAGGAAGTGGTGGTGGACTGCTGTGCTATCGGGGTACTGTGTACAGTCATGAGTCATGACAGTAAATTTGTCCCTGGCCTGTGGGTGTGGGTAGAAGTCATCAGAAGGACATCACGTTAGTTAGAGGGATCTTTTATTACAGGTTAAAGTACTAAGAAAAAATGGATCAAAGTGTTGATGAGGTGCATTCTATTTCTCAGGTAGGCAGTGGCACTGCAAAAGACAGCAATCAACCTGAAAAGGGAAAACAAAATCAAATTCCAAAAAGTTATTTTTTTATGTCTAAGGTTTCATCTTCCAAGTGAATGCTTGAATCAAAAAAAGGTGAATGTCTTGGATCTTCATTCGTCCCAAGTAAAAAAAAAAGTAATATAGTTAAAAAAAAACAAAGGCTTGGTGGATACCACCCGCAGAGGCACCCAAAGGTATGGAACAATTGCATACTATACTACTGCCAGTCCCTCATCTGAGGTTGAATCCGACGAGGATAATAATAAAGATGAAGAGAATGATCAGGCAGCACAAGGTTTACTGGAGGGGACTGAAATTGCAGATGAGGAAGAACCAGACAGAAATGTTTTGGTTGTGGATGGGGGCAGTGGGAATAAACCACAAGAGGAACAGGCCCAAGAAAAATCCAGGGGGGGAGGGTCCCTGATAAGGTGACTGAGGTGCCATGCCTTCCTAGGAAAAACACTAAAAAAATATAATCTTTTATTTGGTCATACTTCTCCATTAGTGCCGCCAATGAGTTGGTAGCAACATGCACTATTTGTAAATAGCCAATCAGCAGCGGTAAAAAGAAAGGAGCATTGGGAACTTCAGCACTGAAAAGGCACCTAGACAGATGTCATACCATTACTGAGAACTTCAGTTGTGATTCTCAACGAGAAAGTGACAGTGACAGCTCACTACACTCAGGGGTAACCCCCCATAGATGAAAGCAGTGGCAGCCCCAGCAGCACTACAAAACACCTCCACCACCACTTCCTCCCATTTGAAGGACTCCTCCTACTGTTACTGAAAGTGACCATATGTTCAAAAGCCCTTGTCCTTCTTCAAGGAGACAGCTTACCATCTCAGAAACATATGATCATAAAGCCAAATTTGCCTCGACTCACCCTGTTGCTGTTACAATAACCAAAAAAATTTCAGAAATAATAGCTGTTGACTTGCTACTATATAACCTGGTTGAACATATAGGCTTCAGGCGGTTGCCTGAGTACCTCAATATAGTATACCATTGTGGAAATACTTCTCGACAACAGGGATTCCAGATCTGTACGATGTCGCATGTAAAATATTAAGACGTGTCTTCTGCAATGCTGTTAGGAAGGTGGTGCTCTCACCACAGATATCTGGACAACCTGTCAGCCTAAACCATTCACATCTGTCATGGCACATTGGGCATGTTTCGATAATTCATGTAGGAATGGGGACAGTGAAGCACTGCAGTTTGCTGCTCTAAGAATGTTTTATTTTCCATCTGAACATACCTCATACAACATCAATGAAGAGCTCCAAAAACCAATACAGCAATGGCTCACTTCACAGGGACTGTCAGTTGGCTTTATAGTTGCAGATAATGGGTCCAATATAAGGAAGGCCTTGAAGGAGGGGAGGCTTTGTTTACATCCGTTGCTTTGTACATGGCTTAAATTTAATAGTTCATGGTTTTCTTGATGATGGCAGTGAGATTAAGGCTCTCGCTAGCACTGCTAAAAGAATATGCACTCATTTCAGTCACTCAAGCAAAGCCCGTCACTTGTTTGAAAAAATACACCAGGAGCACAGTTTACTTTTGCGCAGACTGATCCAAGACATTTCTACTTGATGGAATTCGACCTTTTATATGTTCCAAAGGCTGCTGGAACAAAAGAAAGCAGTCAGGCAATACACCTTGGAAAATAAAATTGGTAATGCAGACATCTATATTACTCCACTACAGTGGGCCATGCTGGAGTTTTTAATTTTCCTGCTCCAGCCATTTGATGAAATCACCAGGGAGGTTAGTGCAACCACAGCAACTCTCAGCCAGGTGATACTCCTAATAAAAATTTTAAAATGCATATTGAATCTGATTAGGGATAAGTTGGAGAAGCAAGACAGTTCCATGATCACACAGACTGCCAGTATTTCTGCTGACACATGCAGGTTGCCCCCCAGAATACAACAAGATCTAACAAGACATATGATCAAAAAAGTTGAAGAAGATGACAAATTATGTCAAATGCTTCATTCCAAGTACTACATTAAAGAAACAATCTTGGACTCATGATACAAATTGAAGCAACTATTGAGTGATGATGATGACACTTGCTTCAAGATAAACAAACAATAAATAATTGATGAGGTGCATGCTGTCATGGAACAGAGTACAACAGCAGCACCACATTCAGAATCTTCTTCACTACACAGCACAGCATCAGGTGGCCCATCCTCTACTGTTGAGGCATTTTCTCCCTCTTCCTCCTAAGCCACTGCAGCCAAATCTTCTTCTTCACCACCAGCCAAACATAGAACTGTCCCACAGTCACTTGGTTCAGCTTCATGTCTCTGGAGTCACCTAGAATATGTAATTGTAACATCTTCTTCATCCGCTTCTTGTAACACAGCCTCAGCACAGACCATTGTTGAAATGTACCTGGCAGAGCCCAGTATCAGCTGGAATGCTGAGCCTTTGAAATACTGTAAATACAATCAAAATATGTGGCCTGCTTTAGTAAACATTGCAATGAAGTACATGAATTGTCCTCTGACTAGCGTCTGTTCAGAACGATTGTTTAGTTCAATTGGTAACATCATTATTGACACACAATCCTGTTTGACACCAGAAAATACTGAGCGTTTGACATTTCTGAAAGTCAGCATTCATCACTTTAATTTCAGACATGATACCGGAATAAAACATACACTGACTGCTCTGAGCAGGCCCTATCCACAAAACATTTTCAAGAATTCATGCCTGTGGTGAAAATCTTTTGTGAATAGGGTCTACTACATGAGGTAGCAATTAACTGCAACAAGTCGGGTCAGGATGGACTAGACCTGGCCACCGTTACTTGAATAATCACATGAGCAGCACAGAATAGAAAAAACAAATAATAATATCAGTGAGTTCAGAGTCCAAATACAGCAAGCAACTGCATTTCATGTCACAAACTTACTTGGTGGTACCTGGTACCACTGTCTGATCTGGAAGGTAGGGTACTGCTGTCTACTACTACTACTACTATCACCTTTTGTCCTCATGAGTCACGACTACTACTTGTCACTTTTTGTCCTTATCCAGTCCTTACTATTACTACTTGTCATTTTTTTTGTTCTCAGCAACTGATCCTGACTGTACTGTTTTAATTTTCATACAGTGCATGGCTTAGCAGATGCTCAAAACCCAGAAATGGAATACTGTTTGTATATTTCTCATGTCCTCCATATTTGGCTGTGATTACTTCACAGAAAGAAATGTTACTAAATTCATATAATTTCTTTATTGTTTGTGTGTGCATGATATGCTAGCCTGGTTACATCTCACTTATGGTAACTGGGCTGAGATTATTACTATATTTTATTTTTGATACTTAAATTACAGTACCTGGCAGTGGCTGACAGCAATTGGGGAACTAGGTAAGATGTAATTGTGTTGTGTGTGTCATCAGGTCTTCAGGTGGTAGTGGTAAACTTTTTATGACTGTACTGCACTTGACCGATGCAATGTGTGACTGGCTGCCTAACTGGGTGGTGGTGATCACTGTCTTTTGTTTTTCTTCCTTACGGATTCAGTGTGTTGATCAGATTCAGTAGAAGAAGTCATAGCACTAGAAAACATTACCACCTCTTGGACCAGGTAGTTAGGCAATAAGGAACAACAGGGTGTGGGTTATTGGGGTTTACCCACGCCTTGTGTGGAGTGTCATTAGGTGCAGCTGAGTGACTTAACCACACAAGAAGTAGGTAAATCCCCAATAACTCACACTCTGGAGTGCCTCATTGCGATTATACAATGGATCCATGCATAAAATAAATGTAAAAATGTGTTTAATTATGTTTTTTATAAATGCAATTCCTCAGCCATGGGTAATGCAGGATTTACCCATGGTCATGTGACATGTTTTAACCAATCAGGTTTCAGGATTTTACACACCATTGCACAATGTACTATATACCACAGTACACTGGGGCATGCAGTTGCATCATTCACGTGGGTAGGGTGGGGCTCTCTTAATGCTGCTCATTTGATCATTAATATCAGTTTCTTTGGCCTGTTCAGCTCTGACTGGAACATCCATCAAAATAATACCCACACAACACCATTAATAAAAAAAAAATCTTAGCTGCCTGGCAGTGCCTATAGTGCTTGGTGGTGCTATGACATAGATATTTGCATCTCTCTCTCTCTCTCTCTCTCTCCCCCCTTCAGCTCTCTCTGTCTCTCCCAGAACCCTCATGTCATGGACCTGAGCAGAATATACCAGCCATGAAGGGTCTAGTAGTGAATGACTGCTGTTTATTTAGCAGTTTTACATTAATTTTTATACAAATAATCCATTAAAGTATTTCCTTTGGGTCTCTGTGTCAAATGTGACTGACTTTGGCCACTTTATGCATTTTTTCACATTTTGTCAAATATTTGTCAATAAATCAGAACTAATCAGAACAAATCAGAACTTCATCATGTTCCAGTTCTTGTTTAAAAAGGGTCAAAACTTCACCGAGTTCTCCCAGCCCTAATTTTAACTTTTGGCTAGCACCATCGAACTTTTGAAAGGACTGCAGTCGGGAGCTCGTGGCATTTGTAGCCTTTGTGGGAGTCCAAACGCCGGCTGTTATACAATGAACTCAGTGGGTTTTGCTGCCGGTTGCTCTATGATGTTTTGAAAATGAGCAAAAGGTCCTTTTAAGTTGGGTAACTGTGAATTACTTTGTTTGACTGGCTGCTGACAATTTGGTCCCAGAGAAAAGAAGAGGCATAAATGGTGTTTGAGAGACTCTCAAAGTTAAGGAATGGAGTCAGAAAGTGAATGGCAATTCAATTAAAATTCAATTCAAATTTATTGTAAAGCAAAATTCACAGCTTTGCAAGGAGAAGCTAGACGCTGGAGATATCTTGCAAGGACGTTGTGTTTTATAGGAGCACAATATATGCTGAAATGCCTATTTGTACTATAAAAAAGGTATGCCACCTTTACTTAGGGGGGGTATTAGTTCTATTTGTGATACATGGATGAATTAAGTTTATTACGCTCAGTGGAGCATTTCTCTTTTTTGTTTCCTCTTTGTGCTAGGTGTGCATATAACAGATATGGCCCAACTCTGAGAGTAGCAAACACAGAGAAGGTTTGCAGTTTGGTATAAGGCAACAAATTTGATGGAAGAACTCCTGGTCTATAAAAAGTGAGCCTAGTTTTCTTAAAGATGCCTGCTGACCTCTTATACATTTTTGCCTAAGATGCTCCCTCAGCGATACCAGAGACTAACTGCCAGGAGTCAAGTTTGCTTTACTCAAGGCAATTTTCTTTTTGTCAAATCTCCCAAAAATGCTGCCTTAACATCAGATGGAGGATGTACATGGGGTAATTTCCCCCAAAGAGGTACAGAGTTTCTATTTTTGCCTGTACATGGTGATTAAAACCCAATGGAACAAAGGTATTATGGTGGCTGGGATAGAAATTTATGGTTATTGCTAACATTTAAAATTACAGAGTCTGATTTTCTACTATTTGTTTTTACATCTTTTAACTTATGACAGGTGGATTCTGTTATGGTACAATCTGCAGCTGTTTTCTTTATAAGAACATAGAGCAAGAGTGTTGTGGTGCCTGTCTGTAGGGCAAATTCCCCCTAGAAACTGCTGCCTTTCTAATGGAGCTTGACTTCGTGTGTTTAAATTATTCATTTTAAAGTATGGTGCAAAGTGCTAACTCCAAAATAGAAGTCTCCTAGACTCGGTCTGAGCCATTGAAAGGACGATATATGCACGGCCATGCTTATTATATTTATTATGTTTAGTGCAGTGGCACCATGATATCCATTATATACATATCAGGAAAATGCACCTTTCGTCAGTGCTCACTTCTCCTTTATTAACTGTCACAGAGATGCTGTTACTGAGATGTGGAATTTTACTTGGGGTAACACCCTTAAAAAGGTACAATCTTTATATTTCAGCTAGTTGCCAAATATCCAGGTTTTACTCTAAGTCTGCATTTTGATATAAGCATTAACCTTTGCAGGGCCATGGATTGATATATCAGTCCAAAATTCCTATACGTTCCAATTCTGTTGGCAGCATAAGGGTTAATGTTCTCCGGAGCTCTAATAGCTGGGTTCTTTTAGGAGCTATGCTGAGGTGATTCTTTTGCATATGATGTAGCTGAGTTGTATTTCATGGCTATGTACCTTGCAACAAAATGTGTAGTGCTCTTTATGTTATTAACCCTTGCAGGGCGGTGGACTGATATAGCAGTTCAAAATTCCTATACATTCTAATTCTGTTGGGAGCCTAAGGGTTGAGGGCACCAGTGTTAAAAGGTGCTGAAAACTGACCTATTTGCCACTATACAAAGGAACATTCATTTACCCATATTGTTTTTACTACTTTTGAAATGTATACTGTGGAATTTGCAAAAGACTTGAGAACTTGTTAGGATGTTTGAACTCCAATTGGAATAAAACTGGCACTCAGTATAAAAAAAAACTATGAGATACTGCAGAGTTTTAAAGGTTTTTTCTAAAGTTGGAAGCTATAGTTTGGTGCATGCTTTTATACATGTTTCTTATTGCACATAGATAGTGCCTATTATACTGTTTAATTATTTTTTAAATGTTTTATTGTGTCTATAGGTTTATTGTATAGTGTAACTTAGATGCTATAACTGAAATGCCTAAAATTTTAAGTGTTTTAGTAAAATGTAAAGTTTAAATATCCAAATACTTGATAAATGATGGGGCTTTTGCAATTTAAGGTTATTTAAAACTATGACGAACGAGTTAACAATTAACAAAAATTTGGGAAACTCCTCAATTTAAATGAATCTGTTAAAATGTAACCCTCTGAGAGGTTTCTGCTGCTTCCACTGTTCTTTTTAGATGCAGCCTGTCTACATATAATGGTTTTATGGGTATGCCTGGGTTCGGAGAGTGGTACTTTTTTCTTGATACTGCATGTTCTCCCACATATACGTAATTTGGAAAGTATGGGACAAACAAATGTCTAATGGATAAATTTGTGTAAGATGGGACAGGACCTGATGTTAGCCTGAGCTCAGCCTGTACTTGAGTTTTCCAGGTTCTTGGCCCTAAATTGGCAGCTAAGTGAAACCTTCAGTGATGACTTTCAGTGGCAGACAGCAGAATTTAAAACATGGTGGAGTACCAATGAAATACAAGGAGTTTTTTGGCAGAGTATGCCCCAGAAAATATTTAAAATGTATAATGTGTTCTTAGTAGCGAGTAGTAGGTTTGTGGGAGGTTATTGCACCTTGATGTTAAGCATTTCTCTCGATTACCTTGATGTTGGTCAGACTGTTCTTAGTTTTTATGGAATGCTGCATGGGCTTACATTTAGTTGGACACAAATGAGGGGTGTAAAATAATTAATTGCGGCTTGATTTATATTGCTGTCTTGGCTGTAAAATATTGTTACTAATGGATTTATTAAATTCAGAATTTTTATTAGTAGAGACTATTTATCAGTCAAAGTTTTTATCAAAAGATCCTAAGCAATGGATGAAATATATTTTCTCTGGATATTTTTAATATAATAGAACTATTGTGCGTATGATCATTTAGAATGTATACTGAATGTCTGAATGTGTCTGTTTTCTACATTGTAAAGGCATATGCCGAACAATAAACCAAACCAAATTAGTAAAACTAGTATAGCTAATAAAATGTGGAAATTAAAAAAATGCCTTTACAATCACACAATAGCATGAAATATATCATTTATAATTTACAAGGAATAATCTTTTCAATCTATATTTTAATCCATGCCCATAATGTGCACTTTAAAGTCCCAATAAAGCAGTGCACATTGTAGATCTTGCATCAAAAGTCCATCATTCCCATTCAGTGATTAATTCTTTGAGGACAGAACATCCGAAATTCAAGAGATCTTACTTCAGAGCACAGAAAATTCTTGCTAAAATATTTATCCAACTACAGCCCCAAAAATCTTTTTGATAGCAAAATGATACTTCATAAAAGTAGTGCACTTCAATTTCAACATAGTTTGTCAGTATTATGAGATCAGTTTTTCATGCAAATGGATAATAACTTAAACTGCATATATTTAATAGGCCTAAGATAATTAAGCAATAAGACATGACCAGGGGTTATGTTGATGGTCTTTTAATCACCCTGTAGGGGTGTAATGTGGCATGAGGCGCAGCCGAGTGCTACATGCCCCTAGAGGGTGATTAACTGACCATTAACATAACCTCTGAGACTGCATTATTGCTATTATAATAAAAATGTTTTTAAATAGTGTTAAACCTTGTTCAGCATATGATTAGGTTGTACATGTATGTTAATCATGCTTAGTGAGCCACACAAACGTGATGCAAACTGATCAATGACCCTGCATTAATTCAGTTTGAGGTGGGATCACATTCCTATGTAAATGTCAAGAAAGTGTCTCAAAATTCATAAACTGAACTCACTAAATGATAATCGCTGGTTTTAATTTTCACAAATAAATCACCAGAAAATTATCAGACAGTTTGTCTCATGCAATTAAATAATCATTTCAGGACGAGTTTTTCATATGGATGGATGTAAAATCTGTGAATATACTGAGTCTAATGGAAAAGTACTTCATGATCACATCCCAGTATGATACCAGCTAAGCTCAGACTCCACATACAATTTACGGGGAAGTGGGGTCATAATTGTATGCCAATGAAGTATGACTTTATACATATTTAACCTTATGTTCACACTAAATAAGGGCATATATAACTACCAAAAAGTGTTCCAAAGCACTTTTAAAATAATTTACTTATGAACCCATGTTCACTAAACTTATCTAATAACTAGTCCAGTTTATAAGACAACTTTAACTTGTTGAATAGTACCATGTTGCTTCCTTGTCAACTATTGTATTACTATTCTTTCTGTTCACCATCCCGAGTCATGTCTGGAAACAAGTCTTGGCTCAGTGCGCCTTTTCTGGTCACCAGTTTTCACATAAATAAATAAATAAATACTATCCCAACATTTGGGCTGAGTAGCACCCATGGGATATAGTGACCCTTTTAGTTCTTCAGGCATGGAGCCACTTCAGATTTGCCATTCAAACCTGGATGGTTCAAGGCTTTCAATGTAAAAATCCAGTATTGTTCTTGATGTTCTACACATTTTCATAGTCAACCACCTCTCACTGGTCTCAATACCAATTCTATACCAATGTCTCACACAAAATGTGACCTCCTATCTCCACTCCAATTTATATGATTGACCACTGAATAAGCTTTCAGATACATAAGGGAAAAATAAAGAAGGGAGGATGTAAGGCTGTCAGGGAGGGATAATACTGAAAGATGAGCAAAAGGCAGCCATGCCTAACAACTACTGCTACTTAGTATTCCTAGTGGAGGACAGTGTGCCTTTACCAGTACGTGGCATAAATGCTGCTGCAAAAGGAATTCAAGAAATGGGGCAGGTGGTATCTTCGGAGCAAGGGTTAGAAAAGGGCTTGCAACCCCCAAATTAGATAATGCTCAGAACCAGATGTGATGCATTCGAGGGTGCTTAGGGAATTGGCCTTAGAAGTAGCTGAACCCCTGGCAGGGCTGTTTGATAGCTCAATACAGTCAGGAGTGGTTCAGAAAGATTGGAGGATAGTGGATGTAGTTCTGCTTCACAAGGGAGGGAGCAAGGAGTAGCTGGGGAACACTAGGCCTGTCATTCTTACCTCCACTGTGGATAACTGATGGAGACAGTCAAGGAGAACCCAGTGGAGTACCTAGACAGAGATGGACTCCTGAATAATAAACAGCATGTGTTCATGTAAGGTACATCTTCTCGGATCAACCTGATAGTATTCTTTGACTGATTAACTAAGGCAGTGGATAAGGGACAAGCAGTGGATTTACTCTACTTCATCTTCAGCAAGGCATTTTATTCAGTGCAACACAGAAGGTTGCTGAAAAAGTTTGAGGACATTAGAGGATTATTAAAAGCTAGTAGTTGTCACCCTCAGCATATCATTAGAAATATTCTGAAGGGGCAGTTCCTTTGTACTCAAAGAAACTGTAGCAGTAATGAAAAGTTGGAATCTAGTGCAGCAGCTCTGAGTGACCATCTTAAACAACATGGCTATAGTAAAGAGGATATCAGTACTGAACATGAGTTTGCAGTTAGACAGGACAGGGATACTTTACTTGAAATTCCAAATGCAAACACCATACCTGGCTCTGATTGTGGTAGATTTAATTTTGTTTTATAGTACTCCACACATGCTAGGGAGACTGAGAGGATTATTAAGAGACACTGGTATGTTTTACACAGTGACCCAGATTTGAGAAAGATTTCTAAAGTATCACCTCGTATGGTTTTTAAAAAAGCCCCACTTTGGGGGATAAACTAGTAAAAAGCTATTTTGTAAACAGAAACACTGGAAATGGGGCATGGCTCCAGAAGAAGATAAAAGGGTTCCACCCATCTAAGAGATTTAATGTGTGTGCAGTTATTAAAAAAAGATATTGTTTTGCTGACAGTATCACTGGACGAATCTATGAAAGACAGTAACTTATTACATGTGATTCTGAGGGTTTAATATATTTAGCAACATGCCAGTGTGTTAAGATATATGTTGGAAAAACAAAAAGGAGCCTTCGGACATGGATTGGCGAACATGTTAGAGCTATTAATAAAAGCAATCTAACATGCGACCACAGTGCATGTTGCGAATTCTCAAAATCAAAATAATCATGTTTTTAGTTTCGTGGGTATAGACAAAGTGCACCCAAAATCAAGAGGTGGAAATTTTAATGATTTGCTCCTAACACGGGAGGCATTCTGGATTATCAATTTGAATGCTGATAGAGAACAGGGCTTGAATCAAGGGTTTGAACTTTTAAGCCATTTCTTAAGAAAAAGAAATAATTTGAATCTATGCTGCTGCTATTTTTTCTTGTTGTGGTCCCCCCCTTTTTCCTTTAATTGTTATAATGATCGTATTGATTATAAATAGGTATGTTCTATATTTAATACCATTTCCTTATTTAATTATTTTTCTCTCCTACTCTATATCGATGGTTCCCCATACACCCCCCCGACACCATCTAAATGAACATTATTGTTGGAAGGTATGGATGTGTTTGCATCTGTAACCTCCCTGTTACCCGGGGTTACTAGAATACCAGTAAGACCTAGTGGTAGGCAGGGAAGGCAGCTTGTGAAACTCCAGTTAAATGGATTTCACACTGTCTCACTCTGTTCTCAGTCTCAGCTGAGACTGAGGGATGACATCACCATAGAACTGTCGCAGCTGCATGAGCCACATTGGAATCTGCAGAAGGGAGTTAGAGTAGAATGTTGGGAGTTTTGAACAGTCAGTGTTCACTCTGCAGTTGGAGATCGTTGTGAGATGAGCACAGCAGCTCTGTTCTCATGCTCTTGGAGCCTCAGCCCTGAAATAGGGCTACATTTAGGGAAAGGTGTGTGTTTCTGCCTAAAGAGAGACACAGTAAGCTGTTTTTTAAAGTGGTGGAGACCGCTGATACAGGTCTCTGTGCCCCATCCCTCAGGGGATGGGGCAGGAAGGTTTGCCCGCTATTTCAGGGGCAACCCCCTGGCTACTACTAGAGAAGAAGCTGCCTTATTTTTCCCCAAGAGTGTGGGGTACAAGAAGATTTTGAGATTCACCTGTGGGGCACCTGCAACCAAAGGGTGAGTTCTGCTCTTTCTAAAGGGCCCGTGTTTCATCCTGAACTGTGTTAAAGTGGGGATTGGACTATTAAAGTAGTGGGAGGCCTAGAGTAATAGGCTTAGCCAAAAGTAAAAGTATGTTCAAGTCCAGCACAAAGAGAAAGTCAGGACATGTGGAGGAGATGTGACATACGTCTACCCAGTAATCTACATTGCCAAGCTTTCAAAAGAGTTGTTTAGTTTCCAGAGAAATGGTCGGGTATGGATTGTGGGAGCTGGAGGTGGGAGACCCCCTATCTTTAGTAACCAGGTCCACCTCTATGGATTTGCTCTGTGGATTTCTACTTTGCCTCATGCACTTGGCCAGTGATGAGGGAAGTACCCAGACGTGGGATGGAAGGAAATTTCCTTTTAGGAGTCGAAGGCTCTAAGGTGGTTTGGGGAGCCACCAACAGGAAAACTGGTTCATTCCCATATGGACCGCGGATCAAGTGGCTGGTGGGGGAGCTGGGCCAGGGAAAACCCAAGTAGTGAACAAGTCGGGCTGTGTACCCAAAGCTGCGTGCAAGTCCGGGCTGCGTGCCTGGTGGGTTCAGAGCCTGAGGGCTGGAATAGTGAAGAAGTGTTCTGTTATCTCTAATCTGCATTACCAGGAATGTAGCCCCGTGGGGGTCCGTCTATGCTTTGTTTGTTCAGTTTGGATGTGAATAAAAGCCACACTGTAGAATCCCATTCCTGGTTTTGGACATTACAGTTATTGCTTCCTGTGTTCGGATTTACTTGGGTGCCCCTGTGCAGAGTAGCCAAAATTAGGCCCTCTGTGCCGAGTAACCTAGTCCACCCCGAACCCAGTCCCCACCAGGTATTGCTGTCAGCTTCAACAGCATGCCACCTGTCGTTTTGTAAAAAGGCAGGGGTGAGGGCCTTACACATCTATTTATTTGACATACAGTATTTATATGTATATATGTGTGTGTTTCTGTGATAGCTTATTTATATTTAGTATATATGGCCAGTTCATTTGAGTGTACTGTGGTTTGCAGGTGTAGGCTGTAGGGTTGTTCTCACCTACCATCCACTGGGGGTGAGAAATGGTTCCTTCAGGAAGTAGCAGACTTTGTGGTGGACATGGCATTCGGGTCATCCAGGTTGATGGTCCTGGGTGACTTTAACATCTGGTTCGATGACGAACTCTCGCAACTTGGTCAGGACTTCCTCCAGTTGATGATATCACTGGGCTTTACACAGGTTGTTGCTTCTGTAACCCATAGGTTTGGTCACTCTCTTGACCCTGTTTTCCTCCTGGGGATTGAAACCTCTGACTTGGTGGTGGAACCAGTCGGATGGTTGGATCATCACACTGTAAGGTTCAGTTTCCATGCCTCCCTGTATAGGCATGCCCCTGTGGAGATAGTCAGAAACCGCCCTTTTCGGGATGTGTACCCTGATGGCCTACCAGCAGTATAAGACCTATAGGTCATTCTGGGGGCAAGCGGGAGTCCAGAGAGCCTGGTTCAGGCCTATTACAAGGCCGTTACTATGGCCCTGGACTCTATCCCTCTAGTCCGTGTTCGTCCTCTCTCTCTTCACCCTCAGTCTCCATGGTTTGATGGGACCTTGAGGGAGTTGCAATGAGTAGGACAAAGGTTAGAGCATTGCTGTTGCATATCTGCCCTGGTAGCTGACCACATTAGATTGATAAAACATTATCAAATCTATTAATCAGCAATCACCCGTAAGAAGGCAGAGTTCCTGTCCGGGGAGATTGCTGCAGCTCAGAATCAACCGGCCCAGCTCTTTTAAACCACGGACAGGTTGTGCAACCTAACCTGTCTTCAGGTTTGAAGAGCGCTTTCACAAATTGAGTGTGATGAGCTCACTCACTTCTTTGCAGATAAGGTGGCCAGCATCAGGGCGGAGATACGTCCGTCTCACTCTATGGGAGCTGATAGTAGTTGGTGTTCGGTTACCTCTCCTCAGTTCACCTGGAGCTCCTTTGACTGGCTGGAAATTGTGGATGTTGTGCAGATTGTCCAGGGTATGCACCCAACATGCTGTAGCCTGGACCTGGGTCCAACCTCCCTGATAATGGGTTGTTCTGATATCATAGGCCCAGTCCTTGCAAAGATAGTCTGGTTCTCCTTAGAGTCCAGTGAGTTTCCTAGCTTCCTGAAGGAGATGGTGGTGACACCTCTATTGAAGAAAGCTGCTGTGGACCCAGGCTGCTTTGCAAACTACAGACTGATCTCAAACCTCCCCCTTGTAGGGAAGGTAATTAAGAAAGTTGTGGCACTACAACTGGAGAACCACCTGACCATCCACGACATCTACGAACCTCTCTAGTCCAGTTTTCATAAGATACATAGTACCGAGACCACTCTGGTTCGGGTACTCAATGATCTCCTGATGGTGAGGGATCAGAAGCACCATTCCACCTTGGTACTTCTTGATCTTGCTTCAGCTTCTGACACCGTGGACTATGGGGTGCTTCTCGGGCACCTGAGATTCATCTATGGCCTCTCTGATACAGTTCTCAGATGGTTTAAATCTTTCCTCGCTGGCAGATCTCAGAGGGTGGTGCCGGGAATTTTTTTCTCTGGCCCATTCTCACTACCATGTGGGGTCCCTCAGGGCTCGGTGTTGTCCCCTATGTTGTTCGCGGTGTATATGCTGCCCTTTGGAGACATTGTATGATGGTATGGGCTGAGGTTTCACTGCTATGCTGATGATACCCAGCTCTACCTGTCTTTCGCACCCGACCAGGATAGTGTGTGCTTGGTCTTTAACAACTGTCTCTCAGAAATCCAGGACTGGATGAGATCCAGCTGGTTGACTTTGTCTCGGGGGCATCCAGCTTCCTTCCTCTGAATAGGTGTGATACCTGGGGATGATTTTTAATGATGGGCTGATACTGCATTCGCAGGTGTCGGCAGTCATCAAGTCCTCGTTTTACCATCTGAGGAATATCGCCAGGATTAAGCACCTTGTTCCATTGGGCGACCTTCCAGTGTTGATCCATGCCTTTATGACCTCTCACCTTGACTACTGCAAATCCCTATACCTAGGGCTTCCAGGGGTTGATATCCACCACTTGCAGCTAGTACAGAACGCAGCAGCGCTGTTGTTGATGGGGACTCCTTGTTCGAATCACATCATGCCAGTGCCGCACAAACTGTATTGGCTGCTGATTTACTGGCAGATCACCTTCAAGGTCAGACTCCTAATCTTTAAGGCCCTTCATGGACAGGGCCCGGACTATCTGCAAGAGCTCCTGTGTCCTTACTGCCCCGGGCAACCACTCTGCTCAGCCGACAAGGCGTTGTTAGAGATTCCCAGGGTATGTCTTAAAACATCTGGGGCCCATGCTTTTATGTATGTGGCCCCATCCCTGTGGAATTCTTACCTCATCAGATATGTGAATGCACTGTGGAGAGTTTTAAGAAGGCCTTGAAGACCCATCTGTGGCATAGCGCCTACCCAGAATGAATATTTTAGATACTTATTTATTTGGTTATCAGTTGTATAAATTCTTTGTGTTTTGTTGGATTTTATATGTTTTATTACTGTACAGCACCTTGGTCTTGGAAAGGCACTTTAAAAATAAAGTTTTATTATTATTATTTATTATATGGTGGGGTATTTTTACCTATGGGATGTGTTTTAACCAATCACAGGGAGTCTCTGAGGTGAGTTTTTTTTGAATGTACTATTTAACTGCTTTGGTAATTGATTGTGATTAGCCTTTGAGAAAGGGTGGGTAGTCATCTGAAACATGTCAGGCGAGTCAGTTTTTTCTTTAAATATGGAATAAAGTTCTCCTTTTTTCAGAACCTGTGTCCTTGCAATTCTTGAGGTTTGGTGTGTGCTCAATCTTTTGGGTTGTAGAAATTAAAGGATCTAGGTGCAGCAAAGAATCTAATTAGATAGGTGAGTAGTTGGTTGGAGTGAGGAGACTGCAGATGGTGATGGTAAATGGAGTCAAGTAGCAGGAAAAGGGAACAAGTGGGGTGCCACAAGGGTCAGTCCTCAGTCCAGTCCTTTTCAATATATTCATCAGTGACATAAGAGAAGGAATGCAGGGCAAGATGTGTCTCTCCGCAGATGACACTAGGCTCTGTGGAAGGATAGACAGTGAGGACAGTGAAAGGGAGTTGCAAAGGGACCTGCATAAGTTAGAGAGGTGGTCTAAGGTTTGGCAATTGAAATTCGACATCAAAATATCCAAGGTTACTGTATACCATGTTAGGAAGAAGAACCCCAGGATGGAATATTGGGTGGGAGGGGTTAATCTGGGCACTACTTGTCAGGAAAGAGACCTGGGAGTCATTATAAGCATAATCAACTCCCTAAAATAATCTAGCTAATGTAACAAGATCTACAGTAAGGCAACCAGGATGTTGGGGTGTACTGGAAAGGGGTTTGATAGCAGAAGCAAGGAGGTATACTGCCTCTTTATAGATTATTGCTGTGGACCCATCTCAAGTACTGTGCTCAGTTCTGGAATCCACAACCCAGAAAAGACAAAGACAGGCTGGAGACAATGTATCATAGGGCAACCAAAATGATTCAAGACCAGCAGGGATGATCCTATGAGGATCGGCTTAAGGCACTTAACATGTACTCACTGGAGGCCAGAAGGAAGGGGGCGATATAATAGAGACCTTCAATCTCCTAAAAGGAATGTACAGGGTAAACTTTGAGGAACTATTCAGCAAGAATAGAGTCAAAAAACAACGGGACATGAGTAGAAACTGGTGGTGGTGGGGGGGAGTTCAGGAGGCACATGAGAAAGTTTTATATTACAGAGTCAATAGTGGAGCCATGGAACAGCCTGCAACAGAAGTGATGGGTGACATAACAATTGGTGGATTCAAACTAGGCTTGGACTGAGTTACGGTGTAGTTCAATATGAGTACAGTAGCAGAGTCAAACCTCACGAAAGAGAGGGTCCTGGACTTCAGGAAGGCAGACTTTGTACAGTTAAGGGTATGTCTCAGGAAAGCCCTGGAAGGCAGGGAGGATGGGGGGGGAGGAGTTCTGCAACAATGGGCCCATCTGAAAGGAGCCATAGGGGAGGTAACAAACCTTTGTGTTAGGCAACTAAAGACAAAAGAAAACAAAAACCACTATGGCTCCCAAAGAAGGCGGCTGGGAAGGTAAGAGGGAAAAAGTTGGCTTTCAGGAAGTACAAGGAAACACAGAAGGAGGAGGACAGGGTAGTATACCTAGATAAGAAGAAGAAGGAGGCAGGGAAGGCAATCAGGAGCACAAAGGCACAAATGAATGAAAAAATACCCCAGGCAGTAAAGAAAGGGGACAAGATGTTTTATAGGTACATTAGTGAAAGGAGAAAGACAAGGGGTGGGATTGTAAGGCTTAAAGGGGAAGAAAGGGAGTGTGTGGAAGGGAACTTGGAATAAGCAATAATCCCGAACAAATATTTTTTTCAGTATTCACAGAAGAGGGACCACAATTAACTGGCATGAGGAATAAGAAGAGGGAGGTGGACAACAGTCCATTTACAGAGGAGAGGGTTCTAAAGAACTCGCACAACTGAAAGTGAACTAAGCAATGGGACCAGACAGGACACATCCTAGAATTTATTTATGTATTTATTTATTTAGTTATTTGAATTTTTTTGATCGGGTAAACCCACTGGGCCTTGGGAGATCCTTTTTCAGGGGCGACCTGGGATTAATTACAGAGAAAGATCACAGACTGGCTGAATACAATACACAATGGATAGGAGCAGGCAATTATACAATGCTTAAGATTATGTACAAAGACACATACATTCTATTCTAAACATTTAATATACTGTATACTTTCATAGGGTATGATAACTGTTTTGTCCCCCAACAGGCTGGGATCAGTTTTATTTTGGTGACATATTGGCTCTGAAGAACTTGTTTGAGTTTGGGTTTCCCTGGTGAATACCAAAGAAGGGCATTTCTTTACCATGTTTTCCATCTATGTCAAAGGGACCTTTCAGCGGTAACAGTTGCAGGAGCCCCTTTCTACTAAGTGCACCTGTAGGCCTTTTTTGAAGATCTCTAGCGAGGAGCCTTCTTGTATGTTGCTGGGAAGAGCATCCCAAATGGTTGGGATTGACTTGGCAAAGGACCTTTTCCCTGCTTGTGTCCTAACACTAGGAATCTTGAGGAGAGTCTGGTTAGATGTTCTGAGTGGGCGCCTATCTGGTTTTGTCATTAGTAGGTCTTTGAGATTGGGGGAGCTTTATTGCTTCTCAGTTTGAAGGCTATGGATAATGTAGAGAGTTTCAGCCTTCCTAATATTCCATACAGAATATGAAAGGAGCTTAGGGAGGTGCTGGCAGCACCACTGGCAGCCCTGTTCAATGAATTGCTGGAAACAGGAGTGGTTTCAGAGGACTGGAGGAGGGCAGATATAGTCACTCTATGCAAAACTGGGAGCAGGGAGGAGGCTGGAAACTATAGACCAGTCAGCCTGACCTCGGTGGTGGGGAAAATAATGGAATCACTGTTAAAAGATAGGATTGTGAAACATCTTGAATCCAGCGGAGCACAGAATCCGAGGCAGTATGGACTCACAGCGGGAAGGTCATGTCAAACTAATCTGATAGATTTCTTTGACTGGGTGACCAGGGAAGTGGAACGGGGGAGTGGTGGGTGTGGCCTACCTGGAGTTCAGCAAGGCCTTCAACACTGTTCCACATATAAGGGGCTTGTAAACAAGCTATGCAACCTGGGAATGGGTCCCAAAGTAGTAAACTGGGTTAAAAAATGGTTGCGGGATAGAACACAGAGGCTAGTGGCAAATGGAGCTCAATCTGAGGAAAGGAGAGTGATCAGTGGGGTGCCACAGAGATCAGTTCTGGGGCCAGTCCTATTCAATGTCTTCATAAGTGACATTGTGGAACAGCTGGAAGAAAGGTATGCCTCTTTGCAGATAACACTAAGATCTGCAACAGGGTAGACACTCCAGAAGAGGTGGAAAAAATGAGGAGGGACCTAGGTAAACTAGAGGAATGGTTGAGAGTGTGGCAGCTGAGATTCAATGCAAAAAAGTGCAAAATCATGCATTTGGGGCACAGGAACCCAAGGGAGTCTTACATGATGGGGGAGAGACACTGATGACCACCAAACAGGAAAGGGATCTGGGGTAATCATATCAGATGACTTAAAGGAGCCAAACAATGTGCCAAGGCAGTGGGGAGAGCCAGTGGGGTACTGGGGTGCATAGGGAGAGGTATCACCAGCAGAAGAAAGGAGGTGGTGATGCCTCTGTACAAATCACTAATGAGATCTCATCTGGAGTACTATGTCCTGTTCTGGAGTCCTCATCTCCATAAGGACTTAGACAGGGTAGAGGCATTTCAGAGAAGGGCACCAAAAATGGTGCAGGGCCTGCACCAAAAGTCATATGAGGCGAGACTGGAGGACCTCAATATGTATACCGTGGAGGAGAGGAGAGAGAAAGAAGGGGTGGGGGGATATGATAGAGATCTTCAAATATCTCAAGGGCATAAATAAGGTACAGGAGGGTAGCATCTTTCAGAAAAAGAGATATTCTAGAACAAGGGGTCATGACATGAGGCTGGAAGGGGGTAGACTAAGGGATAACGTAAGGAAGTACTTCTTCGTAGAAAGGGTGGTAGATGCATGGAACAGCCTCCCAGCAGAGGTGGTGGGGGAAAACTTGGTAGTGGAATTCAAAAATGCATGGGATAGGCATTGGGGAACCCTAGCAATAGGAAACAGAATAAAGCCGGAGATCAAGTAGGGTCTGTGGTTTTTGCAGCAGGTAGGGAAGATGGACAGACTGGGTGGGCCTAGTGGTCTTTATCTGCCTCAGTTTCTATGTTTCACTTTGTAGAATAGTTACTAAGGGGAGTAGCAGTAAAGAAGGGGGAAGTGTGGGGAAGAGAGGCAAAAAATCATCTAGCCATAAGGTCTTGGAACAGAATATGGTAGATCAGGGCAGACTGGATGGATTGATGTTTTTTTTTTCTGTCGACAGTGTCTGTTTCTGAGTTTCTATGTAAATTGCAGTAACTTATTTTGTCCCAACTCTTCTCCTTTCTTGACTCATCCTCCTCCTTTCTCACCCATTCCAGTCTGGCCCTTGCAAATTCCATTCCATAGTCTCTGCCCTTCTCTGGCTCTCTGATTTTATCCTGAAGGAGACAGAACAGTGTCAAATTGCATTTGCAAACTTTGTCAACTTGGGCAAGGCTTTTGACGCTATGGCCCACTTGCTCCTACTTGAGAAATCATTACGTGTAGGCCTATCTGACTATGCAGTCGCTTGGTTCTGTTCTTACCTGTCAGACAGGTTCCAGTTGAAACTACGATTGAGGGTGATCCATAGACCATGTACATCTGTAGCAGCTCCTGAGTGTGCACAGCAGGTCTATGAAAAAACTGAACTCCCAAGTTGCTGCACTCACTGTTCCAAAAGTGCAAAACAGACCGTTTTCATTTCAGTCCATATTTTCTTTTAAACTCCAATAAAACCCATTTGTTGTAATCAGTGACAGAGCCCAGACGTCTACCACACAGTCGACAGTTTTGTGCCTCTTGTGCTTTCTCAAGAGAGATATATAAGACACGCAGAAGTACCCGTGGCATAGTAGTTATATATAAGAACTCCATCAGATCATGGACTTTGGACATAAACCATGGACTTTTTAATATGACACTGCTTTATATGATTTGTGTATTTATTCTCTTTAAAAGTTGTATGTAGATGTAATTGTTTTTATATGTATGGGATCACTTTAAATAATGTGTGAGGAGTAATGCTTATCTTGTACTCCAACGACAGATAAAAGAAGCACGTTTTGGAATCATTGTTACCCTTGATAGAGTGCTGACAATGCATGAAATGCCATCGGGTACTTGTGTGTCGCACTGTGAGGAATGCACCTTTGGCTATAAGCCCTGTACTTTAGCTATGTATTTGTGAGTATAAAAAATTATCTCAACTTGCATTTTTGAGCTCGTCTGTGTCTTATATATCTGCTGTAGGCACTGTGTGTGTGAGGTTTCCATGTTCTGAGAAGCCACTGAGGAGCAGCGATCACAACTCTATTTGGTTTAAACTAGCCCTTGGGACCAGAATACCCCACTTGAGAGCTGAAGTCCTTGATTTCAGAAGGGTGGACTTTAACAGGTTGAGAGAGTTTGTCCGGGACAAGTTAGTCAGGGTAGACAATATAGAAGGAGTGGAAGACAGGTGGGGGGCAATAAAGGTGGCCTTTCATGGTGTATCTAAAGTTATGCATGAGAACGCTAATCAAAAGGAACAAGTTCAAGAGACCATTATGGTACTTGATAAGGGTCTGAGAAGCAGTGAAAGCCAAAAAAAAAAAGCCTTCTCCAGCTATAAAGGAAAGCAGGGGAGGAAGATTGGGGACCTGGAGGCTGTCATGGTGCAGTCAGACCTGGACATTGTGGCCATCACTGAAACCTGGTGTAATGATAACCACGACTGGGAGATGGCCATACCTGGCTACAACATATTCAGAAAGACAGAGCAGGCAGCAAGGGAGGAGGAGTGGCACTGTATGTGAAAAATGACATAAGGGCCACAGAGATCCAGGAGGAACAAAATGGAGGAGAGATACTGTGGGTTAAGCTGGAAAGGAAAATGGGGACAGCCATCCGCACAGGTGTGGGTCTAGACCACCAGCCCAGGAGGAAGAAACAGATAGGGAGCTGATGCTAGCCATCCAAAGGATGGCAGACAAGGTAGAGGTAGTACTGGTTGGAGACTTCAATATTCCAGACGTGGACTGGAGCATCCCAGCAGCAGCATCAACTAAGAGCAGATTTATCTTGGACTCCCTTCAGGGTGCCTTCCTCAAGCAACTGGTCATGGAACCAACTCGGCAGAAGGCAATACTGGACCTTGTGCTCACAAACTGGGACAGTGTGAGAGCACCTGGGGAACAATGACCACCAGTCATTGTGGTTTGAAATCACAGAAAGAGCAGAACCAAACCACACAAAAACACGTATCCTGGATTTTAGCGGGGCAGACTTGGGAAAATGGGAGATACTTGAAAGAGGGCATTAAGGGGAATGGGACAGGAATCAGGGGTTGAGGAACAGTGGCAGTATTTAAAATGGGGATTACAAGAACAACAGAATTATGCATTAAGCAGGTTAGCAAGAGGAAAAGGAAGAGAGACCATTATGGTTTTCCAAAGCGGTAGCAAAGAAAGTGAAAGCCAAAAAGATTGCATTCAGGCAATACAAAAGACACAGGCAGAAGGGGATAGGAGAAGTACCAGGAGAAGCAAAGGAGGCAGGAGATCAGTCAGGAAGCCAAAGCTCAGACAGAAGAACACATTGCAAAATCAGTGGGTAGAGGGGACAAAACCTTTTACAGGTACATAAGGGAAAAAAGAAAGACAAAGGGAGGGATAGTGAGACTGAAGGGGGAGGATGGGGGCCGATGGAGGATGACAACAGTAAAGCTGATATATTGAACAGGTATTTCTGCTCAGTCTTTACTGAGGAAGAGGAGGGTAATGGGTCTGAAGGGAGTACAAGGGGTGAGAATGGTGCAGAAATGGACACAAGTCCCTTTACACGAGAAAGGGTCCTGAAGGAACTGGAAGTACAAGAGTTGATAGTGCTAATGGGCCAGATGGGGTGCACCCAGGGTCCTTAAAGAACTAAGAGAGGTGGTGGCTGAACCTCTGGCTATTCTATTTAGCCGATCACTGGAAACAGGGGAGGTACCCAAAGACTGGAGGACAGCAGATGTAGTCCCCTTATACAAAAGTGGGAACAGAGAGGATGCAGGGAACTACAGACCAGTCAGCCTCACCTCGGTAGTGGGGAAGATCATGGAAGCACTACTGAAGGAGAGATTGGTGAAGCATCTCGTTGTCAATGGACTACAGGACTCAAGGCAGCATGGTTTCACCAGGGGGAGGTCACGTCAGACCAACCTCGTTGAATTTTTTGACTGGGTGACTAGGGAGGTGGATCAGGGGAGGGCAGTGGACATGGCCTATCTGGACTTCAGCAAGGCCTTTGACACTGTGCCACATAGAAGACTATTACACAAACTGGGGAATATGGGTGTGGGCAGGACAGTAGTGTGGTGGTAGGTAACTGGCTGGGTGGCAGGACACAGAGGGTGGTGGTAAATGGCTGTCACTCCACAGAAGGAAGAGAATGACCAGTGGGTACCACAGGGATCAGTGCTGGGACCGGTCCTATTCAACATCTTCATCAGTGACATTGCGCAGGACCTAGAAGGCAGAATTTCACTGTTTGCTGATGACACAAAGCTCTGTAACAGAGTAGACACACCAGAGGGTGTAGACAGAATGAGAAGGGACCTGCAGAAACTTGAAGAATGGTCAGGGGTTTGGCAGTTGAAATTCAATGCAAGGAAGTGCAAGATAATGCATATGGGGCACAAAAACCCTGGCACAATATATCAGTTGGGGGGTGAGGATATAGCATGCACCAAGCAGGAAAGGGATCTTGGGGTTATCATCTCTGATGACCTCAAGGTAGGGAAACAGTGTGACAAGGCAGCAGGTAAAGCAAATAGGATGCTGGGATGTATAGGCAGGGGCATCACCAACAGGAAAAGGGAGGTCATAATTCCGCTATACAAGACACTAGTGAGGCCCCACCTGGAGTACAGTGTACAGTTCTGGAGACCATACCTACGTAAGGACATAGACAGGGTAGAGAAGGTTCAGAGGAGGGCAACAAAGATGGTGCATGGATTGCATCACAAGTCCTATGAAGACAGGTTGAAGGAACTGAACATGTACTCCCTGGAGGAGAGGAGGGAGAGAGGGGATATGATAGAGACATACAAGTATCTTACAGGGAGGAACAGGGTGCAGGAATACACTATTTTTAAGCGAAAAGATGTTCCAGGACTAGAGGGCATGGGATGAAGTTGAGGAGGACGATTCAGAGGAAACATGAGGAAGAAATTCTTCACAGAACGGGTGGTGGACAAGTGGAACACCCTGCCAGAGGAAGTGGTGGGGGCTGAAACAATCACGGGATTTAAGAATGCATGGGATAGACATAAAGGAATTCTGGAAGTCAGGGGTAAGGGGCAACGGACTTCTAGGAAAACATAAACTGAACTTACAAGCTCAAATGGGCAGACTGGGTGGGCCAAAGGCCCTTATCTGCTGACACTGTCTATGTATCTATGAAAAGTGGAGTAGGTCTCAAGGTGATAGCCTGGATAAAAATCTGGCTGGACAACAGGACGCAAAGGGTAATAGTAAATGGAGTCAATAGTGAAGAAAGGAGGGTAACTAGCGGGGTACCGCAGGGTTCAGTACTGGGACCGGTCCTCTTTAATGTCTTTAAAAGTGACATTGGAGAGCACCTGGAAGGAAAGGTATGTCTCTTTGCAGATGACACAAAGATCTGCAATAGGGTTGATACACAAGGTGGGGTTGAAAGAATGAAAAAGGACTTAGCAAGGTTGGAGGAATGGTCAAATATGTGGCAGCTCAGATTCAATGCAAAGAAGTGTAAGGTAATGCATCTGGGAAACAAAAACCCAGGGGAAGAGTACACAATGGAGGGTGAGTTAATAACAACAAAAATCGAAAGAGTCCTAGGAGTAATTATGTCAGATGATCTAAAGGTGGGCAAACAATGTGAGAAGGCAGTAAGGAGGGCTGGGGGGATACTGGGATGCGTAGGGAGAGGCATCAACAGTAAAAAACAGTAAGTTATTATCCCTCTGTACAGACAGTTAGTGAGACCCCATCTAGAGTAGTGCATGCAATTCTGGAGACCCCATCTCCGCAAAGACATAGACAGAGTGGAAGCTGTTCAGAGGAAGGCAACCAAAATGGTGCAGGGTCTACACCAGAAGACATATGAAGAGAGGCTAAAGTAGCTTAATATGTAAACCCTTGAGGAAAGGAGGGAGAGGGGGGACATGATAGAAACTTTCAAGTATCTCAAGGGAATTAACAAAGTACAAGAGGATAGTATCTTTCAGAAGAAGAGATGTGCAAGAACAAGGGGGCACAATTTGAAGATAGAGGGGGACAGCTCAGAGGTAATGTTAGAAAGTATTTTTTTCACAGAGAGGGTTGTGGATGCATAGAACAGCCTTTCTGAAGAAGTTGTGGAGTCAGGAACAGTGGGAGAATTCTAGAATGCATGGGACAGGCATAAGGCAATTCTAGTTGGGGGTAGGAGGAAGTAAGTTGTTGATTAACTAGAATCTGCAGCTTATCCATCAGGTAGGGAAATGGGCAGACTAGGTGGGTCAAGCGATTCTTATCTGCCATCAAATTCTATGTTTCTATGTAAAATACTTATTAGGAAATAAGGAGGTAAAGAGGGCAGTTAGGGAGGCAAAAGCAGATACAGAGCTGCATATTCTAGAGAGGAAGAAGAGTGGAGAAAAACAATTAGAAACAAAAAAAAGAAAGAAAAGAGGAGGAACTGTCAGTTTATCTCAGGGGGGCAGGGTGATACAGGAAGACATACAAAAGGCTTCCGTCCATGATTACTTTTGCTCTGTCTTCATTGGGGAAGACAGCAGGCCCTTGTCAGAGAGGGGCATCAAAGTGTCCACAAAAAGGGTCCTGGAGATGAGGTAACTAGTATTTACATGTGAAAGTGTCCAGAAAGGGCTGACAGCTCTAAAGATAGATAAAGCGCCAGGACCAGATGGGATGAATCCAAAGGTGCTCAGGGAACTGTAAGTGAAACAGGCTAAACCCCTAGTATGACTATTCAATAGTTCATTACAGATGGAGTTAGTTCTTAAGGACTGGAGGATGGCGTTGGGGGGGGGAGACAAAAAGCAAGCAGGGAACTACAGATCTGTCAGTCTTACTTCTGTTGCGAGAAAACGGATGAAGTCACTGGTCAAAGAGGACCTTGAGGACTACCTGGAGAGCAATGGTCTTCAAGACAGGAAACAGCATGGGTTCATGGCAGGGTGGTCTTGTCAGACTAAACTGATAGTTTTTTTTTATTAGGTGATGAGGGTATTGGATAAGGGCCACACCGTGGATTTACTCTACTTTGACTTCATCAAGGTTTTTGACTCAGTGCCTCACAAATGATTGCTGAAAAAGATGGAGGATCTGGGTATGGCTAGGGACATAGTAAGACGGGTGGTAGGTAACTGGTAAAGGGGAGGCAGCAGAGGGTTGTGGTTAAGGTGGTTGAATCAGAAGAGAGGGAGGTAATGACTGGGGTACCACAGGGATCTGTCCTGGGCTGGGTCCTCTTCAATATGTTCATCAGTGACATTAGAGAAGGAATCCGGAGCAGGTTGTGTCTCGTCACAGATGACATTAAGCTCTTTGGGAGGGTGGATAGTGACAAGGAAATGCAGAGTGACCTGCAAAGGCTAGAAAGGTGGTCTAAGGTTTGGCAGTTGAAATTCAGTGGCAAAAAGTGCAAGGTGGTGCACCTAGAGAACATGAACCTTAGGACAGAGTACTGGATGGGTGGGGTGAGACTTAGCACTACGGCTGAGGAACAGGACCTAGGACTTATCAGTGACTCCCTCAAACAATCAGACCAGTGCAACAAGGCCAATAGTAAGGCAAACAGGATGCTGGGACGTATCAGGAGGGCTATTGACAGCAGAAGAAAAGAGGTAATACTACCTCTTTATAGATCTCTGGAGAGGCCACACCTGGAGTACATACCCAGTTCTGGAGTCTGCACCCCAGAAAAGATAATGACAGGCTGGAGACAGTGCAGCAGAGGGTGACAAAGAAGATTCAGGGTGAACAGACCAGATCTTACGAGGAGTGCCTCAATGTACTGAACATGTATTTGCTGGAGACCAGAGTTGAGAGGGAAGATATCATAGAGACCTTCAGGTTCCTGAAAGGAATAAATAAGGTGAACGGTGGGGAATTATTTAGCATGAGTAACAGTTCAAGGTCATGAGGGCATGAGTGAAAACTGATAGGAGGGAGCTTCAAGGGGGATATGAGAAGAGCTGGCCCAGTGGCACTGAGGGTTGAGGCGCTGGATACCACACCTCGCTCCATGCCAGCAACCTATGTTTGGGAACGAGTACGGGCCACCGGGGGTCGGCAAGGGAGGAGAAGGCTTCAGCATCCATGAACAGCTCACCAGGCCTGGCACTTGAGTGCCTCCCAGTGAGGAGGTAATGTGCTGCAGCCTGCAAGCAAGTGGGAAGGTGGTGCATGGCAGACGTCGGCAGAAGCATGCTCAGGAGTGAGTGCAATCCCCCCCGGGCATCATTGCATGTTTGTGTGCACCAAGGGAAGGGGGGTGGAACCACCAGAACAAGGAAATTCCCTGGAGTGGTGGTAGGCGACGGTGCGCCACAGCCCCACGCCCACTGCCGGACCCCGCCCACCTGGGTCCTGATCCTCTACGTGCTTCTGCTGCCTGGATGATACTGGATGTCTAGGGTGCCTTTAGGAATGGTGGCCCTGCCCAGGGGGTAAGCCAGGGAGGTCTCTTGCCAGGCAGGGGTTGGCTTTAGTGGAGCCCTGGGAGGGGACCCAGAGTGGGAGGGGGTTCAGGTTGGGTGGGAGACAACTGGGATGCTGCTTGAGAGATGACACCTCTCCAGTGACTGGAGGGAAAAAGAACTGGAAAAAAAAGAGGGATATGAAGAAGAATCATTTTACAGAAAGGGTGGTGCAACTATGGAACACTCTACCAGACGAGGTTGTGGGTGCCAAAACCATTAATGATTTTAGGCACTGCTGGGACAGTGAAATGTATAGTGGTCACTCAGGGCAACAGTAACAAGCAGGGGAATAGTGGGGTGGGTAGAGAAGGCTAGAACCCTGTATGGACAATAGGTTCTGGGGTTTGATAGGGAACTATAGGCAGACTGGATGGACCATTGGTCTTTTTCTTCTGTCATTGTCAATGTTTCTAATCTTGATTCTGTCACCCACATCTATTCCATCCATAAAAAACATGTCCAACCTTGTCATGCTTTATTTAAAAAAAAAATACCTTCTATTTCCTGTCTCCCAAGAGGCTGTCATCAATATGATACTTCCAGTTTTTGGCCATGTGGATGGGGTTTATAGTGCCGCTTCTTAATCCTTCATAGGCTAGCCTCACTTATGTCATTTTACCCTCAACTGCGCTCCTTGAATTCACCACTGTTCTTTCTACCATAACCTTTTACCTCCTTTTCCTTGAATCCTAGCACCTCTCACACTGCTCTACCTTCTTTCAAATTCAAGCCTGTCTCTCTCTCATGCTATCTTTCCTCACATCTGTCCCCCTCCCTGTTCTCATCCTACTCTTTGGTCCTCTGATTCCTGCTTCTCCTCTGTTATGAGATGCAAAACCTCTTTGGACAATCTGGATTTCCTGTCATCTTTCCTCTCCTCTGGAATACCCCCCAACACACACAGTCTCCATTCCTCATCTTCCCTTTTTCTCATTCAAAGCCCTCTCCTGGGACTTCTCCTTTCATACCTCTTCCTGCAACTAGCCCCATCTCCTTTATTCCCACGCTCCCTGCCTCCTCTTGGTGCATGCACCCCTATCCTTCTGTATTTATTTATTTTTAATCTCTGTTACTGTGTTTTCAAGTAGTTTTGACCCCATGCTTTTGCTCCTGGTTTGTATGGTTTGCACCCATGAATGTACTGTCTTGTGCTGCATGGAATAGTATCACCACATCCTTAATTTTACCACTGTTCTTAGATCTTACTAGCTATCTGTATGGGGCACACTTAAATATGAACCGCAGCTCAGCGTGACGTTCCTGGTCAACACATTTTAATAAAAAATAAATGACTATTATTCAGACATGCTGCTGTCATCTACCCCAGGATCCACATGTAAATAAGGCATTGTGCCTATGTGATTCTTTCTGAAGGACAATATTTTTAAACAAATACAATAAGAAAGAACTATGCTAGGATGGTAAATATACTAGGCCATCTAATCAACTGTACCAATTTCACATTTGGTTACTTAATAAGGAATTCAGAATTTAATAAAATGCTGCCAAATAAAATGTGAAGATGTAATTATGATTTAGTTAAAACAAAGTGTGAATGGTATCCATAGAGTAACCCCCCAAAACAGAAAACCCATTAGAAACAACAGAAGCTTTTAAAAAGTATGAAAAGTGAAAAACCACACCAAAAGTACAGAACACTGACGGTAATGTAGACGTAAGGGTGCAACAATGTAAATGTTGTTGCCTTTTGTCCCATTTTGTTATATCCATTTTGTCATGCCACTGAAATATTCCAATTAAGTTACCACAGCACTGCCTGTATTAATTATATACAGTAGACCAAAGCAGTATTGCAATGTGGCATGTAACCAGATTTTATGCTTTCAGGTGTCACAGCAGGTACAACAGAACTTCATAATGTATGGTTTTAATCAATACCTACCTCAAATCAGCCTACTATACCTTGTTACAGCCTATTGCAATCTTGAACAATAATGGCTCAGGCAGAATGGAGCAGTCTTGTGACCTCAGATTATCAATTAAAAGGCTGAATCAGGGAAAGGGTTTTCCTAGCAGAGTAGTCACTGCTCGCAGTGAATCTCAACACGTGATTGTACTATTAATTCACAATGTAATTTTACTTCAGGCCTTGCTTGGTATTTTCTCCCTCGGCCTTCAGTTTTAACCTAGGTGCTCCTGTGTTTAGGCTGTTTAAAGTATCCTGTGCATGCCACATTTCTTCTGTGCTTGTAATGCTGCCATGCATTCTGGTAGATGCTATTGCTGTCCTGATCTTCATGGTACCTCATTTGTGCTCAATATTTTTTTTTAAATATCTTTACTGATTTATTTTTTAGTCCGTACTTTTCCTTCCTGGTTCTGCTCCCCATTGGCCCTGTGCAACCCTGTCACTCCTGCTGGAGACCCTTCTTTTAATCCATTGTATTGCCCCTGAGGTGGGTCTGACGAGAGGGTCACATGAGGTTGTGCAGGGTCTGAGTGTATAAGGCACCACACGCACTGACCAGGGAATTATTCCCTGCATTTCCCCTGCCCTTAGGATGTTCACATATGGGTTTGATGCACCCACATGAATGCAGCTTGCATACCACCTCGAAGAGTCAGCAATGGCCCTCCTCCACAGCCACTGTGCCTGCACTTCCATCTGTGATCACCCAAGTGGCAATGCTAGAGTGGAGTCTAGCATGTATCCTCAACGAGGAGGAGAGTGTCCCCTGACAGTCTTGATCCTTCTCCACCCTGCCAGCCCTCAGACACTCAGACACTCCTGGGCTTATTCCCAAACCAGTGTTACTGGTGTCTTGAGCAGTAGCCCTGCCGCTGGGCCAATGGTCAGCCCCATCTTTATTCATTTTAAAGAGCAGCTGACATCTCAAAGAAAACTTTAAAAACATAATATTGAGTGAAATTCAACTTGCATCCCATGTATATTCTATAGATTTCTCCTCCCTGTTATTTATTACTGGGAGAATTTGCATGAATATGTCATCTTTACCCATTTCAGTTCATTTACATCCATAGCTTACTCCCTACTTCAAGTCATATTCCTCTTTTGTGACATCACGTTCTGTTACCATGGGAGTAACTGTGATGTCACAAGCAGTTCATTATGACCTCAGGTAGGGAGAAGGCAACAGGAATAGATGCACTTGTCGGGAGCAAAGATCCTGTTTTCATGAAAATGACCTCAGTAATAAATAGTGGGGAGGAGAAATATAGAACTAATGTGAAATACAAGTGGAACTGTGTCTAAATACTATGTTTTGTTAATGTTCTCCTGGAGGCGTCAGCTGCTCTTTAAACTTTTATAGAAAAGTAACAAAGACAAAAATACTAACAGAACAAATGGAGAGATGCAATGCAATTTCATTAGTCACTCAGCATAAAAATGTTAAACAGCTTCTCTGGTAAAAATCCCAAACTCAAACACACCACAGTCTACAGAGTTCATGGTGTTGCTCATTTGAGTCTGTTCATACTCTAATAGAGAAAAGCTGCTCAGTTTCATATTTATACTGGCATAACAAGGTGGTGCATGTTTCTCTGTAGGATAACTCCAAGCTGTTGGAGGTTAAAAGCTCAACTTTCATTTCCTTCACACTTTACACAACGTCTGCCCTAATAGATGCTGTTGGTCCTGGGTGTTGCCAATTCAGGAAAGAGACTCAGGTGGATTTAAAAAGCTCAGAGTGCTCACTCAGTGTCCATGAATAACATACCAGGTGTAAGGTATCCACTAGGAGGTTAACTGCTAGTTTCCTGATCCATGTGTTAAGAACACACTGACACACTATTAGCGATATAACTTCTTTACAAACATAACTTGAAGTAGTCTGGCCAATGGCTCATGTTTTCCTTCTGTATCTGTCTTCATTGCAAACAGTAGACTGCCTGGGTCCAATTGGAGCATACGCTCAATAATGAGAAAATGTTTTGGCACACTGCTTCCCAAAATCATTGGAGTACATGCAAACATACATACGAACATATGAAAATACCAGCAGATACAGGCCTCATGGTCTATTGCGTCTGCTCGGTTTTGCAGCTCACAGTTCAGACAACTGCTGCTGCCCCACCTTGCCCCTCGACCATTATTGTTACCCCAAACTGAGTTCCTCACTCTGGTCAACACCCACCTCTGTCTTGTATTCTGCCTTGGACCCTATCCCACTCTCTTTTAAAACTCTCCACTTATTTCAGAGAAATCACCTCCTCTGGCAGTGCTTTCCATGCTACCACCACCCTGTCCATGAGGCAGTGTCTCCTCATCTTCCTCCTGAACCTACCCCTCTCTAGTTTCAGACTATGCCCTCTCATGAACCTATCCCTCTTCAACCTAAACATACCCTCAGTACTAACTCTATTTATGCCCTTCAAGTACTTAAATGCCTCAATCATATCACCTCTGTCCAGTGGAACAGACAAGGGGGAGGAAAGGAGTATTTTACTACCATTTTTGCATGATTTACTCCCACTTTATGATTTTAGAAATTTGTTTCCCACCCTGCACATTTACAGTATGCTGGTAAATTTGCTCACAATTGGCAGCACCATACAGTGCTACCAGCTGTGTATCCACACACTGAATGACTGGGGACAAAAAACAGCATCAGCATTAGTTGTGTACAGTGCAGGAGACCATTTCAGGATAGGCTTAGTGGCTGGCCAGAAGGGTAGTTGCAACATGGAAAAAAAATATTAAAAATAAGGGTGCAGCATTATACAGCAGGAAGCAGGGGAAGTATGTTAAGACACCTTATAAAATGGGCTTAAGAAATCCTGTAACCTGATTGGCTACAACATCTTCTGAGCCGTGTCCTTATCAGAAGATATTGTAGCCAACCGGCACTACCCTTCACTCCCGAGCCCCACTACAAGAACAAATCACTGAGCTGTGCCAACCCTAAACAAAAACACAGGCTGGCACAGCTCACAACGACGAAACGACAGCCTCTGTCTATGAAAGAAATCCGTCCTCCCTCCCCATAACCAAGGTCAAACTACAGTAAATCACACAATAAATACTAAAAAAAAAACACTCTAACCTCACAACTTTTGGTAGAAATCGCCACCATCCCAACAGCTGCACGTGATCCAACGAGCATCCTGCGTGCTGCAAACAAAACGGCTTTCCCCGCTAACTCATGCGCTCGATCCTGATAGAGCGATTTGTGCCTCCCTCAGCTTCCACTCTTACGAGCTCTAAAATTTCAACACAAAGAGAGACATTTTTTATTTTACAATCATTATGGTTTTAAAACCATGACCTGCCCACGAAACCAGGAAGCAAGTGTCTACCGCTATGGTGGTCGTTGAGTGACACGCTCGCTCTCACTCAAGCCTGCTGTAATACACATGTAGGACAAGCTCACTCCTTAACAAGGCAGTCTTCTTAAAAGCACAAAATACAATATGAATTTAAAAAAAAGAAACTACAAGAAAATAAAATACACTATCTCTGCTATTCCTGGCGGATGGGGGGGATCAAACACTTATAAAAGGAACTATTTTTCACTATTTGACCTATTAAAACCATTTTTCGTACATATCTCTTAAAACATTTTTTTTGCTTTATTTTTCTTACCGTAATTTCCTATATGCCCATTTTATAAGCGCAATAAGACACTCAGAGGTGTGGGTTATCTCCTGATAAGAGCACGCCCAGGTGCATAAGGCACTCGGCGCAAGTGCCTCATGCCTAACAACGTACCTGGGCCTGCTCTTTTCAGGAGATAACCCACACCTCGTTGTGTCTTATTGCTTGCACAGCATATGGGAAGAGAGAGCCCATGACTGCAGGCACCCAGTGAGTTTGAGACTTGGTTTAGAGGTTGGGGGGTTAGATAGGTTCCTGGATGGTATTACTACCATTTAGGTGAAAATACTACCAAGAAGAAAGAAGCTAGCAGTAAATACTTCCCAGTACAAAATATTATCTGGACCACTGCCTCTGTCCCTTCTGTCCTCCAGGGAGTACATGTTGAGCTCCCTCAACCTAACCTCGTAGGGTTTCTTTCTCATCCCTGTGATCATCTTTGTCGCCCACCTCTGATCCCCTCCAAAAGCTTGATGTGCTTCTTTAAACAGGGGTGCCAGAATTGTACACAGTACTCCAAGTGAGGCTTCACTAATGATTTGTACAGCGGAAGGATTACTTCTTCCCTCCTAGAGGTGATCCCCAAGCAATGCACCCTGGCATTTTATTGGCCTTGGCAGCAGCTTTTCTACACTGTGCTGAGTGCTTCTTATTCCCTTTGACTACCACCTCCAGATCCTTTTCCTCCATAGAGATGGATAACCTCTTCCTACCCAAATGGTAACTGTACTCCAGATTTCTGGCTTTAAAAGTGCATGACATTGCACTTCCTAGCATTTAAACCTAGCTGCCATGTGTTTGACCAGTGGTCAAGACTTTCCAAATCTTCCTGGAGTACCCACCCTCCTTCCACGATATCCACCGCCGCACCTATTTTGGTGTCATCAGCAAACAGGCTCACCTTGCTCTTAACCCCTTCAGCCATATCAGTTATCTCTAGCTCCTCATTAGTCCACACACTTGTCTTTACAGTAAATTCATATTAATTTTTTGAATTAATTTTTTGACGGGCGGTGACCAGCTGAGGGAGAATTGCCGCATCGGTGGTGATCGAGGAGACTTGTGGTTGGCCGCATCAGTGACTGAAGAGGACAGCCCATCCAATCAGGGGCTGCGGCACCCAAATTTGAGTTTGTGGATGATTTTAAAAGGTGAGTGACCCAGCCACAGCTCAAATAGAAGAACTGTCTGACTGCTGCAGGAGGGGAGGTTTTGCTGCATTGGTGGCATACGGGGACCCATGGAGGTCACATTCAGTGGCGATCAGTGGCTACAAGGAGGAAGAATTGTAGCATCGGTGGCGACCAGCTGAGGAAAGATTGCCGCATCGGCATCAACCAAGGAGACTTGTAGTTGGCTGCATTGGCAGCGGAAGAGGATGGCCGATCCAATCAGGGGCTGCGGTGCCAAAATTTGAGTTTGCAGCCGGCTTTAAAAGTCGAGCGGCCCAGCCGCAACTCAAATAGAAGAGCTGTCTGACTGCTACAGGAGGGGAGATTCTTTTCCACCCTCCTCCCCGGTCCCAACTCTCTATTAAATGCAGGTGGGAGGAGGAACCTGCATCAAGGAAGACTTGGGGACTGGCCAGGAGGACTGACTGAAATTCCCACAAAAGGGCTGATCACTTGGAACATTACACTGGGCAGAGCACACTGGAGAGCTTGACATGTACTTTCATGACCAGTTTTGATGCTGCCTGCTGCAAACTGTCTTCAGTATCTTAATGACTAGTTTGGATTTGACGTTATGGGACTAAGGGAGTTGCTTTGGGTTGGGGGAAAAACTGTACTAATAAGGACAAATTGCATTGGCTGGGTTAAATTTTGGGCAAACTGTCTGCAGGCTTGTTTTAAATTCTGGTCTGGGGTGGAATCTGGGCTGGATTTCTGGGCAAACTGTTTACAGGCTTAATTTTCTTGAACAAATTAGTTAGATGACACTTTTGAAGCTGGCTAATATTGCATTGCTCTGTGTTGATGTATACTGATTTGGTTAGATCTACTTCAGAAACAGGGGAGGAATGAGTTCATAGTCAGTACCATTGAGAAGATAGGAGACCACATGGCTGCAACAGACTGGGGACATGTTAGAGGAAACTGGCACAGGGGGAGGGAGGCACAGCATGGAGTGGTGGACAGGGGTAGCTGGGCTATGTGGGGTCACAACTGGAAGGGGAGGGGAGCCTTGATTACAAGATGAAGGGGAAGTAGGCTAGTGGGTTGCAGTGGCTGTGGGGCTGCAGTGGCTATGAGTACATTGTGGAGACTAGGGCACTGTCCTATTTGTGCCAGGTTGATGGGATTAGAGGCTGAGTTGTGCAGATTTAGGTATGAACCGGATAGGTGGGTGAAAGTCACGAGTGCAGGGGATGGGAGGCATGTATCCACAGACAATTGGGGGGAGAGTTCCTGCAAATGCAGGAGTAGGAGGATGGGGGCCACTAGAAATCATGGTAGGTCTGGCCAGCCCTGGGGGCAGGAATGGGGGGATGGATCGAGGAGAGAGAGAGCAGGGAGGTGGGCAAAGGATGGCAGACAGTGGGGGCTACTGGCAGATGGGCAAGGGGGTCTCCAAGGACTACAACATGGTAGCTCACCTCACAGGAGGGAAGCACTGGTGAGCAACCTACTGGGAGATCCCAGTCTCAAATAGGTACTTGCCACTGGAGGACACTATGGGAGGAGGGGCCTCAGAGGAAGTGGGGGGCACAGTCAGCAGAGGACAGAAGGAGGTAGAAAGTGAGGGGATTGTTGGGAACATGGGCACCAGGACAATTCAAGGAGCCAGAGATAGCATGGAAAAGGGGGGCCAGGAGTCAGGAATGCCTGGGGACAGAGAAGAGGGAGCATGGATCCCAGGGGGGAAGTGATCTGTAGGGAGTAGGTGTGGGGAACAGCAGTAAAAAGGATGATGGAGGGGTTGAGGCAAGTACCCCCGGAAGTCAAGAGGGGCCACAGGCTAATGAGAGTGCTTCTGGAGCAGACCAGGGTGGTGAGACGGAAGGGGGAAGCAGGGAGAAAAACAGTCGGACAAGGGAAATAGTGGGGACAGGAAGGTAAAGGCGGCTGTTTGTAGCCAAATAAATGGTGCGGTCAGAGCAAACAAAGAGGTAGGGTGTTTGTGGCAGAGGAGGGAGCTAGGTTAAGTGGGAAGGAGGAGGAGGTTAAATGCTCCTTTAGGGGACTCCATGGGAAGGGGGATTAAAGGGCAAGAGTAAATTGGGCTTGACTGTGCACAAGGCCAAGCACTTCGTCTAAGCCTTGGTGTAGGAATGTGGGGGGTCCCCTAATATGTTAGTGCACCTAGACACTAATGACATAGAGGGAAATAGTTTGGAGGAGATACAGGCACGGTTTTGAGAGCTAGCCAGGGTGTGTCATGTGGTGGGGTGCACAGTCTCTTTCTCGAAGGTCCTCCTGGTGCCTAGAGCTAGCATGAGAAACAAGCAAAAAATCAGGGAAGTTAATGACTGGCTCAAAATGTGGTGTGTGGCTAGGAAGTACGGGTTGGTGGGGGACTGGAATGCAACTTGGGAGGACAAGGGCTATATGCTAGGGATAGGCTCCACCTAAATTTTGGGAGGAAGGAGGTTTTGAAATTAAAACTGACTGAGTTCATTGAAGCTAGGTGGGTTTTAAACTTGTGAAGGGGGCAGGGCTGGGGCTTGGGGCTTGGGTCCGCTGCTGACAGACACATTAACAAAGGACTTGGCCATCTCCCCCCAGCGGGGGGGGGAGGGGTGCTTAACAGGGGCACCCTACAGTAAGCAAAGGAGCAGGAGCTTGCAGTTAGCTGGGGGAACTCGGGTCAGGGGACAGGTGAGGGCAAGGGGTAGGGATGGAGGGTGGTCCTGATAAATGCCAGGAGCATGGGAAATAAGATGCCTGAGCTTCAGGCAATGCTAACTTAAGGGGATGTGGATGTGGCGGCAGTCACCAAAACTTGGGCCTCTCCTCAGCTGATTGGGATCTAAACCTGATGGGGTACACTGTGTTCAGGAAGGACAGGGCTGTGTGCATGGGAGATGGGGTGGAACTCATCATTAGGAACGGCATCGATATATGCAGGGATGCATCTCCGCAAGGACATAGACAGGATAGAGGTAGTCCAGAGGAGGGCAACTAAAATGGTGCAGGGTCTGCAAGAGAAGCCGTATGAGGAGAGACTAAAGGAGCTTAATATGTATACCCTTGAGGAAAGAAGGGAGAGGGGGGACATGATAGAAACTTTTAAGTACCTCAGTGGAATCAACAAAGTCCAAGAGGGTAGCATCTTTCAGAAAAAGAGACTTGCAAGAACAAGGGGACACAATTTAAAGATAGAAGGAGGGCGGTTCAGGGGCAATGTGAGGAAGTATTATTTCATAGAGAGGGTAGTGGATGCATGGAACAGCCTTCCTGAGGAGGTTGTGGGGTCTAAAACTGTGGGAGAATTCAAGAATGCATGGGACAGACATAAGGCAGTTCTTGTGGGGGGTAGGAAGAAATAGGCTGTTGGTTAACTAGGATCTGCGGCCTATCCTGGAAGACATCCAGCAAGTGCTGCTCCCTAGCCGATGAGGATGCCAATTTGTGCTCACTTCCACGCCCATTAGTGCCACCGAAAAACCATCTCCACAGACAGCAAATGGGCTCATTAATATTCATGTGGCCTTAATAAATATTCATTAGGCCCTGATACCAGTGCTGACAGTGCTGTTTATTTAAATACATTTGGAGTGTCTCAGCCACCTACTCCATGTCTCCCAACCCCATAAGCAAAACCAGAGGGTCGAGAGGACTGGGGAGGCTTGATTCTGGCTGCCACAGTGGCAAGAAGGAAAATACATGAACTGCATGTGTGCAGACCGCCATCCTGCCTGGAAGTGGGTGTTCAGATTGGTGGCACCACAAAGGTCACAAGGTCACTTCAGTAAGCCCCAAAAAGTTGGGGGCTTACATTAGGCTGTTTTTATTGAAGTTTTTTTTTATACTTTATTAAGTTGCACATCAGTTTGATACAGAATGTTTAGTACATTTTAAAGCATAGTTTTGTTAACCACTTGCTTCAGTGCAATACCATCCTAAGTTTCACAATAGTGTATAACTATAAAAAAGTTTCAATTTTTCTGTAAACGAAACACTAAGTAACTAAATAAGTTAAATACACTAATTAAAGGAATGGCAGTTCCTCCTTAGTGCTTGGGGTTCTGTTATGTTTTTTTTTTACCTTACTGTATTCCATTTATAGTGCTATGTTAAACTCTTAGGGTCTTCCCCTCTCATTGTGTCTTATATTGCTAGTTTCTTCGCAGGATTTACTTGAGTGAGTCTCCCTTTCAAGCCCCAGGAACCCCTCATTATGCTTAAAATTTGCAGTGAGCCCAATAGGTAAAGCTGCCCTGGAGCATATGATTATAATTTAGAATGTGTTTTGAAGCTCTGCCCACTAGATGATGTTACGTTTTGCAGCCCGACATCAGATCTTATTCTCCGCCTGTACGAGCAAGTCGCCTCAAAGAGCTCTATGCAAGCAACTTGCTGTGACCACTATATAAGTAACATTAGTCATTTGGTTTATCTTTTTTCCGTAAGACTGTGCCCACTTTAATTTATTTTTTTGGGGGGGTAATTTAAATCTGTATTAAGTGATTTCTTTTAGGCGCAAACTCTCCTCAGCATCTCCTCACCAGAGATTTTTCAGTGCGCTACATTATTTTTTTAGGAGAACACTGTTTTCATTTTACAATATAATTTAGTTATATTCCTTGTGGTCAAA
This sequence comes from Neoceratodus forsteri, assembly GCA_016271365.2. NCBI lineage: Eukaryota > Metazoa > Chordata > Ceratodontiformes > Ceratodontidae > Neoceratodus > Neoceratodus forsteri. The sequence continues at coordinate 1,669,333,456 of CM057456.1, forward strand.
ACTCTGGCAATTCCCTCATAGAAGACACGCGAGGATGAAGAGGATGCTGATCACTTGGACATGATGGGGATAAACCCCACAAAAAGGTTGCTTTTATCAGTGCACAAGGCACTAGAAAAGACAACCAGTAAACTGATTCAGTTCCCTGCATCTATTCCAAGAGTGGACAAGAAGATAGACAGGAAGTTCCAGCTGGACAGGCACAAAGCTGAGTACCTTTACATACACCCTGCTAATGAGGGTGTAGTCCAGGCTCCTGCATGCAGGGGTGTAGCCAGGAATTTCTGAGCTGCACACCAAGTGGACTCACTGCTACCCACCCCCCCTTAGGGTAAGCTACCCTTCCCCCACTGTCCATGCTCTCTCAGATGCTAGAGTCATTTTCTGTGTTGTATGCCAGCACACCATTTCACCACCCCCAGGTGTCAGACTAACTGGCTTTTGGTTACAATACTGCATTGTGACAAGCCTCTGTACCACATCAAGGTAGCCAGTCCCACAGAGGTCCATTCACACTAGCGAGCCACCAGACTAGCTTTTAGTTACAATGTTGCATTGTGACAAGCCTCTGTACCAGATTGGCTTGGTTACAATGTTGCATTGCAAGAGCTGATTTGACGTATTTATATTTTCTTGGTGCAACAAGCATGAATATTTATATGTTGCGCCAAGAAAATACCCAGAAAAAAATTCAAGGATCAGTAGGTAACAACCCTCTTCTTCTGGACAGGGGGTGATGGTCGTTTCTATGAGATGCACATCTAGAGACTGGCCCAGTGGATGCCATGTCTCACTGGGAGTGGGTGCTAGAGGAGTCTGGCTAGGATAAAAGTAGGTGTCAGATGAGAGCTGATGGGAGGCGGAAAAGTGGCAGTCTGAGGATAAAGGGGGACAGAGTGCTCATGAAGATCTGGACAAGCTCTCACTAGTGGGATCCCAATTTAGCAGTGATCACCTCCAAATCTCAGTACTATATAGTGGACCGCCAGTGTGGGGACCATGGGAGGTTACCCCTAAAGGGGAGCACCCTGATGACCAAGTAGACCAAGAACAGCCCCCTTGAAGTCTTGAAGAGGAAACCCTATTTGAGGCAAGATCAGGATGGTGCCCATGCTATAGAGGAGGTACTTGAAGAAGCCGAATGCAGTGTTGGACAGGAGCAGCTGGATGTAAGGTAGAAGAAGCTACAGCAATTCAGGTAACCTGGAGTGTAAGTGATGGGGACTACAGGACTGAAGACTGCCCTGCAACAGTGTCCATAGTGCTGCCCTGAGGGTAGTGGGAGCTGTCTGGTGACATGCTGTGTCAGAGCATATGAAGCAGCTAGTTTGACCTGGACTCTCATAGGAGAGAGTTGGGGAGAGCCCATTGCCATGATGCATCAAAGATCCAAATGGCTTCACCTTGAGTATTTTAAGAACTGAGTTTTGACTGGCTTGCACAGCCTGATACCAACAGGGATGCTCATGCCACTGTTGATCTGTATGATTGCTGCTGGAATGAAATGGAGAGATAGTCTGGGCATCCTATGTCAAAGGAGATACAAACATGTTGCTGATTTGTCCAGTAAATGTGTAATGGATTGGTTCATGGTGAACATACACTTCAAGGTCACTGAGGGCACTGTCCAGACAATGTTGCAGATGCCTGCTGGGACCGGGAAAGTAAGGATCATAATAGAGCCATTCCCTAAGAATTTCTGTATTCACTGAACAGCAAGACAGACTAAGAATTGCACTGTTATTTATTCACTAACTCAGATCTCTGGAGTCACTGTATCTGTGTTATAAACTACCTCAGTTCCCTGAACTAAACCTGTAGGTGTGCATAAATTATGTCTGAGGTTATAGACTGAGGGTCATAGGACTGAATCCAGTGGGAACACCCACGTGTCATAACCTGGTAAAATAAATATGTTGCTGGGAGGGACCTCTCCAAGTCCTGTTGAGTGACACCTTAGATAGGAAGGGGACCCAGGCATCACATGGAATAACAGGTGCGCCCCCCATCGCCACCGCCACTGCGGTAAATATAGCTCTGCAGGTTGGCACGTGTGGTTACAAATACCTTTATTTTCTGTGATCTAAATGAAGACAGCCATGAGTCACATAACCCCTACCCCCATATGCACACACGCATATAACCCCTACTACCAGCACTGGATTTCTAAAACTACAGACTTTTACTCCCAAAGCATTGAATAACATGACCTGAAACATCCACTGGCTTAACTTGAACTCTTACCAGACACTCCTATTTTTCTCTGTCACAACTTAACAACAACTGTCTGCCATGGCTAGTAAATTATAGAAGCCAGTAACAGTGTTACAGAGAGTAAAAGAACACCATGTCTTCCAAGAAATGGTCTGTAGCTGAAGAACAGCATTACACAGGGACAGGTTCAGGCTGGGTGCGCTATTTTTAATCGGTTATCTGAGCTGCAGCATAAGCATAACAAAAGTAAATGAATTGGGCTCATCTCGCAAGCCAGCCCTAAATCTAAACACTGTCCCCAAAACGAGCAAGGGACTCACCTGCAGTGCTTCAGCAACAGGCAGCTCAGCTCAAGGTGACTGTCGCCAGACGCCCCGACCCGACTCCGATGGTGACACTGGCAAGTTCAAAGAACTAGCAACAACTTGGTGTGAGTATCTTGTACTTGTAGGGATACTCGCTCCTGAGGCTCGGATTCAAAATCTGCTTGAGTCTCTAATCGCACAGCTCTCGCTCTCCCTCTCTCCGGCAACGAAATCTAGTCTCAGTCAGCGGTCACCCGAGGAACAAAAACAGCAACAGTCACCTTCCCGAACTCGATTGAATCCTCTGGCTGCGGCTCCCATCTGACTCCAAATCCAATAGCTCCTCAGTCCCGACTCTTGCTGCGCTGTGTCCTGTCCTTCTCCGATGACCTCCAGACTAGTCACAGTGTGAATGATTGAATTCAAAAAGAAACGGACCACACTGTGTTTTGCAGGGGCATTTAAAGAGCCCGCGCGCCCTTAGCCCACCCCTTACTTTCCCACTACCACGCTTCCTTTCGTGGCAAACGGACCTGATTGAGAGACAGCAACATATTCTCAATCAGGTCCGATGGGCTTGAAAACCAGAAGCAAGCTGACCCCCACTCCTGCTACCTAAAAAAAGGACGAGTGGCCGAGAAAGCCCGCGAAAAAAAAAAGCCAACAAAGGAATGTGAAGCAGTGGACAGACCAGCTGGTGCCTGCTACCCCGCTGATCTGCAGCAACATGCCATGGCGTGTCGGGCATATCGGTAGCCACGCCCTTGCCTGCATGCAGCAAGGCCAGGGCTCCCCTCTGTACTCAGCCTCCAGAGAAGGATTCCAGGAAACTGGATAGCATGGGAAAGAAAATGTACACAACCACCTTATTGTTCCTTAGACATGCTGCATACAGAAAGCCCTCTGGAATGGGGTTCTGGCCCAGTGTGAGCAAATACCAGGTGACCAGGGCCAGGACATAGGAGATACTGCCAGGACGGCCCTGGATGCCATTAAGTACCAGTATCACATGGCTGTGGACAAAAATAAAGCTGCTTCCAGGTCCATGGCACATGCCATTTCCCTTAAGAGATTTGCACGGGTAAGGACAACTAATTTGTCTCATGAAGCTCAGACAAAAGCTATGGATTTCCCATCTGAAAATAATTCCCTTTTAGGTGACAAAACAGAGGCTTACATGAAAAGGGTTCAAGAGTAGAAGACCGCTTACAGAAGCAATACAGAAAAGGAAAATGCTTCTACACCTTACAGACCTCATGGAGGGAAGGTTGGGGTAAAGAGCATTACACAAGACCTTACTACCCCATGCACATGCCCTACGACTACTATCACTCGAGAGGTTACTTCAGGGCAGAGGAAGAAGAGCTTCCTGTAGGGCCGATCAGTTTTCATTCTCTCAGGGTCAGTCCAAACAGAATCCTTGATGTGTGTGTCCAGGTCGCTAACCCGTTGCCAGTAGGAGGAAGGCTGGCTGATTACTTTCAGGAGTGGAAAAACATCACCACAGACAAGTGGGTCCTGGAAGTAGTGTCCCAGAGCTTCACTTTGTGATTCAAGCTGTCTCCAAAGTTGTCTGTACACAGACATTTTCACCCTCCCATTCCAACAGAAAAAATTCTGCTAGAACTGGAAGTCAATAAACTCCTACAAAGCAAAAACAGCAGAAAAAGTGCCCCTATCCCAGTGGGGAAAAGGCCTTTATTAAAGGTACTTCCTCACAAAAAAGAAAAATGGGGAGTGGTGACCCTTTTGGGACCTCAGATTTCTGAATTTCAAAAGACAAATTCAGGATAGTCTCCCTGTCCACAGTTATCCCATCCCTTCAGCAGGGAGACTAGCTGGCATTCCTGGACCTGAAGGATGCATATTTTCACATACCAATCAGGCCCAGTCACAGGAAATACCTACGGTTCAGGCTTCCCTCAGGTCATTACCAGTTCACAGCCCTTCCCTTCTGACTGTCATCCACTCCCAGAGTGTTCACAAAATGTTTGGCTGTCATAGTAGCACACCTAAGGAGAAAAGGGGTGATGGTTTTCCCTTACTTAGACGACTGGTTGGTTGTAGGAAAGTCACACCAACAGGTCAAGGAGTCACTCCTCCTGACTCAGAGCACTCTAGAGGGATTAGGATTCTTCATAAATGTGCAAACGTCTCAGACAAGATCAGTACAGATACTGGAGTTCATAGGAGCAGAACTGGATGACCTGCAGGGGAAAGCTTTCCTACCCCAAGAAAAAGTGCAAAACCTTGTGGACCTGGAAACTTCTTTGCCATAGGTCAGCCCAGACCAGCAAAACACTTCCTTCAGCTACTTGGCCATATGGCTTATACCACAGCAGTGGTTCCAGGAGCAAGATTTCAGATAAGGGGCATTCAGTATCACTTGCGAGCCTATTGGTCCCAAAAGCACCAGCCCATGTCCAAGCTGGTCCCAGTCACAAAGACCCTGCTACAGGCATTGGAATGGTGGAAAGACAAGAACAACCTCAGAGAAGGGGTAGCTTTTGAGGCACAGGCCCCTACAGTAGTCTTGACAACAGAAGCATTCATGCTAGGCTGGGGCAGCCACCTGGGAGACCTTTTAGTAAATGGAGTATGGTCTCAATGGGACGCCAGAGAACACATAAACCTCCTGGAGCACAGTACAGTGTTTTTAGCTCTTCAGTCCTTTCCACCACAAGTCAAAGGCCAGCCTGTTCAGCTATGAACAGACAACACTACCATGTACCATATCAACAAGCAAGGAGGGACAAGGTACTCAGGCTAGGCATAGAAGCCTTAAAAGTCTGGAGTCTGGCATACTCTCTGGAGGTGCAATTGTCAGCAATCCACCTCCCAGAAAAGAACATTCTGGTGGACTCCATCAGCAGGATCAGCCAGTCACATCACAAATGGTCTCTGAACAAACAGGTGTTGTCCACAATCATCTGGAGATGGGCACACTGGAAAATAGATCTATTTGCAGCCAAAGATAATTTTCAAATGTTCTTTCTACTGTTGCAGGCCTCTGGCAGTAGGTACAGTTCCCATGGGGGCTCTGGCATTAGACTGGATAGGGTAGTTTCTTTACACCTTACCTCCATTCCCTCTGTTGTTACGATTACTTCTGAAACTGAGAAGTCAATCGGCAGCCATGATTCTGATAGCCTCAGACAGGCCCAGACAGCCTTGGTAGTCCCATCTAATGGCCCTGTCTGGCAAGCAGCCTATCAGTCTTCTCCTGAGACACAACCTACTTACAATGTCCCAGGGCAAAATAACCTTTCCGAACCTCAAATTGCTACACCTCATAGCCTGGTTCTTGAGGAGTTAGAATATTCTAATTTCCACTTCTCGGACCAAGTTCTTCAAGTCCTAAAAGGGTTCAGAAATCCTGCTACTAGGAAAATGTATGAGTCCAAGTGGAAAAGGTTTTCCAAATGGTGTGCTTCTAGGCAGCTCAATCTCCTCCAGACTGATCTGCCTATACTCTTAGACTATCTTCTGCACTTGCAAACCTCGGGTATCAGGCCAGTTACTCTAAGAGTTCCTCTGGCAGCTATTTCTGCTTATACTGTACATCAGCAGGAAAGGAACAAACAGTGGCCTCTCACCCCATTTTCAAATGATTCTTCAAAGGTCACCTGCACCTGCATCCCCCTGTCAGGGAACCCATCCCTTCCTGGGATCTGAACATTTATATAGCCAAACTCATGTAACCCCCTTTTGAGCCAATGGCCACTATGGATTTGAAGTACGTCACATGGAAGACCATATCCCTGGTAGCCATCCATTTGACCCAAAGAGTGTGTGAGTTACAAGCCCTCTGCATGGACCCAAACTATATCATCATTCACCGGAACAAGATAGTCCTTAGGACTAACAGAAAATTCCTTCTCAAAGTGGTGTCCGAGTTCCACCTGAACCAGTCCATCACTCTTCTGGTGTTCTTTATGGAACAGTCCAGTGCTAGCGAGCAAAAGCTACACAGCTTGGATGTCAAGAGGTCCCTGGAATACTACCCGGAGTGTACCAAGGACCATAGGTCTTCTCGTACGCACTTGTTCCTCACATACGGTGAAGTGGGAAAAGGCAGACCAGCCTCCAAGTAGACTATTGCTCGCTGGATTGTTGCATGCATTCAATTCTGTTATACAGAAGCTGGCAAGCAGCCACCTCGGGGTTCACTCCACTCATGATACTGCTGCCTTGGTGGCAGCACTTAGGGATGTTCCTTTACTGGAAATTTGTAAAGCAGCAACATGGAAAACAGTCCATACCTTTACAAAGAACTTTTGTCTGGATGTACAGTCCAGAAGAGATGCCAGGTTTGGCATCGCTGTTCTGCAGAACCTTTTCCCCAGATAGGTTCTGTACCCAACCACCCAAAGTACTGCTTTGCAGTCTGCAAATGTCAAGCATAATGAGGGATTCCTGGTGCTTGAAGAAAAAATTACTTACCATAGTTATATTGTTTCTTCCAGGGGATCCCTCATTATGCTTGAATCCCCTGCCCTACCTCCCCTTCCAAACTTGGAAATGGTTCATCAATAATCAGTTGGTGTTCTCCATTGTTTAATTGCTCGAGCATTACCATTGTCTAATTCACTTATCACAAAGTTCTTTGTTTATTCTACTTGCTTTTTGGTGTAGGATAGCTTAGTGTATTGGCTATGTGGGCTCCTTGGGTCAGGCTATGAAAGATCTGATGTTAGGTTGCAGAATGCAGTGATATCTAGTGAGCAGAGCTTCAAAACATATTCTAAATTCTAATCACGTGCTTCAGGGCAGCTTCACCTATTGGGCTCACTGCAAATGTCAAGCATAATGAGGGATCCCCTGGAAAAAGCAATATTACTGTGGTAAGTAATGTTTTCTTCTCTTCCTTGTTATCAGTTAGATAGGATCATCTGCTTTCCTTGAACTGCTATACCATTTGTGTCAGCCATTCTAGGGTTCATCCTCTGCGCCTTCTACCTCCCCATTCTCTACAGTTTTACCGAGCTCCCATGTCGTCCATCTATTAATATAAGCCTCCACCCTGTCTTGGTCTTGAAATTTAAGTCAATCCATCTCAGTAAACTATGAGATGACTGCCTCCAAGTCTACCACTTGATGATGCTTCTGTCTGGAGCTGTCTCCTAGTGACCATTTTGGCCACTGCAGATATACAGATATTCCATAGATATAGTGCTTCTTTTCCCTTCAGTCCCAGAGGTCTCAATCCCAACAGTAAATGCTGGGAAAATAGATGCCCCATCCCAAAAATGGTTTGAAGTTTGGTTGCTACCCTCCTATCCAATATGGGCCCAGGTTTGGGCATCCCCCTTCAAAATAAAAATGTGTGTGCATTGCCTGCTGTTCTCCATAGGCTTTTCAACATGCAACTGTGGTTCCCATGTCCCATTTTGCCTTAAGGACTGGGGTAAAAATGTACCTTGCGTGGACCTTCTAAGCATATTCCTGTGCTGATATTGTCTTAAAGGCACACCTCCATATTTTCTCTCAATGTTTAGGTGTCCCTCACACTAGCGTTTTGTTGTACTGTGACGGGCCTGTGTAGCTCTATCTTCTACCAAAAACTGATAAGTGTTCAATATTGCTGCTTTCTGCTGCATAGTAAGCAAATGTATTGGGAATGTGGTACCCTGTGGGAGAGTCGCCCTCTCCCTGGATTCCTGCTGTAGGTGTCTAGTAACATAATCTCTAACTTGGAAGTAACAGAACCAGTCTCCATTATTCATTCCAAATTCTGTTTTCCAATATTCAAAGGTTCTTACTGTAGAACCTGTGCTCAGGATATTGCAGCCCCTGCCTCGACTGTCATCTATACCAAGGATCAGTTCTCTCCTGGGAAAATTCCTTGTCCCAGGCTAGCCACTGGGATCTCCACATGTATACTACCACTCTGGCACTTTTACAATAGCTCTCCCAGGCTTTCCAGGTGACCTCCTGTGTCCAATATTAATCTGGTTCCCTGGTAATTCTTATATTCTTATCAAGCAGTGGGGCTAGCAAAGGTGCCCTCTTCTTCACCCCCATTTTCTCCCCCTTTCAATGTGCTTGGCAACTGGGGTCCCTCCATATTAGGGCTAACCTAACCTGTGTCACTATCCAGTAGTCTTCAAGGGCCAGAATTGCCCTTCCCCCTGCAGTTGTTCTTAGCATATAGTAGCCCACTCTAGACCCTGGGTCTGCTTTTTGCTCATGTAAACTGTATAGGACATCTTCGCTACTGATCACTGTTTCTGTTATATGACAATGCCCCAGAGGCTGCACCTACACTGTAACTATACCACCTGTACTTATATCAATACCCTAGCTACTACATGTATAGGTCAACAGCTTCCCTGGTTATTATATGTAAATACTTTATTTAAACTGTGTTGTCTCACTAATGTACTGATCACTGTTTCTGCTATATGACAACACCCCAGAGGCTGCACTTACTCTGTAACTGTTCCACCTTACTTATATCAATACCCTAGCTACTACATGTATAGGTCTTCAGCCACCCTGGCTATTATATGTAAATACTTTAAACTGTGATGTCTCACTAATGTACTGTCTCACTGAATGTACAATTATGTTGACGCAGAGTCTTTGTAAATGAGTCTGCGACTCAAAGGGCTGTAATTCCTATGATATGCTAAATAAATAAATAAACATCATGAGCTATCTTTGCACCTCAGCAGGCCACTTTCTCGTTAATTGAACTAGTACACACTGGAACAGGTACAAATAGTGTGGCAGCACATTCAATGTTATAGCCTGCACTCTTGAATGAAAGGAGAAAGGTAGCAGAGACCATCTGTGTATGTCCTCCTTCAAGGTTAATTGCAAGGGGCCATAATTGTCCTGATATAGGGAACTAGTAGTGGCTCTTAGATATATTCCTAAATATTTAATTTGGTAAGGTCCCACTTCATGGGGAATCTTTTCTGTAGGGCCACTGGTGGTTCATAATTTATCGTTAAGATTTCCAGTTTTGTTTTAGTCAGTGTGTACCCCACCAATTGGGAGAATTCTTCCATTATTTCCATAATTTTTTTACAAAGAGTCTTGCAGATGTGTCAAGTATAGCAACACATCATCTGTGTATAGTGCTATTTTGTGTTCCCACTGGTCAATGATTACCCCATGTATAGTTTGTTCAACATGGGTCCATTATGCCAGGGGCTCTATATATATTGCAAAGAGCACCAGGGACAATGGACAACCCTGCCTAGTGCCCCCTTCCCACTGGAACCCCAGCAAGAGGTGCCTGTTAGCCCTCGCATATGCCTGCAGGACTACATATAATGTTTGGATACACTTTATAAAGGGCAGTGAGAAACAAAACCTGGCAAGGACCCCATATAAATAATTCCAGTCTACCTGACAACATGCCTTCTCAGCATCCATACTCATTGCTGGGAGTTTGGTATGGGTCAGGTGGTTGATAATATGTATTGTTCTGCATACACTATCCTGGGTCTGTCTTCCCAATGACAAACCCTGTCTGGTCCATGCCACTAAGCTGGGGATATGTTTTTCAAGTCTCCTAGTTATGATAGGTGTGAGGAATTTATAGTTGACATTTAATATGGATATCAGTCTATATGAGGGGGCATAAAAAGGGTTCTTCCCGGACTTGAGTATCACAGATATAGCTGCGTAATTCCATGATAGTGTTTGTGCTCCCCCTTCCTCCTCTAAGGCCACTCTATATGGCCCTTTCAGTAGTGGAACCATGGCATCTTTGAGTAGTTTACAGAATTCCAATGAGAACCCATCAAATCCTGGATATTTTCCTGCTTTTCTGTGCTGAATTTTTGTTATGATCTACTCTTCTGTTATTGGGTAGATAAGGGTGTCATTTTGCTCCTGGGTTAGCATTGGAAGCAGTAAATGACTCAAATATGCATCTACCACCAGTGGCACTGGAACAAGTTTTACAGTGGGGGTGCTGAAAGCCATTGAACAAAACTGTATAGGAAGCCATAGGGAACTGTACTTCAAGCAAAGGGGTGCTGCCGCACCCCCAGCACCCCTAGTTTCAGCACCCATGTATACCACTTCCACAGATTAGATATTTTTGGCTTTATATAGTGATTCATAATTTCATAGTCATACTGGAAGGCAGCTGAGACCTCCATGAAGTTCTTTACTTTTCGACCTGTACCCAAATGTATGATACTTGGAATCTGTGCCTTGGCCCTAAAGATATATGGCCTACAGGCCAGTAGAGTACATTGCTAGAGGTATTTAAGGTTTTGTTCCACCTTATATTCCAGTATGCCAGTTAAATCCCTTTTTAATAGCTTCGATTCTTTCCCCCCACTGCCTGCCTAGTTTAATTTGTTGAAAACCTTTTAGTTCCATTATATGGGATTACAATTGTTTCTCCTTTCTTAGACATGCCTTTTTCTTACCTAATGCTATTGAAATTAATTTCTCCCTCAGGATCGCTTTTACAGAATCCCAGAGGATTCCCAGAGCTACTGTATATCCAGGCTCTCATTCTCTTGTGTAATTTGCTTTAGTATGTCTGGGACCATGCCTCTTACTTCCTTGTCCTGCAGCAGGGAGATACTTAGTCTCCAGAATGAGGATTTTTTTTTCAGGGAGGCCCAGGTGTCCAATCATACAGTATTTAACTTTATCTGTGTTCTCCTTCACAATCAGAAGCAGATCTAACCTTAAATAAATCTGATGTGTAGCAGAGTAAAATGTGAAGCCTCTTGTTTGACCATAGAGGCGCTGTCATGTCTACCATTCCAAGCTTAGACAAAAAGGGCCTTCATCCTTTTGGCCACTTGGTGCTCCCTGCATGGTATTTGGGAGGCGCTGTGTGAATGTTAAATTCAAATCCCCCCTCTCCCACATAAAACCATTCCCTCCACTTTCTCTGCTTTAATATTACTGTAGTAGTTTTTGAAAAGAAACAATATTCTGCAGCTGGTGGGGCATATACTGAGACTAGGGTAAACTGTTGGCTATTATAGTCCCCCTTCAGAATAATGTATCTGACCTCTGCATTCATTATCACTTCCTGTTGTTCAAAGGGACCCGACTCAGGACCAAGTTTGCCACACTCCTCCTGCCAGCTTTATATGAGGAGAAGTGCATGTGTCCAAACCAGAATCTGGACAGCTTCTGGTGATTCTCTTTTAATAAGCGAGTTTTTGCAAGAGAATGAAATCTGCTCTGGTCTGCCTAATATCAGAATCTTACTTCATTTGACAGGGTACGTTAGCCCATTTACATTATATGTCACAATGTTTGTCATTTACCCCCGTGGTGCTGGTCTCTCTTGTTTATTAACCCTGTATTTATGCTCCTACCTTCCCCACATCGGCTCCTCTCTTCGAGGCCTCTATGATGACCAGCCCCGGAGCCTCTCCAGGAGATGCCCACACATATCGGTACCCTGCTCTTTAAGTCCCTAAACCCACCGGATAACCCTCCCGGCTGGGGTGGAGGAGTCCCCCTTAACTCCTCCAGACACTTGATGGAGTGTGCAGCCTGTGCGTGGAGCCCTCAGAATCCCAGAGTGCCATTCTCCGAAGCCCATCTACCAGCGCCGACATGGGGAGCATTTTCCTCTTTTCTCGTCCCACCCCCTGAGCATCAGTGTGCAATGAGAGCCAAGGAGTCAGGGACACGCTGAGATGCGTTCTCCACTCTGGCTATTGGCTGATGCTTAACCCTCCCATTTACGCTGCTTCCTCCTGCACCTACCACCCGGCCACCTCGAGGTGGTGGTATTGCATCAAGGCCTGCAGGTCCTCCCTCCCTGGAGAAGGAGAGCAGCCATTGGGTGCTCAATCCCTCTCCTCCCCTGCTGACCCCAGTGGCCCATGCTCGTTCCCAAACCTGGGTCACCGGTGTGGCACGAGGTGTGGCGTCCAGCACCTCAACCCTCAGCACCACCGTGCTGGCGTGCTGGTCTCTCTTGATGCAGAGAAAGCATTCAACAGGGTGTCATGGACATTACTGTTTGCAGTAATGGCCAGATATGACATCCCAGTGGAATTTATTCAATGGGTTCAAATTCTCTATACAGTTCTATCAGCCCAGATATGTTGTAATGGTGTGTATTCTACCTTGTTTATATTGTACAAGGGCACAAGGCAGGAATGTTTGCTATCCCTATTATTGTTTAACCTCTTCTTTGAAAGTTGAATTCTTAAGCTAAAGCACACTCCAGAAGTAGAAGGAATAGAATCGGGGCACCACCTACACGGTATAGGTTTACGTGGACAATATTTTACTTCATGTTAAGAATCCGCATATGTCCCTGCCTGGTGCCCTTCAGGCAACTGACAAATTCAGCAGATTGTCCAACTATAAGTTAGACTTGGATAAAACTGCAGTTATGCCCCTTAATGCAGGGGTAGATAAAACTACAGTCTTGAAGATGGGGGGGGGGGGTCAGCTCGCTGGGCTTACCATAAATTGACAGCTCCAAAGCTAAAAGGGCAGACTGAGGCTACCTAACTTCAAGGCTCAATGTTGGACTCTCTTCTTTTTTTCATTATTTATGAATTCTGCCCCCTTACTAGTAAGGAATCTGAGATGACCCTATATGCAGATGATGCAGTCATTTTTAATGCTGCGACACAGTCTGAGGATGCTCTGAGGACAATGTAAAATTATTTCAAATCTTTTCAGGAATGGCTGCTGTCAAGGTATATGATGTTAAACACTTAAAGAACAAAGGCCATGGTCTTTTCTGGTCCACGTAAAAAAAGAGAACTGAACTACTTGATAGCAGATTTAAAAGGAGAACATATTGAAGTAGCTGAAAGTTTTAAATATTTGGGGATTTGTTTTGAACAATAACCTATCCTTTGAACTTCATGTCAAAAATGTTATCAAACTGGTTCATGAGTGATTAGGGCTTTTGTTTAGAGTACAAACCCATCTTGTCCCTGAGTCTTGTAGACTATTAGCACACAGTTTTTTATTTAATGTTTTTGATTATGGGTTGAGTGTGTATTTGGCTACTAGCAACAACATGTTTGATAAGTTAAAAGTTGCATGTAACAGTGCTCTAAGATTTATGACTAATTTGTCAAGTTGGACCCATCATTGTAATTTGCTAAAGGATGCTGGTTATCACTTGAAAATAAAGCCAGTTTAAAGATGGGTACCACGTTACATAGAAATATTAGGTCAGTTACCTCAAACAGGCCTATCATTGTTTCCCAGAGCTATGAATTCATAATGGACTAGATCCCAGAGTAAATATGTATATAAAATTACTTTTTTTTTAAAAAGTGATTGGGCAAAAGTCAGTATTATATGGAGCTACTAGATTTTATAACTTTATACTCAATGAAATTGTCAATTGCACAAACATTAGAACGTTCAAAACTAAACTTCAACGTTGATTGTTGTTAAAGAATGAATGTACATGCACTTAATACTTGTTGTTTGTCTCATTAGTGTTGATATTTTTTAACTGTGTTTTTGGGTCTATACTGTGTTGTATTCATGTTATATTGCTTTTTTTTAACTTGTCGCTTGAGAAAACGGGTAAAACTGCTCATCAGTAGTAGTAGCTGCTGCTCCTTGCTACTTTTAAATTGCTTCTTGTTGATTTCTCTTGCTAGCAGGTGATTTTTTCTTACCACTTATAAGGGGCTAGCAGGGAATTGTTTTGGGGCTGTTGAAATTTTGAAACCTATTTTGATGTATTTTAAGTAGTTTGTTATTTCTTATTGTTTTCCTTGGTAGCAGGCTGAGTTTTTCTTACTTCTTAAAAGGGGCAAGCATGGAACTGTTTTGGAGCTGTTGAAACTTTGAAATCTATTTTGGTGTGCTTTAAATGGGGCTCTTATTTCTTTAAATTGGAGGCCTGTTTCTTCTGATTTCAAACCTATTTTGATGTGCTTTGGTGGGGCTGTTTCTTTGAATTGGAAACCTATATCTTCTCATTTCAAGTCTATTTTGGTGTGTTGTTGGTGAGACTGTTGTTTCTTTGAATTGGAGACCTGTTTCTTCTGGTATCAAATCTATTTTTTGAGCTTTTAGTGGGGTTGTGATTTTTTTTGCTGTCTTCACTAGCTGAAAAGTTTAGTGCATAGTGGGGGAAGGCTGCTAATTGTCTGGCTAGGAGTCTCAGCTACCTGATTGTTTCTAGAGGGCACAGGCCCACCCACCCACCTCAGGTACATCATTTCCTTTATACCAGGGGTTCTGACATCACTTCCTCATAAGGGTAAAGGACATGCATCTGTCATAGCAGAAGCAGATGTCCAGGGAAGGAACAGCAGCGAGTGAAGAGGTGACTGCTATCTTTGGGGAAGGGAAGTAACTGCAAAACAAAGTGCTTCATTTTTATGTGTTTGCATTGGTGTTTGCATTGTGAAAAGGAGGGGTAGGAGTTAGAAGGTGGCTGTGCAATAGTTGAGTAGTTTCTTTTTGGGTGTGGACAGGAGGGATAGGAACTTAAAAGGCAGCTGCTCAATTGATCTAAAGTGTATGACAAAGGGGTAGGGGAAATTGTGACAAGGAGAAGAATGTTTTGCAATGATAGAGGAGGAGAGGGGAGACTTGGGGGAGCACTGGGTATCCTTCATCTGGAAGGGCAGGGTGTTGCTGGTGGGCAATGAGAGCAATGGGTAGTGTGGTAGACTGCAACAACTGTGGTGCACCAATCTTTCTAAAAATTGCATGGAGAGTGGGGGGATGTTTAGCGTGCAACCAAATAGGGAAACTTGAAAAGTAGATCAAGTAGCTGCAGGAGGAGCTAGGACGGGCAAGGCAGACTGGAGGAGGTTATAGCCTAACACTGGAGGGAAGGAAGAATGAAGATGAGGATGGAGGTCAGTTTGGGTCAACAGGGGGGAGGAGAGTGTAAGAAGAAGGGAAGCAGAGACAGGGGGACCCAGGCCAAGGGGAACGGCACCAGGGAAACCCAGGTCAAGAGAAAAATGACAACAGGAAGGAGGAGAAAGGGATTGGTGCAGGGTGGAGGAGAAGTGGCAACCATCATGGAGTCAAAAGGGGAGAACAGGCTAGTATGAGGAGGGAGGAAGCAGTCATAGGAGAAGGGTCTTCAGAAAATCATTTTGCAGTACTGAACTAGAGGGAAAGGAGGAGGTGATGAGTTTGGAGGAGCAACTGATAGAAGTCCAGATGAAACCAGAGAGGAGGGGGAGTTCTGATAGGGGAATTACAATAGGGTTGAAGGGGAAACTACTGTGCAGGAGGAAGAGGAGGAGCCAGGAGCAAGAGGTGAGGAGGACAGGAGCAAGCAGTTGATAAGAGGGGTGGAATCTTAGTGCTAGGGGACTCAGTACTAACAGTAGTCAGGTGGGGTAGCAAGGGGGAAGGGCATAGTCACATTTGGGTGGAGGCCATGCCAGGAATGACAGTGGAAAGGGTGGGACAGTCTGTTCCAAAATATGCTAGAAGGGGTAGGGAGAAGCCTCATTTAATTATACATTTGGGGACAAATGACTCGGCTGACAGAATGGTAGATATAGTTCAGAGGAGGTCTGAGAAGCTAGGACAATTATGTGAGAGGGCAGGAAGATCAGTAACTTTCTCAGAGATACTTCCAGTGCCCAGGGCAAGCACAGTAAGAACGCTAAGAATAGAGGAATTTAACGGATGGCTAAGAACCTGGTGTCATGCTAAAGGGTATGAGTTGTTGGGGTGAGGAGGGACCTGGAGCGACAGTAGTCTCTATGCCAAGGACAGACTACACTTGAGCAAGGAGGGAAAGAAAGTGTTTAAACAGAGGATGGAGGAGTACACAGAAGTAGTTGGGAATTTAAACTAGGAGCAGGGGGTGGCAAGTGGGCAAGGGACATGCAGAAACCACAGGTTGGGAAGCCATAAGAGTTTACTCCCCATAACAGTGACAAAGGACAAAGGGCAAGTACTAGTGGTGATGCTAATAAAGGAGGGCAGGAGGGGAGGGGGGAAGGGGTGGAAGGTGGTCACCCTGAATGCTAGGAGCCTTAGGAAGAAAACTGCAGAGCTACAGACCCTCATGGCAGAGGGGGAGGTGGACATGGCGGCCATCACTGAAACATGGGCCACCCAATACAATGACTGGAACCTGTCAATACCAGGGTACAGGGTATTTCATAGGGATAGAACAAATGGGAAAGGGGGGGTGGCACTATATATGAAGAAAGGACGGAAATGTGTATGGGAGGTAGGGGAGGAGGGTAGTACAGAGTCACTATGGATTCAAATCCAGGATTCCAAGAATAGGACTCTCAGGAGGGGAGTGGTGTACAGGCCACCCTTTCAGACAGAGAAATTAGACAGGGAACTAGCAGGACAGATCAGGAGAACCTGTGAAAAGGGTAGTGTGGTGATCGTGGGGGACTTCAACATGCCAGGAGTGGATTGGAGTACCCCAACAACCAGGAATAGAAGGGGGCAGGTACTGCTGTATGCCTTCCAGGACAGCTTCCTGATCCAAATGGTCAGTGAACCAACCAGGTAAGGAATACCCTTGACCTCGTGCAGGCAAATGTGGAGATTGTGAGGGAACTGAGGGTGGAAGAACCGCTGGCAAGGAGTGACCACCACTCAGTATGGTTCACAGTGGATATGGGTAAGGAAGGAGTGGAATCCGGCACAAGGGTGCTGGACTTCAGGAGAGCCGACTTCAGGAGGATGGGGGAAGTGGTAAAAGGCTACCTGGCTAGAATTCAACCTAGTATGGGCAGTAACTAGAGGTGGGAGCTCATAAAGCTGGGGATAGTGGAGGCAACCAGAATCTGCAGCAAGGCCCAGAGCAAGAAGGCTAGAGCAAAGAAACCTAGCTGGGTGAGCAAGGAGGTAATGGAAAAGGTAAGGAAGAAAAGAGCTGCCTTTAGAAGGTACAAAAAAACAGGGAAGGGGGGAGGACAGGGAGGAGTGCCTGAAGGAATCGAAGGAGGTGACAAGGGCAGTAAGGGCAGTCAAGGCATCTAAGGAGCTCAGGCTGTTGCAGGGCATTAAGAAGGGGGAGAAGGACTTCTTCAGGTACATCAGGGAGAAAAGGAGCTATAAGAACCATATAGTAAGGATTAGGAAGGAGGGGGGTGGGTGGGTGGAAGCAGGGGGTGATAAGGCAGAAGTGCTAAATGATTGCTTCTGCTCGGTATTTACTAAGTAGAAGGGGGGTGATACCCAAGGGGGGAGGGAGGGCAGGAACGGAGGTGGAGGGGGTGATGGATGGGGAAACCACAGAGGGCAAGGTTCTGGAGGGTTTGAGGGCACTGTGGGTGGACAAGACACCAGGTCCAGATGGCATCCACCCCAGGGTACTGAAGGAGCTGGCAGAGGTCCTGGCAGGAACTTAGTCAGACCTATTCAATGTTTCACTACACTCAGGGTGTGTACCTCAGGATTGGAGGATGGCTCATGTGGTGCCCCTCCACAAAAGTGGCCCCAAGGATGAACCAGGGGAACTACAGACCAGTGAGTCTTACATCCATCAAGGGTAAGCTGATGGAGACTATCCTGAAGGAGGGGCTGGTGTCCCTCCTGGAGGCCAAAGGGTTACAGGACAGCAGACAACATGGCTTTATAAGAGGCAGATCCTGCCAAACCAACCTGGTGGAGTTCTATGACTGAATAACTAGGCAACTGGATGTAGGCCATGCAGTGGATGTCCTTTACCTGGACTTCAGTAAGGTATTCAACTTGGTGCCACATGGGAGGCTGGGAAGTAAGTTAGAAGGCACAGGGGTGGGTGCAAAGCTGGTGAGATGGGTAGGGAACTGACTTCAGGAAAGGCAACACAGGGTGGTGGGTGGGGAGCTCTCATCCCCAAAGGTAGTGACGAGTGGTGTTCCGCAGGGCTCAGTGTTGGGACTAGTGTTGTTTGGGATATTCATTGCAGATATATCATTGGGCATCAAGAGCAAGATCAGTCTGTTTGCTGATGACACCAAGATGGGAGTGGTGGTGGACGATCTAGGGGGATGGCAGGGGTTGCAGGATGATCTGGAAAAGCTGGAATCCTGGGTCGGACACCTGGTAACTAGAGTTCAATGCCAAAAAGTGCAAAGTGCTGCATTTTGGGGCAAAAAACCCAAGGAGGAGTTACCAGCTGGGAGGAGTGCAGCTAGGCAAGACAGAGGAGAAGAAGGATCTGGGGGGGTGCTCATTACGGGGGCAATGAACAACTTGGCACAGTGTAGGAAGGTGGTTGCAAAGGCCAACAAAATGCTGGGTTGCATTGCAAGGGGAATATCCTCAAGGAGGGGGAGGTGATTCTGCCACTGTATAGATCATTGGTTAGACTGCACCTGGAGTACTAAGTGCAGTACTGGCATGTGTATCTGAATAGGGACATGAAGTTACTGGAGGGGGTGCAGCGCAGAGTGACGAAGATGATCCAGGGGCTGGGGGACTTACCATATGAGAGGAGGCTGAAGCAGTTGAGCATGTGCTCGCTATAGGAGAGGAGGGACAGGAGGGATATGATTGAAACCTTCAAGTACATGAAAGGAATAAACAAGACAGGTACGGAGGGACTGTTCAAAGTAAGGAAGGGGAGGAACACCCGGGGCCATGATATGAGACTGGAGGAAGGAAGGTTCAGGAGGGAGATGAGGAGACACTTTTTTACGGAGAGGGTGGTAGCCGGGTAGAATGCGCTACCGGAAGAAGTGGTATCCAGTAGAACAGTGGGATGCTTCAAAAGGGACTGGGACAGAGCAAGGAGGAGGGTCAAGGGAGGGGGAGGCTGGGAGGAAGGGGGCAGCTGCAGAATAAAGGGTGCTAGCTGCACATTCAAGCAGACGTGATAGACCACTAGGCCTTTATCTGCTGGCAAATTTTGCATGTTCGTATGTTCATATCAGCTAACAAGTATAAAAAATAAAAATGGAAACAAAAGGAAATTCATACCTGTATTACCTTGCTATTTCTGCTGTTAAATACCTGAGTTGGTGCCCAGAGGCGACCACACACAAGACCAGCACTACAGACTATAGACTCCTATAGCTACAAGTAGAAGAGGCCCTTTGCAGGTCAGCAGAAATACATTTAGGGCCTTATTATATATAAAAACCTATCCATTACCTAAGGTGCCCAGAAACACCCCTATAGCTGCCTTGGTGCACACCCATGGACAACAATGCCGCCTATTGCAACTATCAGCAGTTGAGGATTATGTGCACCCCCGGTTTTTTATCTTAATTTTACAATACAGGGGAAACTTCTTTATAAAGCTCTATGGGTGAACAACAGTATTGAGACAGTAGACCAACTGTTCTTAGACAATCAACCTATAGATTTTCATGCTTTCCAAAGGACATACCATGTCCTGAACACAGAAACATTTCCCTTTTTACACGTCAGGTATCTACTAATGAAACACTTTAGGGGCCACACTAAAAACACTGCACATAGCGATGCAATAATAGCTCTGGCCAAGTGGACCACCCTTCCCCACCCAGTCTCTAATTTGTACTGTACATGGGTCTTTATGACTTCTTGCCAAATAAAGAGGATGGAGTAGCATCATATTGGCAGACTGCCCTACCTAAGGCCCAGGTGAGTATGACTTGGGGTGTATCTGGGAGGATCTATATGGATTCATAAAATTTGATACATATCCATTAATGCAACTCAAAATACTACACAATATATATTACACACCTGAGAAACTATATAAAATGCATAGACTGTCTACAGGAACCTGCACCAGGTATTATGACGGCCCAGGCAACCTTATGCATATTCTTTGAAATTGCTCTAAAGCCCAGCCCCTGTAAAGATAGATCCTCTACTGGGATTGGATGCAACGTTTACACCAAATATTTGTCTATTAGGGGATTACACTGGTCAACTGGTGGGGCACCAAAAACGCCATATAGCACTCATATCCGCGTGTATGAAAAAGGTCTTATTATGCCACTGGCTAGACAACATTATACCCTCCTACCAAGAATGGCATGCAGAATTGCTGTTCGCTTTGAGAGCAGAAAAAAAAACATTGTAAGTTTGAACAACAGGTTGCAGTCATATGTAAAGAATTGGGAAACACTATGTATTACTGACTCTGGACTAAACTGTATCTAACCCTAAGATTATTGAAGTGCCTGATATTGTATTTTAGTTATTGCTCTGGGGGAGGTCAGTTCACTGTTCTTGCAGTAGATATGGCCTCTTACCTCACTATTCAAATCTATTGTGTGTGATGGACTATAGTACATGTGCTCGGGGGGGGGGCAAGTTTATGCTTGTGGGTAGCCTGTGGTGATGGCAACTGCGACTGGGTGCCTGCTGAAAGAGCAACTCAATCACGGCACCTGTGGATGGGGCGATTGGGGAAGCTGGACAACCAGACTGTGAGGTGGGCAAAATAGCGACCGGATGTCACTATATGTCTACACACGCCATGGTGGGGGAGGGAGCGTGGACTGGGAGGGGATGGAGGAGCTGTAGGGGTGGCATTGTGGTGAGCTGGTGAGCTGCTGAGCTGCACTTTGGCATCGGGGGTAGGTCCGCGGCTGCAGCGGGTATGGTGCTGGGTTCGGGTCTGGGTGCAGGTGCCTTTTGTTGCACCTGGCCCAAGTATTTTTTTTACCCCGTGTTGCACCCTCCCAGACATGTACCCCCCTGGAGTTTAGAATTTTTAAGTAGGGGGGTGTGGGAGGCGAAGCCCATAAACAATAAAAATCCAAGTTCCCGGCACCGTGTTGCTGTGTGCTGGGCAGTCCATCGCCGAAAAAACTTTGGGCGATGTGACTTTGCTGTTATCACATAAAACCATGTTTGTGTATTGTGTATTGTTTCTGAAAATTCAATAAAGTACATTGAATTAAAAAAAAGAATGGTTGTCACTGATGCTTTATACAGTTTTACACCATTGTAACAGGTTCTGTATGTTGGGGAAACCCTCCCGTGAGTTCCCCCACTCTAACTCTCCACAGGAAACCATCATTCTTCTACATGTTACTATATATGAACTACAATAGCCAACAGGGCTATCAACCAATTAACCAGTAAAGTCAGGAAAACATTGCTTCCAAGGCAGGAGAATATAAATCTATATTGTCTAGGTCCTGCTGCGTCTCTCCTCTCCCTCAACTCCTCCAACTCGCCAGCTGGAGCCAGGTAGTGGTTAGTTGTGCATTTTGCAAGAGGTCCACTACACAGGCTAATCTAACCCTCTGAGAGCTCAGTAAAAGAAAAAAAGAATAAATGTATAAATGTCCCCGTACTCAGTTACATATATCTGTTTTCCTCCCCTCTCTCCCTTCCCTCACACTGGAGAGCATTTAATCCCCATGGTCAGTCCCAGAGCTCAGTGCCATCTCAGTGTGATCTTTTTAATTAGTTACTGCAGTTTGCAGAGCAATAGAGGGCAGGTGGCTCCCTGCCTGTTAATTTGCTGGTAACTGCTCTAACATCTCATAGCAGTTGGGGTGGAGGTACCCACTGCTCCAAAACTTCATAAAGAGGCCCTGTATGGTTTTCTCTGACCTCTATCCAGGTCTTTGTTTCTGAAGCCCCGAACATGAGTCAGTCTCTGTAGCCCCGCCATTTAGCTGCAATTAAATAAGTAGGTAGCTGGTCAGACATGTGTAGGTTGTACTTCTGGTCCACAGTAACACTATCGGTGCTGAAGCCAAGTCTTGATGAAACCTATAGGGCATGTGAGCTGGGGTGGGCCACAGACATCCATCACACCGGAAACAGCTGTATATTCATGCTGTCATGTGCAGTCCCTGTGCAGGTACCTGCTACACTGTGAACTTAGTGCAGAACACGGTATTCCCCAACCCCCATCTACCATCAGATGCTAGTCCCAAGAGCCCCAGTGACCCCCTCACTCATTGAAAGATGTCAGTGTTCAGTAGGGTGGTCAATAGCCCCGACCCAGTCACCAACATGAGCGACTTCAATTATACTGATCAGGCTCCACATCAGTTATCTCCCAGTTCTATACACACTATATTTAGGACCATAAAGAGACCCTTGCCAGTTTCCTAGGCTGCGTCTCCTATTACCTGTTATGTCAGTCTTGCCATGCTCTGCTGTAGAGCATTGCCAGCGGTCTTCCCTCCTTCCCAGCATTCCCATGCTCCCAGAGTCCTAGTGCCTGCAGAATTTTCTGCTAGTATGATCCCATGTCTTATGCTAGGACTCTGATGGAATGGTAGATAATGCCCATTAGTGTGGCTGCAGTAAACAGATTTATGTATAAACTATAATAACCAGTTTATTTAAAGTCACCAAGTCTCTTCATATTACGTAACTCACTTTACTACTGTTAACCTGTTACCAGTGGGGCTGAGCCAGTCTGTTTAACTTTTTTTTACAAAGATTTCCTTGGAGGAAGCAAAACAAAATTCAACAGTCAGTTGCAACAACCAGGTAAAGTTTTAACTGGAACTTGTGGATACAGGGCGTAAGTGGCCTAGTGCCCTTCCTGCCTTGCCAGCCACTTTTAGTTAAATGGAAAAGATATAAACTCAATCAGTGTGCTCAGGTCTCCTTGACACCCTGCTTGCTCAGTGAGGTCTTCCCTTTTGCCTTCTACAGTAGTTCTCTAATCTTTATTATTGTTCAGGATGCTACCTTGTGACCAGTATCCTTTGTCTGGTGGAGTCGTGCTGTGGAACAATCACTGCACTGGGGCTTCGTCTCGTGTCCTTGTTTAGGCTGCAGATTTCCTCTGGAATCCCTCTGTCTTTTAGGGTTTGGGTTACTTCACTCAGGGTGTGGTAGAGGTAGACTCCATCCTCCTAAGACACATGTAATCTTACCGGGTAGGGCACCTGGAATTTTCTTTGTTTCCTTTTCAGAGTCTTACTATGTCCGTGTATTGGAGCCACTTACCAAGCATCTCAGGGTCATAGTGCTGGTCCAAACAGTCGGTCCTCATTATACACGATTTCTTTTTTTCTTTAAAATTGGACTAGGTGTGACTTGAGAGTCTGATGGCTTGGGCAGAAGAACTCAGTGTGATCTCTCAGTATGGAGGCACATCATTTTATTTATTTATTTTTATTTAGTTTTTGCTGACCGGGTAAGTGCACTAGACAAGTCCTGCCTATTTTCAGGCACGACCCAGGAAGGGGGATACAGATGAATGCCAACTGACCTTGAACCAGATTAAGCTGTTGGTGGTATTTATAGTGAATGAGGGAAATTTGGCCAGGACACTGGGGAAATCCCCCTACTCTTTTCGATAAGTGCCATGGGATCTTTAACATCCACTTGAACTACCACCAATCCAGGCAGATGGGACCTCGGTTTAACGTCTCATCCGAAAGGTGGCACCTCAGAAGTGCAGCACCCCTCTCATGCTGCACTACAGTGTCAGTACTGGGATATTAACCCAAGTGCCAGATGTGGGAACTGAACCCACAGCCCTCTGATCTCCTGGCCTCAGAGGCGAGTGTGCTCATTGACAGGGGGGCCAATATATTGCACAACAGGTCCACTAAAAAAACATGAAAATTACTGACTTCTGACACCTCCGTCAATTCAAGTCATTCTCAGATTGTCTATAGCTCTGAGATCTGTGCACTTTTCTTGCAGTGCCTCCATATAGTTGATCAGAGAATCAGTGGCTTTCTCCAGTTGGATGGCCCTGTTCTCCACAACCCCTACTCTTTGCTTTACCTCATCTGGTCTCTGTTCCCTCCAGTAAGTCACTATTTAGTTTGTTGAGTTTGTGTTTGTTCTCGAGCCTGGAGGCTTTAATTTCTTTTAGTATCAGCTCAAATCTGTAACGGTGAGGTGTTCAGTTTTCCCCATCTTTATCATAGCCTTGGTCCAGTGAGCTGGCAAGTGGCACACTGCGGCTTCTGTCACTGCTATTAGCTCTGAATCTATGCCATCCTTAGATATTTTGGATTTCTGTGACTGGGATCTGGTGCTCCATTTGTCTCCCCTACATCATGAAGGCATTTGGATCAGTTTGGATTGAATTTAAGTGCTGAGGGAGACTGATTTAGGTTAGTAGGGTTGGGAGCCCCTACTCTAGGCTCCTAACTAGTCCATGACATCACTGGAAGTCCCTATTATTGAAGTTTCAAAGAAATGTAATACCATCCTTCATATATACTCTCACCATATATGTGAGGTTGATACTTTATTTTGTGTATAAAGCACCTATTCCCAGTCTGAAACTGGGAGCGATATTTGTAGTTTTATTTCCAGTGGCCATGCATAGACTCCAAGGAGACCTGAGACAGTTTTGTCAGTGCTTTATAGCATCTAGATATTAAGTGGTCTGGCATTTTCCCAACCAAGGCAGATTTAACCAGATTTACAAATGGATAAACTCTTTCAATATCATGAGTCTGATTGTAGCTGATATTATATAGTGTCTTACTTATAGGTAGCAGGCATAGTCTACAGGCTAGACTATATTTTTGGCTAAGCTGCATTAATGTCTGCATATTTACTTCCAAGTAAAATTAGAATATATGCCTAAGTCCTTGTCTGCTTCATTAATGATATCTAGTATCCATTTGCACTGGGTGAAAGTATGCTTAATCCCGTAAATATATTGTGTCTGCCAAAATGTTTTTATTTTTGAGTACTTTAACCCCAGGCTTTCAAAATGGTTTGTGTGAAAACATATTCATTTATTTTTACTGGCAATGGGAATGGTGAAGCAAACAAAGCCTGTGATAATGAGGGTAAAATGTTCATTAATTCAATTTCTTTCCATTGTGTCCTATATGTGGAGGCCAATCCAATTACAAATATGTCTAATTTGGGCTGCCCTATAATAGTTCTAAAAATGTGAAAGGGTTATTCCTCCCTGTTGTGTTAGTAATTGCAGTTTCCTATATAGAATATGTGGCGTCTTACCCACCACAAATAGTAGGGTATGTGCTTGTCCGAGGCTGCAAAACTGTTCACTGAGAGTATTGTACAGTGGAGCCCATCAGGATACAACTCAGGATATTGCAGAATTCTGCAGAGTTACTGCATGCATAGGTAATATATGGGATATATCTAATAACATGGAAACACAGACTTTGTCAGCTGAAAAGGGCCACTTGGCATACCCAGTCTGCCTAGATGGTCCCTACATAGTTTGCCTCTGCAGACCCTAACTGGTCTTCGGCAACCCTCCCTCCTCCCTGTTTATTTACTAATAGTCCCCTATGTCTGTCCCACACATGCTTGAAGCTCACTACTGTTTCTGCCTCCACCACTTCCATTGGCAGTCAGTTCCAGGTGTCCAGCACTCCTTCAGTGAAGTAGTACTTTCTCACATCCCTCTTTGGCTTCCCCCCTCCAGCTTCATCATATGTGCTTTGGTCCTGATGCTCGTCTTCATCTGTAAGAGACCTCCCTTCTGCACCCTGTTCACCCTCCGTGAGGTACTTGTAGGTTTCTATCATGTCCCCTCTTACTCTCCTCTCTTCTAGAGTGTACATGCTGAGCTTTCTTAGTCTCTCTTCTAGAGCTTTTGATTCAATACCTGCACCATTTTAGTTGCCCTCTTCTTGACTGCCTCCACCTGACTGCGTCATTTCTGAGGTGTGACCTCCAGAGCTAGACTCAATACTCCAGGTGGGGTCTCACCAGTGAGCAATACAGGGGCAACAGCACCTCCCTCCTCCTGCTGGAGATACCTCTCGCAATGCATCCCAGCATCGCACTGGCCTACCCATTGCTTTGGCACACTATCCTGCCACTTTATGGTTGTCAGATATGATAACCCCAAATAATAATCATGATAATAAGTTCATCCTAACTGACTCCACTTTACTTAGAAGAGGTGAGGGCAATAATTGTCATCTTTGAATATCATAATATTTTGAGTTTAAGGAATATAATTTAGGTCATATAATTGCATCAAGTTTGCAGGATAAAAACCCGTATTTTATTGCCATCTGGTTCCACTTATCTTTATACTGTACATGTTTGGCAGTTGAATTGGGGGTAAATAGTATAACTGTAGGACAACTGTTTTATCCTGGTTTACTCTGTACCCTGAAAGGGTCCCATATTGCTCCAAAGTTGTCCATATATTTGCAAGCGACTCTGTAAGATTAGTGGAATAGACCAAGAGGCCATCCACATAGAAGGCTACCTTATGAATTTGATCTCTTATTATTACTTTGATTTCCTCCCTTTTTCTTATTAATTGTGCCAAAGGCTTAATATACAGATCAAACAGAAGAGGTGGCATAGGGCATCCTTGCTGGTTTCTCTGAATATAGAGCATTTAGCGGAGAATGCTCCATTTGCTCATATGTTAGACTGCAAAGTCATCTGTAGGGCTTCAATTAGTTGTTGAATTTGTGGAGAGAAATCAAATCAAGACAGGATGTCATGGGGGAATCTCCATGACACCCTGAAAAATGCCTTGCGGCATCCAAACTTAAAATCAGCAATGTTTTTTTTTTTGAGGGGGGGATGACAACTTGATCTATTAATAGCAAGGCTCTTCTAATATTGTCTTGTGTTTTTCACTGTGTCATAAACACCCATTGCTCTGCATCGATTATCTCAGGTATCACCCCCTTCAGTCTCCTGGCCACAATTGCCTTAAATATTTTATTATCTGCATTTAATACCAAAATGGTTTGGTAGGGCTCACATGTTGGTTGCATCTTTTGCAGGTTTCAAATATTACTAAACTTTAGCATATCTCCATGAGTCTGGGGCCCCCTAGAGAGGGCTATTGAAAGGTTCGAAGCAGAAGTGTTGTTAACACATCTTTACTTTACAAAATTCTTCATTATAGCCATCTCTGGTCTGGAACATTTCCCGTTCTTCATGTTGGTAATCATGGCTAAGATTTTGGTAGCTTGAATTGGCCAACATTATTCCAAGTTTTGTTAGTTTGTGACAGTAGATAAATTTAAATATCTAAAATAAATCTGTATACCAAGTATCTTGTGGTTTCTGTTGCTGAATATGTAGTTGTCCATTGTAATAATGTAAGGCATACATAATTTGTCCAGTTTTGTATACCCTTTTTTCTGGCACCAGCAGCGTAGCTGTTAAGTGCCTGTTGCAATCACAAGTACTCTTTTTTTTGCATTTAGTCAAGTTAAAAGATACATGAGTGATTCAGCTGCATGGTGTCATTAATGACGTAAGTGATAGGGCTTTTAGGTTCTGATGTAAGGTTTCAGACCTACACAAGCTTGGGTTCGATACCCAGTGCAGAATATTATTTCTTTCTCACAACAATTTATGTAGTATTACAGAAATTGTTAGATACCCTTGCTGATGTTAGTGATAGAGTTTCAGCAAAGTCTTTAGTTCTATATTGCTTATAACTTTAAAAGTTCCTGCTGATACTGTCAAAGAGTTTTAGTACAGTGGTAAAGCTATAGACTACTAATCAGTAGTGGCAGAGAGCTGGGGTTTGATCCACAGTATGGGACTTTTTTCTTTCTTAGTCACTGTAGTATGAGGGAAATTGTTTGATGCCATTGCTGTTGTTAGTGACAGAGTTTCAGTAAGATGTTAAGTTCTATATTGTTAATAACTTGAAAAATTCCAGCTGAGACTTCGACGTTTGAATCTAACTTGGGAAGATTACTTCAAGTTCAAACTGACTGAAAGGTTCATTACTAAATACACTTCAGCTGTATGTGTGTATGTGTGGGGGGGTTGCACTCAGCACAGAATGTCCTTTACCACTGCAAGAATTTCCTGTCACAGAGCTTTTGTACAGTGGTGGAGCTACAGGCTACCAGGCATTAGTGGGTAGGGGGCCTGTGTTTGATCCCAGTGTGGGACATTCTTTTCAATTCTCACTGCAATTTCTATAGTATGACAGAAATTGTTAGACACCCTTGCTGATGTTAATAATAGAGTTTCAGCAAGTTAAAAAGTTCCAGCTGAGACTTTCAGGTTTAAATGCCACTTGGGAAACATTACTTCAAATTGCCATACTGGTGTCTTACTAAATCCACTGCAGCTTTTGAGGGGGTCTGCACTTACAGCTGTGTGTGTGTGTGTGTGTGTGTGTGTGTGTGTGTGTGTGTGTGTGTGTAAGGGGGGCTGTCTGCACTCAGTGCTGAATGTGATATGCCACAGCATGCATTTCATGTCAAGGAGCCTCTGTACAACAGTAGAGCTGCAGGCTATCAAGCAGTGATGGGTAGGGGGCCTGGATTTGACCCCCAATGTGGGACTTTTTTTGGTTCTCACTGCATATCCTGTAGTATGGCAGAAATTGTTAGATGCCATTGCTGATTTTAGTGATGGAGTTTCAGCAAGGTTTGAAGTTCTATATTGTTGATGACTTGAAAAGTTCCAGCTGAGACTTTGAGGTTTCAATGCAACTTGGAATCATTACTTCAAACTGAGAAATGATCATGCCAACTGCAGAGGCCATAGTGCAGGAACTATGAGGTTAAAAGTTCTGAGTTTACCTGTTGTGTGGGCTATGCTTGTTTATATTTTGAGGTGTATGTCTGTACTTCCATGCATGTATGAGACTGTATTGTCCAGTATCTGCATGTACTTTGTTTAGCCTGTACAGTATATCTGTCTTTTACTATACAAAAATGACCATTCTATACCTTGGTCCTGCTCGTACCATTGGTACTTTGATTACTGTTTGATTCTTGCAGTTTAAATATGGACGTGTCTAGCCAGCACTTTCATCTCAGTCTATAGGCCAGTATGTTAGCAGCTTTAGCCCCTCCTTTGCAGTATTTTTGTCTTAAATATCTCGGTGTCATCTCTGTTTAACAATTTAGTATCTCCTGTATTTTTACTTTTGTTTTCTGTACATGATGACGCAATTATTTATCTTCTTGTTTGTGTGTTCGTGAACTGCAAGGGTTCTAGTAAAGTTCTCATTCTTCCTTCTCTTCATTTTTTCTTCTGAAATGTGTATGTTATTATCTTTTTCATTAAAATCACCTTAAGGGTGTCCCACGTTTTAGCAGAACTAATGTCGGCTACGCTATTGTTCTGCAGTACTGGTAGTATTTTTTCTTTAACTCCCTGAGATTTAGGCATTCAGCAAATTTCTATTAAAATGCCATTTCATGGAGAAGCATCAAGTGTCCAATGGACTGCTCTCCTTCTCCGGGAAGGGAGATCACCAGTGATTGACATTCTACTGGCCCCTAGCAGCAGCTGGGGGTGGTGCACTGACGCTACAGAAAGGGGAGGAGATGGGGCAGACACTTGGAGGAGTGCATGCGGGTGCACGCACACACTCTCCATGGGCATTATTGCATGCTTCACCTCAGTGGATGAAAAATGGAAAAGAGCCACTCCCCACCACCCTGCCACAAAGGGTAAATCAAGGGAGCATAAGGAAGGGGGCCTGATCCTTGAGCGACGGTGCCAGGGGGACAGTCGATGGTACTAGGAGTGCTGGCCAGGACAGGAGAAATACCATGCCAAAAATGCCATTTTAATTTTTCTGTTGAGTTAATTTTAAAGAGATGGTTATTAGGGCAAGGGCCAATAATGGTATTGTGTCTATCTTACTGAAGTGTACTAAATGTAAATGTTTTGCTTTTATAAAAAAAAATAGTAAATCCTTGAGCAATTGTCATGGAGGTGAGATTAGAATGTATTTTGTTTTTTTGCTCCCCACCCATCTGACCAACCTCCATCAGCCAACTAACTACACAAAGCTCTGCCACCACTTCCTAGGACACACTGCTGCACCACCCCCACTCCCTCTCAAGCACCCTGGCTTACCTCCCACGGTGGGGACACTGGCTTCCCAATAGATGAGAAATGGTAGCAGAAGGGACTGAGGGATCCCAAGCACCTGGCTTGCCCCCCAGGAAGGGGCCACCGGCTCACCAAAAGACATGAATTAATACTGGTTGAAATGAAGGGTCACGGTCTGTGGCACCAGGTCTGGGCCATGGAGAGTGGACATCATTCTGTAGGTGGACTTTTTCCATTTTTCTAACCCTGGGGAGGTGTGGTGTGCAATGATGAAAGGAGGCCGGAGCGTCAGCGTCCAGCACACCATCCAGTGATTTGGGACTGGCTTGCTACAACCCCTGGCCTCCGACAGGGGCAGGCACATGCTGGACACTCATCCACCCTTCCTCCCAGAGGAGGCGAGCCATCCCTCAGACACTCAATTCTCCTCCCCCTAGCCACCCCTCAGACACCCTGCGTCTGCTCCCAAACCTGGAGCATCATCGTCACATGTGGCTGCTGCGCCAGCAGGCTGGCTGAGATTAGAACATATAATTTCTGACTTGTGAGTGTGATTGCCTCCAAACATGTATCAGGCCTAATACTTGTAATAATTTTTACAATGTTTCTGTTCCGTGGAGAGGCATGGTGGGTGTGTATTAGTAGATCCTTAAGAAGCATTCATATGGAGGTTAAAATCCCTCCTAGGACTAATATTCCTTGTTGAAATTCTACTATTTTATCTAGTAAATGCTGCATCAAGGATGTATTTGATCCTTGTTAAAAGTAATGATTTGTGACTGTCAGCTGAATCCCTTCAAGAGAGCACACCTTTATGGCCAGCCTACCCTCTTTTTCCACTTATACTCTTTCTACCTGCAATAGGGCATTACCAATTCCATGTTGGCCAGTGCTCTACTTTGATTAAATGTGTTTCTTGTAATGGTACCATCCTGGGCTTTGTTTTGTAAGTAAAGATAGAGCTTTGGATCTGTTCACAGGATAAATTAACCCATTACATTTTCATGATATAATCGTGAAAAGCAAATTCATTCCAATTTTATCTTTCAGTCTATCTTCTTTATGCTTCTAATCATTTGATTCCTTTTATCACTTAAGTCATCTCTTCCTATTCACCTTCTACTGACATATTCTCCTTTCCTTTTATGCTTTGTACCCTGGGATTTAATTAATATATTAGGACCATTTACCATTGCACATTGAGATCTGTGTATCCCAAGAAAAACAAATCTATAAACATAAAATATTAACAAAACTGTTCCAGAAGAAAAAAAAACATTGAAAGGAGGAGTGTAAGGAAGAATCTGAACTGTAAACTTAACTATGGACCACTCAGAACTGGAGCCTGTAACTGTAACCTCCAAGGAATGGAAAATCTGTTGGGTGCTCCTTTTCCCCCAAGAGGGCTTTTAGTGGCGTGTCAGATAGAGCTGTGTGGGTTGAAGCTTAGACTGCATGGAGAGTGCCAAGCAGGCCTTTAAGAGATGTAGAAAATGAAAGAGACATGCTGCCTCCCAGTCTATGGTTCTGCTGCCTGAGGACAAACTGGATCCTGATGCAAGCAAAAGAAAAAAGGCAGCACACTCAAGGTAGAATACTGTGCCGGTATAGCTGGTATACTGAGTGACAAAAAAAAATCACACATACTGGAGTACTGTTGCCCATGGAACAAAGGTCGACCAAACACCCCAATATTTCATGCTGCTCTAACACTTCGATGTTGGGGTGTTAATTTAGCCTTTGTTCCATGGGCTCCAGAACTGTGTATGATTTTTGTCACTCAGTACTGCCTACACTTTTTTGTACATGAACTCTTTACATTAATAAATACATGCATAGTATTCTGCCTTGAATGCACTGCATTTTTTGTTTTACCTCAAAGGATGTGCACATCACAGGCACGTTGGGGTATGCAGTGGAATGAGTTCTGTGTACAGTGGACAAGAGCCTAAGAGCCCAATTAGACATAGCACAAGAAATTTCCCTGCCATACCCATTCATGTTTAGCACTCTGCAGCAATTTCATCTGTTTTTCCAACAATACCCAGGAGGCCATTTTTAAACTATGTGAAACTGAGCCTAGGGGTTGCAGAGAAAATAATAACTAATATATTGGTGTTGACCTTGCTAGGAAAATGCCTGTGAACTGCCATGTAGTTATAACAACACAGAATGGAGTAAGGCTGTCTAGCTTCCATTTCTTGGTGGGTCCCCTTGCAGTTACTGAGAGTCCATCTTGACAGGCATAATGCTTCTGGAACTTAAACACTGAGCTGTTATTGAAAAAAATCAACAGTTTCTCATTACTTTGTAGACCTTTAAGTCTCTGGTTAGTGAAATATTCTATACTGAAAAAAATCTCCAATTGAACATAAAAGTCCAAGACTCCCTGTCTTGAGGTACTGGTTACCTTCCAGTACTATGTGTGGATGGGGGCTTGCACAGCCAACTGCCATTTAAACATGATGCCAGGTGCTGAGCTAACAGTCACCTCCCACACAGCACTAGAAGTCTGAATTGTCAAAGGGCTCAGTTTGATGGTTAGTGTCCTTCTCACCCACCACCCACACATATACACATTGAATAATATCACATTTTTAGTGTTTCTAACATACTGTCCAACCAATATTCTACTGAATTCAGTTTCTTATACTGAGGTACTATTGTGATAGTATTACATTGCACCAGGGAAAGGTATTATGAGATTCCCTCTCTCAATGGGACCCCCACCCCAAGTGACTGCTAACTTGCTGGTGTTATGTGCATTTCACCTGCCTGACATTTAGCCTATCTATGGTATGTTGATTGATGCAATACTGTCACCATTTTCAAGTGGGCAGGCCAGCTAGGAAGTGGAGGAGAAAGACACTGAGGGCCATGCTATGAAATAAAATGATGTGGCTGTTAATACAGTCCCAGGCTCCCTCTTTAAAAATGCACTAAAGGGTGTTTCCATAACCCAGAACCTCCTACCCAATGCAACCCCTACCAGAAATGTCCCCCTCCCCAAAACCCCCAAAAGAAACTGCAATACATGGAGTTTTTATGAGCAGTCTTACAGGTCTCAAGAATCGTCATGTTAGCTGGTCTGTGGCTACCACAGTAGAATCTAATTATGAGCTCTTGCATTGTTGGTTTTACATGCCACTTTTGTGATTATGTTGATTTTGCCCTCTGTCATGATCCAATGCTAGTTTTACAAGTGGGCCTTTTGTGCTGACCAGTTCACTCATGTTGGTTGTGGCCCTGTATGTTGTAGTTCTATATATATATATATATTTTTTTTAAGTTTATTAAAGTTTCAAGGTACATCACAATGAATCAGACATCCAATAGATACATATACAGTTTATGTGATATACACAACTTCTTTCATTTCTTCAGCTAAGTGTTTAACTTAAACAAGCACTTAAAATTAATATATAGGGAGGCAGTATAGTGCAGTGGTTTAAAGCTCTGAGCTGCAAATCTGGAGACCTGGGTTTGAATCCCACAGCCCCCACTTGCATACTGTGTGACCCTGAGCAAGTCACTTAACTTCCCTGTGCTCCCAGGTTGCACCTGTAAACAAGCTTTCAGCTTAGTGTGTCTCACCTGGTTAAACAATTGGAAAAAATATATATATTCTGTTATATCTAAGAGATCCAGTTTCATATTTTCTGGCCTATCCATCTCATTGAGCTATTTATTCTGGGGGAACCCCCTACCTTAAGCCACCTCCTCCACTAACTCTCATTCCCCAAAAAGGGGAAGAGGTCTCAGTTTGTATCATAAGTCTAGTTCCCACCCCCCCACTTCAAGAATTTGTCTTCACTGTGCATCCAGCCAGATAGTCCAGCTGGCCCAGTGATGTACAAAAATGGGGACATTGCAGTTCACCCTATATGTCAACTCCTCCATGTGTTGAATCTCTGTCATTGCTGGAGCGTCGGGGGTTCTGGGGGCCAACCATTTCCTTGTTATGGCTTTATGTGCAGCAGCTATCAAAATACCCCAAATGTATATTTTGTCAGCTCCGTGGGGGATGCTGCAACAGAAGGTAAAGCCATAAAAAAACGGAGAGCAATGAGTACCAATGCCCATAGTCTGAGTAACAAGCTTCCTGAATTAGTGGCCTTGATGGAGGAGGAACATCTGGATATCGTGGCAGTCACAAAAACATGGTACACACAAAACCATGACTGGGATGTAAACATACCAGGATACACTATCTACAGGAGGGACAGGGAGGGTAAAAGAGGAGGAGAAGTAGCTCTTTACATAAGGGAAGGAATCAAAGCAACAGAACAAAAGGGTAAACAGGGAGGAGAAGAAGCACTGTGGGTAAATTTGGAGACTGGCAATAGCACCACAATCCGGACATGGGTTGTATACAGACCCCCTTCTCAGGGGAAGGAAATGAACAAGGAAATGATAGAAAGTATACTTAGAATGGAATAAAAAGGGGAGATATTGCTGATGGGTGATCTGAATATGCCAGACGTTAACTGGACTGCAGTTGCAGCAGCCACTTCGAAGAGTGGGGTTATTCTAGATGCCCTACAGGGGGCATGCCTTAGAAAACTAGTATTAGAGCCCACTCGAGAGGGAGCAATCTTAGACCTGGTTCTCTCAAATGGAGATGAAGAGAGGATCACAGATGTAGAAGTGGGTAGCCATCTGGGAACTAGCGACCATCGAACAGTATGGTTCACAATAAATAAGCAATAGAGTCAAGCATACAAAGGCAAAAGTACTGGACCTTTAGGAGGGCTGACTTTACTAAAATGGGTGAGTGCCTAAGGAATGCACTAGCAAATGGGCAGGAAGGAGGGTGGAAGAACAATGGGGAATAATAAAACTGCCATCAAAAGAGAGGTAATAAGCCTTGTGTGAAGCAAATAAACAAAACGAACGATGTAAGAAACCACTATGCTTTCTCAAAGGAAGTGGCAGTGAAGGTTCAAGAGAAAAGAAAGCTTTAGGAAGTAAAGGAATCACAGAAGAAGCAGGACAGAGAACTGTATCAGTTAAAGCAAAAGGAAGCTGGGAAGGCAGTCAGAACAGCAAAGGCCCAAGCCGAGGAAAAGATAGCCAACCCAGTTAAGAAGGGGATAAAACCTTTATAGATACATCAGAGAGCCTAAGGAAGACCAAGGAGGGATAGTGAGGCTTAATAAAGGGAGGGAGGGTGGGCAGAAGGTGACTGTGAAAGACACAGATACTAAACAAATATTTTTGCTCAGTATTTACAAAGGAAGAGGAGGTACCTAAAACAAACAGTAGAAACACTCTGGATACAGAAGTTGATACCAGCCCATTTACAGAAGAAAGGGTTCTGAAAGAACTCTTAAAACTGAAGGTGGACGAAGCAATGGGCCTGATGGGATTCATCCCAGAATTTAAAAGAACTAAGGGTAGAACTAGTGACACCACTGACTACCCTCTTTAACAAATCATGGGAGAATGGGGTGGTACCCGAGGACTGGAGGAGGGCAGATGGATTCCCTTCACAAAAGTGGGAGCAAGGCAGAAGCAGGAAACCACAGACCTGTTAGTTTAACCTCAGTGGTAGGAAAATGATGGAATCACTTCTGAGGAAAGAATTGTTGAGTATCTAGAGGCCAGAGGGCATGGGACCCAAGGCAGCATGGATTCACAGTGGGAAGGTCATGCCAGACAAATCTGATAGATTTTTTGACTGGGTGACCAAAGTAGTAGATCAGGAGGGGCTGTGGACATGGCCTACCTAGACTTTAGCAAGGCATTTAACACAGTCCCACACAAAAGATTAATATACAAGTTAGCCAGCCTGGAGTGGGTCCCAAGATGACAGCCTGGGTAAAAGAATTGGCTGGAGAATAGGACACAGAGAGTAATAGTAAATGGAGTCCACTCTGAAGAAAGGGGGTTACTAGTGGGGTACCACAGGTTCAGATAGGACCAGTCCCTTCAATGTCTTTATAAGCTTAAATTGGCAGAGGGACTGGAAGGAAAGCATGTCTCTTTGCAGATGACACAAAGATCTGCAACAGAGTTGATGCACAAGGTGGGGTGGAAAGGATGAAACGGACTTGGCAAGGTTAGAGGAATGGTCAAATGTATGGCAGCTTAGATTCAATGCTAAGAAGTGCAAGGTAATGCACCTGGGAAACAAAACCCAGAGGAAGAGTACACAAT
This sequence comes from Neoceratodus forsteri, assembly GCA_016271365.2. Lineage (NCBI taxonomy): Eukaryota > Metazoa > Chordata > Ceratodontiformes > Ceratodontidae > Neoceratodus > Neoceratodus forsteri. The sequence continues at coordinate 1,669,369,704 of CM057456.1, forward strand.
GGGGGTGAGATACTAGCAACAACAAAATGGAAAGGGACCTGGGGGTAGTCATATCAGATGACCTAAAGGTGTGCAAGCAATGTGAGAGGGCAGCAAGGAGGGCTGGGGGGATACTGGGATGCATAGGGAGAGGCATCACCAGTAGAAAACAGGAAGTTATTATCCCTCTGTACAGACAGCTAGTGAGACCCCATCTGGAGTACTGCGTGGAGTTTTGGAGACCCAATCTCTGCAAAGACATAGACAGGATGGAAGCTGTCCAGAGGAGGGCAACTAAAATGGTGCAGGGTCTGCACCAGAAGACATATGAAGAGAGACTTAAGGAGCTTAATATGTATAGCCTCGAGGAAAGGAGGGAGAGGGGGGACATGATAGAAACTTTCAAGTACCTCAAGGGAATCAACAAAGTCCAAGAGGGTAGCATCTTTCAAAAAAAGAGGTGTGCAAGAACAAGGGGGCACAATTTGAAGATAGGGGGGGCAGCTCAGAGGTAATTTAAGGAAGTATTTTTTCACAGAGAGGGTTGTGGATGCATGGAACGACCTTCCGGAGGAGGTTGTGGAGTCAAAAACAGTGGTGGAATTCAAGCATGCATGGGACAGTCATAAGGCAATTCTAGGGAGTGGGGGGTAGGAGGACGTAGGCTGTTGGTTAACTAGGATCTGCAGCTTTTCCATTAGGTAGGGAAATGGGCAGACTGGGTGGGCCAAGCGGTCCTTATCTGCCGTCAAATTCTATGTTTCTATGTTTCTCCTTTAAGCTTAGGTAGGGGAGGCCTAACACTAAGTGTGGTTCTTCTAATGTAGTGGTTATAGTTAACAACTCTCCCAAACCTTGTTTTATTTGCTGCCAGTAGGGTTGTAAGACAGGACACTGGAAAAAAATATGTGAGAGATGGGCCCTGGGTTCCAGACACCCCCTCCAGCAGTCTGAAGTGCAGTTTACTTTCCATTTGCTCTGTATCAGTGGAGCGTAAAAAAAATAAGTTCTAACTTTCCACTCAAACTCTTGCCATAGGGGTGAGTGCGTAACTTTACTTGCTAGAGTATATATTTTCCCCCATCTGTCTGATAACTGCATATATAGTTTGTCCAGTTTCAAACCGCCTCTTTCAATTTACATATTCTTTTACTGACACCATATACTGCTTGAGTATCCAACAGCTCTGTCCTGATTATCTCATAGCTCTGTCCTATCTCACAGCTCTGTCCTACCTATCTAAAGTTGGACAATCTGGTCCTTTTTTCCCCCATTACTGCCCGATTCTTCGTGCCGCCTCCCCTCTCAGGCATCCCAAGCTCCTATATTACCACTTTATTTTAATTCTTACTGTTCTCTGTCTTTTAGCTTTCTCCCCCTCGCTGTTGCTTACCCTTTCTAGTCCTATTTCCTGACTGAATCAATACTCCCAGGGCTTATTAAAATGTATAACCTACTACTGCTATTGTTTCTCCTGTCCACCCTGCCTCTTCTACGCCTATCAACTCCGGGAATCCCCTATACTGATTTCGCTCTTTCACCTACCCTAGAACAGGATTTTACATTCTCCAATCTACTAGTGGCTCCTGCAACCTGGTGTGATCCCACTCCTTTACTCCTAAGCAAAACCTGGATCTATCTGGTTGCTCATGCCCTCAAAGGTTGCTCCCTGAGAATTCACACCATATCTCTCTTCCTGCATCGTAAGCTCTGGTACCTCCTCTTACTGGCCATACTGCTATCTGGGGATGTTCAGCCTAACCCAGGGCTCTTGACTCCTAATCCAGATTCTATTTCTAAAGCTAAAGGCCTACTTATTACTCACCATAATATCATGAGCCACGCACGTAACTTCTTGGAACTTGAATCCTGGACCACACTCTACAAACCAGACATACTGTGCATTACAGAAACTTGGCTGAAGCCATACATCCCTGACTCTTGGTACTCCCTGCCATCTTACAATCTCTGGAGGAATGATAGACCTGCCCCCAAAAGGAGGGGGAAGATACAGCCATTCACTTCAAATCACACCTACAGCTCTCAGTGATTAGTTCCTCCTCCTCCCTAAACCACTATGAGGTACTCCATGTCCTCCTCACCCTTGGCTCCAAGAAACTGAATATTATCTGTGCATATAATCCCCCTACCCATGGCCTGAAAGGACTAAACAAAGTGCTTGAACAATCTGCTATTCACTCTAGTAATAATGAAGTTCTTATATTAGGAGACATTAATATGAACTGGCTGGAAAATACACAAATGACAGCCCTGACTAAACTACAGAGTTTCAACCTCCATCAGCTCATCTCTGTACCTACCCAGACTGTGCCTCATTCCAATACCAGCACCTTGCTGGATTGGATTATGACAAACCGCCCTGAAAACATTGTCGACGCTGGAGTCCTAGCAGATGCCATCTCAGACCACTCTCCTACTTTCTGTACCTGGGGTAAAGGTCGGCAGGCTCCGATGAAGCCACGCGTCATTACTTTTCATGATTATGCTAACTTTGACCAGGAGGCCTTCTTGTCTGACGTCGCTTGCATTGACTGGTTCTCTCTCTATAGCTCATCAGATGTTCAAACTGCTCTAAATATTTTCTTGTCCAAATTCCTAGCATTACAAGAATTCCACTGTAAACTTGTTACCAGGCAGGTTAGGAATAGGCAGACCTGCTGGTTAAAATCCGACCTACTATCTAAATTATGGCAGAGGGACAAAGCATGGCTCCATTACAAGAAATCTGGTTCTCCTGCTGACTTTAAATCTTACAGATCCTTGAGAAATACCTGCAAGAAGGAGATCAGACAAGCAAAAAGCTCATACTGCTAAGACCTCCCAACTGACTCCCGGGGGACCTTAAAAAATGTTGGTCCCATATTAAATACTTCCTGGGATCCAGCCAGTCCACCACTCCAAATAATATGTCTCTCAATGATATCCACTGCAACAATCCCCTCACAATTGCAAATTTCTTTAATAGGCAATTTGCTGACCTTAACCATTACACTTCCACCTTCACTACCCCATCATACGCTATCTCTCCAGCGAATACCACAGGACCTACTCTCCATTTCAAGGCTATCTCCAAAAGTGATGTTCTCTGACTCCTTAGTAACATCTCAGAGCATGCAGTGGTTGGGTCTGATAACTTGGAACCCAAGCTCCTAAAGTTGGCTGCCCATTATATAGCGGCTCTCCTTGCTAAGATTTTAACCCTCTCCCTGTGTCACTGCACAGTACCGGATATCCAGAAATTTGCTCGAATTACCCCTGTGTTTAAAAAAGGAGACCCGCTTACACCATCTAACTACAGACCCATTGCCATCCTATCTGTTCTCAGAAAAATTCGTGAGAAACTTGTTGCCACCCAAACTATTACCTTTCTCTTGAAACGTGACCTCCTAACTGAAGCTCAACATGGTTTCTGCAAGGGCCATAGTACCACAACTGCCCTGCTCAAACTATCGTCTGACATCCTAGTGGCTATGGACTCTGGTAGGCTAACTGGGGCCATCTTTATTGACATGACCAATGCATTCGATTTAGCTGACCATTCCATTCTAGCTGCTACCCTTAGCGCACTAGGTTTCTCACCAAATGTTATATAATGGTTTGACAGCTATCTGATGGATAGGTCTCAATACGTGAAATTTAACTCCACTTACTCAGACAAGGTCTCCATCAACATTGGTGTACCTCAAGGGTCTATCCTGGGTCCTCTACTTTTTTCTATCTTTATCAATAGCATTACAACTAGTCTCCTTAGTACTTCCTCTTTACTTTATGCAGATGTCTTTGTTCTGTATTACAGCTCAAATAGTATGGAGGACATAAACTCTAAACTCTCCCGCGATTATCAGCTCATCCAACTATGGCTAACAAATCACAAACTTGTTCTAAATAAATCAAAGACACGAGCTATGCTATTTGGCTCCAGTATCAAACTCAAACACTCCCAAACTCAACTTAATGTTTCCTCCTTTGATGACACATCTGTTGGGGTAGTAACCTCTTTCAAATATCTGGGGGTCACTCTTGATCCATCCCTGAGTTTTGACCTCAATATTCAATCTACTTGCAAGCAAGTTAACTCTAAGCTTGGGATTGCCTACCAGACAAGCTATGCTCTCACTCCTGCCGCTAGACTTGCGATTGACCGTGGTATATTACGTCCCTCTCTCACCTACAGGGTTGTTAATTATGCGACATCCAGCTATTCGAGTCTTTGAAAGTGGGATGTTACTTATAATAACATCTGTCATTTTGCCTCCAGCTCCCTGCAGCTTAAACATCACTGCCTCATACATGTGATATCTCCCTCTTTATGCAGGAGACTCCTGTTTTTTTTTACTGAACTCCCTCCCTCCCTCCTGAGAAACAAAATATCCTGCTTAAGTAAAATTCTGTACAAAATATCCATGTTTTTGGGGCAGATTAAGACACATAAAAATTAAATCGGTGATGAACAATGTATCTGATAACTTTACATAACTAGTTGTTTATTCTTTTTAGTACTTAATCTTGACAAAATGAAATACATTACATTTTTGTAATGACTTTTTTTCTAATTTATTTGACACCATTTAAGGACAAACTCATGATGTTACGGCATCTCCCTACTAGCAGGCCAATCTCCCTCCTAATTTGACCCAAATCTCCCTCTTAAGCAAGTTGGCAGGTGAGTCGCCCTCCTAATTTGACCTAAATCTCCCTCTTAAGCAAGCTGGACATATCACATGTATGCTGCCTTCTCTACTCAGATCTTGGATGGCTTCCACCTAAAGAACTAAGGTCCTATGCTCTTGGATCAATCACTGATAACATTATCAGATCCCAAACACCCAAACCTCTGGCCTGTCTCCTTCCCTACCAGAAATCCAAATATGAGTTACGCTCTGCAGAAAATGCCCCTGTCCTTATCCCAAGACACAGGACCTTATAAGGTAGTCGTGCCTTTGCCTGTCATGGACCCCTTTTCTGGCATTCACTCCCTCCAACACTTAGTCAATCTGCTTCACACAACTCTCTTTAGAGAGAACTTAGGCACTATCTCATCTTCTCCCATATATGCTCCTGCTTTAAACCACCCTAGCTCTTACTCTCTCCCACTCCACCCCACTCTCAGCTGTTACCGTGGGTATTGGAGTCTACCCCATATTTGATGCACTTCCTCCCAGTTTCACTCCCTTATCTCTTACTTTCTCATCCTCTGTTTTCCCCTTTCCAGCATAAACATAGCTACTCCCTTCACACAAACTCTTTATCTCTCATCGCCTATACCTTTGGCACTGCTGTCTCCCTAGCCTCCCTACTCCTCTCACCTCTCTCTCTCGCTCTCCCTTCACCTATTTCTGCCAAACTGGTTTCACTGTCATAGCACTTTATCTCACATTAATATGGTGTCTGGATGCCTTAATTTTGCCTGATTATATTGCCTTATGTTACCTAAATATTGTATTCCTGTGTACTTTTGTTTTACTACCTAAAATTCCTTGTCATAATTACCACTGTTACACTTTAACATCTACCTGTAACTTGTGTTTTGTATTCATTAGTGTTCCCATGAATGTTTTGTCTCTGTACTCTCCCGGGTCATGCCCGAAAATAGTCTCTCTGGCTAGTGCACTTACCTGGTCAACAAAAACTAAATAAATGAATATTTGTTTCCTGTCCCCACTTTTTTTTTTGGGGGGGGGGTAAAGCACTATCTGCCTTCATGCATCTGAAGGCTTTGCACAGGGCTGAGACATGTCTCCTTTGCAGTTCCCCCTGTAGGATAGCTCTTATAGTTTCCATTCTGAGGTCTTATGTTGGGAGGTAGTGCCCTCCTTTGCAGCTCCTGTATTAGTGATCTGAGCTGCAGGTAACGAAAATTATCAGAGTTATGTAGGTGGAACTGACCCTTAACAGTATTGAAATCTTGCACTGTCTCCCTTCCCATTATTTGCCCCGTGTATTGCAGACCCAGTCTTTCCCATCATCTAAATTCGAGGTTCCACTGAGCTGGAGGGAAAAAATCACCCCAGGCAAACCACCTATAGGGCCATAATTCTGTAGTTAACTTGTGTCTCCTCCAGGTTCTGTGAACTGTGTCTAATGTACAGTAAACAGGGTCCAGTGCGTTGCCTCTTTGTTGAAAGTGAAGAAGAAGGTCCATTGCCCACACTCCCAGTGGGATCCTTTTTGTATAGATGGCCTCTATCTCATTCCAGGGAGCCAAACAGTCCCTGTCCAACCACAGCAGAGCAAAATGTAACTGTGCAGCTGTATAGTAGTCTTGTAGGTCAGGAAGGGCCCGTCCTCCAAGCACTTTGTCAGACTGCATAATTTTTTGTTTGATTCTGGGCCTACCCTTTGACCGCACATATTTGGTGACTATCTGTTGCCAGGCCTGAAAGTGTTTTTTTTTAAATCTTCAATGATAAACATTGGAACAGGTACAGAAACCTTGGTAAGAGGTTCATAGTCAGCAAAGGTATTCTAGAGTACATAGGGAAGTTAAGTAAGGACCACATATTATTTGTCCTGCTTGACTTGGTTAAGTAGGGGAGTAAAAATAGAGGAGAATAATTTAAACAGATTTTTAGGAATGGTTATGCCTAAGTATTTGATTTTGGAAGTGGTCCATTTTGGTGGTAAATTCTGTTGTATTAAGGAAGAAGGGCTGTAATGTAACCCCATCACCTTTGTCTTATTTCTATTTAAGGAGTAACCTAAATGGAACCCAAACTTTCCCAGGAGAGTCCAAACTCCCGGAATGGATTCCTCCAGTTTTGTGAAGTACAGCAGCATGTCATCAGCATAAAGGGAGATTTTATGCTCTGTGTCACCTACACTCACCCCTCTCACCTGCTGGTCTTCTCTGATCAGGTTAGCCAGTGGCTCTTAATACAGGGAAAAGAGGATAGGTGACAGTGGGCAACCCTCTTGGTTGCCCATGCCCAATGAAAATCTAGGAGAGAGACCTCCATTCACATGGACATTAGTTTGAGGTGCAGCATAGAGTGCCTTAAGGCTGTCTATAAAGCTCTGAGGAAAGCCAAAGTATTCCAGGACAAGAAAGAGGAAGTGCCAGGAGACACTATCAAAAGCTTTTTCCGTGAGTCCCATAAGACATGCTTGTATTTTGTGTATGTTATAGTTCTTGAACACCCCAGTGTCCATACCATCCATGATTGCATTCCCAGTTTAAACCAGGGTTTGATGTTATATTAAAAAAATATGCTTAAAACCAAACAGGATGTATGTTTAACCCTTTTTTCCATAGAGAGGTACAAGACATCTCTTTTTATGGGGTTCAGTCTGCTTCCACAGACCATTTTGAAAAATAAATTTGCCAATCTAGTCTCAAATCATTGAGGTACAGGAAGTATTACACTAACATATATAAAGACTGGAATTAAAAAGGTTTTTATTATACTGATTTTTTTATTTTTCGAAAATAGCCAGTTTTTCCATCATGCCACTGTTACAGTGCCTTCTTCAATTAATTTTTCCAAGTTAAAAGTAGCCAAATTACTAGGTCTAAAATAAATTCCCAAAATCTTAACTGGAAAAGAAGAAACTTCATAGCTCCTATGTCTGTAGGAAATGTTATATGTTTCTCTGATGGTAACCCACTGCACTTGTTTATATTGATTTGGGAACCTGACAGTTTAGAAAGTGCAACTAACTGTTTAACAGCATTTATACCAGGCTTAATATCATTAACACAAAGACACATATCATCAGCATAAGCATAAATTTTTATTTATGTATTTGAAGCAGGATTCTGGATACTATGAATGGACAAATTTAAACTGATCGCTCTTAATAGAGGATCCAGCACAAGGCTATACAGAATTGGGTTCAGGGGCCAACCTTGCTGGACACCTCTCTTAAGTACTAGTCAAGAGCCCAACCAACCATTAATGTTTGGAATAACAGAAATATAGTGTATGGTAAAACATCGTTCTGAATTATTTATTTATTTATTCAAGAGTTTAACCAGGCAGGCATACTGAGCGGAAGACCACTCGTTTCCAGATGCGACCTGGGGGAAACAGGGTGGGGTACATGAGGGAAGGAGCAGTAATTATACAGACATTCAATTACAAATGAGGAGGCAGTGTTGTGGGCCTATACAGTAGGTAGCTAAGGTAGGCTTGTTCTTATATCCAGATAAGTGCAACAGGAAGATAGAGCTTTGGTGTAAGGGCAGAGTGCCATCAATATCTTATTGAGCTGGATTAGGAGGAAGGATTGGAAGAGGAGGGAGGAGCCCTGGTGGAAGTGTACCTAACTGGCGGTTAGATTTAAGGTGTAATTTTAGGCTGGTTGGTAGGCCATCAGGAAGTTAAGGTAGGCAGTTGAAGCCTCTTAGGGGGCAGGGTGGGAGCAAGAGCAGACCGAGTGGAAGTGTTCTGAGAGGCGAGTATTGAGGTGTCTGAGATTGTAGTAATGGCGGATATCTGCTGGTAAGTCATTCCAGAGTTTTGGTATACGGTAGCTTAGTGTTGCTTGGCCCATGGAGGTGCGCATAAGAGGGATGTGGAATAGTCTAGTATCTGAGTGCGAAATGATACTGGGGGGAGCTGAGAAGTTAAGGATGCAGCCAGGTATGGGGGGAGAGTGTGGGACCAGAATTTAGCGGCAATTTTGGAGCCGTGGATTAGCCGGCGGTCAGCAAGTGAGGGGAGGGACAGGGCACTATAAAGGTCGCAGTGGTGTGTTAGTTTTGGACAGTCCAGTATGAACTGGCAGAAGGAGTGGAAAAGGGTGTCCAGGCTGGACAGAGTGGATGGTGCAGCGGTGCCATAGATCACATCCCCGTAGTCAAAGATCGGCAGAATCATTTTTTGTACAAGTTCCCGCCTGACCGTGGTGGACAGGCAGCCTTTGTTGCGGTAGAGGGCCCCCAGTTTGGGATTAAGTTTTTTGTGCAAGGATTCCACGTGGGTAGAGAAATCTAGGTTTTGGTTGAGCCAAACTCCTAGATAACGGAAGGAGGTACAGGATTCTAAGGGAGAGTGGTCCAAGGTTACGAAAGGGGGGTGCTCAGCGAGCCGGTCAAAGTCAGTCAGTGTTGAGTAAAATGCTGTTCTGCTGCAGTAGCGATGTCCGTAGTGCAGCAGAATGACTTTTCATTCTGCTGCAGTACAGGCATCACACTGATATGTCCTTGAGCTTCACATTTACCAAAGAAACCAATCAAAATTGCATTCCATTCCATTTACCCATAGTAAAAAAAACACAGCATTGCAAATAAACATGCAGTACTGTCAGGTTGAAAAGTACTGTTTACCCAGCTGTTTTAGCGATGTCAGCCATGGTCTATTAAAAATGTGTCTCAGAGTGGCACCTGTTAATTCTTGACCAAGAAAATGGCATGTTCACCATGCAATGCTTCTGCTCCTCTAACGTGACAAACTATGTAGCTTACTCGATGGGAGGGGGGTCACTACGTTGCCGATGCCATTATAAATACAGTTGAGTTGATGAACCTGCAAAGTAGATGTACTGAAATCCCCTTTTTTGTTTTCTCTTTTTTTTTGTTTCCACAGAGTGTTAATGTGATCACTGCAGAGTATCCATGCACATGTGTAAAGTGGAGAGAAAAATATCATACAAATCAGAGTGTTTGTTTTGTACTGGTGGCTTTTCGTTCAAGTAAAATGCTTTTAAACTGTTGTTGTGATTGATTCCCGAGTTTGTTGTGCCTTTTTTAAACAGGGATTGTCCATACACTATATAGAACAGTTTATGACTACCCATTCACAACAGGTTTGGTATGATTTCCCGACTCGCAGTCTCCCGTCTTATTTTATCCCAATCGCGTTTTGCTGACTACAGTAGTCCTGCCTGCACATTAGCCCGTTCTAATTTTGGCAGTCACATACACACTAATTGTACTAGTAATGCTGCAACAAGTCCTTCCTTGGCCCTTTATCACCCCAAAACCCCCACCCCCACTCCACAGCTCACTTGCATTCCATTTTGTTTTGTTTCTTTGCAATACAGCCTACTACAGCCTCTTCATGTTTACTTGTGCATTTTCTATAGTGCTGGCATGCGACTGATTTGCGCTAAGGTTAGCAGTAGTAATTTAAAAGGAACATTTTCTGTTTACGGTTCCCTGCTTCTATGCTTCACCATCTGCTATGCTATGTCCTGCTATGTTCCCTGAGCAAGCTTACTTCTTATCTTAAAAAAATCTACAGAGCTGTGGTGTAGCAGTAACTTATGGCAATGATCCAGACTTTAGTTTACTGATGTGGCAACTAGTAGCACTTGCCTTCCTTCCACCAGACGATATCACCACTGTGTACAGTGAAATAAAGTGTGAAATGCCTCCTGTTAATTTGCCAGTCCTTGAATGGTTTGAGGAGACATACTTGTTTGGCAGAGTATGCAGGGGGATGAGAAATAACACGGTTATCAGAGCAGCCTCCCTATACCCACTGCAGTTTTGGTCAGTACATGAGCTTACAACAAACGAAATGACCAGAACACAGAATAATGTTGAGGCATGGCACCAACGTCTGGGAACACTGATTGGAGGCTCACATGTGGGGGTAACAAGATTTATCAATGAACTTAGGCATGAGCAAATGGTAACCAACTCAACTATAGAGAAAATCAATCGTGGACTGCCGAAATCACCATTAAAAAAGAAATATGCAGAATATGACTTCTGGTGACGTCACGGAGCCGCTACAAGCTTAGTCTGTGAAGCTCCCCACAGGGCAGAAGAAAATCTCCCCCAAAACGTAGCTAATAATGAACCATAAATGTCAAAAGGTGTAGGGGGACAACTCCAGAACACGAATAGAGGCAAAAACCGGCATGATTCCAAAATGAACAACAAAGATGCAACCAGATTGAGAATCGGCTCCTCGAGCAGGCCTACCTCACCACAGAGCTCGCAGACCCCTGAATACGATACAGACGGGGAAATCGACCAACTCTCATGTTCGAGATTTGAAAGACTGCTCAAGGAGATAACGGAATCCAGAAGAGAAAACAAGCAAGAATTTTGAGCTATGCAAACAAAACTGGCTGCAGTTGAAAGTCGCATTACCCATAAGGAAGAACGACTATCTACTATTGAAGATGCCACTGAGCAAATGGTAACAATAATTCAGACTCTAGTAAAGCAAACGGCAGATCTGCAAGCCAAATGTCTGGATTTGGAGGGCCGCTCACATAGAGAGAATCTGCGATTGTATGGGTTACCAGAGAATGTGGAAACACCCCCGATGCCAGCTTTTATAGAAAACCTGCTGAAAGATACACTGGACCTCCCTCCGACCATGGCCTTTCACATCGAAAGGGCACATAGGTCACTTCAGGCCAAACCTTCAGACCCAGCGGCTCGACCATGCTCTATCGTTTTTAAAGTAAATTCTTTCCTAGCCAAGGAGGAGAGTCTCAGACGAGCGTGGCCAAAAAAAGAAATAAAATATCTTACGCATAAGCTCTACTTAGACCACGACTATCCACTTGAAATCCAGAAGCAAAGGGTTAAATATTTGCCAATCTTAAAAGCTTTGAGAGAAAAATCAATACACTTTAATACACCTTACCCGGCAAGGTTAAGAGTGTTCTGGGACGATGGGACAAAAATCTACACAACAGTGGAAGAAGCCTTGGAAGCCATGGAAAAATGAAACATCACTGTGAATGAAGGGAGGAACCAAGATGCTGGGAATCAGGGACCTATTAAACAACGCACTCCAATTAGGAAAACCGGAGGACCCTACCCTGAGACACACACAGAAGTGATGTGCACCCTCCAAAAGTTTCTCGAGAGGAAAACTGCACACAAAGATAGCCAGACCTGAAATGTGGAAAGGGAGATTTAAGGCTTCACCTCTTGTCTGAAAGGATAGGCTCTCTCCTTCGATTGATATATCAGGATGAGTACAATTTAAATATCTTAATTTACTTCATAATGACGCTTGGAGAGCCTCGAGCCTGCTCCTGTTTCTAATCCCCTTCCCCATGCAGCGTTCTAATGTGGACCACAGAGAGTGCGAGACTGCAGTTTCTCCATTTAAGTTTTGTTCATTATCGGCAAGAAAGTTGAATTTTGGGCCGTCTTCCAGGACTAGAATATTTAGGCTGTTAAAATTAAGGACTAAAAGGCTCAGTAACACAAACTGTCTCTCTGAACAAGAAGGTCGTGAAAATGGGATAGTGCTGCAACGATGCAAGGGGGGTCTGCACTAACCACACTGAAGGACTTACTGCTTGAGGTCATATGCGAAGGGAAGGGGATGAAAAAAGTGTGGGCAGATACACAAAGCAGGGTGGGGTTACAGGAGGCCTAGTCACCCCCCTTCACGCTCCCACCTTACTACTACCACCCCCCTCCTAGTTTCTTTCCCCTACCACTCCCCCCCTTTTTTTTTCTTTTCTTTCTCTATATGATCTAGTTTAACTAAGCTGAGACATAACTAAAGCTCTGGGCACTAAGCATGAAGGGAAAGCCTCTATGGTATGCAACAATTTTGAGTTATTGAAGAAGACGCTGCCTAATGGGGAGTTTGCTGGGTGCCAGGGAGCCATAACAGACTACTTTTTTAAGGAGCCCCATGAAAACGAGGCTCTAGAGGAGGTCCCCCGGCAACGGTGGGTTTAGAAATCCTCCTCGTCCTCCTAAAAATAGGAGTACAAAGGGGCTAGTGGGACACTAAGCCCCCAACCTTTGAAGTTCAGATGTTTGTGTTAAGGGTTTGGTTATACCCGATGTTAAATGTTATATTTGAAGGTTATATGGGTTATGGCACTACAGAACAAAAACAAATGTTTGATTTTGGAGAATGTCTAAGGACTCTTGATGGTATATTGAATCAGAGGTTACCACCACAGGACAAAGCCTATAATTTGGGTTGGAACTTAATATGTGATATTAGAATCCCCCAGAAATGACGCAACACAGTTATGCCATTTGCACCTACAATGTGCATGGAATTACTAGCCCAATAAAAAGAACTAAGATCCTCCAATTAATGAGACGGCAAGGAGTGAACATTATACTACTACAAGAAACCCATCTCTCTCATGCTGAACATAAAAAATTTGAGAAATTAGGCTTTTCTCAGGTGGTGGCTTCATCATACAAAGGGGGCAGACGTAGGGGTACAGCTATACTGGTAAGGCAGGGTACTCCCTTTGAGATAAGGGATAAAATAGTAGATAAAGAAGGAAGGTTTATTTTTCTGAAGGGTGACATGGAGGGACAGCAGCTCACGCTGGTCTCACTATATATCCCTCTGGCTACAGAGTTTCCAGTATATCGAAACCTCTTCACTCAGTTGGCGGGATGGGCAGAGGGTAGGTTAATATGTGGTGGGGACCTCAACTTGGAGATCAGTGGAGGGGGTTCTTGCTCCACCCGAGCTTGAACAAATGAAGGTAAGTAGGAAAGTCCAGAAACTACTGCAAGAATTGGGCTATGAAGCTATATGGAGGCATACATGTGGTCAGGGACACAGGGACACCTTTTACTCTCAGGTACATGACTCATATTCATGTCTTGACTTTTTAATAACTCAAAAAGAATACCTAAATACCATCCAGAAAGCATGGCAGACAGACTTCGTCCTCTCTGATCACGTACCTGTGTTTTGTAGAATACAATCACAAACACCATATAGGAGATCTTTTTGGAGACTTAATGTATCAATCCTTAGAGATAAGGAAGTACAGGAATCATTATCTGAGACGGTGACTTGGGCAATGGTAGAAAATGATACTCACGAAGCCTTGGTAGCCATACTATGGGATACAATTAAAGCTATAGTGAGGGGGGAAATCATTGCAATATCATCCCATAAGAAAAAGCAGAGGGAAGAAAGAAAACTCTTACTGGAAACAAAGATAGAGGCCCTAGAGGAAATGCAAAAGGTGAAACACTGTAAAACCTGATCTCGAGAGCTTAACTCCCTTAGAAGCCAATTAAATACTATACTAGACTATGCGGTAGAACAGAAACTGATGTTTCTCCGGCATAAATACTATGATGGGGGGCTGAGGTTTACGAGACTTATAGCAGCTCAACTGAGAGCTCGTAAGGCTAAGTCTACTATTACAAAAGTGAGGCATCCTATTACAAATGAAGTTAAAGATAAGCTTCATTCGATTTCAGAAGCCTTTCACTGCTATTACTCTGAACTCTATTCGGAAGACACTAATCCCTCCTCTGACAACATTAAGAAGTTCTTGGTGCCATTAAAGCTCCCTAATTTATCCCCGGACCAGGGAAGATTACTGATGGCCCCAATAACTAATAAAGAAGTTGAGTCTGCGATTGGCAATCTAAAGACAGGCAAGTGCCCGGGCTCTGACAGACTCCCCGATGAGTTCTACAAGACCCTATCTAAAACACTGACTCCGATACTAACAAGGCTGTTTTCATTTGTGGCCTTTTCAGAAGGAGAGACCCCACCCTCCTGGAAGGAGGCAATAATTTTGGTGATCCCTAAAGAAGGGAAAGATTTAACGCACTGCTCATCTTATCGCCCTGTATCTATCTTAAATACCGATTATAAATTACTGGCCTCTATATTTGCCAAACGGCTGGTTCAGTATGCACCGGCCACAATAAACATGGACCAGAGTGACTTTATTCCAGGCTGGCAAGCCCAGGATAATGTATGGTGGACAGTCTATATTATCGAGCAAATTAGAACCCAGAAAATCCCAGCAGTCCTACTAGGGCTTGACGCAGAAAAAAAGAAATATGAAAAGCAGGAAGAGAAGATCAGCAACATTATGTCAGACCGAGAAGCTAGATCTGGCAAAGACTATGTGCGAGGGATTGCCCACAATATGGTGCTGTAAGGAGTGTTGGAGTGTTTTTAATTGTCTACAATAAATTTTGGAGCTTAGCGTTTTTAATATTCAACAATAAAAATTTGACCAGTGACATTTTAATCTACAATTTTGATAAGACGACTACCGGTAAGTGCTTTCTGCTGCTAAAGCAATTTATGCAGTTTACAAATGTTAATGTTATGCTGCAAATCAATTTTAGTGCCCAATCTTGTTATGCAGCTAATCTATGTCTGTGCCTAATTATATTATGCTGCTATGATATGTCCTGCTAGTCCGGCTATGAATTTAGCAAATTATTTCTTTTTAATTATGTCTTTTATGAATATGTTTAGCAAGATTTCTTTTTTTTTTTTAAACACATGGTCCAATGCAATGCTAAACTATTTGAGAGTCAAAATAGCTATTACTGCAGAAACAGTGTTGTATTATAGAGAAGTGCTTGCGCTGTGTGTGGCATGAGGATTTAAAGTAGTCACTCCTCCCCTGGACTGACGTGCCCGACTGCTCCTCCCCGCCACTTCAGTACAGGTATGCAGTTCCCTCTACAGGTCACAATTTTATGCTGCAAATCAATTTCAGTGCTCTATGTCTGTTCTGCTAGTCCGGCTATTTTATTGTTATGCTGCGGTGTCGGGAAAACAACGATCGGTACTTAGCATGTCAGCAAACATGACATTTTGGGGCAAACAAAGTCAGTAAAACAGTTGTCGGCAAAATCCATTATGGGCAATCGTACCAATCCCTTCACAACAAGGCTAATCTTTATTTCTGTAGTACAGAAATACAAAGGCATGGTTAGACTGTTATAAGCATACCTGGATCTGTCTTGCATAGCTAAGCCTCAAGCAGATTCTCTTAAAGAACTGGCAGTCCAAACACCTACCCTCTCTAAGATAATGGCTTGACCAAATGACTGCATTAGATAATAATGAAAGGATCAGTCATCTCAGCATTGACAAATTGGAAATCTTTCAGAAGATTTTGTATTCTTTTCTGGAAATAAAATAACTCTACAAGCTTGATTAAGTTAGACTGTTTCTATTTGCTATTAAACCTTGAATTTAGTTAATTTCAGTTTAGTAGATCTTTGGGTAATCTCTTCAAGTATGTTACCTTATAGTACTTTCTGTGGTTTTGAATATTCTTACTACTTGTATTTCTCCTTGTAAATGTATAGTTTCTGTATTGAGTTCATTATCCTGCTGTATTTTAATTGAAACTTAATAAAACAAATCTATTATTAAAAAAAAAAAGAAATATAAAGGCATGTAGCACTCTGTCATTTGCCTTTTTCTGGTCTAGGAAGAGAATAAAGTTTAATAAATTCTCCTGATTACAGAATTCTATTATTTCCTGAATTGTCCTGAATTTTATGAACCAGAATAGAGCAGGTCTGTGCTAGGTGTAGTAATTTTGGTAATACAGACACCAACCGTTTGCTAAAGATTTTTTTCTAAAATTTTGGCATCACTGTTAACTAGGCAAATTGGTCTCCAGTTTTTGATGTCTGAGTGATTACCTTTTTAACAGAAAAAATTGGAGTGCTTATCCAATGGAACCTGTTAAAGGCAATGTTGGTAAGTAATGATTAAATATCGATCATAATATTGGGGCTAAATGTTCAATATGTGCTTGGTAAAATTCAGAAACAAGACCATCAGTTCCTGGAGTTATTTATTTATTTTATTTATTTAGATTTTGGTAACCAGTTAAGCCCACTGAGACCAGAGGTCCCTTTTTCAGGGGTGACCCAGAATTAGTTACAGTAGCTTACATACATAGGTATCAATATACAGTATTTACAGCTGATACATACAAGGAATTGGTATCAAACACTTAACACGGAGACAGCAGGCTCACAAGGCTCACAAAGTGTTAGACAAGTGCACAGTACATTTAACAATTTTGCATAAGAGTTTCATGGGAGAAATAGAAATGGCAAAATTAGTGACAGCATGACAACAGGCCCGGGCAGGGGGCTAGCGATTACAGCCACAGAGACTAAGTTCCAGAAGGTACACTTTGATGCCTGACTTAATCCCTTGGAGAGTAGGCTTGTCAACCAGACTTGCTGGGAGGGTGTTCTATAAGTACGGAGCAGCATACTGAAAGGAGCGCTTACCTTGGTTGGTGCGAACACGAGGGATGTCGAGGGGATGACTTGCTGAGGATCACAAGTTACGGCACTGTACTTTTGGAGTGAGCAGCCCGCTCAGATGGGGAGGAGGGCCAAAGGAGGTGAATTTAAAGGCCAAACAAGCAGAGGAATAGGCGAACTTGTGCCGTAAGGTGGGCCAGTTTAGGTCCGCGAGGACCTCACAGTGATGCCTCCTGGGGGAGGAGTTTGTTGCAAAGCGTGCTACCCTGTGGTAGAGCACGGAATGTTTGCTAAGCTCCTTCTCCCAGAGGAACTGTAGCGGGGGGCCCCATATAGAATGGAAGGGAAAAGGATGCAATTGGCTATGGGGCATTGCGCCTTGCCAGAAAGAGAGTTACCCAGCCGGTAGAGGAGTCCAAGCCTCTGGTGGATGGATCTAGTTAAGAAGTCAATGTGGGGTTTGTAGGACAGATCCTGGTCAAGGAGGATCCCAAGGTACTTGATCCTGTCTATGACCTCAACTCTCTTCCCTTGGGCTGTGTTGAGCTGGAGTAGTTCGCATCTGTCAGTACCCAGGTGTCTGGTCCCAAACAGAACAGCCTTGGCTTTTTCTTCTTTTGGCACAAGAGAATTGGAGGTGAACCAGGCCTCAAGGGCAGAGAGACTAGCTTGCAGTTTGGCAGAGATGATACTGGGTAGTGGGTCACTGCAGTAAACAACAGTATCATCTGTATATAGGATGAGGTTGCTCAGCCCGCAGACTCCCTCAATGTCATTGAGAAAAAGGGTGAATAGCAGGGGACCTAAGATCAAGCCCTGGGGTACTCCAGAGACCACAGGTCTGGTGCTAGATTGTGTTCCTCTCCAACAGACTTTTTGAGTTCTATTGAGCAGGTGGCTCTTGAACCAGGAGAGTGAGTGCGCATCCAGTCCTAGTCAGTGGAGTTTGGAAAGGAGAAGTTTGTGGCTGACCAAGTCAAAGGCCTTGGACAGGTCAATGAATAGAGCCCCCGTCGGGGAGCCCTGGTCCATAGCCTTGAGGATGTCAGATGTGAGCCGGATATGGGCAGTGTCAGTGCCATGACCTTTCCTGAAGCCATGTTGTATGTCAGCTAGGAGTAGGTGCTGCTCAAGATAATCCTGCAGTTGATTCTATACCAGTCTCTCCTGCACTTTCCCGAGAGGGCTGAGTAAGGAGATAGGCTTATAGTTACCCACTTTGTCCCTAGGTCCTTTTTTATTAACAGGGACAATAGTCGATACCTTCCATTTACTTGGGACTGTTCCTTCGAGGAGAGACCTGTTGATGAGCAAGGTGACATGGTAGGCGATTGCAGGGGCAGCGGCCCTCAGCAGCTGAGGTTCAAGCAGGCCATGTCCCGGAGAGGAGTTAGGGTTTATTTTGAGTAAAAGGGGAAGTACATCTGTTGGTTTGACCAGTTTCAGGTGGAACTGAGGCTGAGGAAGCACCCATTCTGCACTGCTGTTGTAGGGAATCCCAGAGAGGACGGGGGAGAGAGTCCACCTGGATTGGAGAGGGAAGCACAGAAGGCCTCTGCTACTGCAGAGGGGTCATTGGTCAAGGTATTCCCAACCAGGAGTGCACCTTCTTA
Organism: Neoceratodus forsteri; assembly: GCA_016271365.2. NCBI lineage: Eukaryota > Metazoa > Chordata > Ceratodontiformes > Ceratodontidae > Neoceratodus > Neoceratodus forsteri. The sequence continues at coordinate 1,669,388,220 of CM057456.1, forward strand.
TGCATTAGTGGCATCCTTAAGAAGAGTGTTAATGTGACCCCAGAATTTCTTACGGTCTCGTAGGTGACTAGTTTGGAGATCTCACAGGTACTTGGACTTAGCATGTTTGGAAGCTTATTTGCATTGGTTCCTCAGCTCCCTGTACTTCTCCCAGTCAGATCTACTGCCTGCAGATTTGTAGAGTCCCCAGGCCCTGTCACTGAGTAGCATACTTCACTTAAGGCCTGGGCTGAGCCATTTGTGGCACTTGACCTGTACCCTTAGCTTCTTACACGGGGCATGCAGATTGGCCACAGATAGAAATGAATTGGTGAAGTAGTCAAGCACCTTATCCAGTGTGGGGAGGGAGACTACAGGATCCCAGTCCACGGTTCGCAAGTCTGAGCAGAGGTTTGCTGGTGTGAGCTTACTAAAGTTCCTGGCTTCTATTACCCTAGCAGCAAGTTTAGGGGGCTATTAGATCAGGTACAGAAAATTGGTGAGTGATCACTCAGAGAGTCTGCCATGATCCCAGCTGTCAATATCTGGTCTGGGCAGGAGACTAGTACCCAGTCGAGTCGGGAATGATTGCCAGACTTAGCATTATGCCTAGTAGGCAGATCGATGACTTGGGTTAGGGAGGAGTCCCACATAGGATTCTTGTTGATAGAAGACCCCGAGGCAAGCCAGTTTAGATTGAAATCCCCAAGGAGAATCATCTTCCCCAGGGGGTGCCCTACCAGGGCATGGGTTAGAGATTCAAGGGAGGAGGCAGCCGATTGGGGCGGGAGGTAGGCACACCCTATGTACATGGGTTTGGTGTCTCCAAGGAGCACTTTAACAAATAGGATCTCACTTACCGAGCCACAAAGGGGAGGGTGATCAAGCCGTGAAGCATGTAAGGTTGTGCTGACATAGATGAGAATCCCACCACCTTTTTCCCCAACTCTATCCTTTCTAAAAACATGATAGCCAACTAAGTCCACTTCATGAGGGATGATCTGTGGCTTGAGCCAGGTTTCAGTCACAGCTAGTATGTTGGGTTTGTTCAGTGCTGTCCATGCCTCAAGGACTTGGACTTTGTGCCTTAAGCTGCCAATGTTCATGTGCACCAGCTTGAGACCCCTGATATTGGCCCAGAGAGGGTTGATAGGGTCACTGAGAGTGAGATTAGGGGGAGTGGGGACCAGGGTTTAGTTCAATGTCCCCCCCGTGCCAGCTTAAGCCTGGCAAGGTAGCCAATAATTTTGGAAGGGATGTAGAGGAGCCTCCGTTGGTCGTGCGTGCTAAGGTAGAAAAATAGGTTATAACAGCTACCCTTTTGAGCTAATCCATACACGAATAGGCTTAGCATGTTAAACCCCTCCTCCCAAGGTTCGAGGGTGGTGACCAATATTCCAGCCTAGTTCTGGGGAGAGACGGCCCCAGAGGTAGCGTTGGTCAATCCCCCAGTACCAGAGCTATGTATGCAGGAGCAGCCATGAGTATCAGGCTCTGCATATTTGCCAATCAGGGAGAGGACACCTGACTCAAGGAAGGACCGGGTCAGTTTGGTAGCCCTCAGTAAGGGTTCAGTTCTAAGGAGAGTAGGGTAGGCTAAGTCCCCTCCTACTTGAAGGGTTAGAGGAAGGTGGGGTTACAGTGGGTCCTGTCTTAAATAGTAGGAAAGTGTCCCGCTCCACTCAGGTGGCCAGAGGCAAGCTGGGACAGGAAACTTCAACATGTACGGTACAGCAGATAACTTGTAATAGCTTAATTACAGCATTAGGAGTAGTAGGATTGTGGGGTAATTTAACGCAGTATCAGAGTAATGCTAATAGGCAGTTACTAAAACCCATAAGTTGGAAGAGTCAGCTGTAGGGCAGGAGAATAGAAGCAGCCAAGACTGTCCATGTAGTGCTAAAGGCTATAGTGGTTTAGAGTTGAGCTATAAAGTGGAATCTTTCAAAACAGTGAGCACCAGCATAACAATACAGATTAAGACCAGTCAACAATATGAATATGATGAGAGGAAATCAGCAGTACCTCTACCACCAGAGGGATACATAGATCTGGTGGATAGCAAGTTAGATTACTCTGTAGCAAGTATTCCAGTCTATGATCAAGTTGCTTGCAAGTCAAAAGGTTATAAAGACCCTTGAAGTTAGCCTGGTCAATTGTACGACAGGTGGAGTATTTAGCACATCAGGCTTTAAGAGATGAGGAAATATAATGGGTTAAAAGTTATGACAGGCTGCTCATGTCAGGTTCAGGGGCTGTCGTAGGCAGGTTTGGAATGATCGAGGTAGTTGGAGGGGTTTAGGACCATTTAATGGGAGGAGGGAGGGCGGTGGGCAGGAAATTTCAACAGTCCAGATGCAGAGGACCAAGAAAAGTCCCTCCAGTCGGTAAGAGCCTCCGGTGATTGCGATCAGTTTCAGTAGCTACAGCAGAGACTCATTCCATGTCTGCAGGCTTTGGGGGAGGTCTGCCAGAGCTAGTGCCTCAACTCCAAGGAGAAGAACTTGAAGTTGGTCCGTGGGAGGGGGAGGAGACCCTCGGCAGTGGGCCACCATCTCGACAATCCCAAAGCTTCTAGCCCCAGCAAGGATTCAGTGTGAGCTTTAAATCCAGCAACCTGGAGCATCACAAGTAGTGGGGCCAATGGGCTCAGAGTGCCTTTTTAAAATTTGATGCCCAGAGGTAGGTGACAAGTGCTCCAGCCATTGAAAGAAAATGCCCCAGTGGTCTCCATAGTCAGGGATGAAAAAAAACAGTCCAGATGCAGACGCCCAAAAAAAGTCCCTCCAGCTAGTAAGAGGCTCCGGTGATCGCGATTGGTTTCAGTAGCTGCGGTGTAGACTCATTCCATGTGTGCAGGCTTTGGGGGAGGTTCGCCAGAGCTAGCGCCTCAACCCTGAGGGGAAGAACTTGAAGTTGGTCTGTGAGAGGGGGAGGAGACCCTCGGCAGTGGGCCACCGTCTCGACAATCCCAAAGCTGCTAGCCCCAGAGAGGATTCATTGCGGGCTTTAAATCCAGTAGCCTGGAGCATCACAAGTAGTGGGGCCAATGGGCTCGGAGTGCCTTTTTTTAAATTTGGCGCTCAGAGGTAGGCGACGAGTGCTCTGGCCATTGAAAGAAAACTCCCCAGTGGTCTCCGGTAGTCAGGGCTGAAAAAAAACAGTCCAGATCCAGAGGCCCAAGAAAAGTCCCTGCTGCTGGTAAGAGCCTCCGGTGATCGTGATCGGTTTCAGTAGCCACGGCTTAGACTCATTCCGTGTCTGCAGGCTTCGGGGGAGGTCTGCCAGAGCTAGTGCTTCAACCCCGAGGAGAAGAACTTGAAGTTGGTCCGTGGGAGGAGACCCTCGACAATGGGCCACCGTCTCGACAATCCCAAAGCTTCTAGCCCCAGTGAGGATTCAGTGTGGGCTTTAAATCCAGCAGCCTGGAGCATCACAAGTAGCGGGGCCAATGGGCTTGGAGTACCTTTTTTAAATTTGGCGCTCAGAGGTAGGTGGCGAGTGCTCCGGTCGTTGAAAGAAAATGCCGCAGTGGTCTCCAGTTATCTGTTTATTTAAAGATTAAATGGCAAGTGATATCTCTGGAATACCTATAGGTACCTTAAAAAGACTTTTGTTATCCTGAGACAAATGAAGAAGGTCTACAGAGTCAAGAAATGTCTCAGTTGCCTGTCCAGTGCAACATTCAGAACCTACAGAAGCTCCTATATAATCCTGGACTATATGCAGCATGCCTCCCTTCAATGTATAAGGTATACCATTATTATCAACTAGTGAGGTCATAACATATACAGGTAGGATAAAGTATGGGGTGGTGTATGTAACAATAAGTTTATATCCCCCCCAAGGTGTTAGATGCCACATAAACCCCAAGAGCGAAGCATATAACACCGAGGGTGTGTGTAAACTTTGAGCTTACACACACCACCCCATATTTTGTTTTATATAATTGCTGGGTTGCCCTTTTTTGCCACAGCAATTATATAAAATATGAGAGGTTCCGGTGTGGCTGCACTCCAGTTTTGTTTTTGGCCAGTCCGCATATTTGTAATATGCCACATTTTAAAAATGTTTTGGGATTCTTTTTTTATCCCCCTTGTGTTGGAAATTGGCTCATTTAAAAAAAGAACTTACCGCTGAGTTCCAGTGGTGGTTGATTTTACAAGCAGAAGGCAAGCAGGCAAGCAGTCAGGAAATGAGGAACTGCAGCACGTGCATGTGCAGAGTGAGGGACACTGTGCGCATGTCAGGGGTCAACCTTAACTTTTGTTTGCACTAGCCAGCCGGACAAGTTGATCAAAAATTGCACTAGCCCGCAGATGGTTGCACTAGCCCACAATAATAATGATCAATTTTGACTGGTTATACAGGAAAAATGCAAGTCAAGAAATACTCTGATTATTGCATATTTATCCTGCTCCCAAGCAGTAAGCGGTCTGACATCTCAGCTGGAATCAACTTATTATTATTATTTACATGTATGTATTTAGATATTGCAAAAAAGAAATCTAACTTTGCAAAGTTTGCTTGGTAATAAGTGTGACCACCCTCGGAAAATTGTGTTCTGTAAGAATCAACTAGTCTTGCATCATGATATTTATTGAGAAAAAGTGAATCACAAAATAATTTGGATGTTTTGGCACCCCTATCACATAAGGTGTGGGCAGTTACTCCCCCACCCCCAAAAAAATCTACTATGAGAGATGCATATAAATAAGACTGGATGAGTTAAAGCAGGGATACTCTGTCAAATTTGGTCTGAGGTGCACAAACATAATAATAATATGGCAGCTTTCCCCATACAGTTTACAGTTCAACAGTAAGGCTGTACCAGGGGCAATACTAATTACCCTTATGACTGATGGTGAAATGCTTTTGAACAACACACCCACAACATCACTGACATCAGTGCCCATAGAAAAAAGATACCCCTGCTGTCCAAAATTGTTGTGCAGTTGACATTTCCCCCAACTATTTGAGTCTGGTGTCTTGTATTAAGAACATATCAAATGCTGCTGACATTTAGAGTAGTGATTCTTAGACTAGCTGTGATGATGAGAAAAGATTGACATCAGAGATCTTCAAATCAGGGAGGTTGTAGGTTCTTTTTCTTTGATTTCATTGTTGATGTTGTGCTTGGTCTGTCCCTCCTTTTCCTTGTTATTGGTTTTGGATGAATTTCTTCCTCTGTCTCAAATGATACTACCATTTGAGAGGATACACTAGATGATGCTTCTGAATCCTGATCATCATCAGTGTCGCTCCATTCTTTCTTTGTATCAGAGAACCAAATCTATTTTTGTGAGACTAGAATCTGGGAGGAGTCAGTTCTGATCAGATTAGACTGGTTAGACTTTTGACACAAAGAATGTCTCTCTTACAGTAACTTCAGTCAGAGGTTCAGGTGGAGGCATGGCCATACCAGGAGATATTGAGCTGGTGAGAACAGTACTAGAGGTGATGCAGGTACAGTTGGAGTGGATGCTTCTCTAGTTTCAGATACAGTTGATTGATCTAGAGGAGTGTGTTCCTCTACCAAAGTTTCTGTGCTCCCATCCACTGCGATCTCTTGTTAAATAAGAAAGTAGGCACCTCGTGTTAAGGTCAATCATGCTCAGGCTATACCTGATTTTTGAGCTTCATCCAGAATACCCTCCTGCCATGATCTGTCATCCCTGTTATGAGTTACCCATTGCCATAGGCAATGACGGAAGGAATGGCCCACAGTCTGGCATAATTTAGACTTGGCTTCAGTGGGACAGTGCAGGCTGATGTGGCTGTATTCAAGCCATAAACTGCAAACACACTGGTCACATGCATTGCTGAGATGTGTTAAAGATTCACACTTAAAACAAGCTTTTGGCTGACCAGAATAAAAACACACACCTCGGTCACAATCTAGATGGAAACTGTTGGGCAAATGAATAACTCCAGAGACATCCTGCTTTAGTTTAACTGAATATTTCCAGCCCCCTGTCCATATTGTTTCACTATGATAGGTTCCAGTTTACCTAAAACATTGCATCTAATGCTGAGTCAGTATGTGATGTTGTGCACCTTGACCCCGTCACTTCTAAACATTATGGTAACATTGCATGTAGTATGCTTGGAAATCAGAATGGCTAGAAATGGGATCCATAATTCTGAGTATTTGAGTTTATTGTACGTGGTCCAGAACTGTTCTAATGAGGAGGATGCTTTAATGCTTGAACTGTAAATGTTGAAAAACTGAACCCTCCCTCCTATAGGTCTTCCTTAGGCCAAAGAATATGGATTTTGTACGGTTTAAAACTGTGGAATGACTTGCCTAATGATATTTTAACATGTAATTAATTGCTTGTTTTTAAGAAATCCCTGAAGCAGCTTTGTCTTACTCACTTGACATATTCTTGTCATAATTAATGTAATTGTAAATTGTATTGTATCATATTGTATTGTCATTGTTGTGTCCAGGTCACTCATGAAAATGGGCATTTGATGCCCTTAGTTTTTATCCAGTGATCAAATATTAAATAAAAAATAAAATAATGCTGACATCATATATATTGCCCCCAGAGACATGAATCAATGCATAGATTTCACTTGAAAAGAAACCCATGGTGTCTTTAAGAGGTGCCTGGCTACATATGTGGGATCTGAAGGTAGTTTAATTCTCCCACAGTACCTGAGTCTGACCACATTCCTTTGTTGTGCAGGGACAGGTTGTGAAGAAAAAAGGTCTGATAGTCTGAAATCTTCCCCCGTTTGTCTAGGTCTCTGACTGGGATTCCATCATGTGAACTGGGTAGAGGGTCAGATGTGCTGGCTACTGGCAGGATAGGTACTGTATGGTTTATACTCTGTTCAGTGGGAGATTTAAGTATGATTACCATGAGCAGTGATCAGCTGGTTGGGCTGAGAATCTATTCCCTGACTGCTTAGTTAATTGTCAGTAGCCCTGGGTGTAGCCGTCTGTTTTTCAGTAGGCTGTGTGTGTGCATGTACTTGCTTAGGGGTCTTATCCAGAGCAGTGAGATTTTCAATTGGCACTGTTGCATTCCATTTTGAAGCATCAGGCTGTATTGTTTTTAATGACTGAACTTCAACATCAGACTGTCTGGGAGCAGGCATGGTTTTGGTTGCATCCATTTCTGAAGTTGTACATGTGTCAATCCTAAATTGTGGCATTACAGCAGGGTTGAGGACCCAGCTCATTCCATTTGGCCCTGTCATCCATCCAGCAGCTTGTAAAGTTGCAGTCTTGTCCCAGCCTGTGACAGGCACTGTAGCAGGCTGGCTCTTTGTGTGCCATGCACTACAGTCTCCGGTTCAAGTTGTAACTGAATCCATTATTCAAGTGTTGGGAACTGAGGTATTTGTGCCATATCACCAGGAGAAGAAGATCACTCTCCCCAAGGACTGCCGCTGTCAGCTTTCTAAGGCAGCTCTTTTCAGAAGCTGCCATGTCACCACTCACAACCTCGGAGGTGGTGTCTGAAGTCTAATGCTTAGCTGATGGCTTGCTGACAGTGTCAGACACTTCAGACTCAGTATTTTCACAATGGAGTTTTTTTTTTACTTTGTTATTAATTTTTAATGTATATATACACAAGAAAACAACAGTCTTCAACATTCAGAAAAGAGAAAAAAAATGTATTTCTGTTATTTATCATTATTATATATAGCGAGTCTAGACCACACATCTAAAGTGTGTGGGGGTATAAATATAAGCAAACTTTAAGTAGATATTAGCAGGAAAACCTTTGTAATTCAATACTTGGGGTTACAAAAAATTGAAACTAAATTTTTTGCCACAAGAAAATCCCCCTGGGATCTTAAAATTATAACTCACAGTTCCAGCCCCCTACAAACCCCTTTACACATTATGGCAAGGATTCACAAAGCAGATGCACTGGGTGCCAATGAGATGTGCCGGTGCAACAGGGAAATGCACCATGGCACCATTCAGAGCGGGCACAGATGCCCCGGTGCAACCTGGATGTGCTGTGCCGCACCAGATGCGCTGGAGACCAAAACTAATGATATGTGGTGCATCTGGAGGAGGCGTGCAGGTGCACATACAGCGCAGAGCCATTCACAGAGCAAAATGAATGCACAAATACGGAGCATTCACAGCGCAAGTATCAAATGCACCTATAGGAGATAAGTATAAAAGAAGTAGACTTAAGAGTGCAAGCCCCCTGCAGGCTGACCATAGGATAGCAGCAGCAACTGGGAGTACAGCAACAGCTGAACATAGACATGGATGGAGCACCATTCCTGATGGTGGGAATGTTAATGGGGATGAGGAGATGGGAGAACCAGCAATGTGGTGGCAGAAGGTACTGTAGGCTGCCAGCCCCATGGCAGTATCGTGCCAGACTAAAGTTTGAACAACTGATGGACACTGAAACAGTCAGCAGATACCGCCTGAACAGGGCTGTTCTGAGACAACTCTGTGAGCTGTGCCATGATGAAATGCAGGCACCCACTGGAAGGGGGTCATGCCATATCAGTGGAGACCAAGGAGACAACAGCAATGTGCCTGCTCACCACGGGAACCTTTCAGAGGTCAGCTGGAGACTCCACTGGCATATCCCAGCCATCCACGTCCCATCTCCTCACACAATTCCTCACCGCACTGCTCCCACATACTTTGGAATTCATCCACTTCCCAAGCACAGAGGCAGAGTGGACAGAAGCCATGCAGCAGTTCCTCAGGGTGGAATGCATGCCAAGCATCATAGGGGCCATTGACTGCACCCATGTGGCAATCCATGCACCACATGGCGAGGATGCCATGACATAAGTAAACCACAAGGGATGCCACTCTGTCAACCACCAGGTGGTGTGCAATGCCACTGGGTGCATCAGCAATGTCTGCGCCACACACCCTGGGAGTAAACACAATGCCTTCATATGGCACCAGTCCACCCTGTGCCACCTGTTCGAGACCAAGAATATATCCAGCGGCCACCTAGTAGGTGGGTGGGGCATGTATATATGCCCAACAAGGCACCATGACACAACAAACGATGGGAGAGGGAGCAGATGTGCGTGGGCCATGGCAGGGACTGCGCAGGGGGAGTTGCACAGGTGGGACAATGGAGGTGGGCACACCGAAAGAACTGCGCACGCAATAAGGGGGACAGTGCAGCAGAACAGCACAGCACAGGAGGCAGGTTGAAGTGCAACAGCAGGCACAGCTGGCAGGGTAGAATGCACCACACACAACCATGCATGGGCGACTGCTGGGCAATAGAGGGCAGGCAATGCCGAATGGAACACATGTGTGGGCAGCCATGGTAGCGTACATGGGCAGGTACAGGGCAGATGTGTGCAGCCAAGGCAAGCTGTTGCAGGTGTGAGGGGTATGGAGATGCACCGGGGCGGGTCACCACAGGGACAGGGGTGGACAGTCAGCAGACACAGCACTGTGGCATGGTGGATGGGGGGGTGCTGTAGGACACAATGCACAGGTATGCAGAGGTGTAACAGACTGCACTTGCACCCCACAGGTGATACAGCATACCCCCTCTGACCCTGGCTCATCACTCCCTTCCACAGACCTGGTACGGAGTTGGAAGAGAGTTACAACGAGGCTCGCATCGCTATGCATGCCATCATCGTGCGTGTCTTCGGCATGCTGATGATGCACTTTAGGTGCCTGGATAGGTTGGGTGGTGCCCTACAATATAGCCCATAGAAGGCCTGTGGCATATTCCTGGCCTGTTGTATGCTGCACAACATGGTCATCGACCGTGGAGTAGCTGTCCAGGCTGAGGAGGGTGACAGTTCCAAGGAGGAGGAGGGGGAGAGGAGGAGGAGGATGCAGCAGCCCAGGGCAACATGACAGACCACCATTGGCACGCAGGGACCCACGCCTGGTTTCTAGGTCCCAGTGGCATAGGGACACCATTGTTGAAGAGCACTTCAGGGACCACAGGTGAGTAATACAGATGGGTCAAACACAACAGCCCCCCAACCCACACACGTATACACCCATACAGCCACGCATGCCCAGACACCCTCAACCACACCACAGGGCAGTCAATAGCAACACTGCCACTGTGTAGCACAATCATGAGGGGCAACAACACTGCGCACACACACACACACACACACACACACCCACACATACATGCACAGCAGGACACACATGGCCAGGGGGTCGCAGTGTATGTGCTTGGGATGGCATGGATCACTGTACAGCTGCCAGCACATGTGCACAGCAGACACAGAACTGCACTCATCACGCCCATGCCACATAGCACAACAACGGCACCCCCACACACGCATGGTGCAATGCACAGGTGACCCACACAGGCAACGCACTGGGGCAGGCGCATGCCACCCATGCTGCCTCAGGCACAGCTAGCCTGGTGTGTGGGCCGCAATGGGTGCAGGTGACAGGGGCCATGTAAGCTGTACCCAGCCATCAGTGGGAGGCACCACGGCTGCCACAGACATGTGGGAGGCTATGCCCACACCTGGTGGATGCTGAGTCAGTGCCACTGGCCACAGGGGGGTGGCCACCACCGCGGAGGGGTACTGCCGTGAGACCATGAATGGGTGCTCATTGGTGTGTCATTCCCATGATCCATGTTGGATATGGAGTTGATGAAGGTGATGATGCATGGTGACAGCGTCAGTAGCAATGGGTCCTCTTGATACTATGACCTGGGCATGCGTGAGACACTCTTGGGGGTGTGGCTGAAGGCCCAGTGGCCACATGGTACACTGTTTGCACACACCACCTTGGCAGCATGCACTATCTGCTCCAGAGCTACAGTCATGCCCACCCGCAGTAGGCAAGCCTCTGCCAACATCTGGGCATGCCACCCAGCTGACGACTCATGTTCTACAGCCAGCAGCATCTGAATACCTCTGAGCTCCACTGGTAGGGATGCCTGTCCCTCCATGGTGTCCCACAGGAGGCGTGTGTAGCCTTCGACCTCATCAGCAGGGGATGGCTCATGGAGACGGCGCTGAGGGGCAAGTGGGGTGCTGGCCTGCTGTGGCGCATCCACCATAGGTGCTGCATCATGGTCCACCAATGCTCGCTGTGCCAGCAGTCCCCATCCCCACAGCAGCACCAGGCATAGAGCCCACAGCAACCACCACCACCATGAGTGGCTGTGCAGGCCCTGTGGGTGTGCCATGGGCCGCAAGACTGCCATCACTGGATGGTGCCACCCATGCATGCACCTGTGCATTGGTTACAGACATGTGTGACAGTTGTGGTCAGACAGGCATGTACAGGTGGTCATGCACGTGTGCCAGTGGTGTGCCTGACATGCTATGTGGTCGACAACAGTTCCGCTGATGCAGCCAGGCACCAGCTACAGCAGGACTGCACCGATGCCTGTACATGCACCCTTGGACATGCGTGTGACTGGCACAACACCCTGGACACCACCCACAGAGATGACATCACAGAGGAGTAGCAGACCCACGCACCACGGGTGGCCCCCTCCAGCCTGCACATGGCTGGCTCGTCATGCGATTGCGCCATACAGTACACAGATGGGGCATACATCCCTGTGGTTGGCGCACACAGGCACATGGTCAAATAGTGACCCACAGTGGGGCTGTCAGGGCATCCATGGCAGACACACAGGGACAGGCACAGTTCCCAGGACATGTTTACTCACAGTGCTGTGATGGACTGATGCCTGTCTGGAATCCCCCTCCTGGAACTCCCTGCACAGCCGCCCAGCCGCAGCTCCTCCGTGGGTGTGAGGCACACACTTGTCTGTGGCCCACCCCCTGTCCCATGCAGGGAGGCCTCAATGTGCATCACCTTCTCCTTGGCTCTCCTCTTCTCATCATTCAAGTGTTTCCTACACTCCTGGGGTGTTCGGTTGAACTTCCCAATGGTGTTGACCTGCCTTGCCACTGCCTCCCAGCCCTCATCCCTCAGCTGGCGGTTGACACCCCCACCAGCCAGTATGTCCTTCTGGATGAGGTAGGCCTCAATCAGTGCCCTGTCCTTGTCTGTGGTGAAATTCAGACATCTACGTCCCGCAGCTGCGTCCTTTCTGGACTAGTGGTTTCTGTGGGTGACAATATGCAGGCATTAGCACACAACAGGCAACTACTGTATGTATGTGTGCAGGCATAGTGTCTGGCTGCTGCTATGTCACAGAAACCTGTATGCATCCCTCTCAAGCGCCTGTAGTGCATATCTGGAACAGGACATAGGATAGTCAGGGACAGCTGACCAATGTCAGGTACAAATATGTCCCAATGGTACTCATAGCTAACATGTCCTGCACATGTGTCTGGTGTTGTTTGCCAAGTATCACCAGATAGTGGGTTGGCCTGCAACACACATGTTTGGCAGTCTATTGTACCATGCTAACTAACACGCCCTGGCAACAGCCCCCTTCCCCCACTGTATCTGGAATAGTGAAACACTGTGGGGCACTCTCAGGGATGTACCTATTGAACAAGAAGAGTTGAGAGTTATGGCTGTATGCCCTAAGCCACACACTGCCATTTTGTGCTGACACACTGACTATGGTAGAATGGAAACAGACTTACCTTCAAGGATGCTATTCCTGTCAGTCACCTGAGCTCTTTGGAGGTGCATTCAGGAGCATTTATGGGGCATGCAAATGAGATTGGGAGCATCTGTAATGAGATGCTAAACAGGTGAGATGCCCCTAAATTTGGCAATGTACTGATTTGGAAGCATTGTCTGTGAATTGCATAATTGCCCCCCGCTCATCCCAATCAGCAATCCGCAACTGCTGCTTTGAGTGCATCCCCCTATGGAGCATCAGACATGGGGCATTTCCTGAATGCAGCGCAAGTGTCAAGGCGCATCTCTGCTCATGCACGATACCAGGTTAGTGGCATGACAGGCATAGCGCAACCGGTCCGGTGTTCCTGACCGCACGATCAAGTACGGGTGCGCATCCACATCCAGATGTGTGATTGCTGCTGTGCCGTCTGTCTCGTTATGTGCGTGTATTGTGTTGCGGTGTGACATTGCATCAATGTGCACCTGTAGTGCATGGTGCAATACTGGCTGTGTGCGCAGCGACAGTGCACTGTGTATGGCATTGTTTTCCACTCACAATATGATGGATCCACGTGAAACACGCATGCGCAACCCAGTCGTGATCTATGATCCTGTGTTCCCACCCATGCTTGGCACTGTGCTCATGCGCAGTGATGCGCAATTGGCAGCAATTGCTCATTGACACCCAACCTCCGCCTGGCCCCTTCTTGTTCGGCTTCTACTTGGCTCCTCAGGCTTCTGCCCACCTCGCACTGTCTTAACTGCTCTAGTGGACCCAGCATGCATCAGAGGCACCACACAGTCTCTACTCACCCACCCTACCCACCAGCTCCAAGCTGACCTCACCTACATTCTGTCACTCTTTACCCAGTTTAGGTGTATATCACTGATAATTTATTGTACTCTTTGAAAAATGTTTGTGCAAACTGTACTCCACTACTTTTGTTATTCTCTGTACAAGCTGTACCCTGGTCGCACTTCAAAATGAGCCTCAGCTCAGTGTGCCTTTCCCAGTTATCAAATTAAAAAAAAAAATTACAAAAAATTGACATGCCGCAGTACTGTGTTGCGTGGTGCGGTGCACGACGGCCAATCGTGCATGTGGCATAACTGTGCCATTGCACACCAGCAGCCTGATCTGTGCACACCTGACCAGGGGACACAGATAGGGAACATGCCTTGTGAGCAGGGAACAGGGCCCAGGGCCATTAACTGGGGGGGGGGGGTTGAGCTGATCAACCTTGTGGCACTGGTGCTGCAAGAGGAGGCACAGCTGTTTGGGTCAGATGATCTCACAGAGCCTTGCTCAGTGGTGTGGGCAAGGGTTGCTGAGCAACTGATGCGCAGATCAGGGGTTGCATGCACTGGTGAGAAATGCAGGCACTGTTACAGTGATCTGCAGTGCAGGGACCTGGACAGGCTCAGGAGACTCCAGGAACATGCACACGGGGTGCAGTGCCATGCCCAGGTAAGTCACATTACACTACAGATACACAGGCAGACTGGGGTATGTGCCACACTACCCACCCAGCACACACACACACACACACACATACGTGGACTGTGGTGCAACTTCAGCATGTGATGTGCTGGCATGACCACCGGGAGTAGCCGTGTGCATCATGGTGCATGATTGGGGGGGTGCATGACCGCTTTGATGGGTGAGGTGTGGTGCAGCCATTGGCTTGGCACAGATCCAGCTGCACATACACATGGCAGGGCTGGGGTGCTCATGTTGCTGCACGCTGACAGGGGCGCTTTCATTGGGGCACTGTGGGGGTGGTATCATCACTACATGCTGGCACTGGTGCAGTTGCTGGGGGCTGGGGGGGGGGATGACACACCTACCATCTCCTCATGGTGCTCTATCCTTTTGTTCCTCTCACAGGGCCAGAAGACAGGTGGAGGGCCGCAGCAGTGGTGGAGGTCAGGCGCGCTAGAGCCAGTGTTGGAGCCCATGGACAAGGTCGTGCTGGTGCAGGTGAGTGTCCGTCTTGTGCATTCTCTGTGTGTTCAGGGGGAGGCGGTGCCTTCTGCAGGCCATTGCTGGTCCCTTGTGCATGTCCGTGTGCTGCTGGTTGTGCACACACATGGGTTGTGGGCATGGCGGCATGTGCTTGGGCCACAGTGCACTTGGCCCCTGTGGGTTCCGTCCACCTTGTGCATGTCTGATGCGGACCATGGGCACAGTGTGGTGCTCCAGTGGTATTTGGATGGGGCCTGCATGCCTGTGCAGCCTGCTGGCATCTGAACATGCTGTGTGGGATATGGCTGCATGCCCCTCGGCACCTACCTCTACATGCACATGTGGGCCTTGTGCTGTCTGAGTACCATTGCATGGTCACAGTGTGGCACTGTGTGCCAGCCTGCTGCTGGTGTGCAGTGTGCCTGGCAGGCTGTTGGCCATTGCCGTGGTGGATGGATGCCTCCCGCACATTCATGTGGTGGGTGGGGGGGGCAGTGTGGAACATGGCACTTAGTACCTGTTGTCTGTGTCCCCCACTGTAGGCCCATGGGAAGTACGGCAGGTGTGCACAATCGACAGAGGTGACAGGGTATTGTGCAACTTGCAGGGATGCAGATTCAGAGGGTGCTGAGGGGGACAATACACCCTCTGTACAGGCTGCAAGGACAGCTCTTGCAGGCCACTCACTATGCTGGTCCGAGTGCTGAGTGCCAGGGGATGGAGGGGTGGCCACCGTGCTGCAGCCCATCCAGCACATTAGGGCCATGGACTTCTGTAGATAGCCCCTTGTTGTTCTACCCCACAATCCTTGCCTGTCCCCATTGTCTGTTGCTGTGCCTGTTCCCCCAACCCCATACCATCACCCTGCTGTTTACCATTGATATTGTTCCTGTACAGATCCTCACAACTCACCTTCCCCGTACCTACTGCCAGTTGTTTTGTACATAGTTATTGCTGTTACGTTCATTATTTACTAAGCTGTTTTATACTGCTACCGGTGTCTGTGGTCATTCACTGTACCTTGTGTATGTGCTCTGTTTTGCTTGTTGCTGTTCACTGTCCCTTTGTTCCCATCCACACATATGCACCTGTGGTACTGCGCACACACGCATCCTGTCCCCCTGTCATGCCAGCCTCAGTGTGCACCCTCCTTGTTGCCTGTGGCATGTGGGTGGGTATTGAGGCATGATGCCTTTCTCAATGCCCCTGGTCTGTGTGTGCTGCATGTCAGCTGCATCTGTTGCACTGGTGCCCTGTTGTTGTGCTGCTCTACTTGCGGTCCACATTGCTTGTGGGCATGTTATACCTGTGCAGGGTGTGGCATCCAGCCTGTCTGCCATTGTGCCTGTCCACCTGTGTGGCATCTCCCTTGTCCACACCACTGGGTTCCTGACCACCAGGCCATATACAGCCTCCTCTGCCATGATGCATGGTGCCCCTCTGCAGCTGTGGCACACCTTAACAGGCACCCCTGGGCATGGCATCTATGCCTGTTGGGCTCCTGTGTGTGGGGTGTGACAGGTGCTTCCTGGTGTTTCCGTGTGTGCTCTTTCTGTGCACATCATCTGCCGTGGTCACTCTCAGGCCCTTTGGCATTCTGGCCAGTCCCTGCCGGTGTGTTCCCCTGCATCCTTTGTGCCACTGCAGTTTCCCCCGTTTCTCCTTTGTCACTTGCTTACTTGCTCCATATTCAGTGTTGTGCTGCCCAGGGTGCTTTTGGACATCCCTGTTGTGCTGGTTCATCTCAGGTTGTGCCGTGCCACTTCTGTACGCTTCACAGTGGGGATGTGCACAGTGCATCTTGCAGTGCATCCTTCTGTGAAACCCACTGTCTGGGGATGGTGCATCTCATTTGCACTGGTGCATCTTATTTGCACCCAGTGCATCGGCTTTGTGAACCCTGCACTGTATCTTTTACACTTCAAACTATTGCATGTCCACTACATGTTTATCATCTCTTCCTCAGATAAAGTTGGCAAATCCATGCCATCATTTTCATTTTGTGCATATTTTGAGCAAATAAAAGTAGAGATTTGGTCAATTTCCAAAAAGATATGCTGGTTTCCTTTATATTTAATCTGGAGCTTTGCTGGGGAAGTGGCTGGAATTCTGCTCCCATTTCTAAACGCTTCTGTCTGTAGCCAAAAAAATCTCCTCTTCCTCTGTTGTGTAGTGAAAGAATAGTCAAGAAATACAGAGCATCTATATGATTTGTACATGAGGGAAGCTTTAATTCTGGACGTCCACATTATTAAATCACGATCTGTCTCAAAAGCTAGTGTTATAAGAATCGTAGACTTCTTTTCTGCATCAGAGTGTGGAGGGCTTCCTCTTTTTGATGGTGTTCTGCAGGCTCGAGATATAAAGAGAAGATTACCTCGGGTAGTTCAAATACATTTACAAAAATATCTTTAACCAGATCTCTTGTACTTTGAAAATCTTGTTCCAGAAGAGGAGGTAGACCCAGTAGTCTTAAATTCATGTATTTATGCTGGTTCTCTAAAATTTCCACTTTTCAAATCAATGTATAATTAATTAAATTAGCAGCTGTAGCTTCCACACGTTATTTTGTTTATAGTTTTTTCCATTTCTTTCTTCGTTTGCTCAACGTCCTTGGTTACCATCTCTATTTTCTCCCAGTTTATCTTAGTCTCTTTGTAAAAAGTCCACTTTTTCTGAAAGAGCATCCAATTTTCTGTCGAATGTCTCGTCCATCCAACAAGTTTGTCTAAAATCTCTCCAAGAGCACCTCTCATATACTTCTTCCCAACAGTGGGATCCATCTTCTTAGTAGGTAGTCTTCACAACTGTCACGGGCAACGTATCTTCAGGCCTCGGTGGTTCAACTTCGGAGGAGGAAATTGGTAAATTCTCATTTAATGGTAAAGATGTGGTCATTTTTACTACAGTAGTCTCAGGGGTCATAGGTTTGCTTGAGCGACTGATAATCTCTGTGTGTCCAGAAGAAACTCTGGTGGGCTCTTGCGGGCAGACAATCAGCGTTCATCTTCCAAGGCTGGAGCTATCCCCCCGGCTCTCTGAATGCCCTCATTGCCAGATTCCGCTCTGAAATATTTTTCAAGCAGTTTTATCTTTGGAGATGTAAACTCCTCGGATGAGGTGGAAGATAACACCTTCCTCTTATATGCCATGAATTTTAAGATCAAATATTCACTCTGAAAAATAATTTTTAGCTTTTGAAAAAAACACCAGCTTGGAGCTCTTCAAGAACTCTGCTTACTGCAGCCATATTAACTCCGCCCCCCTTCACAATGTAGTTTTGTATCAGATGTAACTGTAAACATGATTAAACATATTTTGTGTCAAGAAGTAAAACCCATAAACAAAGTTATCATCCAACCACATTGCAATCATATGATTAGTCCTTAATGATATAATAGTCTTTTTTACTTGTAATATTGTATCGGTGTATCAAGAAGTTTTTAATGTCAGTGACAGGAACATATACTGACATTAAAAAACATTTTGGCCCGGCCGGTGGCGCTGAGGGTTGGTAGCTGGACTTCCACACACCTACATCGCCGACAGCGGGTTCGAGGAGCGGACTCAGGTGGCGAGGGTCAGCAGGGGAGAGGATCGAGCGTCCCAATGGATGCTCTCTCTCAGGGTGGGAACCAAGAACGCCATGTCTTCATATCACCCCTCGCAGCCGTGGAAGCAACCACAATGAGGGATGGAGGCGGCTCCATTCACTGGAGTCGGGGGAACGCTAGGGCGCATGAGGGCTTGGCGTAGTCAGCATGCTGCCACTGGGATGTACGCCCCAGCGCACGACGCCTCAGAGGGCAGGGAAATCAGGAGAGAAACAGAAAAACCCTCTCGGCAGCCCTAGATGATAGCCTCTCGGGTACCATCTGGACCACCAAAAAGAGGGACAGACCCCACTGTGCAGGAAGGGAGAAGGAGGCACTCTAGGGGCAGATCCCACCGGAGGTGGAATGGAGGGATGAGAGGAAGGAAGGAGTGGGCTCCGAGAGTAGGGAAGGAGATAAAAGAAATAAAGTAAAAAAAAACATTTTGATACACCAAAATATATTACAAATACAAATAAACTATTATATCAGTAGAGAAGAGTAGTGTTTATCAGTAGAATCACAAGGGATATATTGGGAAGTGGGGAAAGCGTTCACGAGAGGGGCAAAAATTAGTTACACTGCCAAGGTTAAGAAAGAGCACAGTGAAAGGTTGGCAAAAATGGAACAACAAATCAAGGACCTCAAAAGGAAAGCCATTAGAAACGGAGGTGGAGAGGTAATGAGAGACCTCATGGTGGCTCAGGGGGCATTAAATTTAAGCCTCACTGAAGAGGCAAAATCCAAATTATTCTATGCTAGGCAAAGCCAGGTCCCTTGCTGGTGAGGTTAACGAAGGGTGGCAGGTCTACGGGGCGCACTGTAGCTGTTAAAGATCAGTTTGGCAAGCTGGTGCTTAAACGCCCCAAGATTCAGAAGTACTTCAAGGAGTTTTATGAAAAACTATATATGGTGGAGTGTATGGGGATGGGTCAACAGGTTGAGGCCTTTTTTAGCTGGGTGAATATCCTGACCCTTGATGAGGCTCAAAAGGAGGCACTGGGTGCTCCGATTGCGATGGAGGAGGTCGTGAAAGCAATTGGTAACATGCAGAATCGTAAAGAAGGGGGACCAGATGGCCTAGGAGCAGAATACTGCAAGGAGTTGTGACGGGAGTTGGTGGGGCCCCCGAGAGATTTGATGGAGCAGGATAGAGGTGACTTCCAAAGACGTGCTATGAAGCAAATACATGTGTCCTTCTGAAACCTGGCAAAGACAGCACTGAATGTGCCTCATACAGACCCATCTCCCTCCTGAACTATGATTGGAAAATCATGGCCAAGGTTCTGGCACTAAGACTTGAGAAAGTGCTTCCTCAAATTGTATATTCTGACCAAACAGGCTTTATCCAGGGCAGGTTATCCTATCATAATATGTGGCACCTGCTGAATGTCTCTTCTGCCACATCTCTACTTTTATTGTTAAGTTATCCTGTACCACTCTATATATATCATGTATATATTGCATATATTTTGTACATTGTATATTGTATGCTGCATATATTATGTTCTACATTGCTACATTCTTGTGTAACTTTTAGCATACCCTCTACTACTTTCTGTATTCCTTGTTATTTCTTGTTAAACATTGTGAACATACCCAGGTCCATCTTGTAAATGAGTTTTACTCAATGGTGTTTCACCTGGTAAAATAAAGATCGATTGATTAATTGATTGATTGATTCTGTGGTGGTGCTCTCGGGATCCTGGATGGGCGTGTGTGCTTTCCATGGATGCCGAGAAAGCCTTTGATAGGATTGATTGGAATTATTTGATACGGGTTCTGCGATCATTTGGGATGGGAGATGGGTTCAAGGAGCTGGTGAATATGCTCTACTGCAGCCCAATGGTGCGAGTGTTGGTGAACGGAGCACCATCTGAGGAGTTTTGGCTGTTTAGAGGCATGAGGCAGAGATATCCCCTCTCCCCTCTTTTATTTGCAATAGCCATAGAGCCTCTGGAAATCAAAATTAGGGACAGCCCACTGATTTATGGGATTCCAGGTAAGGGGGCAGGCAACACACAATAACTTTATACACTGATGACCTGTTATTGTTTGTAACTAGACCTGAGGAGTCAGTCACAGCCATGCTGCAGATAACTGACTCATTTGCCTCATTCTCGTGTTACAAGCTGAAACTCCATGAATCAGAGATTATGTTTTTGAACAAGGGGTCTGGGAATGTCATGAGCAATACTTGGGGCCGACGGAAGGTGGAGAATTCTTTCACCTATTTGGGGATATGGATTAGTCGGGAAGTGGGTAGCTTTTACAAGTTAAATTATACCCCAGTGTTTAAAACCATTTTGCGGGCTATGACTAGATGGAGAGCATTGCCAATTTCATGGCTAGGCAGGATAAATTTACTCAAAATGAACGTGCTACCAAGATTGCTGTATGCCATGCAAATGATACCAATTTGCCCAATGGTTAAAGATATTAAAAGGCTAGAACGTGGATTTTCTAACTTTATCTTGCAGGGGAAAAAGATGCGGATCAGCCTGACTAGGCCAAAAACTGCTAGAGAGAGGGGGGCTAGACTTCCCAGATATAAAAGGCTACTATCTTGTAATACAATATCGTTTTATACATAACTGGCTAAACAGGGGGCAGGCAGCCAGTTGGTTGAACCTGGAGGAAGAGGGGTGCCCAGAGTCAGTATCAGCATACTTGGCCAATGGGGCCTACAAAGCATATAGGCAGATGAGAGAACCTAATCCCTTAGTTTTGGGTGTTCTGGAGGCTTGGGAAACCATTAAATGGAGGAGAAGGGCTTAGGAGGAATACACTCTGCTGGTGCCAGTGGCATGTAACCCAGGTTTCTTACAAGGGTGGGAACACCCTTGGTTCCTTCTCTGGCAGGATAGGGGTACTAGATGTCTTGGAGACCTATATAACAAGGAAGGGATGTATGCATTTGAGGAAATACAGAGAGGTCTGGGGGAGCCACATTATCACCACTACAGATATATTCAGATAAAAATTACAATAGAGTGCTGGGCAGGATCTCCCTGGAAGGTTCTGTCCTGACCAGCCTGGAGAGGGAAATCTATGGAGCAAGAAAACAGGAGAAAGGACTGATTGGGAGGGCACCTCAGCAGGACAGAGCCTTTTTTTACAGATACATCAGGGAAAATTAGACAACAATGGGAAATAGATTTGAGGATGCAGATAACTGAAGAAAACTGGAGTCTAATTTTACGCTCGCATATGGGCCTACTAGTTTGCAACAAATACAAGGAATCCCAATACAAGTTCACACACAGACTGTACTACCCACCAAGTATGGGACATACATTTTTCCCCGGGATTTCACCAAATTGTGAGAGATGCAAGACAGCCTGTGGTACATATTTCCATTACTTTTGGGATTGCCCCAAACTGGCACTCTACTGGAGGTTGGTGGCCCAAGAGCTTACAGTTATAGGGGGAAGCAGAATTCTGGTTTTACCCTTATCGCTCCTATTTGGAGTAGTAAAAGAAGAGGATGAGGAGTGGGACCTGTACCCAAGATAAATATGAATTATGTTAGCTATGGCACATCAGGGGATCCAAAACACTTGTGTTTTGGGCACAACTCCCACAATCGAGCAATGGAAAAGGCTGGTTATACAGGTGCTTGCCACAGACCGGCTCACATATGTGTTGAAAGGCAAAGAGGAGAGTTTTTTTTGTCAGAATGATGGACTTGGAGGTTCCTAGACTCACTACCCCGGTGGAGGCAATGCTATTAAGGGAAAATGGAGGCAGTTAGGCTCCAGGTGGTGCAGTAATGGACACAAACCTGGAGATAATTTACTTTAAATAACAAACTTTCTCCCTTGGTCTGGGGACTTCATAAAGATCCTGAAAAAGCAGGAATACTGTATGAATACTTGTGTTCAGTATGCACAAAAGAGGAGGTACGGGAGGTGCCTAATCCAATTAACAGAAGCACTGTGGATATGGGGGGTCGATCCCAGTCCTCTCACCGAAGAAAGGGTTCTGAAAGAACTCCTAAAACTGAAGGTGGACAAAGCAATGGGGCCAGATGGAATTCACCTCAGAATTCTAAAAGAATTAAGCAGAGAACTAGTGACACCACTGACTACCCTTTTTAATAAATCATGGGAGGATGGTGTGGTACCTGAGGACTGGAGGAAGGCAGATGTGATTCCCTTCACAAAGTAGGACCAAGACAGAGGCAGGAAACTACAGACCTGTCAGTTTAACTCTGTAGGTAGGGAAAGTGATGGAATCACTTGAAGGAAAGAACTGTTGAGTACCTAGAGGCCAGTGGGGCTGGGACCCAAGGCAGCATGGGTTCAGAGCGGGAAGGTCATGTCAGATGAATCTAATTGATTTCTTTGAGTGGTGACCAAAGTAGTAGACCAGGGAGGGGCTGTGGACATAGCCTACCTAGACTTTAGCAAGGCATTTGACACAGTCCACACAAAAGATTAATAGTCAAATTAACCAGCCTGGGAGTGGGTCCCAGGGTGGTAGCCCTGAGTAAACTTGGCTGGATAACAGGACACAGAAGGTAATTTCAATGGAGTCCACTCTGAAGAAAAGAAATGTTACGTAGTGTATAAATTGCAAGGTTCGGTACTGGGTCAAGTCCTTTTAATGTTCTTTATAAGTGACATTAAAGGACTGGAAGGAAAAGTATGCCCTTGCAGATGACACAAAGATATGCAACAGGGTTGATACACAAGGAGGTGGAAAGGATGAGAAGGGACTTGGTGAGGTTGGAGGAATGGTCAGAAGTATGGCAGCTTGGATTCAATGCAAAGAAGTGCAAAATAATGCACCTGGGAAACAAAAACCAAGGGGAAGATTACACAATGGGGGGAGGTAGTAACAACAACAAAAAAAAAATGGAAAGGGGCATGGGGGTAATCATATCAGATGACCTTAAGGTTGGCAAGCAATGTGAGAAGGCAGTAGGGAGGGCTGGGTGGATATTGGGATGTATAGGGAGAGGCATCACCAGCAGAAAACAGGAAGTTGTTATCCCCCTGTACAGACAGTTGGTAAGACCCCATCTGGAGTACTGTGTCCAGTTCTGGAGGCCCCATCTCCGCAAGGACATAGACAGGATGGAGGCAGTTCAGAAGAGGCCAACTAAAATGGTACAGGGTCTGCAAGAGAAGCCATATGAGGAGAGACTAAAGGAGCTTAATATGTATACACTTGAGGAAAGGAGGGGGGGGGACGTGATAGAAACATTTAAGTACCTCAGTGGAATCAATAAAGTCCAAGAGGGTAGCATCTTTCAGAAAAAGAGATGTGCAAGAACAAGGGGACACAATTTGAAGATAGAGGGGGCATGGCTCAGGGGCAATGTGAGGAAGTATTTTTTCACAGAGAGGGTGGTGGATGCATGGAACAGCCTTCCTGAGGAGGTTATGGGGTCTAAAACTGTGGGAGAATTCAAGAATGCATGGGACAGACATAAGGCAATTTTTGTGAGGGGTAGGAAGAAATAGGCTGTTGGTTAAAAAGGATCTGCAGCTTATCCTCTAGGTAGGGAAATGGGCAGACTAGGTGGGCCAAGCGGTTCTTATCTGCCATCAAAGTCTATGTTTCTATGATGTGAAGCAAGATAATAGTCATAAGGGAACACTCTTAAAGACTAGGTTTGCCAGCCAAGGCACTTAGCTTCACCTGAGCTCTTTCCTTCTAGGTTGCTTGAAAGGACAGAGCAAAGAACCTTACCACAGCAAGGGAAAGGATTAAAACTTCTTTTGGCTAGGCAGATTTACTGTGTGTTGTTATTTTTATTTTGTACTCACAGGGATTGTTACTGTCTGTTGCTAACATTTTATTGCTTTTATTTTTCTGATTCAAATTGTTGTTGCTGGGTAAACCTTCTGCTGCATTATTACAAGGTGTGCTTACAGGTGATGTGCTAACAGATTACTGCAGTAATCTCCGGATTCAAATTGTCTTTTGCAAGGTATATCTTCTGTTACTGCTTTATTTTTCTCTGTAGCAAAGTGTTTCTTATAGGGTATATCTTCTGTGAAATTATTACAGGTGGTGCTTTACAGGTTTTACAGTTTTATCTATCATTAGGATAAGCTTTCAGGGTTACTGCATTTGTTGCTGACTGATAGTTTCTGCTCTTACCTCCTTGTTTCTTTCATCTGTGGTTCTTCTTTTTAGGCAGAGGAAAGGCCCAGCCACCTACCCCCATCCCCAACCACCCCACACTATACTCCTTTTATAGGGTAGTACAGTCGTGACATTTCCTGTGACAAAGCAGGAAGGGGCAGATCAGTGGGTTATCCACACAGTGACCTAATTTACCGGGGCACTAGTAATTTAACTTGTTATAACAAGTTATACAAAAACAAACATACAAAACACAAAATCAAACTTTTGCTTTAATTTTCTTCCTTCTAATTACTCTGACCAGATTATAAACTCAGCAGATTATCTGGAATGGATATCATTAACTGCAGGTACTGTGGAACACTTTTCAGAGGGGCAGTTTTACAGGATTTAGGACACTGTCCTACATGCTGGGCTATTGAAGATCTTAGAGCTCAGCTCCAGGCAGCATGGGCAAATATTGTGCACCTCAAATTTCATATTCAAGAGGAAATATATTATAAGAACCACCCGCCATTTCCCCAACATCCAACAGAAGCACTTCGACCACAGAGGGTAGTTGGTCTGGGAGGTTGGCAGGTGGTTAGAAGGGGCAAATCAGGTGCCCCATCACTCAGTGCTCTCCAACATATTGCCTCCTCAAACCATATAAAAACTACAAACAGGTATCTGCCTCTATCTCCAAAATCAAACAAAGGGGCAGAGGACACTGCAGCACAGGAGCTAGCACAATAAAACTCGCCCAAAACAGGAGCCAAAACAAAAAAAGCAAAAAGGAAATCCAAAAAACTTCTGATCATAGGAGACTCCATGATTTGGAGAGTTGATACCTATCTCCAGTCAGGGGTAATGGTCAGATGTCTCCCAGGTACATCAATGTGGAGAGACACTGGCCCCATTGCTAAAATTGTTTAGGAAGCAGGAGAAAACACTGACATCCTGGTGCACATAGGGACTAATGATCTCACCAGTTGGTCAGTTGTGGAGACCAAGGAACACCTGACCAGGCTGGGTGACAAACTATCATCCATTTCATCTGGCATCTCCTTCTCTGAGATCCTGCCAGTCTGGGAGAGGGGGGAAGATGGACAGAAGGTCAGAGAAGGGGAGATAGAGGAGCTAAATGTGTGACTCAAGGGCTGGTGCCAGGAAAAAGGACACAAATTTGTAAAGAACTGGCAACAGTTTTGGGAGTGAAAGTTCTTTAAATTTGGTGGACTGCATCTGACTAAGGAGGGAGTCAGTGCATTGGGGCAGAAGTTTGACGTCTTTGCAGAATATTTAAACTAGCAAATGGGGAGAGGGTGCAACACCCCATAAGTCGAATGGGAAGAACACCCTTCCCCCCTCAGCTAGTGGTCAAACAAGAGTTCAGCATGTTTGCAGTTCATTTGCATCACCAGGTAAGGAAAAAGGTCCAACTCCCCATACGACGCACAGGGCAAACGCCAGACCTCACCCAACAACTAATACACCGAAATCTGGCCAAATGAAAGTCATGTACACAAATGCTCGCAGTCTAGGAAACAAGATCTCAGACCTACAGGCAATAATGACAGAGGCTAAACAGGACATAGTAGCATTTAGCGAGACGTGGTTTACCAGTAACCACACTTGGGAGACTTCAGTACCTGGCTATGTACTGTTCAGAAGAGACCGAGGTTCAAGAAGGGGGGGGGAGTGAAGTGGCCCTGTATGTCAATGAAAATATCAAAGCTACAGAACTTCAGAATACACATAAGGAGTCAGAAGAACTGTGGGTCACCCTGGAAACAGGAAATGGGACAGCCATAAGAACTGGGGTTGTCTACAGACCCCCAGACCAGGGGGAGGGCATAGACACATTACTGTTAGAAGATATACAAAACATAACAGCTAAAGGGGAGGTTCTGATAATGGAAGACTTCAACATGCCAGACACAGATTGGTCAATACCAGCAGGAACATCTGCCAGAACTAGACACATGGTAGATTCCCTGCAGGGGAAGGGCCTCAAATAAGTGGTACAATAGCCCAAAAGAAACAGGGCTATCCTAGACCTAGTACTGACTAACAGGGAAAGGATCACAGATCTCCAGGTAGAAGGTCACCTGGGGGCCAGTGACCATCACATGGTATGGTTCAATTTGGCCACTACAACTAAATCATCTGATTCCAAGGCAAAAATATGGGACTTCAGAGGAGCTGACTTTGATAAGATGGCCAACAGAGTTAAGTTAGCCCTGGCAAAAAGAAATACAGGTGAGGGGTACAGGCAAAGTGGGCAAGCATTAAGGATGCAATACTTGAAGCAACATCCCATTGTGTTAGAGAGAAAAAGAAGTGCAAAAGAAGAAGGAAACCACTTTGGTTCTCAAAAACAGTAGCAGAAAAGGTCAGAGCCAAAAGGCTGGCCTTCAGAAAATAAAAGGGAACGCAGCGGGATGAAGATAGGGAGGCATACCAAACTTCCCTACGGAAAGCAGGGAAGGCAGTAAGGCAGGCAAAGGCCCAAACCGAGGAAACACTAGCACAAACAGTAAAAGAAGGTGACAAGACTTTCTATAGATACATTAGGGAAAGGAGAAAGTCCAGAGGGGGTATTGCTAAGATCAAAGGAGATAAGGGTGTGTGTGTGAGAGGAGGAGGACCATGTAAAAGCATCTATCCTAAATAGATACTTCTGCTCAGTATTTACTGAAGAGAAGGTAGGGCAGGGCCCACAGCTCAGCACCATGAACACGAGGGGGGGGTGAGGGAAGTGAGCACTGGTCCCTTCACAAAAGAAAGGGTCCTACAAGAGTTTGATAAGCTCAGGGTGGACAAGACAATTGGACCTGATGGCATACATCCCAGGGTACTAAAGGAGCTAAGGGTGGAACTAGCAGAGCCATTATCAGAACTGTTTAGTGAGTCTCTGAGCACAGGAGAGGTCCCAGAAGACTGGAGAAGGGCTCATGTGATCCCACTCCACAAGAGTGGTAGCAGGGAGGAGACAGGGAACTGCAGACCAGTCAGTCTTACCTCAGTAGTGGGCAAGATTATGGAGGCACTCCTTAAGGAAAGGATAGTGTAACACCTAGAATCCATAGCAGCACAGCTCCAAGACTGCATGGGTTTACAAAAGGAAGGTCCAGTCAAACTAATCTCATATATTTCTTTGACTGGGTAACCAGAGTGGTGGACCAAGGGGGAGCAGTTGATGTCACCTACCTTGACTTCAGCAAAATGTTCAATACTGTTCCACATAGAAGATTGATTAATAAGCTGGGTAGGCTTGGGGTGGGTCAGAAGTTGGTCATCTGGGTGGCAAACTGGTTGACAGGCAGAGAACAGAAAGTGGTGGTAAATGATATACAGTCAGAAGAGATGCAAGTCAAAAGTGGGGTACCTCAGGGATCAGTCCTGTGGCCAGTCCTCTTCAATATCTTCATCAGTGACATTGCAGATGGAGTGGAGGGTAAGGTTTGTCTGTTTCCAGATGACACCAAGCTCTGCAACAGAGTAGATGATCCACATGGGGTGGGCAGAATGAGAGGATATCTGGATAAACTAGCAAAACAGTCGGAAGAGTGGCAGTTGGGATTTAATGCAAAGAAATGCAAGATCATGCACATAAGGAAGAGAAACCCTGAAGCTACCTATAGGCTGGGAGGGGAGTTGCTGGGAGTCACAAGGGAAAAAAGAGACTTGGGCATCATCATCATAACCAATGACCTGAAATCATCCAAGCAGACCACTAAAACAGTAGGTAAGGCTATGGGGATGTTGGGGTGTATTAGTAGGGGTATCACAAGTCGGAAGAGGGAGGTAATAATCTCTCTTTACAAGACACTGGTTAGGCCCCATATGGAGTACTGCGTGCAGCACTGGAGGCCACACCTTCACAAGGACATTAACCAAATTGAGGCAGTCCAGAGAAGGGCAACCAAAATGGTGCAGGGACTGCATCAGAAAACATATGAGGACAGATTAACGGAGCTCAATATGTATACCCTAGAGCAAAGGAGGGAGAGAGGTGATATGATCGAAACATTCAAACATCTTAAGAGCATTAACAAGGTGAAAGAGTCTAACATGTTTCAATATAAGAAAAGTAGCAGGACAAGAGGACACAGCATGAGAGATTAGAGGGAGGCCAATTAAGGGGTAATGTGAGGAAGTTCTTTTTCACAGAAAGGGTGGTGGATGCATGGGACGTCCTACCTCAGGAAGTGGTGGATATGAATACAGTGCAGGGCTTCAAACAGGCATGGGATAGGCATAAGGGAGCAATACAGATGAGTATGAATAGATAGGCCACTGACAGAGCAAAAGCCGATGGCACATTTATAAGCTAGAAAAAGAAATGGGCAGACTGGATGGGCCTTGAGGTCTTTATCTGCTGTCAACTTCTATGTTTCTATGTTTCTATATGGTTCTGGCTTATTTGATGAATACAAAAAAAGCAGAATGAACTGTTTACTAATAACAAGGTACTGTGACTTCCATTTCTTAAGCTCTAGCTACATTCTGTGACTTCCATTTCTTAAGTTCTAGCTGCAGTACATTCAGAGCATAGGTACTGTGTCTGTTCCAGGATGTGTCTTGCTGCCAAACCGGGGTCACTGTGATTGCTCTGGGTCATGTGGGTCATAGGGGGTGAAGTAAGTTGGAGAGGGATCTGTTTTTCTAGGAGGGGCGACTGATTAAGTTGGCAGCTGAGAGAGAGAAGGTTTGTGGGCAGCAATGGGCAATTAGGAAGGTGAGACTTAGCAGAAAGGAACTGTTTAATCAAAAGTAGGGTACACTATAGAGGAGGGGGTTCACTTGAATGTCTATGGAATAGGAAGGAAGGAAAGGAGCTATGACTAACCACTGTGGGTATCTTGGGGGTTAAAACAGTAGAAGAAGATCAATGGAGTGGGTCAGGGAGGGACACACCAGAAGGGGGGTGCTCTAGTGGAGGCAGTTGGGGATAGCATTGGGGGTGCTCTAGTGGAGGTGGTTGGGAGCAGAGCAGAGGGGGTGGTACAGGGGGAAGCAGGATGCTAGGGGAGCCAACATGGGTAGAATCGTGGGATGCAGTGGATGTGGGGTGGCGGTTTGCATGAACTTATTGTGGAGGATGGGTGGGCGTCCAATCTGTAACAGGTTGAGGAGGCTGGAGGAGGAAGTGCTGTGGTTTGGTAGGGGGGTTGGTGAGGATGGAGGGGCATAAGGCAGGAGGATCTCACCTGGGAAATAACATGGGGTCCCTGCATGGGAGGTTCAGCAGCTCTAGGGAAGGGCGGGAGGGACTGAAGGAGCAGAACAAACAGGGATCTAACAGTAGGAGGGGCTACAGTCGGGGCCTAAGTACAGCCAGACAGGAAGGGCAGGAAATAGGTTTGATGTGCTGGCAACACTGGTGGAGGAGGAGGGGGTGCACGATCACCAGGAAGGGACAGGAGGGGGAAAGGGAGGGGAATCCTCAAGGGACAGGAGTCAGTCAGGAGAGGGGACAGGGGGAAGGGGAGAGAAGCACTGCTGATGGGAAGGATGGCAAGGGAAGAGCTGAGCGGGCTCAATGAGGAGGGGAGGGATGTGGAGGATGGGGACAGAGCAGTAAGGGGGGGACAGGACAGGGTCAGAAGGGGGAAGGGAAGAATTAGTGATGTGGCATGCTGTAGTAATGGGTATCATGGGAAAAGGGTAAGGGCAGACATAGGGATCGAGGAGGGGGTGCTAGTGCTGGGTGATTCCATACTAAAAGGGATCAGATGGGGCAGCAAGGGGGAAAGGCATAGTCAAATATAGGTGGAGGCCATATCAGGGCTAACAGCAGACAGGGTGGGGCAGGTGGTTCTTTAGTGCACA
This sequence comes from Neoceratodus forsteri, assembly GCA_016271365.2. Lineage (NCBI taxonomy): Eukaryota > Metazoa > Chordata > Ceratodontiformes > Ceratodontidae > Neoceratodus > Neoceratodus forsteri. The sequence goes on from CM057456.1 coordinate 1,669,418,182, forward strand.
CAAGGAGGGGCAGGAAGAAACCACATGTAGTGGAGCATGTGGGCACTAATGACCTGGCCGGGGAGACTGTGGAGGTAGAGAGGAGGAGGTTTGAGGAACTAGGAGGGCTATGTGAGGAAGTGGGGGAATCAGTGGCCTTCTCTGAGGTGCTCCCAGCACCCTGCGCAAGTACAGGAAGGAAGAAGAGAATTTTGGAGCTCAACATTTGGTTGGGGGAGTGGTGTCGGTCGAAGAGGTACAGAATAGTGGGGGACTGGGGCAGAACCTGGGACAATAAGGATTTATATGCAGGGGATAGGCTGCACTTCAGTGGGGAAGGGCAGGGGGTATTAAAGCAGAGGTTTGAGGGGTACATAACATCAAGGGTAGAGTTAAACTAGGTGGGGGTGGCGTGAGGACAGATGGTAGGCAGGAGTTCCCAGAAAGGGGCCGAGCATGCTACCCCTAGCTATTGGAAGGGGGGGAATTGGGGGCGCAGGGAGGGGTTAGGGAGGGAAAAACCATATGGGAGGGGAAGGCACAGGAAGGATGGTGGCCTCATTGATGCGAGAAGCTTAGGTAATAAATCAGCTGAGCACAGGCTCTTGGCTGTGGGAGGGTGGACATAGCGGCCATCACGGAAACATGGCCACCCAGAACCAGGACTGGGATTTGATGATTCCAGGCATAGGATATGCAGGAAGGACAGGGCTAAGGGGAAGGGGGGGTGGCAATCTACGTGAGGGAAGGGGTAAGGTGTATACGGGAGGAGGGGGAGGAGGGGGAGGAGGGCAGGACAGAGGCCCTATGGATGCAGTTTCAAGACTCCAAAACAAGGGAACTGAGGGTAGGGGTTGTGTACAGACCACCAGCTCAGGGGGATGACCTGGACAGAGAGTTGGCAGAGCAGATCAGAACGGTCTGTAGGAAGGGGAACACAGTAGCGGTGGAGGACTTTAACCTCCCCGGGGTGGATTGGAGCACCCCGACCACCACGAGTGTAAGGGAGCAGGTATTATTAGAGGCATTTCAGGACAGCTTCCTGGTGCAATTGGTCCACGAGTCAACAAGGGAGGGAAGGACTCTGGATCTGGTACTAACAAATGGGGATTCTGTAAGGGATCTGGGGGTAGAGGACCACCTGGCAGGGAGTGACCATCACTCAGTGTGGTTCACACTCAAGATGGGCAGATAACCCAGAGGTACAGGTACCAGGGTGATAGATTTTAAGGGGGTGGACTTTAAAAGGACAGGGGAAATTTTGGCTGGGCATCTGAAGGGAATTCAAGCAGGCATGGATGCTAACCAGAAATGGGGTATAATTAAAAAGGGACTAGCAGAGGCTGCTGAGACTTGTACCAGGACATGGAGCAAGAAAGGTAGGGCAAAGAAGCCAAGTTGGATGACTCGTGAGGTCATGGAAGGGGTGAGGGCCAAGAGAAAAGCATTCCAGAGACTCAAGAAATCAGGAGGGCAGGAGGACAGAGAAGAGTACACAAAGAAGTCCAGGGAGGTTACCAGGCTAGTCAAGGTGGCCAAGGCATCCAGGGAGCTGAGACTGGCACAGGGAATTAAGGATGGGAAAAGGACTTCTTCAGATACATTGGTGAGAGAAGGAGAAACAAAGACCAGATTGTGAGGATTAAGAATGATGGGGGGTGGGTGGAGGAGGGGAGGACCCAGCAGAGGCACTGCATGATTACTTCTGCTCTGTGTTCATGGAGGAAAAAGGGGGGCAGATACCACATGGGAGAGGAGTGGGCAGGGGGGAAGGGGTGACTGACATCAGGATTACAGAGAACAGGGTTCTGGAAGGACTAAGGGTACTGAGAGTGGACAAGGCACCGGGACCAGACAGCATTCATCCTAGGATGCTTAGGGAGTCAGAAATCCTGGCGGGACCACTGGTGGACCTGTTCAGTACATCGCTGGAAACAGGATGCATGCCACAAGATTGGAGGATGGTCCATGTGGTGCCCATTCATAAAAGTGGCCTAAAGGATGAACCAGGCAATTACAGACTGGTGAGCCTCACTTCAGTCATGGGGAAACTCATGGAAACAATCCTAAAAGAGAGGCTGGTGACCTTTCTGAAAGACAATGGTCTCCAAGACTGTCATTAACATGGGTTTGTCTCGGGCAGATCCTGCCAGATGAACCTAGTTGAGTTCTATGACTGGGTGACCAGGGAGCTGGACAAGGGCCATGCAGTGGACATTCTATATTTGGACTTCAGCAAGGCCTTTGATTCGGTGCCACATGGGAGACTGGGGGGAGCTGGAATACATAGGGGTGGGGACAAAAATGGTCAATTGGATCACCAACTGGCTGAGGGGTAGACAGCAAAGGGTGGTGGTGGGGGGGGAACTCTCATTGCAGAGGGACGTCATGAGCGGGGTGCTGCAGGGTTCAGTAGTGGGATCAGTACTGTTTGGGATATTCATAGCCGATATCTCACATGGGTTCCTAAGTAAGATCAGTCTGTTCGTGAACGATACCAAGATGGGGGCTGTGGTAGATGAGGTATCACATCAATTCCACGCAGTAAATACAGTGCGAGCAATTCAGCGCAGCATTTACAGCACTTAGCAATTACCACAAAGCATCCATTCCAGCTAAACACCGTAACACCGCATAACATCCACTACCACAACGGCATGTAGCATCTCTTCAGCATGATCACAAAACAGCAAAAGGATGCTATGCGGCGTCATGACAACCAGTCACTTGGGTTATGTGCCATCTCTTTACCTCAAACAGCAAAAAGTAAAAGAAAAATAAAGCGATTACAGATCCCAAATCCCATATCCACGGTTGGAGCCTCTTCCTGCTAACCTGAATCCATGGTTGGAGCCTCTCCCTGCTAACTTTTGCAGGTACTGAACACCGCTTCTTCTCCACTGTGAGATATACAGTTTTTTGTGTCAGAGGATGGCAACGGATTGCAATTATGTGGTGTTGATCTACTCTAGGACCTTATTATTTTACTGTCTTGTACAGGTCCCTTAAGGCAGTTAGACTAATGTTTGGTGTTTTCAGCGTATTGTAAAGTTACTTTTACTTTAAGGCAACTGGTATAAAGCTGGGTGTTTTCACCATGTTGTTGCAGTGCTCCTTAAGATGCTGCCATGTACTGCACTAAATCATGAACTAAATGTGAGTAGGAGGCACCTTTCAGATGGCATTCTACTCAGTGGCATGCATAGCTACTGTTAGCCTGTTAATCTGTTTCCTCCTCCTCACACCCGTATCATGGCTCCGCTCCTACGCGATGTACTGTACTTGTGCTGAATTTGTGCTATGCTATATTGCTTTGTGGTTTATTTACTGAGCTGCTATTAACCGCGATTATATTACATGCACAGAAATGACATGGAACCGGTAGATGACATGATGGAGGGGTGGAGGGGACTGCAGGAGGACCTGACCAAACTACAGGCGTGCTCTGAAACATGGCAGATGGGGTGCAATGCCAGGAAGTGCAAGGTCCTGCACTTCAGGACTAGGAACCAGGGGAGAAAATATCAGCTGGGAGGGGTAGATTTGGAATGCACCATGGAGGAGAAGGATCTAGGGGTGCTTAGTACAGGTAGTATGAACCACTCACCTCAGTGCAGGAAGGCGGCTGCAAAGGCAAACAAGATGCTGGGGTGCATAGTGAGGGGAATCTCCTCTAGGAACAGGGAGGTGATCCTTCCCTTGTACAGGTCACTGGTTAGGCCACACCTGGAATACTGCATGCAGTACTGGTGTCCATTCCTGAAGAAGGACATCAGATTGTTGAAGGGGGTGCAGCATAGGGCAACGAAGATGATCCAGAGACTGGAGGGAAAATCTTATAAGAAGAGGATGGGGGAGCTGAACATGTACTCCTTAGAGGAGAGGAGGGATAAGGGGGATATGATTGAAACCTTTAAATACTTAAAGGGAATAAACAAGACTAATACGGAGGAGATTTTCTGGATCCAAAGGGGGAGGGACACGAGGAAGGCATTGGCTGAGATTGAGGGAAGATTCAGAAGGGAAATAAGGAGACACTTTTTCATGGAAGGGTGGTAGACAAGTGGAATACTCTGCCCGAGGAGGCGGTATCCTGTAGAACAGTGGGCGGATTTAAGAAAGGGTGGGACAGAGTGAGGTGGGTTGTTGTGAGGAGGGAGGGAGGGTGGGGCAGCTGCAAGTTGAGGGGCTAGCTGCACAAACAAGCAGACTCAATAGATCATGAGGCCTGGTTCTGCTGGCATTTCGTATGTTCGTATGTTCACAACAATGTTCTACATTTGTTTTTCTTGATTATCTATGTTGTCCTTTTATTTTTTTATGTTTAACCTCATATGAGACTCTTATGGCTACAATGTGCTGTATAAATGGATAAGCAAAGGTAGACTAAAGATAGCATTGTACACTATTGTCTGCAATACTGTGGATTAGGGGTGGACTGAGCCCCATTTGGGCCCCGGACAAGAATGTTGTTTTGGACCCCTAATGAAATAGATGTGGGTGCTGATGCTGGCGTGAATATTTTAAACTATAGGTTGGGGGCCTGGGGGCTGTCTAGGCCCCCAGAAAAGTTTTAAAATTTGGTGCATTCTGGTGAATTTTGGAGGTAATTTCAAACAGAATTTGCTATACTGTTACTCCCTCCCCATGCCCAATAATAAAATCCCAGAGGGCAGTAATCCAGACCCCACAGAGAGGGAACATAATATAAAGACCTCATAGTCATAGTGAGGAACCACGCTATAGAGATCCTAGAGGAAGGGATGACACACAGCACATAGAGACAACACAAAACCCCAGAGGGCAGAACCCCAGGCAGAGATTCCAAAATATAAAGGCCCCCGATGGAGGGACCCCCAGACCCCACAAGGAGGGGACACTATGTAAAGATGCTAGAGGAATGAAATCCCAGACCCCAAGGAGAGGCATTACAAGGTAAAGGCCACAAAGTGAAGGACAACAATATATAGACAGGGTTGGACTGGGGTACAGATGGATCAACTGGAAGGTGGATATAGGGGCCCACCTAGAAAAGTCAACATGGGAAGGCCCAGGATGACACACATATCAATATTCCACATAAATCTGTTTCACTAGCTCTGTGCTTGCTTCTTACATTTACTTACAGTACCCCAAATATCCCATTAAATTAAAAAAACTAGATGATAAATGCAAAGCTTTTCATAGTTTAGAAGCTGACCAGGTACCCAAGGTGGAAGGGACCACCTGGAAATTTTCAGGTATCCAGGTGGGCCAGTCTGACTCTGTATAAAGACCATGGAGAATGGGGCACTACATAGAGGTGCATGGGCCACAGTATAAGGAGCCCAGAAATAGGGACCACAGACCCCATGGGAAAAAAAAAACACAGACCCACATTTAAACACCCCACAGAAAGGGGCCACAATATAAAGACACCCCTGAGTGGCACCAATTTAAAGACACCACAGAAAGAGACCACAGTATAAAGACCATCAAAGAATGGGACCACAATAACCACACTAACCACAATGTGTGATCTCTACCTCCCATTAAAAAAACACACAGAGGGATGACTACAATATAAAGAACACACAGAGAGGAACCACAAAATAATGACCGACCCCACAGAGAAGGATCACAAATAATATCCATGGACAGGGACCCCTGTTTAAAGACCCCAGAGAAAGAGAATATGATATGAAGCCATACACACATACACACACACACACACACACACACACACACACACACACACACACACAGAGCTTCAGTTGGTAAAATAAGGGGCAGTCCCCTGAAAAGTGGGGCAGTTGAGAGGTGTGAATGGGAACTTCAGATGCTTTGAGTAAGTGCACAATAAGCTTTCTTCCTTACAGCCCAGAATGCTGAACAGTTAAAGAGCATTGCTAATTCTTTGTTTGTAAAGGCATGAATGCTGCATACTAAGCAATGCCATAAAAAAGGAGCAATTTAACAAAGGCTGTATTGGATCCCCCCAAGATCATCAAAGTCTGCAGCTCAGATGCTAGAAAAACAGGACGGCTGAACTTCTGAAGCCAAACCCTGTGCCTTTATTGCTGTATAACAGAAGTGACCGCAGCTTTCCTAATGTGCCAAGAAAGTCAGAAGTGATGGAGAACAGTTTGAGCCTCCTTTAGACCCTGCCGGATGAATAGTATGAGTTTGAGCAAAATCTCAGCCATCCCGGGAGGTAACTAGAATCATTCAATTCCTCTCAAGTCTGTTTTCGGTCCTAAAAAGCAGAAGTGGGAGTTAGAAATCGATACCGTGCATCCAGTGCGTACCGACCAGTCAGGGGAGGAGTGAGATGCTCCATTACCTCGAGTCCTAGCCACAGCTGATTCCCAGAGGAGGAAGGGGTTGAGGCAGCAGATCTGAGGAGGAATAGTGGCCCTTCAGACTCTCCAGTCGGTCCCGGGGGAAGTTCAAGCGTCAATTCCCTTTGTACCCCAGCTAAGACTGGGAGGAGTGTCTGTAGTAAAAACCAATCCCAAGAAGCCAGTGTCTCTCACTCACCCCCTGCTCTGCTCTCATCCGGGTCTCGGCTGCACATCAACCCTCCAGACCAAGCAACTCATAGTGGACTGATGCATCCAGCAACCTTTTCAATTCTCAGGGATGAGATCAGCAGTGCAGATAACAATGAGCAGGGTAAGAAGGACAGGACCGGAACAGCTGACCGAGAGTAACGGGTAGTGTGGGAGTGAGAGGTCCAAAGACAGGAAGGTGGTGAGGGCTTTGGCTGAGCTGCACTGCTCTCTCTCTCTCTCTCTCTCTCTCTCTCTCTCTCTCTCTCTCACTCTGCCACTCATGACTGCACCATCTGCCTTCCTGTGTGTGTCTGTACCACCAAGCAAGAGACTTGATTTTAGTCTGGGTGGTGTGTCACTATGTGTAAGGCAACCACAGAGAGAAGAAAATCTTTGTGCCTGGTAGGCCCCTGATAGGCCAATTTGCCTCTCAGGCCTCCGGCCTGTGCCTGGTAGCCCGACTGGTCAGTCTGCGCTTGCTGTGGATATAGTCTGAGAATGGATTAACTCTTGTAACTGAATTTTCTGAAAATAATAAAGATGTTATACAAAAAAAGAATAGCCATTATCATTTTAATTTTATTTTTATATTTTGTCTTTAATTGCATTTGTATGGTGTTGTAATCTCCTAAAGATAGTGGAGAAAAGTGAATATGTGTAGTCAACTTATGAATCAAATGGTTGGTTGAAGAGAACTGACATATGTTTGCACTATTCCTAAATACTTATTTTTTTAATTTTGTACTGTTTTAATATGGATCCTCTACCTGATGAAGTCCACGATAGGGTGAAATGTGAATGTATTGGGGGATCTCTGTTTAATGGATGGATATTGAATAAAATACTGGAAATATTAACTTTGAACTGAGTGGCTGGTTTGGATACTGTCTGAGGTGTGGAGTTCGCAATACCAGCCCCTAAGTATACATACCTTTACCCAAGAGAAAGGGAACCCACCAAGTACTGGTTTACATGTTCTCTAGGGAAGTGGCGAGGTGATGAATGAAAAAAAGGTGGCATTCAGGAGGTATAAGGAAACAATGATGGAGGAAGACAGAGAGGTTACCAAGTAAAACAGAGGAAAGCAGAAACGATGCAAAGGGGGAGAGGCACAGACAGAGGAAAGGATAGCCAGTGGGGTAGCTAAAAAGGATAAGACTTTCTTCAGATACATAGGTGAGAAGAGAAAAGCAAGCAGAGGGATAGTGAGGATAAGGAGGCGGTGGGACAGACTGCACAGAAGAGGACCAAGAAAAAGCTGCCACCTTAAACAGGTGCTTCTGCTCAGTCTTCACAGTGGAGGTAGGGGGTACAGACCACCAGAGAGCGGCATATACAATGGGTGGTGGTGGGGCGAGATGAACACAAGTCCATTTTTAGAGGAAAGAGTCCTGAAGGAACTTCTAGCTCTGAAGGTAGACAAGGCTATGGGACAGGTAAGGATACATCCAAGAGTACTAAAGGAACTCAGGAGGTTGCTAGCTGCCCCTCTGGTGACCTTATTTAACAGTTCACTGGAAACAGGCATTGTTCCAGAGGCAAAAGGAGAGCAGATGTGGCCCCACTACATAAGAGCGGCAGCAGGGAGGAGGCTAGTGACTATAGGTTGGTCAGTCTCACTTCAGTGATGGGGAAACTAATGGAAACCTTGTTAACATAGAAACATAGAATTTGACGGCAGATAAGGACCACTTGGCCCACCTAGTTTGCCCATTTCCCTACCTGATAGATAAGCTGCAGATTCTAATTAATCAACAGCTTACCCCCACTAGAATTGCCTTATGTCTGTCCCATGCATTCTTGAATTCTCCCACTGTTCCTGACTCCACAACCTCCTCAGAAAGGTTGTTCCATGCATCCACAACTCTCTCTCTGTGAAAAATACTACATTACCTCTGAGCCGTTCCCCTCTATCTTCAAATTCAGCCCCTTGTTCTTGCACATCTCTTCTTCTGAAAGATACTAACCTCTTGTACTTTGTTAATTCCTTGAGATACTTGAAAGTTTCTATCATGTCCCCTCTCCTCCTTTCCTCAAGGGTATATATTAAACTGCTTTAGTCTCTCCTCATTTGTCTCTGGTGCAGACCCTGCACCATTTTGTTGCCCTCCTCTGAACAGCCTCCACTCTGTCTATGTCTCTGCGGAGATGGGGCTCCAGAATTGCAACAACAGTATTCCAGATGGGGTCTCACTAACTGTCTGTACAGAGGGATAACAACTTCTGTTTCACTGTTGATGCTCTCCCTATGCATCCCAGTATCCCCCAGCCCTCCTTACTGCCTTCTCAATTGCTTGCCCACCTTTAGGTCATCTGATATAAATACTCCTAGGTCTCTTTCAATTTTGTTGTTGTTATTAACTCACCCTCATTGTGTACTCTTCCCCTGGGTTTTTGTTGCCCAGATGCATTACCTTGCACTTCTTTGTATTGAATCTGAGCTGCCACATATTTGACCATTCTTCCAACCTTGCCAAGTCCCTTTTCATTCTTTCCACCCCACCTTGTGTATCAGCCCTGTTGCAGATATTTGTGTCATCTGCAAAGAGACATACCTCTCCAATGTCACTTATAAAGACATTAAAGAGGATTGGTCCCAGTACCGAACCCTGCAGTACCCCACTAGTTACCTTCCTTTCTTCACTGTGGACTCCATTTACTATTACCCGTTAAGGCTGGTAGAGTATATTAAATCCAGTGGGCTGCAGGACCCACAGGCAGCATGTAGTCACAGTGGGGGGGGGGTCATGCCAGATGAATCTGATTAATTTCTTTGACTGGTTGACAAGCGAAACAAATCAGCAGAGGACAGTGAGCATGGTCTACCCGGACATTAGCAAGGCCTTCAACACTGCCACACAGAAGACTGATAAAGAAATTGAGCAGCCTAGGGGTGGATGGGTGGGATCTAAAGTGGTGAGTTAGGATAGAAACTGGTTAATGGATAGGCATCAGAGGGTGGTAGTTAATAGCACTCACTTTAATGATGGGAGAGTGACCAGCAGGGTGATACAGGACTCAGTTCTGGGACCAGTCCTCTTTAATGCCTTCATAAGTGACATTGTAGAAGAAATGGAAGGGAAGGTATGCCTTTTTGAAGATGATACCAAAATCTGTAATAGGGTGGGTAATCAGTAAGGGGTAGAGAGAATGCACAGGGATCTTGGGAAACTCTAGGAGTCATCAAGAGCATGGCAGTTGGGGTTCAATGCGAAAAAGTGCAAAATTATGCCTCTAGAGCATAGGAACTCAGGAGCAGAGTATAGGATGGGGGAGGCACAAACACTCACTAAGCAAGAAAGTGTCCTTGGGGTTATCATAATTGATTACTTTGAAATGGCAGGACAGTGTGACTCAGTGCAAGCAGTGGGCAGGGTTAGTGGGATACTGGGCTGCATAGGGAGGGGTAACTCCAGCAGAAAGAAGGTGGTGTTGCTGCTGTATCACTCCTTGATGAGATGTCACCTGGAGTATTGTGTCCAGCTCTGGAGGGCACACACCAGAAGGGACATGGACAGCATGGAGGCAGTCTGGAGATCGGCAACTAAAACTGCGAAGAAGCTGCAGCAAAAGCCCTGCATGGAGATCTCAGCATGTACACCTTGGAAAAGAGGAAAGTGACAGGGGACATGATAGAATCCTAAGAGTACCTCAAAGGGGTGAACAGGGTACATGAGGAGAGTCTCTTTTAAACAGCACTAGGAATGGGGAGCATGCAATGAAGCTGGAGGGGGTAAGTTTAAGAGGGATATTAGGAAGTACTACTTCACCGCAATGGTGGTAGATGCCTGGATCAGACTGCCAGCAGAAGTGGTGGAGGTGAAAACAGAGGTGGGCTTCAAGCAGGCATGGGATAGACATAGGGGAATATCAGTAAACAGAAAGAGAGGAGGGTGGGTCTCTGGAGACCAGTTACGGTCTACTGAGCCAGACTGGGAGGGCCAAGTGGTCCTTTTCTGCTGGCAAAGTCTATGTTGCTATATTTCTATTCAGCTTGGAAATCTAATAGCACCCTATTCTCAGCAACTCAGCACTCCAACCACTTCTGTATTATTTTTGTGAAAGTACAGTATTGCCAAATTGTCAGTTAAACTGATGGGTTGGCACATTTTTGGGTTGTTTAACTCTTCCTTTTTTAAGTATAAGAACAATATTAATTCCTTTCATATTCTCAGGGATATAAGTTTGCTTCATGACCCTACTGAAAAAAAATTAACACTGTTGGAAAAAAATAATCAGAATAGAAGTCCTCCAACTTGGATCAGCCCTATACAACTCAGTTGGCATTTTGTCATTTCCGGGCACTTTCCCAAGCTTGGATGCTTGAATTGCATCAAAAGCCACAGTTTTGTCAATTTTAATTTTAGCTAAGGGTTTTCTTACATTTCTTTACTAAAGGATATAGACTCTTTTTAATCAAAGAACAAAGATTTATAATGCTCAATCCAAACTTCTGGATCAATAAAAGTTACCAGAGTTTTGTGAGAAGTACAGTACTCATACCTTCAGCCACCAACATCTGGTATTAATTACAATTATTTTCCTCAATGACTATCAATACTTCTTGCCAACATTAAGTAGCAGAAGGTTGCCTCTGTTCAATGAGAAATATTTTGAATTGATTTCATCAGAACTGGACAGGGGAAAGCCTGTGGATGTATTATTCTTGGACTTCAGCAAGGTGTTCGACTCTGTCCCCCACAATGGTCTGGTGGAGAAACTGACAGGGTTGGGAGAAGGCCCTTTGATGGTCAGATGGATTGAAAACTGGCTAGCTGGATGCACTCAGAGTGTAGTGGTCGGTGGGGAGCTCTCGAACCCTAGAGAGGTAGGTAGTGGAGTACTGCAGGGCTCGGTCCTGGGTCCAATCCTGTTTAATGCATACATTTTGGACATCAGGGAGGGTAAAGGGTGTGAAATGAGTCTCTTTGCTGATGACTCCAAGATGGGAGGAGTGGTTGAGGGGGAAGAGGGGAGATTGGCCCTGCAATGGGACCTGGACACCATGGAAAGGTGGGCTCATACATGGAAATTAAATTTCAATATCACCAAGTGCAAGGTGTTACATCTTGGGCAGGGAAACCCTAAACACACGTACACCCTGGGAGGGGAGGCGCTGGAGGCCTCAACAGGGGAAAAAGACCTAAGGGTCATGGTGGATGCATGTATGAATAACTCCGAGCAGTGCAGGAGAGCGGCTAGCAAAGCAAACAGGATGTTGCGATGCATCGTAAGGGGGATCACCTCTAGGAGCAGGGAAGTGATTCTGCCGCTGTACAATGGATTGGTTAGACCACACCTTGAGTACTGTGTACAGTACTGGAGACCACACTTGAAGAGGGACATATAGCTCCTGGAGAGGGTACAGAGGAGGGCAACTAAGATGATACGAGGACTAGGGGATTTGACGTATGAGGACAGACTTGAGGAGCTCTGCCTGTTTTCACTGGAGGAGAGACGGGGGGACATGATTGAGGTCTTCAAGTACCTCAAGGGAATAAATAGGGTAAACACGGAGGGGATCTTTAGACTAAAGCAGGGAGGTATCAACAGAGGGCATGGTTTGAAGTTTGAAGGTGGAAGGGTCAGAGTGGAAAAGAGGAGGAGGTTTTTCACTGAGAGGGTGGTGGATCCTTGGAACGTGTTGCCTGGTGAGCTGGTTCAGAGATCCACAGTGGAGGGCTTCAAGAGAGGGTGGGACAGACACAGAAAGCGGATGTATCAGATGATGGCCTGGCCCAGGGGGGTGGGGATGGATGATAGGGGTTTCTGGAACACAAGGGGGGGGAGGGCCTCGGTACCCAACTAGGGATCTGAGGTTCGAGCAGACTCGATAGACCCTAAGGCCTAATCTGCTGGCAATTGGTATGTTAGTATGATTTCAGGCTTTATTTAAGACTGACTAGATTTTCTCTAGTAGGGATTTTTTTTGTTCTCCTAATCAGACTGTTATATTCAATCTTAGGAGAAGGATAGAAGGCTTGCTGTGACTGCTGCTGTACTGAGAGGAGTCAGGCTACACAACTGGTCTAAGGATCAGGCTTCCAGATTGTATTTGTGTGGAATCCTCTTCCCTGACAACAGGAGATTTGGTCCAAAATGTTTAAAATTGTGAAGCATCTGAAGAAGAGAAGGGTCAGCTGCCCATGACTAAGGGTCAACAGAACCCAAGCTCCTTTGTTGGGGGCAGGCTGCAGCCCTTCTGTCTTCTTCAGTTGTGATTTGTGTCTCTTCAGGGTTACAACAGCTAGTGTAACACGGGATTACAATATGGATTTGTGCACTCACAGAACAAGATTTCTTTTTCCCGGAGTCAGTTTGGCTGATCTAACTGAAGGGATGAATTGTCAATATAAACTTTTGTTGGCTTATCTTGTTTCTCAGGCTCTGGAAGAATACCTTCAGAAGTTTTCACATAAGATAGGTCCAAGTGAAGACAGTCTCCTAGTTTTAGGAGATCATGTTGCAAAACTATTCCATAGACTTTGTCTACTTTGTACTCTGGGGAACTGTCATTCATGTTTCCAGTGTCAAACATCTCCAGAAAATGAGTGGTAATGGATCTGACTCTGGATCACTAGACCAGATCTGAGCGATAATGTCTATACTCCTTGGAAGAGGGGCTAAGGTTTCATCCCATCTGTGTTCCTAGTTCCAAAGTCATCAGTTTTTTTTTTCTGCCCAATCATGTTTTGTTAAAGTCTTCAGTACTTGTAATTCCTGAGTGCTTCTTTGAGACCTATTTTTCAAGCATCTGGCTCCCATCTTGGTCTCACCTTGATGCCAGAGTTTTTTTGCAAAAAGCATTGACAAGACTTGCAGCCTCCTTGAGGTCAAGAGGTCACTTTGTGTTCCCATTTTTTGGATGATTTCCCCCACTCAGGGCAACATGAAATCTGTTGACCAGAACCTCTGCTCTTTAGACAGTCAATCCTAGAGCACCTCAGTTGCATAGTACACATAGAGGAAAGTTTCCAACAGCCATCCCAGAGCCTGGAAGGCTTAAAAGCATTTTTTCTGGGGCAGGATTACTTTAATTCTCCTCTCTCCAACAAGGCAGAGACTCTCCAAGAAGGGGCCTGATGCTAAGAGCTCAGATGCACTGGTATCTTTAGACATTGGGGCTGATGGTGGCAGTAATGTTATTGGTCCATTCGGGCTCACCTCTATCTCAGGTTGTCTATCGATGCATCTCCACTTTATTTGGTTCCCGGCACTGGGACATTTTCAAAATCTGATCTGACTCCCCCCTGTAGGGGTCTTCTCTCTCTTTTTTTCCCATTGGAGATATTTCTTTTAACATGGGCCACTTTACTTGGTTGGGGCCCTTCTTCAGAATCAGTTGTTGTTCATGTATCTGGGAACTCAAAGGAGAAGATTTTCCACTTAAACTTCATAGAAATGAAGGTGTTTTGCTCTTGCTTTCCTCCATGTTATTGGAACAATTCATGTGCCACGTGGTAAAGGGATGCTCTGACAATTCAGTGACAGTCATGTACATAAACAATCAGGGGTGCTCAAGATACACGTTTGTGCTTTTGGCAGCACTAAGAGTGCTTCGCAGGGTGGCAGTAATTACATCTCTATCATCTGTTCTTCCTAGAGAGCTTAATGTACTGGCAGCTTGCTTCTGTTTCTGGTTTGTGCATCTTTGAGAGTACTCTTAACCCTGAAGGGTTTGCATTCATGTGGTGGCACCTCAGGGTACCACAGATCAATCTCCTGTTTTCAGAGAGAGGACATGTTCTTGGGTCCATCAGCCACTTCAAATGAGGGGCAGATTGTGGATGCATATCAGACATGGAAACCCAAGTGAATCAACCAGTTTTTCCCTATGAGCTTTAATTTCAATTGTACCAAGAAAAATTGCAGAGTCATGAAAATACTTCCTTCCAATATTATGAAAATGGCCTAGAAGGCCTTGGTTCTCAGATCTGTAAACCATTTGACTTAGGAAATGCTTAGGCTCACCCAAATCCAGAGAATCTGCAGTTTATTGCCTGGCTCTTGAAAGGAGGATGCTACTGAAGCTTGCTTATTCATTGAAGAAAGTGGACATGATCTTGTCCTCCAGGTAAATCTCTATACCCTCTGCATATTCCTTAAATGGGCTACAGGATGAGAGACAGCATGGGTTCATGTCAAGGAGATCTTGTCAAAGCAAACTGATCAGTTCTTTGACTGGGTAACGAAGGCAACAGACAAGGGCCAGGTGGTTGATATCTATATTTGGATTTCAGCAAGGCCTTTAACTCAGTGCCCCACAAGAGGTTGATCAGGAAATTGGAGGATGTAGGAGTGGGAAGCAAATTATCAAGGTGGGTAGTGAACTAGTTCAGCATTATGGCACAAAGGGTGGAAGCTGGGGGTTCTCAGACATGAGGGAAGTCACAAGTGGGGTGCTGCAGGCATCAGTGCTAGACTAATATATTCATTAATGACATCTGCCAGTCTGCCTGTTCTGGTGGTTGTTCATGTGAACATTAAAGATCTCATGGCACTTCTCGAAAAGAGTAAGGAAATTTTTATTGGAAAATAACAAAGCAAACAAAACACAGCACAGTTATACATTGTCACTGTGTAACATTCAGAATAAGATACTGTATAATGTACTGTAATTACAAGAAGAATAGCCTAGCTAAAAGAAAATACAGAAACAGAATGAGTAACTAAGGAAGGAAATTAATAGGGTTGGGGGAAGAGAACATTGTACATATAACAGAAGTAAGGGAATCAAATATGTTTGAGATGAACCAGTATAAACATAGAGAATACTGGATGGGCAACCATGCAAAACCAGTGTGTTATGCCACAGAGGGGTATGATTCCCTGTGACCTCGAGAGCAAAGCTCAAGAGGTCCTTGGGAATCATACCCCGAGGTGGCAGAATACACTGGTTCTGCATGGGGTTGCCCATCCTGTATTTTATATAGTGTATGGTGCCCCTCTAAACAGTTTTATATAATATGCGACTATCTAAATATATTTTTTTCATGTAAAAAGAAACTGCCGTCTCCCATTTAGAATTTCAGGAGCTACAGCTTGTTCCTATGGTGAGTTGTTTGGTTTCTAAGGGACTGAGCATCCCTATGTTAACAATGCACACTTCCAATGGTTGTTGCTCCTGTGTGGGAGGGATTTAGAGAAAAAGACATGGTGACCCGACCTCTCACTTAGCGAGCAAACTAACGAACCAGAGGGATAAACTTCTTTGCAAGTACTTCTAGTCAGATGATATCTGGTTGATCCTGCATTTTCAGATACAGTACATTTTCAGAACTGCACCCTTGTGAGAAAAAAAACCACTGCGGCCATTGTCAGTTGTAATATTACCGTGCAGCGGTTTTCGGTTTCAGCTTTCAAAGCATGGCTTGTTCTTTTCAATCTCAATGAATGGAATGTTGTTCTGCACATTCAGTCAGTACAGCATTCCATTTATTGTTTTCTGTTTGGTTGAACAGTGTTTCAGAACGGTGGAATTTCGAGCAACAATAGCATTCCACCATACACTATAAAATAATCCTCTCAAAGCAAAAATAAACACATGGCAAAGGACCAGAGGAAATAACATAAACCAACAACAATATCAGGAAGCAGGGATATTATAAAAAATACCTAAGAACATAACAAGAAGTGTTTAACCGTTTGCCATCATTTAGCGAGGACACTCGGCTGAAGCCATTTGCTATCTGCCCAATACATAGATTCCAATTCATGTACAATCATGCTTACTAAAGTCAATGAGGGGATGTCCTTCTACTGGAACAAATAAGCATAGTGAGACTGCCATAGGTAAAACTTGACCGTGGTCAGAATGAGCTGGAGAGTACCAGCATCATAAAGTTGAGCAGAGGGGGGACCCCACCATAATGTCATGAAAAGAAAGGGTAGACCAACTTGGGTCACCCCAGAAGTGTGCCAAAGCTATGCAAAAGGCCTGGGCATAAGGGCAGTCAAGCAAGAAATGAGTCATGGTTTCCAATATTTGGGTACAGCACTCCTGAGGACAGTGTGTTTCTTCCACCTTTTTATGTTTAGCATTGGCTTTCACGTTCAATTGATCATGACAGGATAACCAGAGGACATACCACATTTTAGGAGGGGTTCTAGCATCTGTCAGTGCTGAATGTATAGCCATGTAGGCCATCACAAGGATTCCAGGTAACAGGGCATCTCTTTAAAATTACTCTCCATTATGGCAGAATAGAGGCATTGTTTAACAAGGGTGTGAGTGCATGCTATCAACTTTTCATCTCTCACTTTGTTAGTCACCATTCTCATGTATGGTAAGGAATGGTGAACCAAGGAGGATGGGAAGATATTACGTTTCAGGACTGCAAAGCGGGTCCATCCAACACCGTACAAACGAACCCCACACCATGGTACCTGAGGCAAGGTATGCAGAAAATTATAGGTCAGAAAGTTGCAAAATGTAAACACAAGGGGATTAATCATATTCAGGCCACCCTTGTTAAGAGGAAGATACAAAATGTTATTTTTAATGGGATTATCTACTTCCCCAAACTTGGAAAAATAAGCAATAAAGGTGTACCTCCAGAGATTTGGGAATGGGGTAAACCATACTGAGATGTGTGAAAATCTGCAATACAAAAGTTTTCAAAATAGTAATTTGTTTTCTTTTTGGACTGTTGTCAAGATTTCCAGATCTGGATCTTAGCAGCACAAGAGATGAGCTTCTCCCAATTTACCAGTGCCATATCTCCAGGCTCAAATGTGACATCCAAGATTTTAAGAGGTGCTGAGGAGACAGCTATACCTCCAATATGAGTAGCAGCACCGTGTCAGAGAAAACAATTAGACCCTTACACTTCTGTAAATTCAACTTAGCAACAGAGAGAGGCATGAAGGAGTGAAAAACATCCAGGGTGAGGCACCCAGAAGGCACCTCCTTTAACAAATAAAGTGAGGTCATCCACATAGGTGGTTACTTTGACCTCCTGGGAACTGGTCGGAGAAGCGATACCCTGAATCTGTGTATGCATCTTTATTTTACAAAGTATAGAATCAATACAATATGTGTAAAGTTGGGAGCTAAGGGGGCACCCTTGATTTACCCCAGTTTGAAAGCAAATCCTGTGCCCACGATGTCCATTAACTAACGTATGAATAGTAGCCAAGGCACATAACATACATAGCCAAGAACAATATATGTTAGGGAGGCCATAATGGGTCAGGACTGCAAACAAATACTGATGTGACACCTTGTCAAATGTCTTTTCTTGATCTAGCATTAATATGAATCCAGCAGCCTCATTACAGTCTCCCAAACCCATTACTTCCTGAAGCAGAATCAAATTGTCAGCGATGTGACATCCCGGAATGGAACAGGTCTGTGAATGTGAGATGACAATTTCAGATATCAATGACAATCTGCCATTTAGGATAGGATATTCATTAAAATTTTGAAATCCGTGTTTAAAAGGTGTAAAGGTCTCCAATTATTTAAGTCCTCCTCTGGACCCTTTTTATAGAGAAGAATTTGGATAGCTTCCACAAAAGGTGTCGATATTGTGCCCTCCTGCAACAACATATTAAACACTACCACCAACATGTCAACCAATGTAGAATTGTGAGATTTAAAAAACTCAGTCTTAAGGCCATCTGGTCCCGATTCTCCATTAGTGCAGAGGTGAGAGATAACCTGAGGCACTTCAGCTGCTGTGATTGTTCTCATCCAGTCTTGCACCATGTGTGGAGGAATGGCAGGGACATGAGTGTAAAAAGGTGTCGGTGGGAATAAGAATAACCGAGGTCCCAAACATATGATGAAGATGGTCATGAACTAAAGTAGATATACTCCTCCCATCAGACTGCACCTTCCGCATCAAGGCTGCCAACCTGGAGAAATTCCTACATCAGACCCATGCCTTGCAACTTGCAAACGGATCCTTAAGCCCCTTAGACCCTTGCATGCCACATTTATGTTCAAAGAGAAGGGAGTGACTTCTGTCATATTGCAAGCACTTCATTTGCTCCTTAAGCCTCGCCACTAGGGAGCTATAATCCCCAGTACCAGAGTGCATTAAAGTCAGGGCTCCAGACAGTTGGAAACATAAAGTCAAATAATCATTATAAGCAGTCTTCGTTTTAGTGTGGGAGAATTTTTAAAACAACCTAGCAAGTGCTGTCTTCGTCTTGACCCACCAGATACCGAGGTTGTCGAACATACATGCCAGTGATTGTCTTGTTAAAAGCAGGTCAACTATCCTCTCTCGAAGAGTCATGTCTTTCAGAAGGGAATTGTTAAGACACCAATAACCTTTACCAGTGAGTAAAGTGGGCAGCTCACCAAATGTCCCACCAAGGAGCTGGTGGTCCAAAGGTCTCAATTGTAATAAGTTGGACTGCATGGGTGTGGAGATGGGAAGAGACAAATAAAAAAAAAATCTATCCTAGTAGCCAAGGAGTTTTGGTATTACGTGAAACCCCCCGTGGGATGGATGGTTCTAGAAGCGTCTACTACGGAAGTTTCTTTCAATAATTTGAGGAGCTAGGTAGTGTCACAAAACAACTTCGAAGTACAGGCACCCCTATCCAAGTGGGCAAGGCTACAGTTAGAGTCACACCCAAAAATCACATGTCTGGTCGTGTGTAAGTAAGGGTGTATCAACTTCAGGAGATCAACCCGAGCCTTCTTCATCTGAGCTGCATAAATATTTATGAAATGAAAGGGGATCCTTGATATTGGACATCTAGTAGCAGAACCCTGCCAGGGTTGATGTCTACTAATCTAGACACCTGAAAGAATGTGCATTTAAACAGAATACCCACACAATCACACAGATCCGGCTCAAAGGACCAAAATGAAGGGCCACAACACCATTGCTTCTGCACCTGTGACATGTCTGAAGACAATGGCATTCTAGTTTCCTGTAGGAAAAAGACATCAAACATTAAATCCTATAAGAGGGAGGAAAGGAGTGTAAGCCTGGTTACATCTTTAATGCTATTAGCTTTAAGCAAAGCAAGGTGCAATGTGGGAGCCATGATGTGGGATTAAAAAGAGAGAAACAACTATGGAGTACAGTCCTGTAAACAATCAGCAGTACTGCAGGTAACCATCTTTAGTTTCTTCTGCCGCTTTGTCCTTGGTTGAGCATGGACAACATCCCCCTTCATATCAGACGTAGTCTGGTGTTTGGAAGAGATGTGCAAGGAGGATTCAGAGACTTGACTAGCATCAAAGTACATATTGTCATCAACCAAACTTCATATTTGTTTTCCAAGGGAACAGGAGCATTCTTAGAGGAAAACTTTGGAGGAAGAAAACCAGATTTGTGGGAGCATAGTGATCTCTTTTGACTAACCACAGTCTTGTTGGGGGGGGGGCATATCAGTATCCCCAGATAGGACCAAAATTGAGGTATCCATGGCAGTGGCCTCAGGGGGAAGGACTTCTTCAGGTACATAAGGGAGAGAAGGAGTTGCAAGGACCAGATAGTGAGGATTAAAAAGGATGGGGAGTGGGTGGAGAAGGGGGCGGAACAGGCAGAAGCACCTAACAAGTACTTTGTTCCTTGTTCACAAAGGAGAAGGACAGGAAGCTACCTCAGGGGATTGGAAAGGTGGGCCAAGGGGGGAAGGTGTGAAGGATGGGGCAATTACAGAGGCAGAGTGTTGGAGGGTCTGAGGGCAGTAAGGGTGGATAAGGCACCAGGACCAGATGGCATTCACCCCAGGGTGTTGAAAGAGCTGGTGGAGGTCTTAGAGGGGCCGCTTGCAGACTTGTTCAATACCTCCCTGGACACAGGATGTGTACCACAGGATTGGAGGATGGCTCATGTGGTACCCCTCCACAAAAGTGGCCCAAAGGATGAACCAGACAATTACAGACCTATAAGCCTCACATCCGTTGTAGGGAAACTTATGGAAACGATCCTGAAAGAGAGGCTGGTGACTTTTTTGGAGGACAATGGACTCCAGGATGATCATTAGCATGGGTTCACCTCAGGTAGATCCTGCCGGATTAACCTGGTAGAGTTCTACGACTGGGTAATGAGGGAACTGGATTAAGGCCATGCAGTGGATGTACTGTACTTGGACTTCAGCAAGGCCTTTGATTTAGTGCCTTATGGGTGGCTGGGTGGGAAGTTGGAATATGAGAGGGTAGGGACAAAGTTGGTAAACTGGATCATGAACTGGCTGAAAGGGAGGCAGCAATGGGTGGTGGTGGGTAGGGAACTCCCATCCCCAAGGGCAGTGATGAGTGGGGTGCCGCAGGGCTCAGTTCTGGGACCGGTGCTGTTTGGTATTTTCATTGCGGATATCTCACACAGCATAAGGAGCAAGATCAGTCTGTTCACAGACAATACAAAGATAGGGGAGGTGGTGGATGATGTAGAGGGGTGGCAGGGGCTACAGGAGGACCCAACCAGACTGGAGGAGTGGTTGGATAAGTGGTATTTGGGCTTCAGTGTCAAGAAGTGCAAGGTTATGCACTTCGGAGCAAGGAACTTGGAGAAGGGCTACCAGTTGGGAGGGATCCGGTTAGGGGTCACAGAGGAGGAGAAGGATCTAGGAGTGGTTGTTACAGGAAGCATGAACAACTCAGCTCAGTGCAGGAAGGTGGCAGCTAAAGCCAACAAGATGCTGGGGTGTATAGTGAAGGGAATCCCATCCTGAAATAGCGAGGTGATCCTGCCACTCTACATGTCACTTGTCAGGCCACACTTGGAGTACTGCATGCAGTTCTGGCATCCTTTTCTGAAGAAGGATATTAGATTACTGGAGGGGTGCAGTGCAGGGCAACTAAGATGATTCAGGGGCTGGAGGGCAAAACTTACAAGGACAGGTTGACTGAGTTGAATTTGTACACCCTGGAGGAGAGAAGGGAGCGGGGGATATGATTGAGACCTTCAAATACTTGAAGGGGATTAACAAAACAGGTGTAGAAGGGGTATTTAAGCTGAGGAAGGGGTGGGACACGGAAGGGCATGGACTCAGACTGGGGGGTGGAAGATATCGGAGGGAGATGAGGAGACATTTTTTTTCATGGAGAGGGTGGTGGCAAAATGGAACACCCTACTCGAGCAGGTGGTATCCTGTAAGACGGTGGGCAATTTCAAAAGGGGTTGAGACAGGGTGCAAGGGGGGGGTTAAGGTGAGGGGGGAGAGGGGGTGGGGCAGCTGCAATATAAGAGTGCTAGCTGTGCATTCAAGCAAACTTGATAGATCATGAGGCCTGTTTCTGCTGGCAGTTTTGTATGTTCATAGGAGGTGAAGACAGGGCCCCTGTTGTGTCCTCCTGGAGACTTGCAGGACCAGGAACAAAGGGAAACTGAGGGAACACTATGAGAAGAGTCAGAACCTGGCAAGCAGGGATCCTAACAGGATCAGGAAGAGGGTCAGGATCCTCATGTTGCTTCTGTTGTGAAGTTCTGTGAGCCTTATCCAGAAGACTGTCATGAGGATTCACTTCTTCCTGGTTGTGCGATACCCATTTGCAGGTCCTGAAGGAGTGACCAGCATCTTCACATAAATTACAGCAGAGGGCATTAGTACATTGGGCACGCACATGACCTAAAGTGAAACAGAGCATGCAACAAAGCTTGTCACAACAGTCACATGCATTGCTGAGGTGTTCATCAGAGCTGCATTTAAAACATGTTTTAGGCTGACCTGGGTAGAAACATTGCCTATGATCCCTAACCAGGAAAAAAACATTCAGGTGGTGCTGCAGACCTGAAACAGAGTGCCTAAGCTTCACATTAAAGCAGCAATGCCCTGTCCAGAAATGCTCCATGTTTAGAATTGGATCTGGGTCACCAAGAATGTCACAGCATTGAGATAACCAGTAATGAATGTCCTGTATTCATTCACATATCTGGACTGACTAGTACGGTATGGGCTGCACGCCCATTGGCTCATGCTCTGAACCAATGGACGTGGCAGCCTCACCCAGCTGTCGTCGGCAGGTGGCGGGCGGCAGGCGGGTGGGGTGCTGCCGCCGGGGCTGACGGGAGCGGGGGTAGGTCTGGACGGGGGTGGGGCCAGATCAACAGGGATTTTGGATGTGGGGAGGAATGCCACCGCGATCGGTTCACTCGTGGTCCAGTGGACCACCAGGGATATTGGACATTGGGGGTCTTCTGCCCACGATCGGGCTACTCGGGGTGGGGTACACTTCTGCCCCGATCGGGCTACTCGGGGTGGGGTACACTTCTGCCCGCGATCGGGCATGGGGGCACCGCCAGAGCAGGGATGACAGTCGAGGCCACCCACAGGTGGCAGCTGCCGCGCTGGCGCCTCTGCAATGCGGCAGCTCACCTGTGGGTGGCTCTCGACCTGTTCCTTTTTTTTTCAGCTCAACTTTGTGCAGGCGCAGGTAGGGGTTGCGCCTGCATAACTCTCCATGGCCCAGGCTAAATATTGGGCTGTGCAGTTTATGCATGGGCACGCCCCCCCACCTGTGCCTGCATACATTACTGATGCGCCCCGGTGCATTGGGATTTGTGCAGGCGCACTTTTCCCTTTTAAATATTGCACCAGGGCACATCAGTGGGTTGTGCATGGCGCAACACTGTTGTACCATGCGCAATCCTTTTGAATATCTGGGCCCTAGTGTTTTTGTTAACTTTAAAGGTACAGTAACAGTATTCCATTTGGATAAATAATCTGACATGATATTACACAACCAATTTTTTGCCGGTGAAACCATAGTCTGATAAGCTATCTTCAGTGATCCATTCCAAAATAATGAATGGAAAAAGATAATGGGGTTTACCATCTCTAAACCCCCTTTATTCCTTGGTAAATATGTATAGACTCTCTTTATAGGGTTGAATATGCTGCCCCACACCATCTAAAAAAAATACTCAAAAGTCTGGTTTCATACACCTGAGGCACAGGAAACACCATTCCCACATACAATAGTGTAGAAATCAAGAACTGTTTAATAACATAGACTCTTTTTAGTTTAGACCATCGCCACCTCTTCCATCTTTATACTTTAGTGTCATATTTTTTAAGACTTTCCTCCCAATTCAATTGAGCCAAATCACCTGGGTCATAGGTTATCCCCAACATTTTAAAAGGGTCATTCAAAATGTGGATCCCTGCTACCTGGCTAATCTGGGGATCCTGGGGCTCTAGCCTTAAACCTTTGCATTTTTGCATTTTTCCATATTTAAGGAGGATCCAGACACCTTTGCATACCCTTGCATATCACTTAACACACTAGTGGCACTAAATTCATCTTTAACAAAAGCATATGAATCAGCGTATGCCACTAATTTAAGTTCCTCACTATCAGCTGGATCTATGATCCATATAATAGGGTTTTGTGAAATGATCCTAATAAAGCAAAATCCAAAGCAAACACATTGAGTAGGGGGCTCAGAGGGCACCCCTGCTTCACTCCAACTCGTACTTTAATGTTGTTCCCTTCTCTCTCTCCTGGACTAGCGGTGTAATTTCAGCATTACCACATTACAATCTAAGCCAGAATACAAATTTGAGGGAGACCCCATAATGCTCTAATACCTTGAATAAATACTGATGACTAACTCCGGCGAACGCCTTTCTTTGATCCAAGGTATCCTTTTGTAGCTGTTTTTGTGCAAAATTCCATGGCATCTCTAATGACAGTTAAGTTCTCCTGTATCTTCCTGCCAGGCACAGAGCAGGTTTGGACCGGATGAATCAGGTCCCCAGCCACTACACTTAAACGTTTTTGTAAAACAGTAGATAAAATCTTAAAATCCGAATTAAGGATACATATAGGTCTTCAATTTGTTAACAGTCTATCTCCTGCTTTATGCAAGAAATAAATTAAACCTTTGGAAAAAGACAGGGGGATGCCCACGTGTTATCAGACCAAAATTGTACAGTTTGGCCATTCTCCATATCATAACTTCCTGAAATTCCTTATAAAACTCATTTAGGATCCCATCCCTGCCTGGGGATACTCCAGTTTTCAGGGAGCCTATCACCACAGAAATTTCATCTTTAGTTACTGGGCTTAATAGTGCTTGCTTTACCTGTCTGGATAACACTGTAGATGGATGTCACTAAAAAAGGAATCCAAATCTTCTGTCTGAACCGAATGTTCAACACTAAAACTCTACAGATGAGCCTCCCTTTTCCCAGCTGTAGAGGTAATCAGAGTCCCGTCAGGTGCCATTAAGCTAGTAATTTATGAGTTATGAAATCTCTCCTTGCAGGCTTCGCTGGAAACTGCATATGGAGTTTTCTGAGTACCATAAGGCATTGTAGCTTGTAGCGTAAAAGATCTATCACATTGAAAATTCCTCATGTCTTGTTTAATTTTATTAATCTGGACAGTCAAGTCCAACCTTGAGATGTGTGCTGCTGAATAGAGCCAATGTAGTTACATATGTAACTGTAAATATTGAAAAAAAATGCTGTTGTACCCTTGTTTTCCCATATGATGTCATTCAGTCCTTAATGTCCTGTTTTGTGTCTGTCCACCATAAACCCATGTCCTCACAAAGTTCTAAAACAGAAACCCTGGCTATAAGTACCATTAACAAATTCAGTATCACCTCTGGTTCTTTTAACAGAAGGGTATTCATTCTCCATCTAGAATGATGACTAGCCTGACTACTATTTACACTAAGAACTGCTTTGGCCATTAAGTGGTCCAAACTTTCCACTGGGATGGTTCTAGCCTGATGTATGTGTAGACAATTTGGAACAAAGAGATAATCAATTTTGGTCATTAAGGTGTTCCTAACATAGGTATAAGCAATCTTTGGCTGTGCCACCTTTGAGCAATCATAGACTCCGGCTATGTCTATGAATTTCCTAAATGCACGGGAATCACAAAAAAATGTTTTCCCTTTAGTCGGTCTATCTCCACAACCCAGGGTGCAATTGAAATCTCCGACCATATAAATATTTTTGAAGTTGCTAAAAATGATTGTAATTGCAGAAACAAAGCAACTCTGTCTGCCTTTTGCTGAGGCCCATAAACATTTATAAACCTACTAGGAGCTTTATGCCAAATACCATCAATAATCAATACCCTCCCAGGAATTAAATCAACAAGCTTCTGTTAATGTGAAATTATGACCTGTGAACAAAATGCCCACCCCGTCCACCCTATCTAGCCCAAAGGACTAGTAGGAGGGACCCAACACCCAGTTATTTTGTAAAGTATCCATCCGAGTTTTTTTGCACGAAAATTATGTCTAGCTTGCAGTCATGCAGCAAAGTGAATAAAGCAGATCTTCTTTGCCCAATTTTCGGACTACGGGCATTGAGGGTCGCTAGACTGAAAATGTCCCATTATTAGTACAAATTAGGGAAGGGAAGTCATATCCTTTTTTTTTCTGTCTTTTTTTTTTCTACCCAGTGGTAGAAAAACCTGTGGCAATTCCTCCAACTCTTGAGCTCCAGAAGTAGAGGAGGTGTCTGAAACAAGATCCTCGGGATTTAATTCTTCCTGAGACTGAGATGCTAGCACCTCACATTGATTATCAGTTGCAACTGCCCCACCTGGAAGTGACTGTTTAGTAATCTGGGCACTTCTCCATCTAATAAGGAGCATTGACCAAGTAGTGGGGGGGGCATGGGATCACTAGTTGCACTAGGATCGCCTGAGAGTGGGGGCACTTCACTAGGCAGTGACTTTGTACTTGTGCCCGATGGTACCTCTATATCCACCAGAGAAACAACTCTCTCGGGGGGGGGGTGGCTCCTGCACCACTGTTGTGGGAGGCCCAACCCCAGTTTCCTGAGACTGTGCCAGAAACGCTCTTCCTCTTGCTCAGCAGCACGATGCCCACGTTACTGTGCAGTTTTGATAAAATCATCAGGGTTCACAGTGTGTCTTTTATTTTGTGCTGCCCATGGACAGTCTCTAAACATATGCCCATGTTTTTCACACAAATTGCACTTTGTGTGGTCTGGGCACTGCATATGGATATGGTCAAACACTCCACAGATCCCACAAGGAAGTCTATCATACACATTGGACATGCGGGTTCTAGCCCCACATTGGTAGCAGGTTTTGGATTGGTCCAAGAAGAAGCACACACCCCTACCCCTGCCTAGAAATAAAACTGTTAGGGATATGCAAAATCCCCTCTGGAGATGGTCTCAGCCTGATTTTAAACCTCCATACCCCTCCCACAAATGTTCAGAGTCAATGATTGCCTCGGGGGGGGGGGGAGGCCCATCACCTCATATTTTTGCTGTAACCAATGCACTATATCTGCAACATGTACACTTTCATTGCGAAACATAACCGTGATGGTTTTGATCAGAGGTTTCGTTAATGGGATAGCTATGAATGGGGTTCCTGCAGGGGAAAATTTAACTTGATTATAGAGTGTCCAAAACTTCTCCAAACTGTGCTGCTGGCGAAAGCTTATATCAAAAGTGTCCTCCCCTGATACATAGCTCAGGGCATAGATCTCTGAGGCCATGAATCCCATGCCATCTTTCAACAGATTTCTTCCCACATAGATTCTATCAGGACGGGGGTCTAAACTCTCTTTGTATCGCAGATGCACTGCGTTCCTTCTGGGGAGCAGCTCAGCTCTGTTGAACAATTCCAAAAATCTTGGCCGGGGGGGGTAGGCCCAGGACCTGAACACCCTGAAGCACCACTCACAGCACTCAAACTAGATGCCTCGGATCCCCTGGTACTGGGAGGGTGGATGGGCCCTCAGATCATTCACCTACACCGGCTTACTTCCAACCGGAATGTCTGTATCTGCCTCAGGCAGTTGTGGAGTTGAACATAATATTCCAGTGTTCTTTCTCTGAGGGACAGTATTGTTTAGTAGCCCTTCACCTGTATCTTGCCCCCCCATTTGTATGCAGCCGTTAGGTGGAACCACATCTGAAGCTGCGGTTGTGGCTCCCACCTCGGCAATTAATACAGTCTCTTTATTATTCTCCCCATTTAAAACAGTTCCTGTCTGTATTTGCTTTGCCTCCCCCCATTCCTCAGCATACTGCCCTGAATCAACCACAGTCTTGGGTACAGTTCGCTATTTTGGAGAACTTAAAGAGCAGCTTCTATGTTTATGTGAAGCCCTCCTCTGACACATACAATACAACTGACCTTGCCAGGAGTCATTTTCTGTACATCTTTCCTTTGAAAACTGTCATTTAAAGTTGTATCCCTTGTAATAGCCTTAGACCCAACAGCAAAAAACGGATCGACCTCAGCCACACCTCCCACGCTTAGCTTCAAGAAGCTCAACGCAGCCTCATTTATGATGAAATTAAACGAAGGCTGTATGTAATTCCCATTGACTTGAATGAGTGCAATTTTTCCAAAGGTTTTATATTTATCAAGTCAGATTTTAAGAAATCAGTCGACTACACTCTACAGGGACCCTGTTAGTCGAGCAATCGCTTTGATTTCTTAAAATCCTGACATTAAATTTGTATAAAAAATCACCCCCATTTAAGTCAATGGGACGAGCACACACAGCCTTCATTTAGCGACATCACAAAACGGGGTTGCGTAGGCTGGTGTGGAGGCATGGCCGAGTTGCTCCATTTTTTGCTAGTGGGTCTGGGAATAAATTTACGAGGGATATAACTTTTTTAAATGACAGTCCCCAAAGAAATAACATATGGAAAATGACTCCTGGCAAGGTCAGTTGTATTATATGTGTCAGTGAGGGGGCTAGTCAAGAGCTGCTCTTTAATAAAACATTGTGCTCACCCATTGTAGTGCTAGTAGCAACTGAATCCTGTAATTGTCCAACTCCCAGTGTCCCACATGCTATGTCTGGGACCTGTGTCGCACTCTAGTCCAAATTCGGCAGCCAGTTTCCATTTGCCGATTGTACCTACCCGGCTTCCCTCGGAGCTTTTCCTGGCAACCAGTGTTCAGCCTCTTGACTTTGCTCAGGTAAGTGAAAAGCTGCCTGCATCGGAACTGCAGCTGTAGAACAGGAGTCTCACTATGCACTTCCTTCTGTCCCGTAGTAACTGCCACAGGTTTGTCAGTGGTCTCCACGGGGTGTAAATGTATATCATGTACACTGATGATACTGTTTTGTACAGTTCCGGCAAAACCCCTGCTACTGCCGGCCTGGTGGCACTGAGGTTTGAGGGGCTGGATGCCACACCTCACTCCACACTGGCGATCCGGGTTCGGGAGAGGACTCGGGCTGCCAACGGGTCGGCCGGGGGGAGATAGGCTGGAGCATCCCACAACAGCTCGCCTACTCCGGGGAGGGTTGAGGCCACAGCCCGCACATTTGCCTGACTCCGAGTGGAGGCTCAGAGTACTGCAAGCCTCTAGTGGTCGGTGCTCTGTGCCTTGACGTCTGGGGTCTCACACTGTAGGGGAGGGAGAAAGAGGCAAAATAGCCTGCCATTGCCGGGAAGACGGAGCCCTGGAGACGTGCCCTCAAACGTGCCTTCACTTGCCCACTGGCCCCAGACCGAGGAAACATAAGGTATGGGGTAACAGGGGCTCTGCCCCATCCCCACATGCGGGGTAAACCATAGCACCATGAGGTTCCTGGGGTCATTCGGGTAGGGTGGATGGCAGAGGGATGTCTGACTAGGAGCTCCCGATGGGTCGGAGATGGCAGGCTGGGGACAAGTGGAATAAACAGAGATTTCAAAAAAAAAAAAAACCTGCTGCTGCTGCTGTGCAAACCAGCTTACAGCATGACTTCAACCAAGTTCAGCTCTGATTTGCTTCTCAGCAGCTTTTTCTAAATGCCAAGAAGACAGTCTCAATGACCTTTGGCACCAGGCAGAGACTCTCTAGGCTCCCAGCCCTACCCACCTTCCACACCCTTGATGGGACCATCTTGGAGGATACCTTCTCATTTTGATATCTGGGAGTTTGGCTGGACCAGCACCTCACCTTCTCTATACATATCAATGCTATCCTGAAGAAACTGCGCCCCAAGCTTGGTGCTCTGTAAAGGAATCATAGTTGCATCCTGCTGACTGCGAGGCACGAAATTGTCCAGAAGATGATACTCCCCATCTTTGACTACTGTGACGTAGTCTATGGTGCTGCTCCCAAATCTTCCCTGACCAAGTTGGATACTCTCTTTAACTCCTTTTACCGCTTTTCTATCGACTTCCCTTCCCGTTCCCCCCACTGTGAACTCTATCGCTCTCTAACCTTCCTTCCGCTATCTCACAGATGCATCTCTCACTGTGCCAAACTAATCTTCAAATTCTGGTTCGGGGGGCTCCCCTCCTATCTCTCATCCTCTCTGTCCACTCCACCTCCCCCCACCCACTCTCTCAGATCAAATGACGCCCGCACCTTGACGGTCCCTCGCCGCTCCACCCTCATCGGTCAGACTGGTTTCACCATCGCTTCCTAAAATCTGGAATTCCTCCCTCCTGCAATATGACACCTCCTCCAACTACCCCCTTACTTCTACCCTACACAATTACCTTTCCCTCAGCTGTTCCTGCTTTAACCCACCCTAATACCTGTCCCCAGTTTCTGCCTTCCTACCATGAACCCCCCTGGCAGGGTTCTCAACATCCTGAAGGGGGAAATCAGGAAATGGCTACCCCTTCTCCACATATTCAGTTCTTGCCTCTCCCCCCTCTCTTCTCCACCTGCCCTTCTGGGTTACCAGTGTGCATGTCCTAACCCCATCCTTGTTACTCCAACAGCACTTGTGTACTACCTCGAGCCTGCTCCTGGTACACTCATGCACTATAAATGTTTCTATAGCATTATTACTGTTTTGTATGTTCATGTGTTCTTTTGTATGATTTTGGATATGTGTTGTAATTTACCCAATGTTCCACTACTGTTTATCGTACAATACCTTGTGTTCCAACTGTTGCACAATCTTACAATGTTGTATTCTTTGTACTACCCACAAACTATTGTAACTGATCATCCTTCACAACCCTATGTAACCCTTCCCCCTAGGTTGCACCATGAGACGAGCAAATTGTTGTTCAGTGTGCCCTCCTGGTGAAACATTTCAATAAACAAATAAATTAGAAGGTCCAGCCACCATTTCAGAGTCCAGTATGATCGTTTTACAGGAATCCTTCAGTGACACTCTATGGAGTCTCTTCCTCAGGCCGGCTTTTTTAAATTATATTTTTCCACGTCTTCGGCAAGCCTAGCTTGCAGCATCCATTGTCATTCTGAAATTTTTGCTCCAGCTGTGCGTCTGCTCTCTCAATTTCTCTCATTGTGGTTAAACCAGTAAACTCCATATCCTCCACTTCCAGCATCTCTACAACATTGCCATTTTCCTCCAACTCAAAGAGCTCCTCCATAGACTCAATCAACTTAAATTCCAAATGTTCGTCCCCTTTGCAGTCACCAGCTGGGTCCATGGACACAACCTCAGCCTGCTGCTGCAGTCTAACATGTGCAGCCTCCAGTTTCTCCATCCAGGAAGTGAGCCTACAGTGCCCCCTTCCAAGAGTAGAGGAATTTACCCGGTGTCCTCGCCAAATACCCCCCATTTACTAAAAATACCACCAACAGCTTAACCTGGTTCAGTTTCAGTTAGTTTCCATCTGTATCTACCCCCTCTCCCAAGGATGAGGCTGAAAATAGGCAGAACTGCCCAGCCCTCCTTTCCCAGTCAACAAAAACTAAATGTAAATAAATAAACAATGGGGATGGTATTAAAGGCAAACTCTGCCTTTTTTTAGATGATACCAAACTCTGTTGGGGAGTGGACACAGACAAAGGGAAGCAGGACCTAAAAGAAGACCTAGCAAAGCTGGAAAGGTGGTGTGGCATAAGGCAGCTCTGGTTCAGTGCAAAGAAGTGCAACGTCATGCACATGGGAACAAAGAACTTGAGGCCTGAATACAGTTTAGGGGGGTCAAAGTCATTAAATCGGAGGAGGAACAGGACTTGGAGATAGCCACCACCAGTGACCTTAAGCAAGCTACACAGTGCAGAAAGGCAGCAGCCAAGGCAACAGAATGCTGGGATGTATTACTAGGGAGTTCATTGGTAGAAAGAAGGCGGTAATACTGCTGCTGTACAGATCCTTGGTGTGACCGCTCATGGAGTACAGCATGCAATACTGGAGCCTCTACCTAAAAAGGATATCAACCAGTTCAAAACAGTTCAAAGGAGGGCAACAAAGATGGTTCTGGGACAGCAGGGCAGGGCCTATGAGGACAGGCTGAGGAACCTAACATGTAATCACTGGAGGAGGGGAAGGAAAGAGGGGGCATGATTGAAACCTTCAAGTACCGGAAATGTATAAAGAAGGTGGATATTGTGAGACCTTTTTTGTTTCAGTGAAAACAAGACTGCCACAGGGTACTGTTATAAGCTGGAGGGGGAAGGTTCAGGAAGGAGGTAAGGAAACACTTCTCCACAAAGAGAGTGGTGTCGAGATGGAATGAATGCCCAGCTGAGGTAGTCACTTAAAAACTGGAGGGGGATTCAAGTGAAGGTGGAACAGGGCAAAGGGGAGGTTCAGGGCTGGAAGTGAGGGAGGCAGGGCCCACTGTAATACACCAGGGTCTTTGCAACTGAGCAGATTCAATAGACAGTAATGCCTTCTTCTGATGGCTATTTCATATGTTTGTATATGAAAGGGTTTGGAACACCTTTTTTTCCCTTCTGGGCACAAGTTTTAAGATTTAATCCAAGGAAAGCCATGGGGCTTAGACTGTTTTTTTCTACATGCTGGAGTAGTAAGAGGGCTAGCCCTAACAGCTTTTGGGGCCAGTTTTCTGCACTGGTGCTGTTTAGTCTCCTGCCTGGTTCCTCACTTGGAACACACCTGGACTTAAAGAACATTTCTTTAAGCAGTCACAGGACTTAAGCTCTCAGGAACATACCCAGACTTCAAGAGGTTTTTTAAGCAATCATAGGATTTAAGCTCTCATTCCTGCCACCTGCGCCCCCATGGGATTTCAATATGAGGGTCAGAGCTCAATATGAGTATGTTTTTGACATTATTTTGGCTTCTGTTGTTGAGGAGATTCTTGCCATCAGCATGTGTTTTTTTCTTGATAGCTGTCTGTTCCACCAAATGGCCTTATGAGCGCCAGGCCTTTTTTTCCTGCAAAGAATATTACCTTTCACCACAATAATGTCATCTTCAACACCGTGTCTTCTCCTCCTCTGAAGGAATCTATTGCTATCATGTGACCCAAGCAGTGCACTAGTCATGCTTCTGTCCTAAGCAAATGATTGCCAAGGAAAGTTATTGGCACAAACGTACACACTTTTTGAGCAAAAAGCATTCAAAATGAAATTGGTGACGTCACATTTTTTTCATCACTCTAATAGTCTTCTTTGAGCTCTACAGTTCTGCTAAGAAGGGTAGATGGTTTCCTAGTCCACCATACCTAGGTGGGTCTGAGGCTGTTTAACAAAGGTTTACATGGCATCATAACTAATCCACCAGCTTTGATTAGGGTGCTGTCATTATGATCGAGGACAGTATTTTGGGCTGCAAGCACAGAGGGTTCTGTCTCAGAACTTGTGGGGCTGCCATGTGGCCTTCCTTGCACATTTTTCTTCAAGCATACAGACTTAATTTTCAAACTTAGACCGCAACGGCCTTTGGGTTCATGGTGTTGTGGATAGAGGTCAGACAACAGAAATAGCCTTGTAAGATTTATGGGCACTGCTTATTAGAACCTATATGTAAGACTTCCTAGTGAGAACTTAGAGCAATACAGAAAGAAGAAATTCTATCAGACTTTCCGTTTTTTTTTTTTTTTAATATCTACAACATGGCTAATGGCACCACACCTGAGAGTTGTTTTTAAACTCTCACAGAGGTGGCCTTGAGACAAGATTACTCGGGGCTGCTGCACCTTGGAAAAATATACTATTTCCTAAATGTAAACTGTTTTTCTTATGTTATTGAACTGTTTGTGTGGAGCCCTGTAATTCCAAACAGGAAACAGGAAGAGGGTAGGGTGTTACACAGGGACAGTGAACACCTTACTAAAAGCACTTTTTAGCGTTGTTTTAATTTCTTTTAAACCAGTTTCCAGCTTATACTGCTAAATTAGATAGCACTGGGGCTTATAAATACAACTGTTACTACAGTTTACTAATTTTGAAACACGAGTGTTCCTGCAACCTCTGTGCAGTACTTCTGGGTCATAGGACCCATAAAAGCTAGCACTACACCGAGGGAACAACTCTAAAAGCAACTGAAAGTGTAGGTCTGCATAGGGCTGTTATACACACTTGGAAAAATATACTATTTCCTAAATGTAAACTGTTTTTCTTATGTTATTGAACTGTTTGTGTGGAGCCCTGTAATTCCAAACAGGAAACAGGAAGAGGGTAGGGTGTTACACAGGGACAGTGAACACCTTACTAAAAGTGCTTTTTAGCATTGTTTTAATTTCTTTTAAACCAGTTTCCAGCTTATACTGCTAAATTAGATAGCACTGGGGCTTATAAATACAACTGTTACTACAGTTTACTAATTTTGAAACACGAGTGTTCCCGCGACCTCTGTGCAGTACTTCCGGGTCATAGGACCCATAAAAGCTCGCACTACAGTGAGCAGGGTGAGCGTGTGCAGGGCACGCGGAGACGCGCGCAGAGACACGCACGTCTGCGCGTGTCTGCTGTGTCCACTGGGACCGTAAGGACGTAAGGCAAAATAAAACAACTAATGTAGTAAGTACTATTTTAGTATAAAATACAGCTCTATTTTTTAAGCAATAGCAGATAAGATTACAAAATGGTTAAGACTAAAACTAGAAAAAAATGTCACAGACCATGCATATCTTGCAAAATGTATACAGAAGAAGAAATAGTGGTGGAATTTACATGTGAGAAGTGCATACAGAATCAGGCTTTGCATACTGAAATGGAAATAATAAAGAGGAGGATGGACAGTGGTAACCAAATAGAAACATTAGAAGTCCAGAGAGAGATCGGAGAATTAGAAGCCTATATAGATTCATTCATAGTTGAGAATGATATAGAGCTACTACACAAAGGGGCCCAAAAAGAGTCTCAAACAGAGACACCACAAAAATATGGTGATAATAAATGTTCTACCAAAAAAGAGGAAATAAATCAGTTGTTAACGTATTATCCAGAAACAGAAAATAGATAAAAGGCATTGGATCTGGACAGGCAAGCTACACAGGAGTCCTTGGAAGAAAGTCATGATGGGGGTGAGGGACTGAAGGTTAACCAAAGTCTAAAAGACTCTAGTCTAGGTCGAAAATTACTACCAGATAAAAGGATAGACAAAGTAGATAAGGAATCCAAACAGAGTAATGTTTGCCAAAATACAAAAAAAGCAGTATCATCCAAATTAGATTCCACAACAGAAAAAGAAATCACAACACAAATAAAACAAAAAGATATCCTAATAATAGGAGACTCCCTAACTAGAGGAATTGATACAATAGTATGTAAAAACAGAAAAATGCACACTACAGTGAGCTCGCTACCTGGGGTAAAAATCTCAGACACTGGTTACTTATTAGATGGCTTGATAGAAGGACTACAAGACCCTTTAATCATAATTCATGTTGGTGTAAATGATGTGGGACTGCGTAGTATAGATGACATCATACAAGATTATCAACACATTGTAAATACAATGAAAAATAAAGGATGTGACATAATTATTTCAGGTCTAATCCCATGCCATGGGAGACATGAATTCAAAAACTCAGGCATTGAGATACTTAATATGAAACTGAGAACCCTTTGTAGGTATAATCATATTGGATTTATGGACAATTCAGGGACTTTTGGGAAAAATACTCTTTTTAAAAGTGATGGATTACACCTAAATAAAACAGGCATTAGAATACTGAGTATGAAAGTAAACAATGTTATCTCTTTTCATTTAAACTGGAGGAGGAGGGAAGGGAGACTCACAACTTAACATTTACAACTATGGACCTCAAAGAGGGATGGAATTGCATTGTATTAAATGCACGTAGTTTAATAAATAAATTTGAGGAACTACAATGCTTATTATACGAAAACAACATACAAATTGCACTAATAACTGAGACTTGGTGGACTACCGAAGATAGATGGGATAAAGAAATAACCGGTTACAAACTATACTATCTATCAAGGGAATCAAGGAAAGGAGGGAGTATAGCTATATACATAGAAAATCTTATAAAATGTGAGGAAATAACTAGAGCTAAAGACGGCCTGGAAATGGTGTGGTTAAAACTCATACCCAGGGGACAAACAAAAATTAAACTAGGTCTGGTTTATAGACCCCCCTCAATGAGTCCAGAAGGAGAACTAGAACTACTAAAAGTCATCAATAACCTAGATCCATCAGAAAGAATAATATTGACTGGAGATTTTAATTTTCCAGACATAAGCTGGAAAAAACTTGAAGGTACAAACAAAAAAAGTACACAATTTCTGGAGGCTCTAAATCAAATAGGGCTTGTTCAGCTTGTTCTTGAAAACACCAGGGGAAATAACATTTTAGACTTGATTTTAACTAATATGGGACAATCAATACAAAATGTGCACACTAGTAACCCTTTGGGAAATAGAGACCACCAGTCAGTCAAGTTCCTAATTAAAGATGTACCAAAAACTCATAGGGAAGGAAAAACTACAGTTCTAAACTTTATAAAGGCTGATTTTCCTGCTATGAGGAAATACCTCACAAATTGGGATTGGCAGAAAGAACTTGGTAATCACACAGCTCATAAAATGTGGGACTCCTTGGTCAACATATTACACAAAACTATAAACCTATGTATACCACAGTACCCTAAGTACTCAATTAACAAAAATATCCCTAAATGGCTAACTCCAAGAATTAAAACATTGATAAATAAAAAAAACAGATGGTTCAAAAAAATTAAACATGAAATAAATAAACAACCCAACTTACAGTATAGAGAGTTTGTTAAAAAAGTCAAATGGGAAATAAAAAAAGCAAAAAAAGATTACAAATTAAAACTTGCATCACTTGTTAAAGACAACTATAAGACCTTCTATTCTTATATAAATAATAAACAAAAAAAGAGTACTATTATTGGACCTTTTATAAATAATGCAGGAGAAACACTTAGTAATAGAGACTGTGCAGAGTTACAAAATAAATATTTCTGCTCCGTCTTTAACCCAGTTACTTTACTAAATACTACTCCCAATACTACTTCTAGACCAGGGAGGATACAGATTAAACTACAAGACGTTCTAGATAAATTAAAAACAGTACATATAAACAAATCACAAGGACCTGATGAAATTCATTCTAGGGTACTGTATGAATTGGCAAATCAACTTGCACTACCTCTAACCCACATATTCCAAAGATCCCTAGATACAGGACAAGTACCACAAAATTGGCGAGAAGTGATGGTAGTTCCTATATACAAAAGCGGATCGAAATCTGAGTTAAAAAACTACAGATCGATTAGTTTAACATCAGTCATGGGTAAGATGATGGAATCCATTCTAAAGAATGATATAGTCGAGTACCTTGAGGTTAACAAATTGCAGGACCCACTACAACATGGTTTCCGAAAAAAACGTTCTTGTCAGACAAATCTCTTGACCTTTTACGAAAAGGTTGGGAAGGCTTTAGATGCGGGGAACTGTGTTGATGTCATTTTTTTGGATTTGTCTAAAGCTTCTGACAAACTCCCACATCAAGAATTAATACTTTCCCTTAAACAGTATGCACTAGATACCAATATAATAAACTGGATAGATGCTTGCCTATGTGAAAGAAGGCAAAGAGTGGTGATACAAGGAAAAAAATCAAAATGAGAGACTGTGACTAGTGGGGTCCCCCAGGGATCAGTACTTGGACCCTGCCTTTTTAACATCTATATAACCTCCTTGAAACTGGAAAATAAAGATATCTGGTTGACAAAATTTGCGGACGATTGCAGAATTGGTGCAATAACCAATACAGTAAAAAACCAGCAGGATCTACAAGAAGCACTAAATTACATACATCATTGGACTGTAAAGAGTAAGCTTGAATTAAATAAAAACAAATGTATAACTATGCAATTGGGTAAAGTAAAAAACAACAACCCCTTCCCCTACAAATTGGATAACACTGTACTCAATAAAATAGAAGAGGAAAGGGATTTGGGGGTAACAATTAGTTCTGACTTAAAATTTAGTACACATTGTAACAAAGTAATAAGAAAGGGAAATCAAATTTTGAATTGTATTCTGAGACGCATCTCAAGTAGGGATAGGAAGGTGTTAATCCCTCGTTATGGTGCTCTGGTTAGACCAAACCTGGAGTACTGTGCTCAGGTCTGGGCACCTTATAAAAAAGCAGATATACATAATATTGAACGAATACAGAAAAGAGCGACTAAGTCAGTTGAAGGGTTGGAAAAGAAGACTTACCCTGAGAGACTGAGTGAGCTGAATTTGTTTACGCTGGAGTATAGAAGAACTAGGGGGGGACTATTGCCTACTATTCAGATGTATAAATGATCCTGCAGTCTTGTCAGAACTAGGACTAGTCTGGAGGAAATCAAGATATGAACCTAGGGGGCACCCTTTCCAGTTTGAAATTCAAAAATGGCAGACTTTATCACGAAAATATTGGTTCAGCATCAGAGTTGTGGTAGGATGGAATTGTCTGCCTAGGGAAGTGGTGTCTAGTACAAATATGGACTCCTTTAAAAACAAACTCGATAACTTCCTTTTGGATAGAATAGATAAAGGGTCATAAATAATAAGGCAAGCATTATGGACGAAAGTCTACTTAGCTTGAAATCACCTATGAACCTATGAACCTGCCATAACCTTACCAGTTACATGGCTCATCAACAGGTCCCTGATGGAAGGAGCAGTACCTAATACATGAAAAAAGGAGCTTGTCTTTCAACTAGTGGGTCCACTTTCTGTCCTTTTTAGTGCCTCATTAAAAACTGGGAAAACTATACAAATATGGAATAAGGCTTTGGTAACCCCAGTACACAAGGGTGGAAAGAAACAAGATATTAAGAATTACAGACCAATAAGCTTGACGTCTGTCTTGGGTAAAACCCTCGAAAGGTTATTACAAAAACATATTATAGAACATCTAAAAAATATAGGACATAATGATCTAACACAGCATGGTTTTGTGTCTGGAAGATCCTGTTTGCAGGGCCGGATTAAGGCACAGGCAACATAGGCACAGGCATAGGGCTCCTGCCTGCCAGGGGGGCCCCAGCAATCCTTAATATATATTTACTATGTATAATTTTCTTTCTGTCTGAACTGCATTCTTTGTTTTTTGTAAAGGACTCAGCCACAGAGTAATCTGAACAAGGCATGACTCTCACCTCCCTGAGTAGGTGTTAAGTCCCCGGGTCGTGCCTGAAAATAGGCAGGATTTGTCTAGTGCACTTACCCGGTCAACAAAAGCTAAAATAAATAAAATAAATAAGTGGAGCTGACAGCTTCAGGGGACCCCATCCAGGCTGACTTGTAAGGTGTGAATATGACAACTTCCTGTGCTTTGCTTCTCACCCCATTTGGAATCCTCACTTAGAATCAAGTCTCACTCTTAAATATAAATGATTAATAAACAATTCAGTGTATATGCTTTATATATAATCTCACTCCTAAAATTAAGAAATCGACAATGTGTTTCAATGGTACACTTAAAAATTGTACTTTTTTTTTTTTTTTAATTCCCTCATCTCACTCAGATTGAAGTTCTGCCCTTGAAATAGCTCCATTTTCAGGATGAACAAATAACGTATTTCCAGATTCCCATCAATAAATCGTGCATGCCATTTATTGATCCTGACTTACTTATCAATAACAGAAATGTTTGCTCCTAGGAATAATTTCTTCCAAAAATCACTTGTTTTGCAATATAATCTCTAATGTTCATGACTACTCTTGTAAACCATCAGTTTAACTCCTACACCACCCAGGACCTAGCCTCTTTTAGAGATGGGTTCATACCCTACAAAACAACTCAAATGTCCTGGTTCATATCACCTGATGGGACAAGATGATAACATGCAGACTGCAAGTGCACACATGTGTGCTGGGGAGGAGACCTTTTGGAAAAGTGAAAATCATGACATTTCACACCCAAAAATTATTTTTACCAGGCCAAATTATTAATTATTAGCCCGGCCCAGTGGCGCTGAGGGTTGAGGCACTGGATGCCACACCTTGCTGCACACTGGTGACCCAGGTTCGAGAACGAGCCCAGGTCGTCGGGTGTCGGCAGGGGTGGACTAGGGTTGAGCATCCAATGACAGCTCTCCTAGTCCTGGGGAACAGGGTGGGACTCATGTCATGCTCTAGCAGTCCCTGGGGACACCCAGTGGCACTGCAGATGCGCACGTGTCCTGGGGAGGGAGCATGGAGGATGTCTGCACATTTGTGCATGGATGTCATTGCATGTCCGTGCTCCCATTGGGCAGAAAAGGGAAAAAGGACTGGGCGCGACCAAGCAGCTTGATGGCCACGCCCTGCAGTGCGGGGAGGACTGTCGTGGAATTGCACTGGGGGGGTGCAGCGCCAGTCCGGTTGGTAAGGGCCGGGGAAGCCCTCCAGTGGATTGGCCACGGCCGTGCTGGACCCCCCATCATTCGCGTGAGCCTGTTGCTCTCCCTGTGGGCAGGGCCAGTGGCCGGATGTCCCTGCCGGTAGGTGCCGCAGCAGGGCGCCAAATAAGGTTGCGATAAAAACAAATTAATTGCTTTTCTCCAAATGATCAAAGCTCAGACTACCGTTATTTTTCCATACTGATATTAATTTAATTAATTTTGAAGCATTTTGGGTTATTTATGTTTTATGCCACTTTTTAGGCACAGTAAGAACAATTTTTTCAAGTTTTCAGACCTGATATGCAATGGACAAGAGGTGCGGTCATGGCAAGGGGGCAAAGTGGTGGTTAAGGGGCAGGGTTGCAGGGGGCCCCAGACTTCTCTAGGGGCCTAGGGCCCCAGGTTGCCTTAATCTGACCCTGCCTGTTTGACCAACCTAATGTTTTTTTTAGAAAAAATAAGTGCTGCTTTGGACAAAGGTATGCCTGTAGATGTGGTGTTCCTTGATTTTTCCAAAGCTTTCGATTCTGTTTCATATAAAATTTTGGTTCAGGAATTGATCAACCTGCAGTTCCATCCTAATATAATCAGGTGGATTAATTCGTGGTTAAATAATAGAACCCAATGTGTGTCAATAAGAGGCTACATCTTCTTGGAGAATAGTAACGAGTGGGGTACCTCAGGGATCTGTTCTGGGTCTAATTTTGTTCAATATTTTACTGTCAGCTATGCAAACCCCATCAAGTACTTGGTCATGTAAGTGCGCCGATGATTGTAAAATGGGTGGTAACGTTTATAATATAAAATCGGCCAAACTATTTCAAGACAGCTTAGATCACCTAGCAAATTGGGCACAAGAACACACATTAGTGTTTAATGAGCAAAAGTGCAAAGTTGTGCACTTTGGGTCAAATAACCTTGGTTTCAAATGTAAATTAAACTATTTACTACTAAAAGAAGTACAAATGAAAGAGACCTAGGGGTTTGGATCTCTAATAGTTTAAAATTTGATTATCATACAAACATGAGCACTAGGAAATGCAACCAAATAATACGATGTATTTTAAGGTCCATAAATAGTAGTAAACCTTAGGTCATTCTCCCACTATATACAACCCTTGTCCGCCCACATATGGCGTACTGTTAACCTTTTTGTCCTCCCTATTCAATCCAGGAGAAAAATAGATTGGAAAAGGTTCAAAGGTGAGTGACAAGACAAATTAGGACAGTAAAAGGTCTGCAATACCATGACAGGCTAGAGCATTTAAACCTATATACAATGGAATACAGAAAACTGAGGGGCGAACTATGTCTGACTTTCAAAGCTTATAATGATGAAGAACTCCTTGAATTAATTGGTTTAATGAAAAACACTGTTCATTATAAAAATACGAGGTCACATAACCATAAATTGATTGGTGAAGTAAATAAAACACACAAAAGAAGTCAGTGGTTCACTCAGAGAATTGTCACCATTTGGAACTCGCTGCCAAGATACATGGTTGACAGTGACAGTATGACAGTTTTTAAAAATAGATTAGATAGCTTTATAGGTGAAAGAAAATTCCTGTGTTCCACCATCAAAACCTAAGTAGTGGCAAGTTCACCTATGGACTTCGGTCACTCTGAACTTGAATCACATCTATGAACCTATGCGGTTCCCATACACAAGGGAGGCCCCAGGGAGCTAATAGGCAATTATAGGCCTATCTCCCTCTTATGCATCCTAGATAAACTACAAAAGCAGCTTGTATACTGCCAACTCTGGGACTACTTGGAGACAAATCAGTTACTGGTCAGCACCCAGCATGGATTCAGATGAAACCATGGGACCAATACAACCCTCATCAGGTTCTCCTCTGATGTCCTTAATGCCCTCGACAATGGCACCCCAATCGGTGTTATATTCATAGTCCTGACCAAGGCCTTTGATTTAGTGGACCACAAGCTTCTGGTAAACAAGCTACATCAATTTGGCCTTGATCAGCACTCTCTAACTTGGTTCAGCAGCTACCTGACCAACCATTCCCAACAGGTCAAGTGGAGAAGTGCCACATCTGAATCTCTCCCTATCACTGAGGGGGTACCACAGGGCTCTATACTGGGCCCCCTCCTGTTTTCACTATTCATCAATGATCTAAACAAACATTGTGGAGGCAGCTCTGTGGTCTAATATGCAGATGATGTTGTGTTATACAGAACCTTGAAAAGCACTGGAGACTTGGGACCCCAACTACAGTCAGACTTCACTACCCTTGAAAAGTGGCTCTTAGACAACAGGCTGGTACTTAACATCAAAAAAACAAAAGCCCTTCTGTTTGGCCCCAGGACCCTGGGCATGGACAGAAGCCCTGTGCTCCCTCTGGTCACCTCCTCAGGCATGCCCATAGAGGTAGTGACATCCTTCAAGTACTTGGGCCTTTCGCTGGACCAAGGCTTCACCCTGAAACCCCATGTGGATCAAATAACCAAAACCATACACCAAAAACTGGACTTATTCTACTGCCTGGGCGCTCAACTGATCTCTGAAACCAGGATTACCATAGCAAAAAGTATCCTTCTTCCCACCCTAACCTACACTGCTCCAGAAACGCATGCAGTTGCAAAACAGGAGCACAATAGGATGCAAACACTATATAATAAAATTGCACGTTTCGCCACAATGTCCCACCCGAGGTGTCATCACTGTGATGCACTTGCCTCTCTAAACTGGC
This sequence comes from Neoceratodus forsteri, assembly GCA_016271365.2. Classification (NCBI taxonomy): domain Eukaryota; kingdom Metazoa; phylum Chordata; order Ceratodontiformes; family Ceratodontidae; genus Neoceratodus; species Neoceratodus forsteri. Next base: position 1,669,460,840 of record CM057456.1, read on the forward strand.
CATCCTTTAGCCATCGGCTACAGTACCCCCTACTATGCTACACTTACAAAGTCATCAACGACCACACCCAGACAGTCTACATGGCTTGCTGACTCCCAAGCTCACGGGCAGACAGCTCCGGACCACTGGAAAAAAGCTCCTGGAAGAACCAGGGATAAAAACTATAGCAGGTAGCAAATCCTTTGCCCATGCAGCACCTGTACTGTGGAATAAGCTCCCACACCACCTACAGGAAGCCACTTCCCAGGGAACCTTCTGTAAAGGGCTACGTGAGCACCTGCTGGCCAGCAGCAATTGCTCCTGTCCTTGAGCCTTATTAGTCTAGGATAGAATTGCCACAGTGTTGAAATTGTGCTGTCATTTGTTGTTCTGTACCCCCCCCCAAGTTTATTGCCTAGTCCTAATGTGACTGTATAACTAACTGTTAGCTGGTGACTGTCTGGTCCCCTGCTGTGTAATTGTTTTGACTGTAACCTCTGCCCTCTCATGTACTGTATATGCAATTTGTCTTTGTACTGCTTATGTAAAATGTTTATACAATGTGTAACTAGGTTGCCCTTGAAAAAGGGATCTTCGGGGCTGCATGGGTCTACCTGGTTACCAAAATTGAATAAATAAGTAAATAAATAAATAAATAAATAAATTCAGGACATTGGTATTCTGTTTTTCTGTTGAAGACAAGTTTTGAAATGTATTCTAATGCTTCATGTTTCTATTCAGATATGCAATGCTCTGTAGAAATAGATGTTTAAATCTTTCTAGCTGAGAGACTTCTGTTGAAGTGGTAGTTTCACCTTCTTCTGCTCCTTCTGTATGGAGGCCAGGCGAGAGCAGTCCCAGTGTGGCTTCGCTATCCAAAGATATAAAGAAACACTGGGAGGAGCCTGCTTCAAAGCACACCTCTGGAAATCTAAACAGCTGGAGCAACATACTCACTCACCACTGTTTTAATAACATTAATCCTTTTATTAAATGCAGTAATTGATAACATATAGAAAAGAACCGACATTTTGTGAGAAACCTTCACTTCATCACGGGGCCATGTCGTCTATGAATAGATAATGATCTTCTATTACTATCTGTGTTTTATATACAATACGAAGAAATCCCCCCCCTCACACACACACACACACACACACACAATTTAATATTATATATAAACTTGAAAACTAGCAAAACTCAGAAAAAAGTATATATATATATATATATATATATTTATAGCCCTCTAATCTTATAGCACCAAGTGGTATTAATATGGGAAAAATACCTTCAATGCACTTTAATGGACTCTTTTCAATATATCAGACAGTTTCATGTATTTTTATGCTCTGGAAATTATAGGATTAACCTAATTTATTTTCAATTTTATCCTTTTTGTAGGGATATCAGAACAACAGTTTTTAGTTAAATATGTCACTCACCACAATACATGCTATACCCCAGATTACTAGCTGCAATGCTGGGTTAAAGGGACCCTGTCAATCTTTTTTGCATCATATTATTTTTAGGTAAAACCCCACATTTTATGACTGCTTACTTCCTCTAAAATTCATTGATGTCGCTGGTTGTTTTATCTGCCTCCTTGCTTATTTGAACCAAAATGCATCGTAATGTATAGCTATGCCCTGCTTTGTTTTGCTTCATATCACTGAACTACTCTTAGGGCACACTTCCTGAACATTAGAAACACCCTCAAACAGTGCACCCACTCATGACACAATAGTCTCCTAAACTCCCACTGCATAGTCAGTGGCTAGATTGTGGTGGGGAGTGTTCCAGAGTCCAGGAAAGATGTATTTTGAGCTGGTCAAGAAATGTAAACAAACGTGTTCTGATGTGGTAACACCAACATGGTGGGCAGTCAGTTTTTCACTTTTTAAAAGAAAAAAGGAGTCTGAATCAAACTACCAGCTGCATCAACAGTCTCTATAGAACGTGAACAATCATAAAATGTGTTTTTTAAACTAGGGACACTTTGAGGCCTAAGAGGGTTGACAGTGTCCCTCTAATCTTTTATTTTATTCTGAAACAAACAAAAATAAATAATGAGGGCGGTTTCTAGGATTTCTTCCCAAAAAGTGTGCACAAGGAAACGTGGCGCTCTACAGTTATAACAAATCACATATGCAAACCAAAAACTGGAGCACTCTCACCCATCTTCAAATACCACCAAGGTGTTTCAGGTGAATTATGAACTTTTATTAAGTAAAAGAATGACACATATTGCCTGACGCGTTTCGGATAAAATATCCTTTCTCAAAGGCTGATGAAAGACTAAACCACCCATCCTTATATACACCACAGCTATGACATCACTATTAAAAACTTTAAAATCATTGGTCTGCATCAACGACTCATTGAGTGCAAAGCAACAACACAAACATCTTTTTGAAGTGCCCACAGTAATAGAGTGCAAAAAAGACATGAAAAGTGCAAATAGTTAACAGAATTTCAGGACCTCCATGAAATTAAGTACAATCTCTGTCAAAATGCACAAGTTATATGGCATTCAGTACCTAGTATCTCTAAGCTGTAAATACAGAGGTTTCAAATGCATCTTTTCATGAAAAGTGCAAAACATTTAAAAACAGAGTTTCAGGACCTCCATGAAATTAAGTGCAATCTCTGGCAAAATGCACAAGTTATATGGCATTTAGTTCCTATATTCATAAGCATAACAGTGAAAACTGTATAAATAGTTAAACTAATAGGACTGGGAGGTCACCTAAGGGACCGAAGAAGATGGCCGCCTAACCCTCAGCTCCCGCTTGTCACTGGTACAGCTGCCCTCAAAAAATTGATTAATTACCTTGCTGCCAGTAAAGTGAACTGCCTCCATTGACCCATAATAGCCGCCCCGACATCCATGACCGAAATCGGTGAGTCTCCGCCTGGCCAGTCCCTACCGCCTGCTAAAATGGCCACACTCTTGGGCAAGGAGCCACCAGAGCCGACAAGCAGGGGGTTGGATGCCCCCAGTCTCTTAATGGAAAGGATGGCAGTCAGCATCAAGGTGGTTCATCAGACAGTAATGGACACCCAGTCTGCAATTACTCATCTCACCGGTTGAGTGCAAATGACCGAAAAGTAGCTGGTGGTGCTCAGGAGCAAGAACAGGACACCATGAGGCAGGTGGTGACCATGGAAAGCAGATCGAGAGGCTCCAGAATAAGGTTAAGGATTTGGAAGATAGGGGATGCAAAAAGAACTGAAGAACAATCAGGCTGAAGGAGGGGGAGGAGGGACCCGATCCGGTGGGCTGACCAAGGCAGTATCTTCCCCAGTGGCTAGGCCTTGAGCCCACAGGGTTCAATTTCAAACCTGACAGGGCACACTGGATCTGGGTCTCCCGATGCACCCAGGCCGCAGACAAACCATGTCTGATTAAATTAGATATAATGTATAATAAAATGTCCCATCTCATACTTAATGTCCCAAGATGAACCCATCACTGTCACATGTACAAATCATTAAATTGGATAAGGCTTATTGATAGGAGAGATTGGCACACCTTAACCTATGTGAGTAAGGTACAACCTGGAAAATTGCCAGGGTATATTATGGAAAATTTTGAAATTAAGACGCCAAGAGAAAACTTGAGATCAGCCCAAGGTCTGGAATACGAAGTCCCACATTGTAACTTAAAAATAGGAGTATCATCTTTTTATTATAGGGGGACATTGCTATGGAATAGTATTCCAATTCATCTTAGTTTGGTAAACCAGGCTATTAAACCATATTTTTTTTTTAAATGTTTTTTTGAAAAATCAATGCAGCCACATCATTATTGTAATGCACTTTAATGTTAGATATGTTGCCATAGTTAGTTTTCATTATTTATGAATTAAGCAATAAGGCATGACAGGGTGTGTGTTATATAAGTAATAATACCCGACGGGGTGGGCGTTATTGGGATATAATGGACCACCAGGGGCGTAATGAAGCCTGACACCGCAGGTAGAGGGCCTTATAGCCCCTGGAAGGTCCGTTATATCCCATAACACCCACCCTGGAGGGTATTATTACACTTAGAAAATGGGCTGTAGGTGTCATTTTTTTTAAATATATATCATAATAAATATTTATATATTTAAACAAATAAACCAAGAAAGGTCACTTTTATAGCAAAGTAATCTCTGTTTTGCTGGAATCACGACTGGAGGGCACTGCATTTTATTTTTAAATCTCTGATGAACTTGTTCTCTTGCTTAGTACAGAAACGAGAGCTCTTTATTTTAGCTCTTTGGAGTAGCACTCTATTAGAACGGGAATGTTGCTTGATGGAAGGTACATTATTTTACAACAATTAAGATGACTCGGCTGAAAATGATCACATGGTTTGCATTACTAGGGAGGTACTGATCAGATACTGTATGTGAGCTACTGACTGTCGGGCTAGCGGGCAGAGCAACGGTCAGCGAAACAAGGGATGAATGGGAAGTTCAGCATTCAGGTAAAGGAGTAAGAGACGAATGTTTTAAGTCAGTGTTTTGAGACAAAAAGAGAGAGTAAATCAGGGCAGAGACGGCTGCTATTACAGTACTTCCTGGTTTCACTTTCTCCGAAGTAAAGGTGGCTAGTGGAGAAAAAAATGTCGTCTGGCTGGTTTCAAAATTCAGGGTGCCCAAGGACAGTCTTAGTAATAGGCCACCCTGAACTGGAACTTGTTTTACACCGGGCGTTGTTAAGAAATAACAACAAAGGTGTGACCCTCTTTTAGCCAATCAGGAAGCGTCTTTTACGATACCCATTTTCTAATGTGTAATAACGTCACTCCTAGGGTGGGTTGAAGCATGAGGCAAAGCTGAATGCTTCCACCACCCCAGGAGTGACGTTATTACACAATAACACACACCCTGGAGTGCCTTATTGCTATTACAGTATACAATTGCTCGTTGTGTATTTTATTGGATGGTGTTTAATTAATAAACAGAGAAAAGGTGTTTTTGTTTTAAATTAATTTTCTTTGTTGCAAATTGATAGTTAGAATTTTACAAAAAAGTAGTCCCTTCAAAGTATGTGAAAACAGTGTTTACTATTTCAACAGTTTCAACTGGTGGTGCTATTTTACCGTGTGGACTCCTGTCTTGGCCTGACCCCATGCTAGTTTTTATTATGGAGCTACAGTTTTGAAATAGGAGTGGGGACCGGAGACTAGACCACATCAGGAGCGGGATCCTACTTCTGGCTCTTCGGAAGCAATCGTAACTTTGTAAGTAGCAGTGGGAAAAATATTTCTGTGTAGTGTGCCATCTTTTTTATCTGAGTTAATCATCTGGATTTTGATTTATTTCCTTAAATATGGCCAAAAGCAGCACGGCCATTTTCTTTGGGAGGGAGATGTGTAGCGTGTGGAGCGACCTGCTCGTACAGCCGAGGAGGAGATAAGGAGATGCCGAAATGATGGCTTTGTTTCTGTGAAACATTTCTGTTTTTAGGAATATGTTAGTTGCTGATGGAGTTAGTTACTCACACAGTGAAAGTTTAAGATAAATGCCGCTTCATACGGTTCTCTGGGAAACGTGCGCGCGGCAACCGCTAAGGAGTAAGCGCGTGCTGCATCATGTCTCGGAGCCAGCAGCAGTTAAGCCAGTTGGGCTAAAGGGCTAATTCTCAAATTAAATGTGTTATTTCTTATTAGACCAGTTTTAAAAGTACAGATTTGCTTGGAGGTGCGAGGGACAAATTGTGTGTGTTTGTGGGGAGGAGGGGGCACTTGCAGTTCAGTAAAGGTGCTCAGTTCGTGGGGAAAGCTGTGGCGATAATATAAGTGCACTATGATTTCTGAGTATGTTAAGCGGTCATTTAAGTGCCTGGACTTTATGCAGTGATGTTATTGTTCAATAACATCACTGTGTCAGGCACACACTCACCAATCAGGATAGGGGAAATTTTCTTGCCATTGTATAATATGTATTTTTGTACTTGTTGATATTACATGTTGTTCGTTCTTGTACTTGAGATGAGGTTAGTGTATATTTTTATAACTTTTATAACTTTTTTGTATTAAGTGTTCTGAAACTGTTCAGAAAATTGCACATTGGGATCTCCTTGGAAATGAGCTTATGCTCAATGGAGCATTATTACATCTATCCTGTTCATAATATTCTTATGAATAACATTTTATGAAATGAAATGATATTCAAACTCCTCAGGTTCCAAGACAAGGAACTGATTCTGAGAAAGGCCAGAGAGCTACAACAGATTACAGTGGGGGATAATCGAATATCTTTCTATCCAGATTACCCCCAGGCTGTGTTGGAAAAAAGACAGAAGTTTGATAAAATCAAGGTTGGCCTCCAGAACAGGGGGCTCACCTGCTCACTTTTATACCCAGCCATCCTATCTATCCACTTGGAGGGCAAACAACACCAATTTCAATCCCCAGAGGAAGCAGATCAGTTCCTCCAGCGCACCCTGGGGCCCTCTAAACCATCGCACCCACCGAAGGGGTAGCCCTCTCCCTCCAAAGCCATGCAGAATGGGTCTGGGTCAGAGACCTGATGACACAGAGATGACTAATACATATAGCCCACAGCCAGCTCGTGTTCCCAGTAAACTTCTGAATACATGAAGGGAGTAACTTATCTGACCCTCTGAAATGCTTTCCTGCCTGGCTGGGCCAGAGTTAAATAAAGCCCACATAAGCTGTCATCAGATCTGCGCAGTTTACTCTGGGAGTCCTCCCTATCCCCGGAGCGCTGAACAGTATGGTCGACGTATAATTCTTGTGATGCTGTTTTCTTCCCAGCAGTTTGCTGGATTAGATGGGGGTGCTTTTTGCTACTAGCTTTGTTTTAGCCTCCACTACAAGGTATCCCTGGCATGGGCTTTTTGCTTATCCTCTGGAGTGCTGAACAGCAAGGGAGGGGATCCTCGTAATATGTTTATGTAAGTAACCAGCCGGCTAACAGCATACCCGGACAGATGGGACTTCATTCCTCTACTTTTGGCCTACACCCCCACGTGGCAGAGAGGGGATCACTGTTACCTCAAGGCCATGTTATTGGGCCTAGTTTTGCCCCCACTGGACTATCAAGGGACACAGAAATGCAGCTGAGTTCTGACGGGCTGTGGGTGAATTTACTGACACTGTTTACTATCATCATCAGGTTTAAACAAGGTGGCGCCCCCTCTTCCTCCCTCCCTTCTCCCCCCCCCCAACTACCACAGTGGTACATTGCCCAACAGTTTGACACTCAAGCTGAGTGGTAGCTGGTGGGCCCACTCAGAGGTACCCCTCCCCATTGCAGGCCATATTTGTATGGCACAGTCCCTGCGTCTACCCTCCCCCCCCCCGGAGGGTGAGCACCTAGTCAAGTCCTCCCCAACTGTTGGGGAATACAATCTACTGGTAGGCAGCTGGCATAGCCCAATGAATGGATGGCAGCGAACAGCTAACAGCAGTACCACTCTATCTGCTGTCACTCCTACGTGAGAGTATCATAGTGTAACCAACTGCCCTTGCTCACCATTAGGGGAAGCAACTGATGTGCCTCAGTCAGTTGGGGATACTCAAAGTTAGTTCTTTTCTTTTTATTGTTGATTTTACACTGACCCTATCCGGCACCCACATCCCCCGGCTACCCCAGTTCAGACCCATCCTCATGTCCATTTTACTCCCTCACACAGGAGACCCAACCACCTGAAATATATTTAATAGACTGGTTTTGTGGACTATGCTAATGTGGTTATATATATATATATATATATATATATATATATATATATAATTGCAGTTTATGTAGTACTTGCTTTTTGTATAGCAGAGTAAGAAGAAGGGGGGATTGTGGGGGGGGGGGAGATATCAGTGAGTGACCTCAGAATCCAACAGAGGTCTCTGTGCTGACACCCTAAGAGAAATCCGCACACCATGACTCAGCTGGACCTGCTGAAGGTGATCTCTTGCAACATTAATGGGCTCTCTAACCCTGTAAAGGAAAGTATTATTGAAACTTAAGGACATGGAATGCGACGTGACGTTCTTCCATGAGACTCACCCTTTGCAGCCTGAAGCTAACAAACTGAAATGCATGTGGGTGGGTGAAGTGTTTTACAGTTGCACAAATACAAGGACTAAAGGGGTAGCCATTTTGATGCAAAAAGGGCTCAACTTTGGAGCAAGTCAGACCACCTCTGATTGGGAAGGCAGATATGTGATTGTAGATGGCACCAATCAGGGAGAGCCTCTCCAGCTGGGATCAGTATATGCCCCTAACTCCCCAGACCTCAGTTTCTTCCAATCTCTCCTAGCACAGCTTAGGACTGACCACCCCAACACAACTGTAGGAGGTGGCATCAATCTGGCCCTGTCCCCAAACATAGATCACACAGGCCAGGGATCTACGTCAGAAACTTTGGGGGCTAGCCAGGTAGCTCAGGCCCTCTACCAAGCAGGACTCCCAAGATATATGGAGAACACTCACCCAGATGAGAAAGACTACCCCCTTTTTCAGCCTCCCATGCCACACATAGCAGGATTGACCTGATATTAGTATCACGTAAACTGGTTCCACAGGCTTGGAATACCACACTGGGCAATATCTTGGTCTCGGACCATGCCCCAGTGACCATGGTCCTCATCTGGGGCAACACCACAGGCCTCAGAAATAAATGGAGACTCAATACTTAATTTCTGCAACAGGAGTTAATGACTTGGACCCAGGGGAAATAAGGGAGTATTACAAACATAATGACACCCCAGAAGTCTCCTGTGGAACTCAATGGGAGGACCTCAAGGAGGTGCTTAGAGGGAAATATATTGCCCACACCTCAGGGGTCTGCAAAGAAAGAGACAGAACTACTAGGGAACTGGAGGGGGGACTTAAGAGGCTGACTATGGAGTTGCTCCACTACCCAGATAGGGAGCAGGCCCTCCAGCCCAGGATAAGAGAGCGGAAGAGGGAAATAGATGGAGCTTTTCATTAAAAAATAGAGTACCAGCTTTACAGACTTCACCAAACCTACTGGGAGGTGGGAGAACAGTCGGGCCACCTATTGGTGCATAGGGTACACACACTAGATACATCCATATATATCCCACTTATACACTGCACAGAGACAGATGTTGTCACTTCACCACAAGACATTAACGACACCATTCTGAAGTTCTAGCACAGTCTCTGTGTGTCAGAGGTCGCCCCTAGCAAACAACAGCAGGACGCATTCCACAGCCAAGGGGGCCTACCTCAGATCTCACCTGTGCATCTGGACGTCCTGACCTCCCCTTTTACGGCACCATTATTTCAAGAGGCCTTGATCACACCTCTCTCCAACAAGGGTAAAGACAGCACATAGTGTGATCAGTTTCACCCCATCTCTCCTCAACACAGATATTAAAATATTTGCCAAGGCCCTGGTTATTAGAATGAGCCTGGCAATGGAGGAAATCATCCACCCTGACCAAGTGGGATTTGTTCCGGCCGGTTGTGGTCTGATAACACTAGACGAATACTAGATTTGTTATGGGAGGTACAGCAGATACCTGAGCCCACCACCACCCTGTCCTTAGATGCTGAAAAAGCATTTGACAGGGTGGAGTTGACATACTTGTTTGATGCCATAAGCAGATTTGTCTTTCCTGTGTAGTTCATAGACATGATCCATCTCTTATACCAAAAACCCATGGCTAGGATACTAACCAATTCAACTGTTTCTGCTCCTTTCCGCATCAAACGAGGCACCCGTCAGGGCTGCCCCCCCGTCCCCATTTCTTTTCCTCTTGGCAGTGGAACCCCCGGCACACAGATTCTGGAACACACAGGAATTCCCAGGTATACTAGTGGGAGGGGTACACCACAGACTGGCTCTCTTTACAGACGATATCACCCTCTTTTTGACAGATGTACCAAACTCCCTTAGAACCTTGGAAACCCTCATCAAAGAATACTCGGCTACTGCAGGTTATAAACTGAACACCTCAAAATTGTACCTCCTCCTCCCGCTGAACAATGCCTGTACCCCAGATCTGGCAGAGGCCTACCCTTACCACTGGTCACCGAGGGCAGTGGTATGCTTAGGAAAAAATCTTGCCTACACTTAAAAAGACCATCAAAGCTAATGTAAAGGTTATGCTGGACAAACTTGATAGAGACCTGAGTAAATGGAGTGTGCATGTCCTCTCAGTTTGGGGTAGGGTGAACCTACTAAAAATGGTCACATTTGCTAAATTTCAATATATTCTGTCCAGTCTCCCAGTTGCACTCCCTGGCTCCTTCTTCCAGTCACTTAATTCCAAAGTATCCAAGTTCCTCTGGGCAGGTACTAAACATAAAATCAATCTACCTAAACTCAGGCAACATTGGGAACTGGGAGGATTTGGTCTACCAGACACACGCCACTTTCACACCTACACAGCTCTCCGTCAGGCAGTCCTGTGTTGTAACCCAGGCCTGGCTACGCCCCTACCCATGTGGGTATCTACAGAATTAGCCCAAGCCAAGCAGACTTTGCCAGGAGCACTAACCTTCGCTGACTGGCCAAATACATGTAATAGACAGGCCTCACCCTGTACGAAACACATGAAACAGGAATGGAAAAAATTTCTCAAAACTCTGAACTGGTCCTCACTCAGCTCACAATTTTGGCCCATTTGGTCCAAACCCACTCTACAGATAAATAACCGACCAATAGACTGGAAAGCATGGAGAGAGACAGGTATTGTTACTTTGGGAGACCTGTATGCCCCAGACACGGGGATACTAGTGACTTTTGAATCCCTCTGCACTAGCAGAATCCAGTCAGGAAGGGTGGATCTCCTATTCTGGCAGTACCTCCAGATTTGAGACCTATTCAGGACAGCCATCACACCTACCCACAAACTTCCACACAATGCCCTAGACCAGTGGATGGGGTGGTTGACCTCCCTTCAGCACTTGACTAGTAAACTTATGAAACTCAGATAAAGCATAGGCCTACCCTCACAATGACGGACACCAAGCTGAAATGGGAGGTGGAGCTGGGGGTCCATATCTCACAGGGAGAATGGGAATAAGTCTGGACTAGGGCATACAGAGCCAACAGGGAGCTCCAGGCAAAAACCTTTTAATTTAAGATCCTGCATAGGGCCTATCAGACACCCCTTACCTTATACAGAAAAGGTCTGCTGGCGCATAGTAACTGTTGGCGATGCTCCTTCCCGCGCAGGCTCTGCTCACACACATGTTGTGGTCATGTTCAGCCCTTGAACATTACTGGGTCCATGTGTGAAATGCATGTGCAAACCTGGTACCAATTTCCCCTGCTAAGGATCCAGTTCTGGGTATCCTGGGCCTCCCAACACAGCAACCACCTACACCCCAGATTAGCCTAACCCAGTCCTTATGGTTGAATGGAGCCCTGGCTGTAGCCAAAAGAGTTATCCTCAGACACTTGAGGGACCCCCAACCACCCACTTTCCACGAGTGGGAGACACTGATGGCTCTAATGGCTAGATATGAATGGACAGCACACTCAGCCCTGGGTATTTTAACACAATATGACAAAGTATGGGGAACGTATCTGGAAGCAGTGAGACTGGGGGCACCCACTCAATGCCCACATAGGGTGACTTTGCAATACAGAAGGACCTTCAGCCCACTACAGCCCAAATGAGGTAAAACTATACTTATCTAGACCACACAGAGTGGAAAAGAGTGCAAACCAGCACTACATTACCAGGCCCTGACCTAACTTACAAATAATAAACACCATCTACTCAAGCTAAACCTGACACTGCCCATTTCTTGTATCTCCTTCTCCCACCCTCCCACCTGACACATATACCTGCAGGTATGCAAATAGTACCAGTCTGGGATGTACTACCATTGATAGAACCCAGACTGGAAATATCTACCAGACCTGGACAGAAAACGATGGCTGGGAGATGACCTTCTCACTAATCTCCTCATGTGAACAATTTAATATTAGGAACACTGAAAGAGACACCAGGTGTTATTGAAATCAGTCTGCGAAACCCCTGGAAATGCAGGTGGCAGACATCCTGTGGACGAGATAGAAGAAAGAAAGGATATGTCCCCACCCTCCTAACATAACCTTTAATGTTTGATGTAATTAAACACTGTCATAATACCAGTTTGTGTCTAGTTACTCCCCCAAGGGAATTCAGCTTAGTTCTTAATTCCAGTTGGAATTAATATTACCTGTTTGATACTTGGTTATGCCGACAACCCAGAGTGTTGTTGTTATGACAGAAAGATGCAGAACACAGTATTCCTGAGCTTAATACCTTCCTAAATCAAACCTCACAGTGCATGCAATCCTTGTCATGAATGTACTTTCTATATGAACTATAGTTTATGCATACTCCCTCCCATTCCCTTAGATTGACCAATTCCTGTACCCTGGTTGTCCCCCTCAGATCTACCCAAATCAGCCAATCTGGTTACTCTCACCGCCTCCCAAAAATTTGGAATACTCTCCCACCTCAAATCCGGCACTCATCCTCCGCCTACTCCATTAGCTCTGCCCTCAATAATTATCTTGCACCGAGATGCTCCTGCCATGTCCCTCCCTAATTCCCTCCTCTAAGCCCTGAACAAACCCTACCTCTCTACCCTCACCTACACCTACCACCCCAAGGGGCTTGTGTCTCTGATCTACTCCCTTCCCCCACCATCCTAAAGGGGTCTCTCTTGAACACTGCATTATCACCTCTCTGGTCCCACCAGTCCCCTTGCAGGGTTTCTCACACCCTGAGAGGGTCTTCAGGGACATGATGCTTCCCCTTCCCTACCTCACCCCTCCCTCCCTTTCCTTTTTCTTTCACGTAAGCACTTGTTTACTTATTAACCCGGCACTTATTATTGTCCACTCTTTCTACATGTTATATACAATACTGGTGTAACACTGTTTGTAACATCTGCCTTACCACTGTATGCTAGTGTTGATCTTGAAACTTGAATGTTTAATGTTTCATTCCAATTGTACCCTCCCCAGGTCACACGGTGAGCAACTTGTTGCTCAGTGTGCCTTCCTGGTGAAACATTTCAGTAAATAAATAAATAAATAAAAATTATAGTTTTATGTATGATTTTTGCTTTAAGCCTTGTTGTTTGTAAAAGAAACACTGAAAACTCAATAAAAATCTTTATAGCAAAAAAAAAACCTAATAGGACTGGTGATAAGAATGAAATGATCTTATGAGCTCAATGACAGTACGACACGGCCCTGTTGTAGCTCACCCTGACAACCGTACTCACTGCTGGCATGTTATTGATAGTGCTGTGAGTGACTTGAAATCTGCCAGCGTGTAACTTTTTGATTGGCTGATGCAATTTCAATGTTCGCAGATGTGTATAGTCCTTTTCATACTTGGAAAGTTCTACTTTGAAGCTACCTATTAGTCTGAATAGCTATTTGTATGTTACAAGGTTATCTGATTGTATTTTTGGAGGTGGGTATTCCAGCTGTATTCATGGCATTATCCCTGCTGTTATACTTGATTTCTACTAATCTTACTTAAATGTCTTTGTTTAGAATAAAGATGCACATGAGGAAACTGCCTGTGAGATCAGCCAGAAGTATCAGGTTCATGTATAAGCATACAAACATACAGAACTGCCAGCAGAAACAGGCCTCATGGTCTATCAAGTCTGCTGGAGTGTGCAGCTAGCACCCTTACATTGCAGCTTCCCCTCTGCCTCTTCTGCCCCTCACAGTTACCCCCCCACCCTGTCCCATCCCTTTTAAAACTGCCCACCATCTTACAGGATATCACCTCCTCGGGTAGAGCGTTCCATTTAGCCACCACCCTCTCTGTGACAAAATGTCTCCTCATCTCCCTTCTATATCTTCCATCTCCAACCTGAGACTATGCCCTCTCGTGGCCCTCCCCCTCTTCAACTTAAATACCCCTTCTGGACCCATCTTGTTTATCCCCATCAAGTATTTAAAGGTCTCGATCCCACCGATCCCTCCTCTCCTCCAGGGAGTACATATTTAACTCACTCAGCCTGTCCTTGTAGGGTTTGTCCTTTAGTCCCTGAATCATCTTTGTTGCCCTGTGCCGCACCCCCTCCAGTACTTTGGCATCCTTCTTCAGAAATGGATGCCAGTACTGCACGCAGTACTCCAGGTGTGGCCTGACTAGTGCCCTGTACAAAGGCAGGATCACCTCCCTACTTCTGGATAAGCTGTCTACAATGGTGTATCTAATACTACTCTAAAATCATTTTCTAGTTACCTTAATAACCGAGGTCAACAGGTTAAGATCAGAAATTCTATTTCAAGCTTGCAACGTATCTCCGCTGGTGTTCCCCAAAGTTCCATACTCAGTCCCTTGCTATTCATCTTGTTTATTAACGACCTCTCTAAGTCCTTTGTGCAATGCATAAGCCTCTTCGGTGCTGATAACTTGGTAATATACTATCTCCAGCAATCTGACAACCCTAAACCAGAACATTAACATAGACTTTGGTTGCATCCAGAGCTGGCTGAATCAAAACAGCTTGTTTGAACTCTCGGAAAACAAAACCCAAGCTCTGTGGCTCCAAACATGAACCATATTCATGCTCTTGCAGCCTTTTGGTCTCCTGCCAGTATGCATCCCTTTTTGAGGAAGTATTCTCCTTTAAGTACCTTGGAGTCACTTTTGTACCTTCCCTAGAGTTTTCTACATGTCTTGTCCACCTGTTATCCTGTCAGTGCCAAACTAGGCCTTGCTTACGGGATAAGAGCCTGCCTTACCCCTAAAGCCGTCTTGCCCTAGCCAATGGTGTCCTATTGCCTTGTCTTAACTATTGTGCCCCAGTTTTCTTCAATTCCTAAATCTACTTCAGATAAATGGGATGTAGTGTATGACTGCATCTGTCTCTTTATTATGGGTGCTGCTCATCTCGAACATAACTGCACTCTTTATTTAATTGTTTGTTTTTGATAACCGGGTAGGTGCACTAGAGATAGAAATGCCTATTTTCAGGCAAGACCCGGGATGGTACAAGTCAAAATGTAATACAATAGTGGACAGTAATACAGTGGGGTAAAAGTACAGGTCAAATACTGGAATAAACACAATGGATAAATAACAGGAGAAATACACATATCAGCGCATTAACACACAAGTGCATTTGTCAGAGGCGTATAGAAAACAGCGTAAAACACTTAAATGGGAAGACTATTAATACAAGATAGGACTGTACAAATGATATAAACTTACAAAAAAGTGAAGAATAAAATACTAGCAGACAGACCTCGAGTTGAGTAAGCATAAGACATTTCTTGACCCCAGGTAAAGAGAGGAAGTAAAGGTAGCATTACAGAGCAGTAGGGCAAGCAGGGAGCAAAAAGGAGCAGCTGTTCTTTCCTAGGCTGGGTATCCCCTTCTTTCAAGCACTCCTGCATTATGAGCTGCTTCCTAGACAAACTAGTCAGGTCCAATACTCCCACCTGCTTGTCTGCTGTGTTACTAGTCCCTTCAACACCTTATACTGTAGCTTACAGTTTGGTGATGCCCTTTTACTCCAAGAGTCTAGGTGCTCCACCAGAATGTGTCAAACAGCCTTCTTTACCTCCGTCCCCAGATTCTGGAATCAGCCTTCTTATCTGGTCAGGCACTCTGATTCTTATTGGCAATTTAAATCATTGTTACTTCACCACTATTTAAATGAGTTAGCCTGTACCTGCACTTGGTTTCTGCCTGCATCCCTGAACCAGGAATAACTGGTTGCATTTTAGGCCTCCTTGAACATGGACTCTGTTTTATATTAACAGGAAATATGTTCTGTACCTTCTGAGCATATTAGATATGTCCCTCCTTTGCTCCAGGGTATATAGAACTCAATAGCTATACCCTGGAGCAAAGGAGGGAGAGAGGTGATATGATTGAAACATTCAAACACCTTAAGGGTATTAACAAGTTGAAAGAGTCTAACATGTTTCAATATAAGAAAAATAGCAGGACAAGAAGACACAGCATGAGATTAGAGGGAGGCCAATTAAGGGGTAATGTGAGGAAGTTCTCTTTCACAGAAAGGGTGGTGGATGCATGGAATGGCCTACCTCAGGAAGTGGTGGATATGAATACAGTGCAGGGCTTCAAACAGGCATGGGATAGGCATAAGGGAGCAGTACAGATAAGTATGAATAGATAGACCATTGACAGAGCAAATGCCGATGACACATTCATAAGGTAGAAAAAGAAATGGACAGACTGGATGGGCCTTGTGGTCCTCATCTGCCGTCAACTTCTATGTTTCTGAGTTAACTGATGCTTTTCATGTGGCGTGTAGAAGATTCTTCCAATGATACACCACTGGACCTCCTCTTAGGTCTGATCACAGATAGTCTCTCCTTGACAGCAGACATCCTGGGGTGAGCTTCTCTCATTTGAATAAATAATCAAAACAGAGGGCCATGAGAAAGTCTGTTATCCCAACCAGAAACTCAAAATTTTCTGGTTGGTGTCTCATTGTTATTATGCTACTGTTATGTACTGCTTGTATTGTGTACTCCATATTGTCTGAGTCATTCCTGAAATAGGCATTCATCGCCTGGTGTACTTACTTGGTTACCAAATACTAAATAAATAAATAGAATTACCCAGTCTTTCCAAAATTTCCGTGTTCTGAAAAAAAAAAATAGGAACTTGGTCCCCGAAGCACTTAGATGCCAACAAGAATAAAATTCCCTACAAATGGTATGTTGTCCCTATGGCCCATTTTGAAGGCCCAGTTATGCTTAATGAGTTGTGAGTGGTGTTCCCTAATGGTCACAAATGGTAGACATGGTTTACCTTACCTTCATCTGATATTTAAGACATTTTAAATGGTTAAATATTAATTTAGAACAAAAACTCCCCTTGTATAACAGTCTTTTATTTTTGATCCTAACGCCAGACGTCCCATGTTTCCTGTTACCTTACCTCCCTTCCTGGAACTCACAACCTGCATTATGCAGAGCCAACCTGCCAGTGCAGCAGTCGCTGTACCGCTCGGGTGTCAACAACCTGGGTTCAGAAACAAACTCAGGCCTTGGAGCGCTGGACAGGGGAAGAAGGATCAAGCATCTGTGGCACTGCTGTCCTCTGGGGTTGGGGGGTGCATTGAGTGGCTCTCGTGTGCACATGTGAAAACTGTGCTCTGCACCTGCACAGTACTGTGCCAAACTTAAAAAAAAGTATTTCTAGATTCGTCGGAGTGGTGAATCCTGACAATCAAGTAATTTTACTCAAAACAACAGGATCACACACTGGGAATGGAGGCGCTAAGGATATCAAAATGAGCACAAAAACACACAATCCAGCACTCACCAACCTCCACCTTAATAAATTTGGCATTTCTTTGCACTGAATTTCTAAGAGCCTGTGATATTCTTTGAGGTTGGTGAGTGCTGGATTGTGTGTTTTTATGTAAGTAATTTTACTGTTGTGGCCATACAGTTACTTCATTTCAACAACAATGGATGGATACAGTATAAGAAGGCAGTATAGCACAGTGGTTTAAGGCTCTCAGCTGCAAATCTGAAAACCTGAGTTTGAATCCCACAGCCCCCACTTGCATACTGTGTGACCCTGAGCAAGTCACTTAACTTCCCTGTGCTCCCAGATCGCACTTGTAAACAAGCTTTCAGCTTAGTGTGCCACCCCTGGTTAAACAATTGAGAAAAGAAGGAAATAATGCAAAAGGTACTGTCATTCAAGAAATAAGCTCTCCAATACTGTTTTTATTGCAGGTCCAACTCTGTGCAAATAGTCAATGCAGTATAAGAAAATAGTTTGATTGGCAGTGCAGTACCTCTCAAAATCCCAGCATAATTAGTTGTACCCCACTTCAGGCCATTTGTCTGGAGTGCAGCTAATTATGCTGAGACTTTGAGAGGTACTGCTCTACTAATGACACTGTATTCTCGTATGTTGTACTGACTGTTTGTTTGCACAAAGCTGAAACCACCACTAAAAGCTATGCTCGAAGAGTCTATTTTTCAGTTGGCAGTATCTTTTGTGTTATTACCCAACTCACAAGGAGATCGCACACAATAAAATAGGTACCCATATACAACATATACAAGATACACAAGACAAAAACTGTGTTTTAATGTGCAAAAAATTACATATTGGAGATCGTGGCAGTAAATCCAGGCACTTTGCATCATCAAACATCAACACTTCAACAGGGGACTCCTGCTGTTTATTCCTCTTTATGAGTGCACCAATCCCTACTATAAGACTTTCAGGAAAATTTGCCATCTCCGTGATTTCACCAGCTCCCAGTTGCGCGATCTCTGTGTTTTGCAGTTACTACATTTCAAACTCATAAACAGTCCTTGCTCAGGTACCAAGGAAGTGGGACCAAAGGAAGGACTGCTTATCAGTTCAAAATATAGGACCTGTAAATAAATATGGGATATGCAATAGGGCTGGTTTAAATAACTGATTTATCCTGATGGGTTGTGTTTGTACTACGTGACTTCATGAGTGTTGGAGCGAAGTGGAGCTCCAAGTAAAGCTTCAGAGGGCAAACCCAAAGAGTCAGGATAAATCAGTTTAAATTTTCAGTTTATCCAGTGGGAGGCTGGTTAGCATAGAATAAACTAGAACTGTAAGCATCATTCTTGGACTTGGAAGTATAAATCATAGAAGTGTGAGGATAAATCATTTATTCTCATTTTAGACTTCACAGCTGTATATATTTATTTAAAATTTGATAACTGGTAAAGGCACACTGAGCAAAAGCTTGTTTCCAGGTGTGACCCAGGGACAGGGGGTACAGATGCAACAGAGAGGTACAAAATACAAATAAAGTGTAATACAATGTACATAGAAGCTATTTACATTTTGATATTTACATACAGTATATATACAGTTGATAACAGCTAAACCGAGTAAGACATCAAGAGCAAGCATACAGTATCTGGTTCGAATTAGGAGAGTACAAGAGAGGAAGAAAAAAAACAGGGAAGAAGAAAAATGAGTCTTAGGAAGGTGGGCAGGTACAGGAAGTAGTAGGAATAGGTCTGAGTAAGCACTTAAGGGCAGGAAAGGAGGGGGTGAGATGGGTTGGGGGGATGTTGTTCCAGAGGAAGGGAAGTCTATAATGGAATGCTAGTTTACCAGCTGAGGTGCAGACTCATGGGAGAGCAAAGGAGCTCACACAGTTTGTACGTGAGTTGTACAGGGAGGGAGTGGCAGGATTTAGGAGAGAAGTGAGGTAGGATGGAAGAGTTCCAAACCAGTATTTAGAGATCAAGGTGGCACAGTGGGATGAGCGTCTCTGCGAGAGGGATTGGAGGGATAGGGAGGAGTAGAGGTCACAGTGGTGTGTCAGAAAGGGGGAGTTTGAGGCGAACTGACAGAAGGCGAGGAAAAGGACATCGAGTTTGGTGAGGGAGGTGGCTGGAGCTGTGCCAAAAACTACATCTGTGTAATCAAAAGCAGGGAAGATGCACTTGACCACTATATCACATCCAACAGGGAGGGAAAGAAAAGCCTTGTGGCGGTAGAGTAATCCTAGTTTAGGGCACAATTTGGAGTGAAGGGCACTAAAATGGGAAGAGAAGTCTAGGGAGGGATCAAGCCACACTCCAAGGTACTTGTAGGCAGAGACATTGTCGAGAGGAGTGTTAGCACCAGAGCAGAAGCAGGGTAGGGCAGGA
Source organism: Neoceratodus forsteri (assembly GCA_016271365.2). Taxonomy (NCBI): domain Eukaryota; kingdom Metazoa; phylum Chordata; order Ceratodontiformes; family Ceratodontidae; genus Neoceratodus; species Neoceratodus forsteri. The sequence continues at coordinate 1,669,480,427 of CM057456.1, forward strand.
GTCCTAGCGAGTTTCTGTTTGAAGCCAAAGGTCATGGCTACTTTTGTTTTGTGTTCAGTTTTAGGCAGTTATCATTGAACCAGGTTGTGACCACTGAGAAATCTTGTTGAAGGGGAGTTTGGATGGCTGGGGTGGAGGGATCGGATAGGAAAAAATGGTATTGTCTGCACACATGTGGATCTTGGCATGGGTGCAGACAGAAGGGAGGTCATTAATAAACAGGGGAAAGAGAACAGGTCTGAGGATTGAACCCTGGGGTATGCCAGCGAGGATAGGGAGGAGGGAGGGAAAAAGGACATTACTGATTTTTAGGGCTGTGGGCCTACAACACTACTGGGATTGTAGCTCTAAAACGGCTGATCTTGGAATTCCCTTTTTGGACATTTGGATGTATTCCTCCACAGCTGCAAAATAATACACTCCCCTTCTGATTTTTGCTATTTGCTGCTCTATGTTAAAGGCATCTGAAAGGAGGGGGGATGCTACTGTATTGTACATCAGAACTTCTCAGGATATTACCAAAAAAATCCTTTTTAAACTGCTGTTTCTATCATCCGTTCAGCTCAGTCTAATAGATTTATACTACTTCTTTCAGCAACCTAGGGGTTAACTCATTATAAGTTGTCTGGAGTTTACTGAACCTCTGAATCTCAGACTGCAGTGTCAGATTACAGACAATGCAGTTTGCAGCCTATGTTAGCTATCTGATTCCTATGGGCACACACACACACACCAGCAGCAACATGATGATTGTGACTAAACAGCACTATATGGCACCAACAAGAAAATAACTTTGGTCATTTGGTAGCTCTTCACAGCCCTATCGGCTCTGGCTAGTGCTTGTTACTGCCTGGGACTGGCCAGTTAAGTAAGAGCTGAACCAGAAATCAGAGGCTGGGGAGAGAGTGTTGGAGGCTGTGTGGGGGAGGGGTGTAGGATAGGGAGGAGGGGGGTCTTGGGGAAGGGCACAGATCATGAAGAAATTATTCAGGGCTTCATCAACTAAGACAGGGTCTGAAACTAGTGAGCCTGCCACACAGAGAGTGGGTGGGGGGATTCGGATGAGGGGTGTAGAAGTGATCAGAGGTCATTCCAGAAATAGGACAGAGTGTTACTAGAGGTTTGCAATTGTGATTTGAAAAATTCCAGTTTAGCCTGCCAAATTCATTTTGTACAGCCATTGTGGAGAGCACAGTAGGTTGGCTGGGTCACATGATGTTGTAAAGCACCGCCAAGATAGGTTATGGGTTTTGCACATGGCCAAGATTTCTGAGGAGATCCAAGGATGGTGACAGCATTTTATCCTGACTGATTTTAAGGGGGCGTGGACATCTCATACTTTTAGGAAGGTAGATGTGAAGTTGGAGAGGGCTGCGTCAGCTGAGAGGGACGAGAGGACTGGTGACCAGTTTGCCATGGCCAGGTCTTGGAGTAGTTTACTCGAATCAAGACTTTTGAGGGGATGAAACTGGATGTATTTGGTGGGGGGTAGGTGGAGGACATAACTTCCTGATGCAAAAGGTGGGGCAGTGGACGCTGAGCACATTGGTAAAATATTCATGTGTCTCTCAGAACCACACTCCCATTGGAAAAAATTGTTTACTACTTGCTGTCTGTGTACTGTTTGAACACCAGGCAAATACTTTTACTAGATACTGATTTGTGCACATCCCTCAGGAATTGAGTACTTTAGCGGATGTGAGGTTTGGAGCTGGGGCACTATCACAGAAAAGGGACTTAGAACGGATTGAGATTATTCTGTATTAACCTACCTTAGAGAAGCTGGTACATAAAGCCAGGGGTAACCTAGCAACATATGATAAGAAATGGCTGACTTTTGAGGAATTCTTGAATTCCAGGCCTAGTAACAACAATATCGAGAGACAGACACACCAGAATAGGTGCTATCAGGTGTGTAAGTGGATGTTCTCACCAAAGGTAGTATCCAGCCAAGACTTCAATGCATCAATTCTGATACATGGAAATACCCTAAGATAAAGTGTGACATTAATTTACATATTTAGAGCGTGCATTAATGGTCTGTTTTTGATATACTTGTTCTTCTTAATTTTCTTGTTATCCTTACAGTTCTATGAATTGTTCACATTCCTTTCCACAACTACTCACTAAATTGTAATATAAATCTGGAATGCTTAATTTTTTTAGCCCTGCTACTCAATCAATCAATCAAACTTTATTTAACCAGGCAAGTTACATCGTTGAGCAAGCTAATTTTCAAGATGGTCCTGGACACATAGGACAAATTCATTCACAATAACATAACAGTTCAAGGTACACTAGACAGTAATACAGGAAATTATAATAATACAAGGTCAGTAAGCATGAGCGCAAGGCTTGGTATGTAACAAGTAAATAGACAACAATTCAACAATGCTTGTTGAGTTCATTAGAGTATTGAGGGAGGAGGGTGGGAGACACAGTGGAGGGCAGAGGAAAAGGTAGTAAACAGGATACAAGAGGGAGAGGAGAAGGGCAGCCTAATAAAGTGGAGGCCCCAAATGAGATAGCTCAGGGAGGGAGGGAGGGAGGAGGTAACGGGAGTAATACCTTAGCGGGATGCTGGCCGATGGGGGAATAAGATAGCCAGTGAGTCCAGAGCTAGTGTCTTGTTCAGAATGAGTAAGTACTGCTTACCTGATGCAATCACATGCCTTTTTCAGGCATCTATACAGCAGCTGTCTCAACATGTGGGGGCTAGGCAGCAGGGAGAGTTTAAGTGCTTTTTGCGTGTTATTCCATAGCATAGGTAGAAAGGAGCTAATGGCTGTAGAGCCAAGGCAAGTCCTGTTCCATGGTGGTTTGAGTAAGATAAGCGAGGAGTTTCTTAGGCTTTAGGCACCATTGGAGTGCACAAATAGGTTACAGATATAGGATGGTAGCTTATTTGACATAGCCCGGAAGAGCCACATGAGGGTGTTTATTTGCTTCCTCATGGAAGGGGGCGGCCAGTCTAGTGTTTGGTACAACAGGCAGTGGTGAGTCTGCAAGGGCAGGCCAAGAACAAATCTCAATGTGCGATGATAGAGTGTATCAAGCTTTTGGAGTGCATTTTGGGGGCAGTGACTGTAGAGGAAGTCGGCGTAGTCCAGCAGGGGAAGAAAGGTTGTTTGGACCAGCCTATTTCTAGCTTTCAGGGTGGGAAGTTGTTTAATATGGTAGAATATACCAAGTCACTGTCTTAGCTTTTTTGATAGCTCACTTAGGTGTACACTGAAGTTAAGTTTGTCATCCAGCCAGACACCCAGATACTTAAACTTGTCTACTATCTCTAATGGTTCATCAAGGAGGGTGATAATCTGGGGAGTAATAGGGTGGTGGATGGGGAGATAATCATTGCTTTTGATTTTTCGGCATTTAACAAGAGTTTTAGATTCAGCATATTATGTTGGAGGATGTTAAAGTCCTGCTGTAAGTCCTTGTAGGCAAGGTCCAAAGAGGGGCTGGTTGTGTAGAGGACTGTGTCATTTGCAAAGAGGTGAACGTTTACTGCAAGAAGGCCAGAGTCAATGTGATTGATGTAAAGGGCAAAGAGGATAGACCCCAGGATAGAACCTTGCGGCACACCACGGGGCAGAATTTTTAAAGGGGAGAGTTTGCCTTGGGCTTTAATTTGCTGTCTCCGATTTGTGAGGTAGCAGTGGAACCACTTTATTGCAGTGGCACTTAGACCAATGCAACCCAGTGAATCAAGTAGTAAAGAATGATCAACCATGTCGAATGCTTTGCTGAGGCTGAGGAAGAGTGCATAGACGTGCTGTTTATTGTCCAGAGCTTTTAGCCATCATTCAACACTTTGGCTAGGGCTGATACAGTGCTATGCTTATGACAATAAGGAACTTTGATCCTTTTTTTCTAGATTCTCTGTCAGGGTTAACGCCACACTGCATATAATGTTAAACTGAGTGTATTGCTATATGTTCTTGTTGAAGTAAAACTCAAATTGGGAGGGCCACGGAGGGGTGGAGGAGGAGGAGGGAGGGAGGGCAGCTGTAGTATAAGGGCTGCTAGCTGCACAATTGAGTAGACTTGATAGACCATAAGGCCTTATCTGCTGGCAATTTCATATGTTCTTATAATAAGAATATTAAAAAAAAAAAAAAAAAACTTGAATCTTCAGCAAATGACCTCTAGGCCAGTTTTACCATTTTGCTTGCAATCTTTTTCAATTAAAATGCACTTCAGAAAAAAAACACTGAATCTCAGGTAGACATGGCAATATTCCTTAAAGTGATTTTCCATTTTCCCGACTAGAAATGACAGTTGGCAGCAGCAGGACTCATTTGGTTTTTACTAAAGACTTTCACATGGAAACAGACTTTGCTCCTTAGAATTTATCTGTCTCTGCTGCCTCTTCTGCCTTGAATTCATAATCTGCAGTTTGTAACATCCAAATCATTTCCATGAAAACCTATTGTGATACCATAAGCAGAGGATTATGACTTCATGGTAGGAATAAGCAACAGGAACTGATAGGATCTAATAAAAAAAAAAGTCATGTTTAATGAAAATGTCTTCACTAATAAAAAAATGGAAGGCACTGAAATTCAAAGTGTTGCTGGATTTTGTGCTACTGAGTTTTGCTGATGTCAGCTGTGAATTATAACTTAGAAATCAGGAAATCTCTTCAATGGAAAAATAATTAACAGAAAATCTGTAACCCCCCCCCACAACAGTGTGGGGGCTTACTTGGCTCAATGGAACTACTTCTGCTAGCTTTGCTGCTCACCAGTGCCCAGGACTGTTGCTGGGGACCAGGACTGAAGAGGAGGACCGGGTGTCTACAGCACCAGCAGCACCATTTTAAAGCTGCCACATGCCACATGTCAAGGCAGCTGCCTGCAGCTGCTGAGAGACCAAGCACATTGGCACTCCTGACAGCAATGGGGATTCCTTACTGACTGCCCTGACTAAACCAGAGTGCAAGTACAATTGTGCATAACAGAAAGGGGGCAACAAATAATTATTTACAGACAGGAACTTTTCAGAAATGAAAACTTTTCTGGTCAGTGCCCCACAACAGCAAAGGCAGCTGCCATCTTTGTGCACCCTGACCTCCACTACCACAACAACAAGGGTTTCACATCAGCCAGTCAGGTGCAGAAGCCTGGAAGAGGCAGCAGAGGAGCTCCTTGGATACTGGAGGATCTGATTAATACTGGTACTAGTTTCTGACCAACTGTCTGCTGAGTGATGGCTTTCCAGCACTGCCTAAAGTGATTGACATACTCAGGGACCAATCAGGAGCTCTGATTCCCAAGAACAGCAGGGGCTGTTCCAGACCTAAAGTAAATCATTATGTTGCTGAGTTCAAAAGACAGTGGTGCTTGTGTACTGTTGAAGAGATGGCTTGCTGCTGTGTTACTGCCAAGGCAAACTGCACATTTGCCAGAGACAGAGTGAGGAATGAGAAGCAGAACTCCTGATGTGAGAAAAGGAGGTAACTGTGTGTTAGCTAAGCACAAAGTCAAAGCTGGAGGTTGCAGTCATTGCATGAGAAAATTTGCTGCGCTACAAAGCTGAACCACAGCTTGGTACTGGTTACTGCCATGAACTAGGGACTGGATACCAGGACGTGGTGTGTTGCATAGGTAGGATCAGGTTTTTACAGGCTGAGCTGCCTTGTGTGCATGGGAGGATCATCTGCCAAATGTAGAGGTCAGGAGAGGCCTGACTGAAACAGGAGAAGCATCCTCTACCAGTCGACACCAGAGGTCTACAAAGGACAGAGAGTGAAACCAGCCAGAGAGGGACTCACTGCAAAATGCGCCATCCCTCTGTGCACTGAGGGAGATCCCTGGTCTGGGAGAACTATGAATAAAATCAAGACTTGCCCTGTACCTACATCTTTGTATCATAATTGGGAAAGCATTTAATGGACATGGCCATCCAGCTGGCATTCACAACAAGCCTTTCTGGGTTTGACAGCCTTTGGGTTTTGAGGTTTTAGACATAACCAGCAACTGCTGTGTTATTTAAGTGCAACACCGCCAGCCAACCATGTGCAACATAATCAGGCCTACACTGTTTTCATTGCTGGTACCCAGTGAAGCACTGGGAGCTCCCTCATCGTAAGTAAAGTTTATTAAAACTGATATCAATGGGGAGAGGGCAGTCCCCACCAGTACAGCTGGACAGAAGCTGTTAACATTCATGTGTGGTGTGGGAGTGGTTTACCATATTTTGCCTGAAGGGCGAGTGGTTTTATTGTCCTAATTAACCCCTAGGAAAGGTATACTTATGGGTGTACCACACTTTCCCACTGTTTGTTCAATATAATACATTAGGATGGTTATTCTTATGGAGATTGTATTTGCGATCACATTATGGCACCTGAAGGTCTCTTGCAGCAAGGGGAGAGTGGTGTGTAGTGAGTACAGGTTGGAGTTTGGGAGATTTCTGGGTTTGGGAGGGTTTTCTGTAAGTCTCTTTTTTCCAGGTTTTTTTGCAGCTTGTTAATTGGTTTGGCAAGTTTCCTAATGCTGTGATAATTGTGCTATTAGTGGTATCCCATTAGGTTTAATGTAGTGCCAGTGTATACTTTTCATTACTGCAGGTATATGCTTTTAATTGATTGATTAGTGCAGGTATATAGCCTTAATTGATACACTAGCCACAGGTATACAGGGAAATAAATGATGGCCTTTTCTATTGATAGATTAGTCATGGGTATACAGGGAAATAAATGATGGCCTTTCTTATGGGGAAAAGTCCCCATCCATGTAATATATTTATTTATTTAGTTAGTTAGTTATTTATTTGAAAAGGCATACTGAGCTACAATAGCTCATTTCCAGATGTATCCTGGGGGAGAATGGAAAGGGGATACATTTGAATAAGAAATCAAAGTAAAATACATGTACATTTAAGTAAGTACATACAAACTAATACATTTAAAACTATGCCAAATATATTTGAGGTATAGGTAGGCAGCACTAGGCATCCAGGTATAGACTATGTACATATACACACACACATACATATAATTATATATATATATATATATATATATATATACACACACACACACACATACACTCCCATACGTACATACTCGATATACATAAATCATATACTGAACACACAAAACATATTAATGCAGATAAAATTCCTATGTTAGTTCTTTGAGTAGTAAGTGAGAGATATGTCAGCATGGGGAGCGTTCGCCCCTTCACGGTATACATACATATATATATATATATATATATATAGCAAAAAACTCCATTAATGCATCAGTTAGGGTTGTTTCCACAGTGACAAAAGTGTGGAAATGTGGTGTTAGGGTTCAAAACATAACTCCGCATTCTCCCCAACCCCACCCCACCTACACATACACACACACGCACACACATATGCAATTAGGGGAAGGACCAAGGCAACACAACCAATCAGAGACAACCAGCAGCAGGTAACAGAAATAACATACAACTCTATAAATGTACTACAAGACACATCCGTCATCATGGTACACCAACTGTACGAGTTCTGCTGCCATCCGAGTGCCTTGTGGGTACACACGCATACTGGGTAACCATGGGTGATGGACCACAGTAAGCATCTGTGTGTTACAAATACAGTTAACCATCATATCTTGCTGTTGCTGTTTACCAAGGGGGCATTACTTTTTGAATTACAACGTTTTTTCTCCTTCGCTAACCAAAAACAAGATGGCAGCTGCACAACACTACTAAACCCATTTGTGGCACTAAAAGGTGCTTTCGCGAAAGCAAAACATGCTTTCACACAGCACATATATTTTTTCCCATAGGCTATAATGGGAAACTTAAGTTTTTAATAACTTTTGAACAGATTCATATTTTTTCACCAAACCTTCAAAAGGCACATCAGTGACCCCGACCACACAAACCCTGACAATTTCAGAGTAGACCCCCAACTCATTTTGGCCATAGCCCTGAGCAAAGAATTTGCACAAAAATGGTAAATTTCACTTATTTTGGAACTCTGAAGCTCCACAACCGCACCACCCACCAGAACCAAACTTGCCAGACCCAGAGATCTAAGGTACCAGACAGGACATGCACAATTTCAGACAAATAAGTCAAACAGTTGCAAAGTTATTAAAGTGCAATATTTGGGGTTTAACATAGAAGTGGCCAGACAACCCTAACTATAGTGGCACAGTTGTGCCACTATAATATTTATTGCATTTAGTTAGTTTTTGTTTACCAGGTAAGGTGCACTAGGCAAACATTTTCCTATTTTCAGGCACAACCCGGGAGAATACAAACCAATCAACCATTACAGTGCAGACAATGATAACACATCGTAACAACATAAGAGCCGGAGGGGTACATTTCTGTGCACAATACAACAGTTAGTGAAGAAATCAATTGAAGTACAAGTTCTATACAATTCCATACAATGACAGTCAATATGGCAGCAACTATAAAATAAACAATAAAACAAGAATTTGTCAATTTTTCAAACAAACTAATAGAACTAGACTGTGAATTTGCATTTTCTGAGATTCTTCCAATTCCAAGAGCAACATATCAACAAACAAATAAAATCAGGCAGATTAATAATTGGTTAAGACAATGGTGTTATAAACATGGCATAGGATGTATAACACATTGGGAAGAATTTTTACACTCAGATCACCTGTTTAGTAAAGATAGGTTACATTTAAACAAGCAAGGGAATCATTTACTAGGACAACAGCTGAGTAAATATATAGATTCCAATTTAAACTGATTCTGTGGGGGAAGGGACAGAACTTAGTTTCCAATACTATAACAAAACAAAAAGACACTACAAAATATACCAAAAAAGTAGCTGCAGATAACAAATTAAACCCTAAAAATAAGCAAAATCATAGTAAACATCAAAACCCATGTAAAAAGACTGATGACAAAAGACAAAATAAAATGCAAAAAGATGTACCCATAAAGGAAGATATACCTATATTGTTAGTAAACTCAAGAAGTTTAACAAACAAGCTAGATTAATTAAAATACACCCTAATTGACAAAGAAATAGATGCATGTGGTGTAACAGAAATATGGTTCACAGATACCAACCGGAATACCAATATACCCGGTTATACTGGCTACCTAAAGAACAGAAAGGATAAAAAATGTGGAGGTGTTATACTATATATATTAAATAATCTCAAAAATCATCAGATATGCATGAGTGAATCAGGTACCGAAGCACTATGGGAAAGAATTAACTCAGACAATATCGACATGACCCTCGGTCTCTCTTATCATTCTCCAAACCTTAACCCAGAGGAAAATCATTATTTCATGGAAGAAACAGAAAATATGGACATCAGAAATGATTTTATATTAATGGGTGACTTCAATTTGCCAAATATTCAGTGGTCTACCCTAGGAGCTAGAGGTCAACCTGATCAAAGATTTCTTGAGGTGGCCTTGCAACAAGGTCTTGAACAACTGGTAACCAATCCCACAAGACACAACAACATCTTAGATTGAATCTTCACAAACAATAAAGATATAATTTCTCCTCCAGTAATGCTCCCTCCATTAAGTGACAGTGATCATAAAATGGTACTGCTTAAAATACACAAACATCTAAGTAATACTAGGGGAATAAGTAAAATAAAAAACTACACAAAAGCAAATTATACAAATATAAGACATTATTTGACACAATGGGATTGGAATAAAGATCTGGTAAACCTCAACTTGGAGCAAATATGGGAACAAATACAAACAAAAGTTACATATTGTACAAATAAATGGGTACCAGAATGAACAAAGTACAGTGCTAACAACCAGAGAATACCACTATGGTGGAACAGGAAAATCAGGAGTTCTATCAACCAAAAAAAAGGGCATATAGTAGGTATAAAAAATACCATAAAGAGACATACTTAAATAATTTTAGAAGGTTGACCAAAAAGACCAAAAAACTTTTCCGACAGGCAAAACAGAAAATGGAAATTCAATTAGTGGAAAAAAACAAGGACAATAAAAAAGGTTTTACAATTACATTGGAGCTCTCAAGGGAAATAAAAATGAAGTTGGTCCATTAGAAATCAACAATAAACTAATAAGTGATGAAACTGGAATAGCAGAAGCACTTAATACATACTTTGGTGGTGTTTTCAGGCCCAAGGAAACCATTAGTGAATTCACGAAAGAAAAAACAACAATAATATTCTCTGAGCAAGATGTACAGGAATCTATTGGCTTGCTTAAACCAGATTCATTACGTGGGCCTGATTAAATTAGTCCTCTTTTTCTTAAAACTTTATATAAAGAACTCTCAGGCCCACTGACAATTTTATTTAATCAATCTATATCAGAGGGCAAAACTTTAGAATCATGGAAACTTGCTAATGTCACACCTATTTTTAAGAGTGGTAATAAACAACAGGAACACAATTATAGACCCATCAGTCTCACGTCTATAATTTGTAAACTAATAGAAAGGCTCTTACATCAAAAAATCACAGAACACATAAAAAATGATGGATTTACTGATATATCCCAGCATGGATTTACAACTGGACGCTCCTGTCTAATAAATCTAATAAGCTTTTTTGAGCCACTAAGTGACTCACTAGTAAATGGTATGCCAGTGGATGTAGTTTTTTAGACTATGCTAAAGCATTTGATACAGTCTCAGATATGATTCTTATAGACAGTCTAGTGGCACTAAAACTGGACACAAAAATAACTGAATGGGTGGTCTCATGGCTCAGAAAAAGGCAACAAAGAGTGATTATCAGGGGATTTAAGTCCAGCTGGATACCATTTACCAGTGGAGTCCCACAAGGCTCCATACTGGGCCCTCCATTATTTAATATATTAATCTCCAGCATGCAAACTGATAAAGGCATCTGGATCAACAAATATGCAGATGATTGTAAACTAGGCTATATTGTGAATAATCTAGAATTAGTAAAACATCTGCAAGATAATTAAAATAAACTCTGTACATGGGCTTCTGATAATAAAATGAATTTCAACGAGGAGAAGTGTAAAGTAATGCACATGGGGAAAAACAACCCCATGGCCTCTTACTTTATGAACAATACACAACTGACAGTAACTATTGAAGAGAATGATCTGGGCGTTGTAATAACAGACAACTTCAAATTCAATACACACACATAAAAATCAGCCCAAAAATGTTACTGCATCCTAGGATGTATTAACAAAAACATAAAAAGTAGGAAACCAAGTGTGCTGATCCCTTTATATACAACACTAGTACGACCACACCTTGAATATTGTTCACCATTTTACGCTCCAACTTCAATAGGATCTCAGACCATGTTGGAGAAAGTGCAACGAAGGACAACAAAAAAAAAAGAAAATATGAGTAGGAAACAGTATGAGGAAAGGCTTAGAACACTTAAACTATATTCCCTTGAGTACAGGTCTTTAAGAGGAGATCTAATCTATATATTTAAAGCTTTTAGAAATGAATCTCTGCTGAACACCTTTTGCCTCGAAAAACAAACTTTGAATAATAATACAAGATCTCATAACTTAAAACTAAAGACCACTGTTTGTAAAACTGTCAGATGTAGAAGATTCTTTACTCAAAGGGCAGCACCCATATGGAACACTCTACCAAGAGATGTCGTTATGTGTAATTCTGTGGAACAATTTAAAATAGCATTAGACAATTATATGGAGGACAAAAAATACTTTTACCACAGTTAAGACAAATGGTGGCAAGTTTGTTTTGTGCCTCTGCCTTTTGCACTTGTAAAACATACTATGATACTATGATGATACTAAGAACAGAGAGTGGCGAGAGGAAAAAGACACAATATGAGACATGCCTGAAAAGTGGGGAAGTGTAAACGAAGGGTAAGTTGATGGAAACGTTAAAGAACAGTCCGTTAAAAACAGCTAACAGATTAATCAAGTGCAAAGAGCAAACAACTGTCGGTGGCTCGAGGAGTACTGTAGGCAGTGGTTAGGAACAGGAGCAGACTGCATGTTAAAGCAAGTACGATTGTTATAGGCACCAGAAGGTACGGGCAATAAAGCAGTGTCTAATGTGAGCTAGTATACTGTTCCATATTTTCGGGGCAGCAACAGCGAAGGCCATCTCTCCATGTTTGGCCCTAGTCTTATATGTGTGCGTGTGTGTGTGTGTTATATATTTTGGCTGGGCCTAGGAGGGTATGGGAAGAGCAGCATCTATGTATGTAGACTGGGCCTGGATGGGCACAGAAGAACCAGCTAGTGCTGAATGTACTATATTAAATTGCCTACCCCTGCCCCTTCCCCCCATTTCCTTTAAGGGCCTGCAAGCTGATGCTAAGAAAAGTCATTTTTATTTTGTTTATATTTACTATCTGGGCATGTCTTATTTATAGAGTATAAGCTGCATGCTCATTAGGTTAACTGTTATTGCACTGTATTGGCTCACGGGGGGGGGGGTTAACCATGTGAGGAGGTACTGTGTCCCAGGGGGTTTACTATTTTTACACCAGTCCCGCTTAAACCTTTCTCTGTGTACAGGCACCATGCAATTGATTTAAAGGGGAAGTAAACATTGCCTGGGTCACACAAATCGTAAAAGCTCATGAAGTGATCTTTTAAATGATTTATCAGGGTTACCTGTAGGTGTCCAGAGTCCAGAGATAAAGTTATTTTCATAGGATTTCACAATTTGATTGATGCCTGCAACATTTAGTTCCCTTTTAAAATGTTCATATGGCTATCTAATCAGGAGTACAAGGACTATCAGGCCCCTGAACCTTCTTTGAGCCCACAGAGCAGGGGTAGTAACTGGCAGCACCTACAATGACCTGGTTATAAAGCTGGAGTGCAGCTGGTTTTCGGAGGAGGAGCAGTTTGATTTGGGAATTCATCAACAAAATTTAAAATACAAGCTGGTCCCTTACCACACATTGATATTTATAAAAAGTTTTCATGCTTTATTAATTCATTAGGTAGGCCACCCAAAAAATGGCAACACATTTTTTTGTAGCCTGTTCAATGAATTAATAAAGCTGGAAACCTTTTTATAAATATCAGTGTGGAGTAAGTGAGCAGTGTGTAGCTTATATTTTAATTAAGATATGCTTCAATAAATTACTTGCTCTTATAAACAGTAGATTCTCCATTTCTGGATTGTCACCCAAGACACAGGCCAGGCAAACCTGTCTAGACACACTAATGATGTAATCAGTAGTTCACAAAATGAGTTGGAAAAGTACAGAGATCTGTAGCAACACTTTATGCTTCTGTTTTCCGATTATTTCATTAAGGAAACAGAGAAAGTGTTGCTGAACAGAGCCTAGACTAATTACGTGGTAACTTGAATAGAAAACTTGTTTTAAGGCTTACTCTTTTATTAGGAAAAACAGATCTGTGCATTGCAATCCCCTTTAGTTGGTTTGCTCTTTCTCATCTGCTGGACTTGCATGAAGCTGTGACTCTCCTGGCAGTGTAGTCAGTGTCTGGCACGGAGGCATTCTTCAGTGTCAGCTCCACAACGACCTTCCTTTTAAGCTATACTTATTCAAGTTTTAAAAGTATTTACTAGAATAAAATGCAAAGACTGCATACAAAATGAAAAGATGGACAGGTGTCTATTAGCAATTTTCATTTTAATTGACTTAATGTCCATCTATTTATTTTTTGTTTTATTTGAGACATATTTTAGCAGGTGAGCAAACAAGAAGTCTCATTTTCAGTTGTAACCTGGGCGATGGGGAATACGCTACATAGGGAAAAAACAGGAGAAAACAGGGATAATGAAGGCAGAAAAAGACCAATGGTCCATCCAGTCTGCCTAAATTCCCTAACCAACCCTGAGACATACTTGTCCATCCAGGGTCCTAGCCCTCCCCATCCAATTGTTACTAACAGGGCCTCATGTTGTATACCTCTGCAGATTTTATTAATGATGTCCTTCTTATTTTTAACAATTTTCTTTCCTAGATACTTGCTACCTTTAATCACAACCTGGCTTAAGCCCCACAATAATGACTCCAAAGTCACTATCCCAGGCTACTCCATTATCAGACATGACCGCCTAGGCAGCAAAAGGGGAGGCAGAATAGCTATGTATATCTTTTCCTCCCTGTAGTTCACTCCAGTCAATTTACCTAAGCCCCCACACCCGATTGACACCTTATTGATCAAACTTTCCCTCCGCATACAAATCCAGTTTTACAGCAGGGTCATACTGCCCCCACCGATTCTCTGACACAGGCTATCCTGGAACATGTGGGCACCCTGAAAACTGCTGCCAAAGAAGGTGAGTTCCATATTTATTTTAGTTTTATTTAAAACTTTGTTAACCGGGTAAAAAAGCACTGGGCCATATGGCCCTTTTACAGGCTTGACCCGGGTCCAGGGTGATTTCAATCTAAACTGGCTTTCCAGCACGTCTTCCAAGATTCGCAACCAGGCTGCAGCACTAAACCTGTCACAACTGATCTCAGACCCCACTCATCGGAACATGAAATCAAATAAACACTCCCTATTGGACTGGTCTCTTACCTCCCATAAGCATCGTATAATTGTCACAGGCATCTTACCTGACTCATTAAGTGGTCACCATATGATCTACTCGATCAGCAAAATTGTCAGGCCCAATGCCCCCCGCCCCGAACCATTCTCACAAGGTCTTTCAAATCCCTGGACCTTGCCTTGCTTTTAAATGTCCTGTCAGCCACTGACTGGTCCGTCATCCACTAGGCCTCCTCCATCAATGCTGCCATGGATTATTTCAAGCTCAAGTTTTTAGCAGCTTGGGACCTCCACGCTCCACTCAGACCATCTCGTGTGTGGGGCGCCCACTTGCCATGGATCTTGGCTGATATTATGTCTCTCACCAAAGCCAGAGACAAGGCATGGAAGTCTCTCAAGCTCTCCAGCTCCCCCACTGACAACGAAAATTATCGCTCTTTATGCAATGCCTGCACTAGGCAGATTAGGAAGGCTAAGACAAATTACTTCAAATCTTCCTTCCAAGCAAACCCAAATCACCCATCTAAATTTTGAAAAGTGGTCAAATCCCTCTTCTCCCCACTCTCCCAGCCCCCCACTCCTGTGTTAAACGTAAGTGGAAACGCTGTAACGGACCCTCTAGCGGTTGCATCTGAATTTAACACCTAGTTTACAAACGGCACCATGGCACTGCTGTCTGCCCTCCCCCCATCCCAGCCCACACCCCCCACCATAGCCCCTTCAGCTCAGATCCCTTCCTCTTTTGCTGCCCCAACTTTCTCCTTCTGTCAGGTCACACCTTCGGACGTTTTCAAAGCCTTGATCTCCCTAAACCCTACCAAAGGTAAATGCCCCTCAGGGCTGGACTTTAAGTTGCTTTACCTAGCTGCTCCTGCCACTGCAGCTCCCCTGGCTGATCTATTCAATCTCTCCTTCTCCTTAGCTTCTAACCCCTTGGAATGGAACCATGCTATTGTTATTCCGCTCTTAAAGGGAGGTGGCACCTCTGTTCCCAGTAACTACCATCCAATTTCCCTCCTCCCCATTCTGGCAAAGCTTCAGAAGCACCTAATCCTCTCACAACTTTCCTCCTTCCTCAGCTCCTCCTCCTTTTTCTCTCCACACCAGTCTGGCTTCAGGAAGTCCCAATCCACCGCCACCTCCATCCCATGGCTCACTGACTCCATCCTTGATGGCATGGATAAGGGCCTTATCACCCCTGCTATTTTTGTCAACCTAGCCAAGGCTTTCGACACAGTCTCTCATCCTCTCCTACTAGACAAGCTCTCCATTGCTGGGCTCTCTACCACGGCCAACAGCTGGTTCCACTCCTATCTAGTAGGCCATTCCCAAGCTGTCTGAATTGGCAGTTCCACCTCTTCCCCCCTGCCAGTTACCTCAGGAGTCTCCCAAGTCTCAGTCCTTGGGCCGCTCCTCTTCTTCACCTTCTTAAATGACCTACCCGTCACCTGCCCATGCACAGCCATACACAGGTATGTGGATGATACAGTTCTGTATGCATCAGGCCCTTCAACCGCTGATGTAGCAAACAGGTTGTAGCAGGACTTCAATGACGTCCAGCTCTGGCTTTCTGCAACCAGCTTTTCCTCAATGCCAAGAACACTGTCTCCATGACCTTTGACACGAGGTAGAGACTCTCTTGGCTCACCTCCACCCCCTCCTTCCATACCCTGGACAGGACCACTTTGCAGGCTTGCCCCTCCTTTAGATGTCTCAGGGTCTGGTTGGATCAGCACCTTGACTTTTCTGTACATGTCGATGCCACCCACAAAAAGCTCTACCCAAAACTGGGTGCCCTCTACTGCAATCATGGATGCATCCTGCTGCCAGACCACCATGCACTTGTACAGAAAATGATCCTCCCTATCTTTGACTATGGGGATGTAGTCTACAGTGCCACTCCCAAGTCCACACTAGCCAGACTGGACCACCTTTTCCACTCTTTCTGCCATTTTGCCCTTGATAGCCCGCCATCCTCCCACCACTGCATGCTCTATCATACCCTAAATCTTCCCTCACTCCAGGATTGCAGACAGTCCCACTGCACCAAGCTCATGGCAAAGTTCTGAGCTCAGTCCTTGCCTCAGTACCTTGATGCTGTGTTAGCTGCTCATTCCAATCTTGGCTACACCCTTAGAAATGCTGACACCCACCTCCCGGCAGTAGTGTGCATGTCCTCTTCGATTGGTCAAGCAGCTTTCAGACATCGCATGCCCAAATTATGGAACTCCTTCCCTGCAAATATTCAACAAATGCCCCTTCTCAGCTCCTCGGCTATCTCATAAATGTCACTTCTCCATGGCCTGTGTCTGTGGCTAGTTGTGCCTGAAAATTATCTAACTGGCTCTCCCACTTATCAGTTAACTGGGATTACACCCAATCTTGATGCTTGCTGTTTGCCTCTATTGTACCTCACGTGTTGTTATGTAATAATGTATTTGTATGCTGGCAACTCATGCTCTTATATACCTGTGTATTGCTCATGTTATAATTTGTATACCTCTGTACTGCTCATGTTATAATTTTATTGTACACTCTATGAATTGATGCATTTGCTGTCCCCTATGTTTCCCTTCTCCCAGGATGCACCTGGAATTAAGCAGTACCCTGCTCAGTGTGCTCTCCTGGTAAAACTTTTAAATAAATAAATAACCATGACTTTGGTTACTAGGTTATCTAGGTACAGAATGCTTTGTTACCTACTGAGGGCTTCACCTTTCTGCTTTGTACCTACTTCTCTGTGATACACTTCACTTTTATTCCTCCAGATCATTTTGATTTCTCTCAGCTCACTAATAATATGAAGTGTTTCTATTTATCTGTCTTCCTTTGTATCATTTCTCTGCCCTACTCATCTTTGTTATATGATTATTTCCTTTACATTGCCTTTGTTCTTGATTTCTCTATGACTATCATCCCTCGTGTATTCATTTAAGAAACATTCATTATTTCACCCTTTCCATTTATTGAGCCTTTCACAGGTAACACTGCAGTTGTCATGGTCCCCAAATTCCTCACAAGAACATTCAAGTTAGGGATTTCTCTAGGTATGATCTGGGTTAATTTCATGAGGATCTGAGGATCACGGCCTGGTCAGAAGTGCTTAGTACCCATGACCCCTCTACAGCCATATCCATTTCTCACTGTTTTTGGCACCCTGCAGGACAAGCATGTCCCCCTTATTAGGCGGAGAGCAAGGGGGTCTGTCACAAAATGGCTGCACGGGAGCCTCTTAGCCCTCATGCGTGCAAGGGACAAGTGTTGGGCTCACTTCAAAAGCACGTTGGATCAGTCCATCTTCCAACAGTATAGGAAGCTCAGAAATGAGTGCAAAAAAGCCATCAGGATGGCAAAAAGTGACTACTGTAAATCTGCCCTGCTTAGCTCTGCTAAGGACCCACATAGGTTCTGGAGGAACATAAAAAACTTAGTTAGCGGCTCCTCCAAATCTGGGGTATCTGAAATGATCATAGGTGGGTCGAGTTGTAATAATCCACTTATGATTGCTAATGCTTTAAATTCCCACTTTTCTGACTTGTCTGCACTTACCTCCCTTTTCTCTGCTGCTAAGAACAATGGTGGCCCATCGGCCTCTGTCTCTCAGGAGGATCACTCCTCTCACCCATTATTTTATCTCAGGGCGGTGTCTGTCATGGAGATACAGAGACTCCTCTCTGGTCTCTCTCCTCCCTCCAGCACTGGCCATGATAACATGGAGCTCAAGCTTCTGAACCTGGGTGCCCCCTACATTGCCATCCCACTGGCGCATATCTTCAACCTGTCCCTTGCCACAGGTATTATTCCTGACATTTGGAAAATAGCTAGGATTGTCCCTGTTCTGAAGCAAGGGAACTCCAAAGTCCTGGACAACTATCATCCAATTGCCATCCTATCGGCCATTAGTAAACTCTTAGAGAAAACTGTGGCTGAACAGCTTACAGAGTACATCCAAGTTCATAAGTTGCTCTCCCCTGTGCAGCATGGCTATCGAAAAGGGTATGGCACATCCAGAGCCCTGGTCTCAGTCTCTACTAGCATTAGAGCAGCCATGGACCAAGGCAAACTCTCTGGGGCCATATTTGTAGACTTATCTAAGGCCTCTGACCTTGTGGACCATGAATTACTTTGCTAACAGATGCAGTCCCTTGGCCTGTCCCCTACTGCCTTGAACTGGCTTAGAAACTACCTCCAAGGCAGAATACAGCAGACTAAATTCAACGAGGTCCTCTCTGCCCCCACTCCGGTGACCTCTGGCATCCCACAGGGATCAGTTTTGAGGCCTCTTCTTTTTTCTGCATTTATCAACAATCTCCCTGCTGCTGCTCCCAACTGTAGTGCCATCCTTTATGCCGATGATCTTGTAATCCTTGCACACTCCTGGGACATTGGGGTTCTCAACCTTCAGCTGAGCGAGGCCTTCAAGAACATTCAGTCCTGGGTAATGACTCACAAGCTGGTCCTCAACCTAAAGAAAATTCAGGCCATGCTTTCTGGGTCAGTTGCCAGGATCAAGGCCTTCCCTGTCCCTCTATGTGTCAGTGGTGCTGACTGCTCTCCCCTCTTAACCACGGTTTCAACAAAATACCTTGGAGTGACATTTGACCCCCAACTTGACATGAGGTGTCACATCCTAAATGTCTGCAGAACCGTAAACTACAAACTGGGTCTTGCCTTCAGGGCAAATAAAAATGTAATGTCTGCAGCTCGCTTGGCCGTTGGCCAGAGGTGTGCTGCTCCCTTCACTTAGCTATGGCCTTCTCCTGTTTGCTAGCACCTCCAAGGTCCACCTTGCTTGATGGAACACAACCTACAACAATATCTGTCGCTTTGCCCTGGCAGCCCCACGTCTCACC
The DNA here is from genome assembly GCA_016271365.2 of Neoceratodus forsteri. Classification (NCBI taxonomy): domain Eukaryota; kingdom Metazoa; phylum Chordata; order Ceratodontiformes; family Ceratodontidae; genus Neoceratodus; species Neoceratodus forsteri. The sequence goes on from CM057456.1 coordinate 1,669,499,736, forward strand.
CATCATTGTAAATTATATGACAAACTGCGTTGGCTTTCCCTGGCCAATCACTTGAAATATTGGCTGGGCTGCTTTGTAGGTAAGGTGCTCAGAACTGGAACCCCTCCAGGGTTGGCGCAGCTACTCAAGCCTGCTGAATCCTCCTCCTACTCCCTCAGGTCTCAATGTCCTGGGATGCTCAAAGTTCCCTATACTCGAACCCTAATGGGGGAAAGGGACTTTGCTACATGCGTTCCGAGGCTATGGAACTCCCTTCCAGACCACATTCGCACCTCCCACTCCCACCTGAGCCTCCAGAATTCCCTGAGGGGGCACTTGAAACTGCACTCTGTGTGTGGGTGTCCTAAATCACCTTAATCAGGTCTCAAATTGGTCTCATGTAATCCACTGCCCACTGTCCTTTAACTCTGGGTAGCACATGATTGCTTGCCATCTGCTTACAAATTATGTGACCCTGGTAAAAAAGGGTCACTCATACAATGCAATTGCTTGAATGTCTTAGTCTATTTATTCTGTATGTATATGTATATTTTTACCTATTTACTGCCTACTGTTAGACTATCTGTTCATCTTGCTCTCCTGTAACTATGTACATTACCCTCTTGTCGTTTGTAACTTGTTAGAACCTGTATTTTTCATTGAACTCTCCTGGGTCATACCCGAAAATAGGCACATAGCTCGTCTAGTGTACCTACCTGGTCAACAAAAGCTAAATAAATAAATCATTAGCCTGTGTTTCTGCCTTATAATAAGTTTTACACTCAACCCTCTTTGCTTTATTGCCTTATCTATTCCTTTAATGTTTATGAGTTCAGCATTAATATTGGTTAGTATCATGGCTATGTTTTAAAGATTTTTCTTTCCAATTGTCTCATTCCATTCCTTAAAATATTTCTCCAACTTAAAAAAAAAGGTAGTAAACTGAAATTGACCTTGTTTAACAGTCTTGTTAGGGGCTGATGTATTGCAAGCCCCTAATCTTTTTGGCTCACTAAGATCCTTTCTGCCATCGACTGTAGACTTACTGCAGTTCCCCTTTGTCTTGTCTCTGGTTCCAAGCAATTGCTTACCCTTTTAGGATCTGGTGAGAAAATAATTCTTATTAATTCTTTCCATAAACATTTTAGTGCCACTTCCGGACTGCCTTTTCTTTTCACTTTGTTCACATTTGTCTGTTTTACTCTTGCTTCTGTTTACTTTTGTCCATGATTTTGACAAAGGATCTAGGTGGATCAGAAATGCATTTGGTGTGCACCCCATTTTTTGGGGTCTTCCATAATAAAATATTTCACTTTTTACACACTGGTTTTGAGTCATTTCCATATGGCTGGTGAGTGTCCAGTTTGGAGTTTGTCTGCATTGCATATTTCTGTGAGCCCTACCACCTGTGCACACTATTTTTTGGTTTGTATCATACAGCCTACCTGCATGCAGTGACACCTTATCCACCACCCTCTAGCACCTTGAGAGTCAGTACTGTATACAGGTGTTTTTTTTACTATATTTAAAACGTATTGGCTAATGTTTTCTACATCATGCTTGTAATACCCCTGTGGCTACTGTACCTTTAAGCCTCTCTTGCTACTTGCACATCAAAGGAACCCACCACCAATGAAATAAGTCTTACAATGTCTCTGGCTAGCCAGGACTTGCCTCACTATTACACCTGCTGAACAAGATGTGAGCTTTCACCCCTGCAGGACTGGTTCAGGGTCAGGATTTGTGCTTGAACAATGAAGTTTCTGTAAACCAGGGCTTTTGGAGAAAACAGCTTCTGGACTACAACTCAGCAGCCATTTTCATCACCTCTGTCCTACTCTGCCATGGTGATAGGGTTAGAGGGTGACTGAGCACCCAAGCACCCAGTCGGTTAAGGCTGCCTGAAGATAGAGCTACAAGGGCTCCTGCACTTGTGATGGACCTATTAAATCAGGCACCTTTCCAGTCGCCAATTACCACTTGAGCAACAGACCTCCAGGATGCCTGCCAGCTGACCACTTGGAGCTGCTGTTTCCCAATTAAACAGCATGGGCTTTTTGGGAACTCTGGCATTCTGTCTGGGTCTGCAAATGAACCAGGTCAGTGTGTGTGCATCTGCTGAACAGACAGGGAGCTGAGGGATGCTGACAGCTTACACTGCAGAGACAAACTGCATGTCTTTCTGAAGACAAATGCAGAAGTGAGAAGAAAATACCCTACTTAAAAATAGAGGTAATCATGTGCTGAGCCCTGCACAGTCTCAAAGCTGAAGCTACAGCTTAGTAAACACTCTTGCTGACCTGCAGGCTTCATCTGCGACCGAATCCTCCTGAACAATACTGCTGCCAGGTGTTGGTTGATACCACCCCTGTGGGTCTTGATACCACGACATGTAGGGTGGGATGGATTTCTGACAATTGACAAAGGAGAAGCCACCCTGTGAGCCACCAATCACTGGAGCCAAGAGAGGCCTAACCTGCATCGGAGTACAGCCAATGTCTGCAACAGCAAGGGAGAGAGAGGGTGGAAGGAGAATCAGAGAGCAACCCAACACCAATCAGTGAGGGATCACTGCAAACTGTGCCATCACCCCTCCACAGAGAGGAAGCTCCCCTGGTTCAGGAACCATGAGTAAATTCAGTTTGCCCTGAACCAAAACTTGAAATATGGTTGGAAATTGCGTATTGCACTTGGTCTTCAGGCAAGGAGTTACAAATCCTTTAGTTGGAGGTTTTTCATGTGAATGTCATGGGTTTAGAGTTTTCTGTTCCACACAGCATTGCTAACTTTTAAAGTTCACCACCAATGGCCAATTACATAGAACATTATCAGGCCTATACCATTTCCATTCCTGAGTACCTAGTGAAGTCCTGGGAGCTCCCTTGTTTGAACTAGGGATAAAGCACTTGTACCAATGGGGAGAGGGTAATATCCCCAGGACAACTGAAGCAAGCTACTGTATGTATATACTGTGATGTCGGGGCAGGCACTGTTTGAGGCCACGTCTTGAAGGGCACATAATTACAGCCCAGGGAGATTATTGATTTGGCTGCACATTGGAGAGCACTGAATAGCAGCCAGTGTTGAAGTGGTCTGGGCATAAAATGGCACAGAAGACTAGTCTTAGGATATTATACTGCACTACTGTACCTTATTGCTGCTAACCCTCTTTTTTGATTCTTGACCCTAAATAAAATCCCTTGTTCTTTGAAATCATTGTTTGAGTATGATTGAAGTTACTGTATTAAATGCATGCTCTGTGGAAACTGTCACTACAGTGAGTAGATTCATGGGTATGGTAAATTAGTGGTGAAGCACTGTATCCCAGGGGGTTGTATTATACTTACATCAGTCCTATTTTAGCCTTTTGCTGAGTGGAGGCACCTCCCTATTTTCTAAGCTAACATTGGCTAAAAAAAAAACAACAACAAAGGAGATAAAAGTACCCAAACTGATTAACCCTTTAGAGCCCATAAGGCACAGGTAGCCACCGAAACATCTATGGTGATCCAGTGGCATTGCAAGGCACCCCAAGGAGGCTCCCACTAGGACCCCCTTACATCCATTTGCTTAATTTAGCAGCATTCAGTTCTTTGGTTTAAGTTGAAAATATACCAGAGTTTATTCATTTTGTTTAGTTTAGTGTGTCAGTTTAGTTAAACACACAATATTCTACAGTTTTCTCTCAGCCCTACATCGTGCCAATGGTTGATGAGCACAGAAGGAGGTAGGAAGCCTGAAAAGGCAAGTTACTCCAGCAGAGGGGCTGTATCTGGCCACCACCTCTCTCTGAGCGGGTGCTTTGGCAGTGGGCAGCCTGGCATCCAGGAGGCTGAACAGTCCTCTTGGAAGCACAAGAAGAAATGGTCCAGATCCATTACATGCTTTGCATAGGTGACTTTACACTGTTCAGCCTTCACCTCTTCCCACAAAAAACATAAGAGGAAGAAACAGAATTAGTTGAGATAATCCTCTAGTCATCCTGCTTTGGGACACTCAAGTTCTGTGGTCCCAGGTATCCCATCATCATCACCAACACCGGGGATGCCTGGGCCTGCAAGGTTGTGGTCTCCATCTTGGAGCCCCTTTCCATCCAGTAGAGGGGATTCTGGTGGGCAGTTTAGCTATTCGGCAGCTCTTATGGAGCAGTATATGCAGGATATCAGTGAAGCACTGTGTAATGTAACCACTATACTGTATACTGTTAAGTTTTTTTAATTTTCTAACTTCTTATTTGTTATTTATCAACTTGTTGCTGGAGAAAATGGGCATTTATGCTCATCAGCCTACAAGTATGAAAAATAAAAATGAAATGATATTAAATGAAGCTGCACCATTTTTGGTTCTGGAGCCTGACCTCTCCAGGCTGGTCGTGTTTGCAACATCCTCGGTGCCACTTGACTCAGGCATGTGGCTGACTCTGACTCCAGTCTCCAGGCTGGGGCCACTTTGGCACCACTGCTACCTGCCCCACTTGTGATGTCATCTCCAACCCCTCAAAGGGAAGCCACCATGCCACTGACAGTTCCTTTGCAGCTGGCGGGGTCATCGATACAGTTAGCAGTGCGCTGTTGCACATTGGGATTTGGCCCTTTTGGGCCCACTCTGGTGCCAGAGCTGCCAACTGTGCCACACAGGCATTTGGTGGCAGGATCATTCCCTTTCTGGGATGTTTCAGGGCCATTCACCAACAGTACCGTTCCCGAGTCCCCACCTGGGGCCTGGCCCATTGTTGCCAGTGTTGCTAAGGCTGCAGCATGCACATTGCCCTTTTGACCCTCTCCTCTTTACTATCCTCTGGGTGTGGACAGAGTAGAAGGAGACAAGTCAGACACTGATCTCATCATCTCTGATGATGACCACAATGACTTGTACTACACAGTCCAGAGAACACGGACTCAGTTCCTGTCACTGTACCTCAGGAGGAGCTCTCCTTTAAGGCTGTGCTCAGAAATATGCAGACTGCACCGAATTTCAAGACATCAGCAGACATAGACCAGGCTAGGTGCCTGCAACTGGAGTTTTTAAACATGCCTAATACCCTGGTCTTTATAGTTCCTCCCATCCAGCTGGCCATAGAGACACTCTCTGAAGCCAGTTGGAGGAGGCCTGCTACTGTGGCAGCTGTCCCCAAGCAGGCAGACAAAAAATACATGGTACCCAAATCTAAGCCCAAATATTTCATAGATACATAGACAGTGTCGGCAGATAAGGGCCTACAGCCCACCTAGTCTGCCCATTTGAGCTTGTAAGTTCACTTTATGTTTTCATAGAAATCTGTTGCCCCTTACCCCTGACCTCCAGAATTCCTTTAATGTCTATCCCGTGCATTCTTAAATCCCGTGATTGTTTCAGCCCCCACCATTTCCTCTGGCAGGGTGTTCCACTTGTCTACCACCTGTTCTGTGAAGAAATTCTTCCTCACGTTTCCTCTGAATCGTCCTCCCTCCAACTTCATCCCATGTCCTCTAGTCCTGGAACATCTTTTTTGCTTAATAATAGTGTATTCCTGCACCCTATTCCTCCCTGCAAGATACTTGTATGTCTCTATCATATCCCCTCTCTCCCTCCTCTCCTCCAGGGAGTACATATTCAAGTCCTTCAACCTGTCTTCATAGGACTTGTGATGCAATCCATGTATCACCTTTGTTGCCCTCCTCTGAACCTTCTCTGCCCTGTCTATGTCCTTACGTAGGTAAGGTCTCCAAAACTGTACATTGTACTCCAGGTGGGGCCTCACTAGTGTCTTGTATAGTGGAATTATGACCTCCTTTTCCTGCTGGTGATGCCCCTGCCTATGCATCCGGTATCCTATTTGCTTTACCTGCTGCATTGTCACACTGTTTCCCTACCTTGAGGTCATCAGAGATGATAACCCCAAGATCCCTTTCTGCTTGGTGCATGCTATATCCTCACCCCCAAACTGATATATTGTGCCAGGGTTTTTGTGCCCTATATGTATTATCTTGCACTTCTTTGCATTGAATTTCAACTGCAAAACCCCTGACCATTCTTCAAGTTTCTGCAGGTCCCTTCTCATTCTGTCTACACCTTCTGGTCTGTCTACTCTGTTACAGAGCTTTGTGTTATCAGTGAACTGAAAATTCTGCCTTCTAGGCCCTGCGCAATGTCACTGATGAAGATGTTGAATAGGACCGGTTCCAGCACTGATCCCTGTGGTACCCCACTGGTCACTCTTCCCTCTGTGGAGTTACAGCAATTTATCACCGCCCTCTGTGTCCTGCCACCCTGCCAGTTACCTACCCACCACACTACTGTCCTGCCCACACCCATATTCCCCAGTTTGTGTAATATCCTTCTATGTGGCACAGTGTCAAAGGCCTTGCTGAAGTCCAGATAAGCCATGTCCACTGCCCTCCTCTGATCCACCTCCCTAGTCACCCAGTGAAAAAAATTCAACAAGGTTGGTCTGACATGACCTCCCCGTGGTGAAACCATGCTGCCTTGGGTGCTGTAGTCCATTGACAACCAGATGTTCCACCAATCTCTCCTTCAGTAGTGCTTCCATGATCTTCCCCACTACCGAGGTGAGGCTGACTGGTCTGTAGTTCCCCACTTCCTCTTTGTTCCCACTTTTCTATAAGGGGACTACATCTGTGTCCTCCAGTCTTTGGGTACCTCCTCTGTTTCCAGTGATCGGCTAAACAGGATTACCAGAGGTTCAGCCACCACCTCTCTTAGTTCTTTAAGGACCTTGGGGTGCACCCCATCTGGTCCCATTGCTTTATCAACTCTTATTCCTTCCAGTTCCTTCAGGACCCTTTCTCATGTAAAGGCACTTGTGTCCCTTTCTGCACCATTCCAACCCCTTGTACCCCCTTCAGGCCCATACAGTCATACATAATAGATAACAAGATGGCTGCCGGACTGGGTGTGCCATTGGCTGCTCCGCAGTAACTTTGTTTTAGTTTTTAGTAGTTTTAGTATTTTTACCTGGTTTTAATTTTTTTTTTCTTTTATCCATGCGGTTCAGCTTGGATTACCTGCGGCCTGTTTGGACTACTGGAACAGCGTATTTGTTGCTCTCCTGACTGTTGGATATACTGCCTCCCGAAATCATGATTCCATTGGAGGGGACTGAACTGAGCATGCTGACTTCAAGAGTATTCTCCGAGTGTTGCTTGGTTGTTCCTGCAGTGAGTACTGTGGCTGCGTAACTGGCTCCGCTATTGCCCAGGCATTCCCAGCGTTTGAGTTTGCTTCCTCCCATTATGTGTTTTGATCGATTTGTTTAATAGTATTTCGAACGCTTTTGCTAGTTTGATTTTGGATTGGATATATTCTGCAAACTAGGGAAGAAAAGCATTAGGAAAAGTTCTAGTGACGTATCAGGGATTAGTTTATCAGGGAAGACACTGGATTTTGGAACCCCAATTTTAGTTGTCTGCGGTGGAATCTATTATGGCAGATTTGGCAAAGACAACGGCTTGATTTGTAGCCAGGTAGTGTTGTCCCAATCTGTTGGGTGGGCTATGCTTTGGTCAGTGGTAGCACGGGGGTCTGGGCTCTCATTCACTGTGGAGTCGGTGTTTTGAGCTTTTTGGTCCCTAGGGATTCCCATGGACCCATTGGTGGGTGGGTCTGGTCGGGGTCCTGTGGCAGCTGCTGCAGCCCTGGCTCAGCTGCCTGTTTAGATTTTTTGGGGCTCACTCCCAACTTCAGAGTAACTGCTTTTTGGAAGAGGACTTTTGGGACATCTTCATTCATCCTGGTCTGCGGTCAGATTTTAACTTTATTACTCTGCTGGCAGTGAGAGTGCCGTACTTTACTTTCTAAATACTTAGACAGCGAGAGTGCCTGAGAATTGGGAAATGTTTGATTCTACCTTTGGGAGAAAGTTCTAAGTTAACATCCATCTGACTGCTCTGGGGGTGTGAGCTCCTGAAGGGGATTTATCAGCCCTGCTGGTGGTGAGAGAACCGCTGGGGCTTGGAAAATCATACTCTCCCTCCCTTGATATTTCTGTGCAATATCATCAGCTAATTTTTTTTGCTTCTACTAACCCAATTTTATTATTTTGATGTTTTATTTTATTTGTTTTACAGTGAAATATTGTTTTGTTCACGTCCCAAGGCTGTGGGAGGGCCTGGGGAGGTGAAGAGTTTGCCGTTTTTTGATTTATTTTAGTGACAGTGTGTGTTACAATTTTTGTTAAGTTGTTGTTATGTATTTGGGGGATGGGTTTTAGATAGTAATATATTTTTCTTTAAGTAAGATTTTTGTTAAATTTTGGGTATTTGTTTGAATTTAATTAGGTTTTTATATGTTTTTATTTTTCAATATTTCATGGGTTAGGTAGCATACAACTGGTTCACGCAAATATGTAGGAAACCTGCCACCACAGTTGTATGCTATTCACCCTCTGCTCTTCGTGCCTTCTGCCCCATTCTCCTTCCAACCCCCTTCAGTTTACAATTTACCAGCACCGTAGGGTGCTAGGTATTGTGCTCAGGGGAGGGAGGCAGGTGGGGTGCGAACAGTGGAGGGTGAATGAGGGGGCCATCATATCAGGGTGGTGAAATCCAGAAGATGCCCTGGGGTGAAATGGAACCCAGATCGTGGTTCCCCATGTGTGGTCTCCATACCCAAGGGCACTACCAATTGTGGTAGGCAGGTAGATCAGGAGACCCGAGAGGTTTATCCAACTCGGGCGGTGTTTTGCAATGCCAGGTCCAACAAGAACAAGACTGCAGTCATTGCAGATCTTGCTGAAACGGTGGACCTGGCTTGCATCACCGAGACCGGCTGGATGAGAATTCTGGCCCCATTTTGGAGGCTGTAATGTCGGCTGGGTACTCGGTGAGACACCGCCCGAGATTGGATTGCAGGGTGGGGGGTTGTGATCTGTTTTTAAAACCGAACTTAACCTCACAAGTGTACCAGTTGAGGAGACTGAGTCATTTGAGTGTATCGTAGTAGCAGGTGTAGGTTGTCGGATCGTCCTCATCTACCGTCCACCTGGAGATGAGAAGCGATTACTTCAGGAAGTTGCAGACTTCATCATTGACATGGCATTTGAGTCATCCAGGCTGATGGTCCTGGGAGACTTCAATGCCTGGATCGACGATGGACTCTCGCAGTTTGGGCAGCACTTCCTCCAGTTAATGACATCTCTGAGCCTAACACAGATAGTTACCACTGCTACTCATAAACACAGTCACTCTCTTGACTTGGTCTTTCTCCTGGGGATCGAAGCCTCTGACTTGGTGGTGGAACCAGTTGGATGGTCCGATCACTACACCATGGGGTTTGGTTTTAGCAACACCCTTCGTAGGCCTACCCCTGTGGAGATGGTCAGGTACCACCCTTTATGGGATGTAAGTTCTCAAAGCCCTCGTGATGGCCTATAATGTGGCCATTTTGGGGGCCCTGGATGTCATTGCTCCAGTCCGCGTTTGTCTCTTTCCCTTCATCCTGGATCCCTATAGTTTGATGGGACTTTGAGGGAGATGCGGAGACTTGGACAAAGGCTAGAGCGTTGCTGGCAGAAATCTGCCCTGCATGCCGATCACCTTAGATTGATGGATCATTATCAAGTCTATCAATCTACAATCTCCCATAAGAAGGCAGAGTTCCTGTCTGGGGTGATTGTAGCTGCTCAGAATTGACCAGCTCAGCTGTTCCAAACTGTGGACAGACTGTGCAACCCAGCCTGTCTTCAAGTTCAGAAAGACTTTTCGCAAGTAGAGTGCAATGAACTTGCTTGATTCTTTGCATCTAAAGTGGCTGACATCAGGGCAGTACTCTGTCCAGCACACTCTATGGATGTTGCTTTGGATCGGCATGAGGCCACTGCTTCTCGGTTTTCTTGGAGTACCTTCGACCGTCTGGAGTTCATGGATGTCATGCGGATTGTCCAGAGTGTATGCGCTACGTGCTGTAGTTTGGATCCAGGACCAACTTCCCTGATTTTGGGTTGTATAGAGTCCATCAGTCCTGTCCTAGCACAGATAGTCTGGTGCTCCTTGGAAACAGGTGAGTTTCCTAGCTCCCTGAAAGAGGCAGTGGTGACAGCACTCTTGAAGAAAGCTTCTTTGGACCCAGACTGCCCTGCAAACTACAGATCAATCTCTAACCTTCCCTTTTTAGGGAAGGTTATTGAGAAGGTAGTGGCTGCACAGCTGGAGGACCATTTGACCATCCGTGACATCTATGAACCCCTCCAGTCCGGATTTCGAAAGAGACATAGTACAGAGACAGCGCTGGTTCAGGTGTTCAATGATCTCATGATGGCTAGAGACCAGAGGAGCTGTTCCATCTTGGTTCTTCTGGATCTCTCATCAGCTTTTGACACGGTGGACCATGGGGTACTGCTGGATTGCCTGAGAGTCATCTGTGGACTGTCGTGTACAGTCCTTGGATGGTTTACATCATTCCTCAAGGGAAGAACTTAGAGAGTGGTTTCTGGGGTTTACTCCTGGGATCCAGTTTCTCTGCCTTGTGGGGGTTCCTCAGGGTTCAGTGTTGTCCCCATGTTGTTCGCAGTGTATATGCTGCCCCTCAGAGACATTGTAAGAAGGTATGGGCTGAGGTTTCATTGGTATGCTGATGATACCCAGCTGTAGCTTTCTTTTGCACCTGACCAGGATGGAGCTCTCTCTGTCTTTAATAACTGACTTAGCAGAAATCCAGGAGTGGATGGATTCCAGCTGGTTGAAGCTGAACTCCGAAAAGACTGAGGTGCTGGTTGTGGACCCAGGCTGCCGGATAGGGAGGTTGAGGGTTGGTTAGCCCTCTGGATTAGTTCTCGGGGGATTATCTCTCCCAACCTCTGAGCAGGTGAGTAACCTGGAGGTAATTTTTGATGAAGAGCTGACCCTGCACTCACAGGTGTCAGCTGTTGTCAAATCTTCCTTTTACCATCTCAGGAATATCTCCAGGCTTAGGCACCTAGTTCCATCCAGCAACCTTTCTACTCTGGTTCATGCCTTTGTGTCCTCGAGCTTAGACTATTGCAAGTCCCTCTAACTAGGGCTTCCAGGAGTGAAAATCCGTCACTTGCAGCTGGTGCAGAACATGGCAGCCCGGCTTTTGATGGGATCCTCTCGGACCTGTCATATTTCGCCGGTGCTGCATGGACTGCACTGGCTGCCTGTACAGTGGCGGATCAACTTTAAAGTCGGTCTTCTGACTTGTAAAGCCCTACATGGACTGGGCCCGGACTACCTGAAAGAGCTTCTGGTTCCTTACTGCCCCAGGCGATCACACCGCTCAGCTGATGAGGAGTTGCTAGAGATTCCAAGGGTGTGTTTGAAATCTTCTGGGGCACGTGCATTTGGGCTGCATATGCAAATCACCACAGAATATTATGCTGGTTCAACTTGAAGCAGAAATGTATGGTGCTGAAAGGCCTCTCACACAGTTGTAAGGCATTTCACATATTAAGAGGGCATATGTGATTTTGTATTTCTTTGAAACTTGGCTTCCCGGCCAGTGCCTGTTGGGGTACCATTGCTTCAGTGCTTGCACGCTGAGGTTCTTTGTCTTTTAACTTGTTTTTTTGTTTTAATTGGGTTCACCACAACATAACCCAGATAGACCATCTTAAGGTAGCTGGTTCATTCCACTGGGGTGTCAAACAGACGAGGCACACTGATGAGTCCTGGTAGGACGAAACACGTGTCTGTGTCCTCTGTTGGCACCCTTTGCAAATTGTGTGAGAGGCCTTTCGGCACCATGCATTTCTGCTTCAAGTTGAACCAGCATAATATTCTGTAGTGATTTGCATAGGCAGCCCATGATGCTTTGCATTTGGGGGCATATGTAATTTTGTATTTCTAAGGGTTAAAGTTCACTTACAGTGTATGCTATAGCAGCATACCATAAACCTGTAGATACCCTCTCTTTGGCACAGCTGCCACTACTTAACAGGTTCCTCAGGGGTATCTGACAAACAAGGCCTCCCATGAGGAGATTGGTGGCTTCCTAGGATCTCAACTTTGTGCTGGATACACTCACTTAAAAGCCATTTGAGCCTAATGGCCTCTATTCATGAAGCCACATAAAGCCTATGTGCCCCAGATATGTGGCGCATAGGCTAAGTTATAGCAATAAGCTGAACAGTGGAGGTGGTGCAAAAACCCCATACATGTACGACAGGGTTTCCATGCCACTTCTGCACCCTTGACCAGCACCAGGTGCAGTCTACACACATGGCCCGACAGGAGGGTGGATGGAGCGTGCCATGCACAGCACCCTTTTTCTGCAGAGGGGATGTCCATTGGGGGAGCTCCAGCTATACTAGTTGGGACCTGCCATTACCACCTAATAGCACCTACGTGCACCCTCCCACCAGCCACACAGGGCAGTGGACATCATGCCACGCTGCCCCACCAGCTACCCCGGTTTTCTAAGCATACTGGGAGGGCCAGGGGTACATCCATGTCAATGGGCCAAAAAGCCCATCTCTGTAATCCCCTTTAAGGGATACAGCCAGTCCCTGGAGGGGAGTGGGGATCCACTCGCATGGTAGCCGGGCCATCTGACTGGATCACCGCAGTTGATTACCATGTTGGCCCACCACGCTCCTGCACAATTATGTGGGCAATGGGCAGCACCAGTGCTGTTCAGCATGGGCTCTAATCCTGTCTACCTACGTTGCCAATTTCCAGATTGAGGGAAAAAGAGGGTCCTTAGGTTTTACCTGTACAGGACTAGAGACTACAGACAGTCAAACCAGCCCTTTGTTTCTTTTGCCCTAATCGAAAATGACAGCCTGTCACAATCAAGTGTATTTCAACGTGGATTAGAAATTGTTTTCGCCACTGCTATGCCATGACTCAGACCAGGTTTGAGAGCAAGTTACATGCCCACTCCACCAGAATTGTTGCCACTTCCCTGAGAGAAATTAGCACTGTGCCAATTGGTGAAATTTACAGAGCTGCATCATGAAGCACAGTGCATACCTTTACCAAGCACTATTCCCTGGATGTCCATGCCAGGCAGCATGCCACCTTTGGCAGGACAGGACTGGATTACTATCCTGAGTGAGACCTGAACGCCAGCATCCCTAGTCCTGGGGACTTTCTCTGAGCTTCGTACTCTAACTTATTAGTGGGACTCTATAGAGAAGATTGACTTTTGGAAGATATGAAAGTTATGTACTTACTGCAGCTATTGAATTTTTCTTAATATCTTCTTCATAGATTACCACACCAGCCCCCTCCCAGCCCCTGGACTCACTCCAGTATTGTTGTGTTGGTTTTTACTGCTTTGTACTAGGTTTGGGCTGTGAAGATGTTGTGTTGCTGGGTTTAATGGCCCTTCGTACATGGGCTATCAGGGCTATCTTATGCCCTTAGGTTGAGTGTATAGGTTACTTCTTAAGTTCATGCTGCTCACCGCCTCAGTAAAAAAGGTACTGAGGCTGTTAGGGGCTGGTACTGCTGTATACCAGGGAGCAGGTGAAGTGATGTGCACAGGGCCTACTCATGCAGAGAGCCTGAGGCTGTTTTTTTTTTCCTGAACAAAATTTGCTTTTGGAGGTTGGCCAGATAGAGAGTAATAGCAGTTACCTTTTTGGCTTTAGTAGACTATGGGGTCATTATTGATACAAATTGTCTCTTGATCCACCTGGCAAAACTGAATGTCCTTTATCATAGATCAGTTTGCTTCAAAACTGGATTACCTTCTGGAACTCATCACTGTGTGTTATCTTTATTCTTAAACTGGACTTCTTTAACTAATGGAAAGGATAGTGGGCTGAATAGAATGAACAGTGGGTGGGCAGAGGGGGATAGTGAAAAAGCAGGGATACTGGATGAATATTTCTGCTCAGTATTCACAAAAGAGGAGGGGGAGGTGCCTAATCCAATTAACAGAAGCACTCTGGATAGGGGGGTCGATCCCAGTCCTTTCACAGAAGAAAGGGTTCTGAAAGAATTCCTAAAACTGAAGGTGGACAAAGCAATGGGACCTGATGGAATTCACCCCAGAATTCTAAAAGAATTAAGGGGAGAACTAGTGAAACCACTGACTACCCTTTTTAACAAATCATGGGAGGATGGTGTGGTACCCGAGGACTGGAGGAAGGCAGCTGTGATTCCCCTTCACAAAAGTGGGACCAAGACAGAGGCAGGAAACTACAGACCTGTCAGTTTGACCTCTGTGGTAGGGAAAGTGATGGAATCACTTCTGAAGGAAAGAACTGTTGAGTACCTAGAGGCCAGTGGGGCACAGGGCCCAAGACAGCATGAGTTCACAGCGGGAAGGTCATGTCAGACAAATCTAATTGATTTCTTTGACTGGGTGACCAAAGTAGTAGACCAGGGAGGGGCTGTGGACATGGCCTACCTAGACTTTAGCAAGGCATTTGACACAGTCCAACACAAAAGATTAATAGTCAAATTAACCAGCCTGGGAGTGGGTCCCAAGGTGGTAGCCTGGGTAAAACATTGGCTGGACAACAGAACACAGAAGGTAATTGTAAATGGAGTCCACTCTGAAGAAAAAGGAGTTACTAGTGGGGTACCGCAGTGAGGTTCAGTACTGGGTCCAGTCCTTTTTAATGTTTTTATAAGTGACATTGTAGAGGGACTGGAAGGAAAAGTATGCCTCTTTGCAGATGACACAAAGATCTGCAACAGGGTTGATATACAAGGAGGCATGGAAAGGATGAGAAGGCACTTGGCAAGGTTGGAGGAATGGTGGAGTATGTCAGCTAGGATTCAATACAAAGTGCAAAATAATGCACCTGGGAAACAAAAACCAGGGAAGATTACACAATGGGGAGGAGGTAGTAAGAAAACAAAAAGGAAGAGACCTGGGGTAATCATATCAGATGACCTTAAGGTTGCAAACAATGTGAGAAGGCAGTAGGAGAGCTGGGGTATACTGGGATGCATAGGGAGAGGCATCACCAACAGAAAACAGGAAGTTGTTATCCTCTGTACAGACAGTTGATGAGACCCCATCTGGAGTACTGTGTCCAGTTCTGGAGACCCCATCTCTGCAAGGACATAGACAGGATAGAGGCAGTCAGAGGAGGCAACTAGAATGGTGCAGGGTCTGCAAGAGAAGCCATACGAGGAGAGACTAAAAGAGCTCAATATGTATACCCTTGAGGAAAGAAGGGAGGGGGGGACATGATAGAAACGTTTAAGTACCTCAGTGGAATCAACAAAGTCCAAGAGAATAGCATCTTTCAGAAAAAGAGACGTGCAAGAACAAGGGGACACAATTTAAAGATGGGGGGAGCAGTTCCAGGGCAATGTGAGGAAGTATTTTTTCACAGAGAGGGTAGTGGATGCATGGAACAGCCTTCCAGAGGAGGTGGTGGGGTCTAAAACTGTGGGAGAATTCAAGAATGCATGGGACAGACATAAGGCAATTCTTGTGGGGGGTAGAAAGAAATAGGCTGTTGGTTAACTAGGATCTGCGGCCTATCCTGTAGGTAGGGAAATGGGCAGACTAGGTGGGCCAAGCGGTCCTTATCTGCCATCAAAGTCTATGTTTCTATGTTTCCTAAAAATATTTACATTAGTATTTTTTTTTTTGTCCATTGTATTTCTGCCACCTCCATGCCCACCAGGACCCCTCTCCTTTGGGCCTCTAATGCCTCCCCGCCACCCATCAGGCTCACCCCTCGCTGCCACCTCGGGGATATTGTTCAGACCTTGGCCCTACTTCCAAAGGGGCCAACTTCTCTACCAGGGACTCCTCTGGTCATTGTGGAGGTGTGCTTCCTGGAGTTCCTTTACTTTCCTCCCAATTACATTTGGATTTTTACAGCTGTAAAAGATATCTTGCCAATAAAAATACGTACATACGAAAAGTGCCAGCAGATGAAGGCCTAGTGGTCTATCAAATCAGCTCATATTGCAAAGTGCCAAATGTCAACTAAGGAGTCCACCCCCTACCTGAATGCTACCCCCTCTCCGTCCATTCCTCTTTTGGCCCTGACCTTACCCTTTCCCACCTCCTTTTAAAGCCCTCCACTGTCTCCCGTGAGACCACCTCCTCATGGAGGTTGTTCCACCTTGCAACCACCCTTTTCATAAAGAAATGCCTCCTGAACTCTCTCCTGAACCTCCCTTCCCCACCTTAAGGCAATGTCCCCCTTGTAGTTGTATTGACACTGGGACTGAAGAGGCTTTCTTTGCTCACCTTGTTAATGCCCTTCATATACTTAAAGATCACAATCATGTTTTCCCTCTCTCTCCTCTCCTTCAGGAGTACATGTTCAGGTCCTCCGGCCTCTCCTCATATGTTGTGCCCTGATGATCATTAACCATCTTAGTCACCCTCCTCTGGATTGCCTCTAGCAGGTTAATGTCCTTCTTCAGGTAAGGACACCAGTACTGCACGCTATACTCCAGGTACAGCCACACCAGTGATCTGTATGGCAATATGACTTCCTCCCACCTGCTACTGATCCTCCTGGTGATGCTACCCAACATTCTGTTGGCTTTTACCACCACCTTCCTGCACTGTGAAGAGTGCTTTAGGTCACTAGAGATCATCACTCCCAGGTTTTTATCTTCTTTGGATTTGGTTACCAGGACCCTTCCCAGGCTATACTCTGTCCTCAGGTTCTTGGCTGCAGTGTTCATGTCCTTCCACTTCTTTACACCGAACCCAACTTGCCATATTTAGGACCATCTCTCAAGCTTGGGTCAGGTCTTCCTTTAGTTTCTGTATCCCTTCTGCTGTATGTACCCTCCAACAGAGCTTGGTGTCATCCACAAACAGGTGTATCTTGCCCTTTATGCCTTTTTCAGTGCCATTAATGAAGACATTAAACAACACCAGCTCAAACACCTAGCCCTGTGGGATCCCACTGGTAACTTCCCTAGAACCTGAGAGCCCCCAGCCCCCAGCCTCTGGGTCCTGTCTTTCAGTCAGCTGGCTACCCGTCCAGACAGTCCTACCCCTAGATCTTCCAGTTTTCTGATCAATCTCCTATGAAGCACAGAGTGAAAGGCCTTGCTGAAGTCTAAGTATAGGATATCAGCAGCTTGGCCTTTGTCTACTGTTTTAATGACCCAGCCAAAGAAATCAATTAGGTTTGTTTGGCAGGATCTCCCAGTCATGAATCCATGCTGTCGCTCATCCTAGAGACCATTTTCCTTCAGGTTACTACCAGCCTTTCCTTAAGGATGATCTCCATGATCTTAGACACGATTGAGGTCAGGCTGATCTGTCTGTAGTTGCCTGGGCCATCCCTAGGTCCACTTTTATGGAGTTCCAGCCATGCGTCTTTCTCCATGGGGGAGTGGGGGGGAGAAAGGACATCGGCAGGGAGGGTGTAATAGATAATAGGGAAGGGGAGGAATTTCTCAGTAGATACTGAGGGGTCTGCAATCTGGAGCAGACATGATTGACCACAAGGTCTTTTTCTGCTGGCTCAGTTGTACGTTCATATGTTTGTATATGCTCCAGCCCAGTGGCACAACCCCTAATTTAAGCAAACTATGGAACAGGTCCACCAAGGGGCCTGCTAGTTCCTGCACTAGTTCTCTCAGCACTCTGGAATGGATGCCATCTGGGCCTGGGGATTTATCTACCCTTAAGGACAACAAACCTTTCTTCACCCTGTCCTCTCTGATCTTTCCTTCCGTCTCCCCCAACCCACCCCTTGTTACCAGACCATCCCCCTTTTTTGTAAAGAAGTATTTATTTAATACCTCTGCCTCGTCCCACTATCTTCCACCCACCCATCCCCTCTCCTTAGCTGTATTATGCCATCTTTCTATCTCTTTTTTTTTCACTAATAAACTTAAAAAAGGCTTTTCCCCCTTTTTAATCCCTTCCACTAGTTGCAATTCCTTCTTGGTTTTGGCTAACTGGACTGCTTTCCCTGCAGCTCTGGCTTTACACAAGTACTCCTTCCTTGTCTTCATCCTTCTGGGTCCTCTGGAACTTCCTCTAGATTGTACTCTTGTCCCTGGCTGCCTGAGCTACCTCACGTCTAAACCAGCTGGGTGCTTTGGCTCTCAAGTTTTTCTCCTTTGGCCTGATACACTCACCTGTGGCTGCTGCTATTCCCTCCTTGATGAAGAACCACTTCTGATTCAACCCCAACCCTTTGCTGAGGCCAGCCAGGTGACCCCCTTAGCAGCTCCCCCATCTTTCTAAAGTCTGTCTTTCTGAAATCTAGGACTTTGGTCTTTGTGTTTACCTTCTCCCTCCCCATGTACAACCTGAACCACACTAAGTTGTGGTCACTCCCTCCCAAGGGCTCCTCAGCCTGAATGCCCTGGACATGGTCCTCATTCAGCAGTACCAGATTTAGAATTGCTCCCTCTTTAGTGGGTACCATGGCAACTTAGGTCAGAAATTCACTCTGAACTGCATACAGGATTACCTACTCCTGGTGCAGGTTATGGTGGAGATCTTCCAATCCAACTTGCGCAGGTTAAAGTCCCCCACAATAACCACCTCACTTTTGCCTGCAGTTGCCTTGATTAAGGACCCCAATTCCCTGTCCCTTTCCTCCTCCTGCTTAGGTGGTCTGTGAACTACCCCCCAGCCTTACATTATTTTCTCTAGTAGATTACAACTGCACCCACAGCACCTCTGCCTTCCTCTCTTCTACTTCCAGCCTCATACAGTTGATTCCTTCCCTTACATACAGTATACCGCTACCCAACTTTCCCTACTCCACTGTCCCTTCTGTACGTCTTATACACAGGGATTGAGAGATCCCAATTGTAGTTTGGTGTAGTCCAAGTTTCTGTGAGTGCCACAGTGTCAACCCTCTTCTCTGCCAACATTGCCTGCAGGTCATCCATCTTGTTACTAAGGCTTTGTGCATTTAGGGACACCATCCTCCACCACTACGCTGTGCCTCCCTCCTCAGGATGGCTGTCCTCCTTCTAGCTCTCCACTGCCCTCTCCCTCCCCTGACATTTGCACCCCCCTTTTCTCCCTTAGTTCCCTGATATCTCTTCCTTTGTGTGCTTCCATGTTAACCAGCCTCCCTGCCTCTCTCTTTAGACCCTGCCCCTTCTTCCCCCTACAAGTTACTACCCCACTCTTTGTCCCAAACCTTACTCCCAATTCAACCTGCTTGGATTGGGAGGAGGCCTGATGATCACCTCTTCCCAGAGACTCTGGGCATGAAGACCCAGTCTGCCCTCCCATCAGTTTAAATTAAGGCTCCTGGTTATGTACTCCCAACACTGTCCCTAAGGACCATGGAACCCCTCTGCTGAGGTGCAGCCTATCTGGCGTGTATAGGATTTTGTTACTCCAGGTCCCCTCTCAACCCCCATGTAACCATAACCCACCCCTATACTATTCTTGTTATCTTCCTCTTCTAGCTGGTAGCACTTCTAAGAAGGCTACCAATCTGGCCACCTCGTACCTACCTTGCAAATGAGCCTTGTGCTCAACAGTATTTTACCTGGTAACATAAAATAAACACAAATATTCAATAGACTCAGACAGCCTGCCCATGAGCTGTGAGTGGTAAGTCCCATGGTGGTGGTAGCGTGCACACTGGAGGAGACAGATGGTTTAGACTCTTGAAAAATGGAGAGATCACTTTCTCTGTGGTTACTGTTGGTATACAGGCTTTCACCTGGTAAGCCAAGATGGTAGCTGGGTGCACTTCTAGGGGCACACCTCACAACCCTGACTGAGGCAGGGGCCAGAAGTACTCATGAATGGACTTCACTGAACAGGGAAGTGGAGACAGATTGTTCTCTTGACATCAGCATGAGAACTTCTTCCAGTTACAACTGTATATTTTATGAGTTGACTCCTGAGATGCCTGCAGCATCCTCATAAAGCCCTAAGACTTCAAACTCTAGCTGCTCTGGAGCCAGGCTGTCAGGTGCTGGGACTGCAGGTCTGGGTGCCTGACCATCCCCTCTGACCTTGTGAAGATGTCTAGCTGGAGTGGATGCATCCACAGCGACATGCTGCTGAGGCTGAGCAGATTGTGGTACTAAAACTGACAGAGTCAGTCCAGGGCTATCAGAATCAAGGATACCCAGCACCTTGGACCCTGAGGATCACCTTGTTAACCAGAGGAAAAAGAGGGATGGCACACAGCCTGTCCAAGGTCAAAAAATGGATCCCTCCTTGATAGAATTCCCTGCTGAGGGTGGAAGGGCACAAAACAGCCTGAGCTTTCAGCTTCTGTTTTCCCAGGAAGTAAACATATTAACTGATCATGTTCCCCATGTCAATAACACCTGGTACAGTACATCATCTGCAGATACAGTGGCATTTCGTGGCACACCTCCCCCAAATGACTGACTGAATCTGCCAGCTGGTTGTTCATGTCCACTACATGGATTGGCACTAGATCCACTTGCAGTGAGCAAGTCCAGGACCATAACTGCAATGCTGACTGACACAGTGGAAAGGAGTGAGTGCTGCCCTATTTGTCCAGGTAGAACATAGTGGTCATGTTTTTCATGTTGACCTGGACAACCTAGACCATGACCAGTGGAGCAAATTCTGACAGCATCAGGTGCACTCCTAGCTCTCCAGCAGCTTGCCATGTAGTCTGTACTTGCACAATAACCAGATGCCATAAAGGAGTCCCTTTGAAAGGCCTGGAGGTGACAGTCACAAATTGATGACTTCCAGCATCAGCTGGTCACCCAAACCTGAAGATCTAGGTGTGACTGTGTTTGGGACCACTGGCATCCTAGTTCCCACTGGATGGTCCTCACATGCCAGTGGGCCCAATGGACCACAGCATTGGTGGATGCCATGAAGCCCTGAATATTGAGGAAATCCCAACCAGGCACAGTTACTGAACCAATAATGATAGGACAAAGGATGAAAGATCATTAGCATTGTCCAGAGGTAAGGCCATGTTGGCCTGTAGCGAATCTAGTTCTGCCTGGATGAACATTTACCTGATTCAGAGTCAGCTCAGATTTGCCCAGGTTGACTAAGAGACCCAGTTGCTGGAACATCCAGATAACCAGCTCCCTGGCCTGCTTCATATGTTGCACTGAACTGTCAGTGAGAGGTCAGTCACTGAGGTAGGAAACTGCTTGACGCCTCGGAATCTGCATCTGCAAAAAGGTGCCACTACCAACAGACACCTGATGAACTTGAGGGCCGATGACAAGCTGAAAGGCATGGCTCAAAACTGATACAGTATTCAGTCCACTGAGAATCTGGGGAACCATCTTGTGAGGGACGCGCAGGTGAAGAAGGTGAGATAGGCACAAAGGGCTATAATTAAGCTACAGTGCAACTAATGCAGTGTAGTTTTATTCATGAGAGGGGCAAAGTGGGTATGTTTTAGCTGTGCATAAAAGTTCAGAATAAAGTCTTTTTTGCTAATTTTTTTGTCAGGATACAGAATGATAGTTGCAATATGAAGCTACTCACAGTGATCTTTTAAATGCTTTCAACTGCATACAGGGGATTTCAGCAAAATGCAGCTGGATACACCCACACAGGCTTCTAGGAGTGTTGGAACAATCAGCAGCATGAGTTAGCACACGGCTTACCTCCAGCAAGGCCAGATACCAACTAACAAACTGCCAGTGCAAGGGGCCTCTTACACTACTCTCACTAGGGATGTGATCAGCTTGCATTTACAAATTATTGGTTTGTGTCTATCATATATTATTCACCAGTACAAATAACAGAATCCAGTGTGAAATACCTTTCTATTGTAGACATGTATGTTACCATTTTCTCTCTAGGTACAAGAAAGGAGCTTTTTTTCTCAAAATTCCTTAACAAGCAGTCTAACCCTGCCTCTGGTCTCACTCCGAAGTTAGGGGTCAACTTTAACAGTGGCCCGGTGGCCCAAGGCCACCAGAAACAGATTCCGGCCACTGTCTTTACTCTTGCTGCTGGCCTAATTGGCCAGCAAAACTTTATTTGTTGGAGCAGCCATTTTATGCTACTGCACCTTTAAGAAAGGCCAGTCACTCAGGTGCACACGTGTGAAATGTCTGCTCATGCACATAGGAAGATGAGAATGGAGTACAGCGGCAGTAGTACATGTAAGTGGGAGCACAGCACGACATGTCAATCTAGACCACATGCTGGATTCAGGGCTCTCACTTGCATTACATGATCGTAGTTTGTCCTCCAATCACAGATACAACCGTTGGCACAAAAGGTGATCCAATGTAATGGAGCATAATTGACAGATTGGGACACCCAATGAAGATGGAACCTGTCTCGTGTAAGTACTGTCCCTTCTGACAGCTTGCCACCAGATGTGTCATGGTGCTGTCAGGAGAGGGTTTCACAGTGTTACGGAAAGCAAGGAGATATACAGTATTTGTATTGTCGGTCTGCCAGACATAGAATTTGAAAAAAAGTTTTATTTTTTCACACATTGAGTGCTATTGTTGGGCAACTGCTGCATAAATATTATGAACTGCATTAGAACCAATCCAGCTCAAGCAAAAGTGGTGTGGGGACAGGGGCTGGCACACAGGATGCTGCTTTTACAGCTTAGCTATTAGATTTTGGTTTAAAAAATAAAGAAAGAAAATCCAATAAAAAATAAAACAACTGTTTCCTTATATTTTCTTTAAAGCAAAGTGAGAGTCAGTCACTCAAGTAGCACGCTGTGGTGGACGTGGGGGGGCAGGGGCTGCCCAGGCCTTGATGCTTGTGCAGCTTACCTTGCTGTGAGGGTTGGGGAAGGTACAAAACTAAATAAGAAAGAAAAGTTCTGTTGGATTTTTTATAACAGACAGGCAGCAGTCCTTTGTTAAAGTAGCAGGGGCTGACTCAGACCTAGAGTAAAGTATTGCTTATGCAGCTGCTACTTTGTGGGGGAATAAACAAACAATAAAAAATATTTAAAAACAAAACCGGCAGTTGTCCATCAGGGGTTGGCTCAGACCTACACTGCATTTCTAACTACCAATTGTTAGGGGGGAAATAAGAATAAAAAAAAATGGTTCTTGCTGGACTACATTTTAAAGCCAAAGGACTCAAGCAGCAGTCTGTGGTCCATGTGGGGGCAGGGGCTATTGCTTGGACCTAATTTCTTGTTGGACTAAATTTTAAATTTAAAAAACAGTTGTCTTTTTATAAATTTAATGAAAAAGGGCCAAACAGTTCACTACACCCATGGTAGAGAAAAGGCTGTAAGAGAGAGAATGGAAAAAGACCTAGACCCTCGGTGACATAATTTCCTGTCAGGAGCCCAAAGCATATGGCTTCCACCAGCCCTTAAAGGGAAACAGTGGAAAAGGCGCAGCTTTACCCAGGCACTACAAAAATGCCTGATTCGTGCTTTTAGACAGTAACATTTTTAACAAATAACTCTGATTTTTTAGTGATTTCAACAGTGACCTTCAACTTTCACTTTCTATTGCTGGGAGCCACCATTTCATGAGTAGCAGAGAGCTTCCTGAGCTCACTTTATGCTAATATGTCCTGCCAACCAATAGCTGAGGTCAAACAGGCATATTAACATACAGTGGGCTCAGGAAGCTCACTACTGTTCATGAAATGGCTGCTGCCAGCAACAGGAAGTGGAAGTTGTGGGTAGCTGTTCTAAATCATTAAATAAAGTTGTTACTGTCTGAAAGCACTCATTGAGAGTTTCTGCAGTGTCTGAGGAAAGCTTTGTCTTTTCCATTGTTTCCCTTTAATTACAGGGTGATTTACATATGAATAACTCTGGACTGCAAAAACTTACAGATAAACACAATGGCTCAATCAAATTAGCCTTTTATGGGCATTCAGACATTAAGAAATCCTGTTGATGACAGTTTTCCTCTAAATTTTCTGTCCCTACTGCAGGGAGAGAGACACCTTATGCTAATGCAGTCTGATTTCTTTTGCATGCAGCCATCTCCTTGCTTCCCCAGCAGCTCAGGGGAAACATGCTTTTCTCTTGCTTCAGATCATTTTGCATTGGTCTTGTTTGTCCCTTTTTATCTTTACTTTGTCATTTTGCTTTTCTTTCCTTTGTTTTGGTTTGCTACCTTTTTATTTTACATACAGTGCAAACCTTTACATTTTTAAAGTGACTCTTGTGAGTCAAACCTTAAAGCAATGCCTCTAGCAATGGGAAAGAGGGAGTAGAGAGCAGAGGCCACCTGAGGAGCAGGTGTGCCTCAGGAAGCTCAGCAAGGCTTCATTTTAGCAAAATATCCTAGGAGGGACATGGCCCAGCAAGGTTTTTTCTTTTTCAAACAAAACACCCAAGGAATGCATTCTAGCAACATGTGCTATAGACTCATCTTCACTCAGCAGTGCTTTCTAGCCTCAGGAAGGCCAGCACCTGGAGCTAAACTTTTCTTTAAACAACAATCTCTGCATTCAAGTCTCTCAGCGAGACTCATTAATGTCTACCTCCAATGCAGACTTCCAGGACACAGCGGGGGTTTACCAGGAGTAACCATGAAAAAGGAAAGATGAATGTAGAGGAAACAGAAGATAAGCTGAAGTGAGGATATAAGGGTTGGCGGGGGGAGCACCAGATCTGAAGAGAAACCAGTTCTCGGATCTGCCAGGAAACTGTAATGCAGTCATGACAGACTTTCACAGAATAGGATAGGACAGAGAACAATAGAATAGACATGGTTTTTAAAATGCTGGAGTCCAGGATCAAAAAAGATGGGGGGGGGTACCAACATTCCCCTACATACTGGGGCAGGGGCCCTAACCCTGTCCCACATCTGTATGAAGGATGGATGGAGAGTTGAAAGTATGCATCCTTGAAGTCCTGGGAGCAGAATTATGCCCTGGCCTTCAGGGACAGACCAATATATTCAGTGTATCCATTAAGGACTTCTGCCTGCAGGTAAACTTCTTCAGGATCTACAGATCCAAGACAGGGCACCCCCCACCCCATCTACTTGGGTACCAGAAAGTACCATGACACATATCCCTGCTGTATTTGACTTTCTGGGACAGGCTTTGTCATATGACACACTAGAAGCTGCTGAACTTTCTTCCATAGTTCTGAGAGAGACTCCAGCAAGAGCACATCTTCCAGAGGTGCATGAGGCCAACATGGTGGTGGTGGGGGGTTAAAATTCCAGCCAATTGCTGTGATTGCTGAAGACCCTTACATAGTAGGAGCAGAAGAGGACTGAGGAGGGAGAAAGGCCATGCCAAGATGGTGAAGATTTGAAGACTGTTACACAGGGTAGAAGATTCATCATGACTGAGAGGCAGTTTCACAGTGTAATCTTGCACAAGCCATCCATGTGTAGCAACTACTGTGTCCATGCAGACAGAGATCTTCCATTTCTCGAATACAGCTTGCCTGCCCTCCACCCTGGGGTTTCAGGGCTTCGATCCGTAGCAGTCTAAATCAGAGGCAACAGCGGTCCTGGCTTGTTTCTTATGTTCTTAAGTATATTGCTATTTAATTTAAAGGAAAACTGCCTTGAATCTGCATGCCTGTCTTTTTTGTAGAAGCTGTGTTTGTAATACTGGTTCACATTCTGTTTTTGTTCCCTCTGTATTGACTTTTTAGTAGATTCACTGGGTGTTTCTGCTTTTCACTGTGGTGGGCAGTACCATTTTAGAACTGTATGATGTACTTTATGTTCTTGTTAAAGAACTTACATTGTTTTCTCAATTTATTGAATTTTGTTGACCCAGTAAGCCCACTGGGCCTAGAAGTCCCCTTTTCAGGGGTGACCGGGGAGAGGGGGGGGATACAGATGGTAAGCAACTAAAACTGAACCAGATTAAGCTGTTGGTGGTATTTTTAGTGAATGGGAGAAATTTGGCCAGGACACTGGGGAAATTCCACTACTTTTTTTCGATAAGTGCCATGGGATCTTTAGCATCTACCTGAACTACCACAAATCCAGGCAGATGGGACCTCGGTTTAACGTCTCATCCGAAAGACGGCACCTCAGAAGTGCAGCACCCCCCCCCATGCTGCACTACAGTGTCAGTATTGGGATATTAACCCAAGTGCTAGATGTGGGAACTGAATCCACAGCCCTCTGATCTCCCAGCCCCAGAGGCAAGTGTGCTACCTACTGAGCCCCTGACACTGCTGTGATGCATTCATGTTCTATTCTGGAACTCTGTGGCTCACAGGGGACATGGCCTACATCATACAGTTCTAAAACGGCACTTATCAGCAGTGTGTTAGTCAGAAACACTCACTGTGTTTACTACACATCCAGTAGAGATGGAACAATAACAGAAAGGGATCAAATATATGAAAAAAGCATCTACTGGGAAAAATGGCTTACAGGTTCAGCGCAGTTCTCCTTTAAGGTGCTATTAGTCTTCAGAAGAGCACCAAATAAATATCTTACTTATCAACCTAAACAAGCACAAAGAAATGAAAGTGCAGTCAGGAGAAACTGCATGCGGCCTTGGAAGAGACAATGTGGATGTGTTCAACAAGAATGGAAGCAGCAGAGGTCTTCAAAACAAGCATTTGTCAATGCCGAATGTTGTCTTGTTGACATTGGCATCAGTGGCGCAGGAGTTGAACAGATGTATGATAGGAATGGCAGTGAAATAGGAAAGTGATGTCAAACCCCCACATCACCCTACAGAGACTGACAGGCACTGAGGTGTGCCTTTGGGCATCGGCCATAATGTTCATGGCATTTCAGCTCACCCTACTCTGCAGTGTGACAAATATCGCGTTGTGCCTTGGGGTCCTCGGGTCTTACGCTCACCCTATTCGGCCATAACGCTCATGGCATTTTACCTCACCCTATCCTGCAGATACCGACAAATGCTGAGGTATGCATTGGGGTGTTTGGCTTTACGGTCACCCCATTTCATAAGGACATATGCTTTAATGGGTGCAGCATAGGAGAATGGGGTGAACTGTGGGGCCGAAGAGTCCAAGGCACACCTTGATGCCTGTCAGTGGCTTGAGAGTGAAGGGATGGTATGCGTGAGCATGACAGCCAGCAATGCAAAGACACACCCGACGTCTGTCAGTCTGTACAGGGTGGGATGTTATGGTTAGAAACCCTAATGCCCCAGCCATTTGTTGGTATTTGCACTACAAATTTGCAACACAGCATTTTTGTGACCCCCACCTCGTGAAAGTGTTTGGGACCTCTACTCATGAATAGTGGCACTGTGATTTTGTTAATCTGTCCCAAACACTGATTTCTTACAGCAACCATGCCATTCTGCGCCAGATGTGGCAAAACACCATTTGGACAGGATGTGAAAAATGACACCTGTACCATTCATAGGTAGGTGTGAAGAGATGGCAGTGTTGAAAATCTTGAGTGAAAATATTAAAAATGCGCAAATTTACAAGCATACGTAGAAACTGTGCAATGCACACTTGTAACACAGTCATTTAGTGGAATTATTTTACCAACTTTCAACATAGGCATTTTGGGACCTCTTCTCATAAACACTGTCACTATGATTTTCTTCATCTGTCCTGATCGTTGATTTCCCACAGCGACCGCGCCATATACTTGTGTGAAAACACATTTTAGGCAGGATCTGAAAAATCAAAACAGCAGAAAAGACACAGCACTAACACTTCTATAATGTAATCAATATTTTACTCACATATGCGTGGAAAAGGTAAAATACAGTGGCTCACCATACAAAGTGACAACAGCTTTGGGGAGCTGTTATCGCTTGTATGGTGCCACTATTTACTCTTTCCGCATAGAATAAAATATTGATTACATTATAGAAGTGTTAGTGCTGTGTCTTTTCTGCTGTTTTGATTGTCCTTTTACATTGGCACAACAGAAGCTGGAGCTGCTTTTTCTTTTGAATCATAGGATCTGAAAAATGACAGCTGTACTGTTCCTAAGGACGTGTTCAAAATTGACAATATTGAAAATCTTGAGTAAAAATATTACAAATTGTCAAAGTTACGAGTGCGCGTGGAAACTGCACAACGCACGCTTGTAACATAGTCATTTTATTGACTTTTGTCACCAAATTTACAATATAGGCATTTTAGGACCTCTGCTCATGAACAGTGTTGCTGTAGTTTTCATAATCTTTCCCAAACACTGATTTCCCACAGCGACAGCGCTATTCTGCGCCAGTAATGCAAAAACACATTTTGGCCAGGATGTGAAAAATGACAGCTGCACTGTTCATAAGGAGGTGTGAAAAATGGCAATGTTGAAAATCTGGAGTGAAAATATTACAAATTGGCCAAGTTACAAGTGCGCATGGAAACTGCGCAATGCATGCTCATAACACAGTCATTTTTTTGAATTTTTATACCAAATTTGCAACATGTGCTTTTTGGGAGGCTACCTCATGAACAACAACACTGTCATTTCGTTACTCAGTCCTGAAATGTGATTCTGCACAGTGACCGCAAAATCATCTTTCATGACTGACTAACACAATGAGAGTGACTGAATTCATGAGGAGGGGTCCCAAAAACCCCATGTTGAAAATTTGGTGGCAAAAGTCCAAAATATGGCTGAGATACCAACATAAGTTGAAAAAAAACATTTATGCCCTTATACAGCTTACCGGCATTTCTTTAGTTCGTGGTCGGTTTTGAAGAGTGCAGACGTGTTCCCGCTCCACCGAAGATTGTTGTACCAGGCTCCGGAGGTAAGTATGGGGTGGGGGGGTGAGGGGAGGTGGTGTGCTGAGGGTGGCTGTGGGTTGGGGGGGGCACCGCACTCAACAAGGGACCGTTTTTTTGATTCACAGGTTAAACCCGAAAAGAAAGAACAACGCAGGAAGGTTTTCTATTTGTACAGGTACTTTTGCATGCTGGGGTAGGCTCCCAGCTTGCCACCTGTGTGTTTGATGGGAGGGGGGTCTGTAGCCAAAGGGGACTGGGCACCCCCACCAACACATACAGAGTTGGGAGGGTCGCATGAGCCGAGGGGGATTGGGCACCCCCGAGCACACAAGAAATGGGGGGTACATTATGCTGATGGGGATTGAGCACCCCCGTCGGCAAATTAAATTAGGAGAGGGCATGCCGACAGGGGGATTGGGCACCCCCATTGGCTTTCAGAGGGACTGTGAAAGGCAGCAGTTGTCCCTTGGCTTCTGTGGGGACTATGAGAAGCCATGTTGCTTGATGAGACACCAGACGAGGCAAGCAGTAATTGACTCCTGCAGTCAGGGACCACTCCGTGGTGCTCTCTGATTGCAGCGGCTAATTTCTTTCAAGGTGGTGGCACATTTCTCAACTGCTGTCATAGACAGTGTGTTATGTCATTGGTGCCTCAGAGCCCAGCCACAAAAAGCAGTGGCACCATTGGCTGCAGCAGGACTGCACCTCCGAAACCCGCTTCTCCACTGAAGCAACCATAATATATTGTCTGCACTGCATGCACAAGACAACATAAAAAGGCGAAAATGGCAAGGTATACAACTGTAGAGCTTGCACACACTTTACTAAGTGAAATTATGAAAAACTGTGACAACCAATAACCTAGTGCTCCAAGGCTTATTAAAGTGTGTGCAAGCTACAAAACTGTATATTGTGTCATTATTGCCTTTGCGTGAATACCTCTTGCATTGCTTCTTTTGTTGCCTGCCTACCTGCTTCACTACCTACCCACCTACTTACCTACCTACCCCGATATTTGATTCCTTGCTACTATTGTTAGTCTAACTTGCCTTTTCTTTCCCCAGAGCATTGTTTCAGTTGCCCCCAGTAAATCTTCTTCCTAGTTTTTGACTGCATTATCAAGTTCTGCTATGTATTTGTATATTGTGTTATTACTGTTGGAATCCTTGCCTCTGTGGATACTGTGAGGGAGGGTCTGTTGGAGAAGCAGAATTGTGATTTTTGTTAGGGTTATCTACCTATTTACAACTGAGTGAGTCAAAGGGCTCTCTGGGTGGATGCACTGCCATTTTAAACTGAGACAAAAGAACTTTAGGCCCATTCAAGTTCCTAGGCCCCACTGCCTAGAGGTCTAAAGACCACATCCTGACAACAGCCAGCAGGTGAGTCACGTGCCTGGCACATAAGGGGTGGTGTCATTAGAATGAACTGTGGTGACAACCATAGCATTAGTAACAAAATAGAAAAGTTATGTGGGTTGTTTAAAGTGTAAGGCCTGTTTCTAGGGGTGGTACTTTCACTTTCAAGGGCTGAGCTTCAATCCAGGGTGTCTCATTCATCTGAGGCACTCACTCCTTACAATCCTATTGGGTTGTGATGGGTGTTATGGTGGCTACCCCTACCTGGTGGGCTCAAGAAAGTTGAAGGGCATGGGTCCTTTAATCTCCTTGTTGAGGAGAGGGTTGCACCCAAGGTTGTTGTTGTTGTTTGTTAGGAATAACCATTGAGCACAAGCTCATTCACAATGGCAACCTGCCATGCACAGTAAGTACATACATCAACATAATATAATACACAACATACAAATATATAAAAAGATCCAACATTAGTGAAAGCAGTTACAAGCCTGGACATTTGAGAACAGATACTTCTTTACTAGAGCTATAGACAAGGGTTTAATCTGAGGGACCCTAAACTAGTTGGGAAGCCTGCTCCAAAATATTGGAACCAATCGACTAAAATATTGCACGGCCCTTTTAGAGTTAGCCCAGGTTAGTTAGGTTCAGATAGAAAATAATGCAGTGCCTCCCAGAGAAAGGTTAAGTGGGCCTGGTGTAAGTATGGCACAGTCCCCTGGGATGCAGTACCCACCCACCTCTGCACAATATCACCAGACCCATGAATCAGTTCAGTGAAGTCACAGACTCCGCACAGCTTGCACTTAACACATGAACATACATAGCAGTGAGGCAAGGAATTTCAAGTCAAAAGAACACAAGTTTTATTTAGGGTCAGCTTTAGACCCTAAATATGGAAAAAGGGGGCGGTTATCAGCGATAAGGTTGTGCAGTATAGTTTCCCTCGGCTGGTCTTCAGTTCCCTTATAGGCACATCCTAATTCAATAGTGTCCGCTGTTTAGCACTCTTTAAGGTGTAGCCAGAATACTAATACTCCATGGGCTCTGCTTCGGTGCCCTTGCAGTCTCAGCCCTCAAACCATGCCTGCTCCCACACCACATTGCTCAGTACAGTTACTCTGCTGTAGTCCACCTGTACTGGGGACACTATCCTCTTTCCCACTGGCACCAGTGCAACACCCTTACTTCTACCTAAGAAGCTCCTGGTGTTTCACTGGGTACCCGGCCATGGAAACAGTGCATACCCTATAGCACTGCACGTGGTTGGGCAGTGGTAGTACGGTTAGCAATGCTTTGCAGAAATCAACCCCTGGTGCTTTTTTTCTCCATAGAACATCTTCTCTTGGTCTGCTTGTGCAGGCTTATCAGTCCTGTTCCTGCCTCCTCTACTTGGAATTCTTAACCGTGGCCGGGACCTCTGAGATCCCCACAGATTGCCCCATGGGGGGGTGGGTTATGCAGAGAAGGGCCATCCAGACCCCACCTGGAGACACATATCCAGTGCTGGGGCTCCCAGTTGGGTGGCAGCATGGGGCAGAGGCCAGCGGGCAGGACTTCATACAGCCTGAGCCGACCAGTTTCCATTTTCTCCTTTTAGCCATGGTGACAGGGGTTACACATGTGCATGGAGGTGCACATGTGTCCTGGAACCTGTGGTTCCCCCTCCACTGACTATAACCTATAACTCATGCATCAGCGCTTACACCAGGCCTTCACCTGGTGGCAGCCAAAGAGCTGAGTGGGACCACCACCCCAGTCTGGGAGAGGAGCGCTGCCTGGCAGACACTCAATTCATTGACAGCACTCCCTCTCATTTGACCCCGGCAACCCAAGTTCATTTTCAAACTCGTGTCACTGGCAAGGTGAGTGATATGGTGCACAGTGCCTCAGCCATCCATGCCACTGGGCCGGCCCAATCCCAAAGCTTTTTTACCCCCAACTGAGGTATTTGTTCTCCCAGACAGATGACCTAGTCCATTAAATGCTTTCTAACTATTTTACAGATTGTGGGGGCAGAACAAACCCTGAGTTTACTCATGTTTCCCAAACCAGAAGATCTCCCTTGCTGCGCAGGAGCAGGTGTTGCAGTTTTTAATGAATCCCTGTCTGTCTGGTGTCACTTTCGCTCGTCTCTTTTTTTCTCGCTGGTGATGGCCTTTGGTGTGGCAGGGTTCTGGCTATCCCTCTGATGCCAGTAAGGCCTCTGCTGGCTTCAGCAATCAGCAGCCAATCTTTGGTTCACAAGGCAGCTCCTTTCATGGCAGTCTCTGCAAACCCCATCCTGCACATCCAAGCATCCGGCCACAGGGGTGGCAATAATCAGCACCTGGCAAAGGTACTGAACAGGTGGCTTCGGTTGCAGTTAAAGGTCTAGTTACAATCTGCAGCTCTCAGTTTGAAAACTCAAGCAGCGCTCAGAAAGTGATTTCCTCACTTTTGGTAAATAGGAGTTTGGTTTCACACTTCAGTTTTTGTCTCAGGCAGATACGCAGGCTGTCTCTGCAATGCAAGTTGTCTCTTTTAACAGCACTCACAGCAGTCAGTCATAGAACTGCCTTCCACGGAATCTCACACAGATCTGACTGAGATCTGAAACAGCCCCTGTTGTTCACTGGGAACTCAGTTTGCACAAATGTTTTGTATTCTAGTTTATTTGTCCTCCGTATGCAACGTTTTGCCATATTGTCTGTGCTGCACTCAACTTATGCACTTTATGTTCATCATCCTCATACCCACATCAACTGACTGGTTAAATTTCATTGTAATTGTATTCTCCCTTTCCCCCGGTCGCAGCACAAATGATTCCTGACTCAGCATGCCTCTCCCAGTTACCAATTTTGAAAGAAAGAAAGAGATCTGCAGCACTGATTGCTGGTTTTAGTTGTCAGTCATTTCAAGCAGTCCTGCAGATCTGTCAGTCAACGGGTGATTGGCAGCTGTAAATGTGTCTAAATTAATTAGGTCCATCTCAAATCCAGGACCCCTTGCGGCTCTTGCTCTCTTTAAGCATCTTCACCTGATTGGTTGATCAGGCACCCTCTAACCCTATTGTCATGCTGTCACAGGGCAGAGGTGATGAAAAGGGCTGCCAAATTGTAGACCAGTGGCAGTTAACCACAAAAGTCCTTACTGAAGCAAACATTGCAATTTAAACAGAATTCCACACCCAGAATAAATCCTGCGAGGGTGCAATTTTACATCCGTTCAGTTGATATAGCAATAGGATGGATCCTGGTCCCATCTGCAGCAGAGACACCGCACTCCCTCAATGGTGGCTGGCAATTTGATGTGTGAGCGCAAGGGACCAACCAGGTATTACTACAGGTGAGGACATCATTGCTCATTAATTCTGCTACAGGACACTAAGGAGTGAGAAAGTCTTACTCCAATGCCAGACAGTTTTCCTTTTCACAGGTTACGTATCCTTCTCTGCTTCGGAGGGGAAAAGAAAGGAGGTTGGTTTCTAGAGGGTGGCAGGGTGGGGGTTATTGTTGCTGTATAAAACAGAGACAGGATGGAGGGATGTGGGGGGTGATATATGTGTGTGTGTGTGTGTGTGTGTGTGTTAGTGTTACTGACAGCACGGGTGGGGGGAAGGCATGGAGGGCTTCATGATTTTTTTTAATTTCACTGGGAGTGAGGAGTGAGGTAGGGTGCTAGAGGGTAAAGGGTTGGGAGTACATGACAAGACAGGATCTGGGTGGTGGGAAGGGTGTATACACAGTACCAGGGTACAGTATGTCACAGTGGATGGGTTCTGCATTTGTTATGCTTGCCGCTGCGATGCTGTCAATATCACACTCCGCTCTAGCCTGGGGAGGAACATACATGAGGGGTTATTGACGAGACACTGCAGTGCATTGCAGAAAACTACAGTACAAAAAAGCGAAGTATAGAAAACAGTTCAAAAAAAGTATTCTGCCACAACTAGATGACCAGCACTACTAGGCAGAGTGACAGATCGGGTGGTGTGGGTCTAGACAATACAACAAGCACCTTTAAGGTAAAGATTTCTTTCAAAGATATATTTGCCCCATGGAAGTTAGAAATGTAAGAGGAGGGAAAGAATTAGAAAACAAGAGCTCTTGCTCACTATGAATTAAGTAAAGCAGTGCTCAGTTCCAAAGGGACACAACTTTTAACTGGATCAAGAGGAGTTTCACAGAGTGATTATATTTTGCTTATGTAAATATCAAGCATTTTCTTCTCTGTTTCAGGGGTATTCTATTTGGTCTATGAAGACAGGCATACACTAATATGCACAATTAAAAAGCTTTTACCCCGACCTGGTGGTCTGTGTTTGCAGCTGCAGCTCACACAGTGGGAACCGGACCCAAACTGAGAGTGGTGAAACATGATTTTTATTTCAATTTCAACTTACTACACAAGTTATCAGGCATATCAGTTGTTGTTTTAGATTCTTTTTTTATTTATGCATCTTTAGGGAGATAAGAAAATAGACATCCACCAAAATGTCAGTGCATGCTTGCTGCAGATACACCTCACCTCAGGAAGTACATGGTTTTTCACTCAGTGCTTACCTGATGTCTGCTGTATGAATTAGTTTATGTCTGTCTGCATAAGAATAAAACACTATACCCCTGAAGCAGAGAGAAAGTACTTGAGGCAGGATTTTTAAAAGGATCTGCCCAAGATGTGCTTCTGACCCTGTTTTCAAAACAGAAATGCATCCAATCTTGTTTGACCATCTATTAGTCACCACCCACTTCTACTGTGAGTGGGTAAAAGTTGTGTGTTTTTGTGCTGTTGTTGGGTAATTGTGAGGCTCAGCCCCAGCTTCTGCTGTGAGTAGGTAGAATTTGTGTGTTATTTTGCTGTTGTTCAGAAATTGTGAGTCTCAGCACCCGCTTTTGCCATGAGCGCATAGTATTTGTGTATTTTTGTGCTGATGTTCAGTAATTGTGAGGCTCAGCACCCACTTCTGCCATGAGCGCGTGGTATTTGTGTATTTTTGTGCTATTGTTCAGTAATTATGAGGCTCAGCACCCGCTTCTGCCGTGAGTGCATGGTATTTGTGTATTTTTTTAAACCATTCATTAGATGGCCTAATAGCATCCAAAATTGGCAGCCAAAAACAGATGTAAATGCATCCAAAATTGACCCAGTTGTGAGCTGCACCCAATTTGGACATGACTGCATCTGTTTTTCTGCCACAAATTGTGAATTTTTGTTGTAAACTGATGCAACTTCTGAACATAGCAAGAGGGGTACCTGGATACAAGTGGATAGATGCAGGCACAGGTGCAGCGTGCATTTGCATCTGTATCCAACCTTTTGGAAAAAATCCCCCCACATGATATTCATATAAGCAAGTTCGATGTGCTTATGCAACTTGGTATGATGTATGCTTGTGTGACTTAGATACACTGTGGCTGTTCACAGTGATCAAAGTGAGCAGGAACGTGCAGGAACTCAGTTCCTGTACCTTTTTTTGCAGCAGGAACAGAGTTCCTGTACTTCCTCCTACTGATATTTGAAATGAAAGTCTTACAACAGTAACATAATGACAATTTCTGAGCCTATGACATGAGATCAGTGGATTCCATCATACAGTCTGACTTACAAAACAATTTAATTTGTTTTAGAAATACTTTGACATCACTGATTGGGTGCACCAGTAACTATATGGATGTGTCTGGATTGAAAGAAATATAGAAACATAGATGTCGACAACAGAAAAAGGTCCAAAGGCCCCTCGATTCTCAAGAGTTATCCTTCAGCGTGAGGTTCTTAATTCTGATTTTCATTTGTGCCAATGTTGGAGTTCCTGTACTTCTTGTTCACCACTTACACCACTGGCTGTTCATCTCTCTATCCCTGGGATATACCACCCTGTAGGGGTACAACGACAAGGAACCCTAGAGGAGGGTTCCACCTCTACAGGTGCTGTGGAATGATTCCCTTGGCTAAAGGTAGCTTAGGAAGAAGCCCACAGAAAAGAGAGATGTGCCACTGGAGGAGGAGGGGGGGAGGATGGTGGGGCAATGAAAGAAACAAATCCTAGACTAGCCAGAAGGAGCGGCCTTTAAAGGCCTGATGGGGGAGTGGTTTGTTGCTCTACCCATCGAACTACAGGTGTAGCCTTGCAATTCGATGTGCTTACACAACTTGGTATGATATATGCTTGTGTGACTTAGATTCATTGTGGCTGTTCACCTCTCTATCCATGGAATATACTACTCTGTAGGGGTACAATGGTGAGGAACCCTAGAGGAGGGTTCCACCCCTATAGGTGCCATGGGAATGATTCCCTTGACTAAAGGTAGCTTAGGAAGAAGCCCAAAAAGAATACTCAAATGGGTGTAGAGCATTGAAGGAGGCGAGAAGTCAGAAGATATCAAGGACAGGAATGGAGATCGATAGATGTAGATAGGAAGGACAAGAGAAGAATGAGAGAAGATGAAAACCATGAGCGAAATGAGAGCTGACATGATGAGGGAGGGCAGGACTTCCTAAGGAGAGAGGGAACAGCTGGAGCCACCATCTGACTCCATCCAACAGCAGAACCTAACTACGGAATCTACGAAAGCACTAACCCTATCTAATATTATGACCATTGGCATGGAGGAGAGGAAAACCCCCTTTGAGGAGGAAACCTCTGAAGATCCAGGCTGAAGGACATGTTGGTTAGTGACGGCTCAGCTACTGCAATTTGGAGTTGAGAGTGAGGGAAGAGGAAAAAATTCCAATTTGGAAGAAGCTCTTACTCTATCTGTCTAACAGGAATGCTGTTGAGGGTTGCAAGTGACGTCTCTGCAACTAGACACTCAAAAGCAAAGGAGGAGAGAAATGACCGCTGAGGCACTCAGCCAGCCTACATGAGCCTACAAAACAGACCAGGTGAACCAGAGTTGGTCAGATGGAGAACAGCCCAAAAGGTGCCTCCGGACCTGCTCGGGCAGCTAAAGGGGCCCCCGTAGATGAGAGCCTCACCCCTCATACCTTGAAGTTGTAAATTCTACATCCAGAGGTGTCGCTGAAGTGAGGGACAACTGAAGGTCCACCCGGAGTGAAGACATTCTCACTATGGGCCAGGGAGAAGGACCCCTGTCCAATCTTCGCATGCTCTAGATGCAGACTTCAGGGGTGCAGAGCGAGACCGTCAGCTACAGGCTAGCCCCAAGCCATGGAGCAATGGACATGGAAGGCATGTCTCCGAGTGGAGAGCAGGTTGAGTCGAGGTAGCAGGAGACACATATGAGGGGTATGCTTGGATAGTCATTGTGAATGAGGAGACCTATGGAGAAGTCAGATTGAGCGAAGGAGACCCTGACTTGGGTCCTGAGGAGGTAGGTTGCAGTAGCAACCATGGAAGTGCATGCGAACCGGGTCCATTAAGAAGCCAAATTAGGAATGGATTGAACAATATGAAAGTAGAAATGAGAATGGCCAGGCAAAGCCTGCAGCTGATGTGGGAGGTATGGAGTACCAGGAGTAGTGAGGCAGAAGCTACGAAGTCGAAATGGACAAGCAAAGGTTCGAGAGGAATATACAAGGTATGCTGACAGAGGGAAGCCTTGAAGACCGACAGGGACCAAAGAATAGGAATGAATGAAGCGAGGGGGAGAGACAATGACGGCCATGCAAAACCTTCAGCCTACAATGAGCTTGTGGAGAAACAGAAGAGTGCTTCAAAGCCATGAAGGCTAGGCAGAGCAGCAGTAGAAGGAAGGGTGTGCCAGTTACAGACTGAATAGATAACTAAAAGCTGCTCCTGCTGCCCAGAGCCATTATGCCCACTGTGACAACGCAGTCTCATGCCTTGGGAAAAACAGAGAAGTCATGAACTGGGCACTAGGACACCAAACAGTACACTAAACATTTGAGATTAATGAAAGTGAGGTAACACCAGTGCTGTAGCTAGGCTGGTATGGTGCTGAGGGGTCTTGAACATGGAACTATGATGGCAATATATGCACAATAGGAAAAGGAAGCAGCAGGGTAGTAGGAACCCCAAAAGAAGAGGTAGCAGGATTGATGTGCTGAGAGGGAAACATCCACAAGGGAAACTAGAAACAGAAAATGAGGACAAACTGGCAACTGGAGCTAGACCCAAGACTAGTCAGTAGGAAACATGGAGTGCAGAAAAAACAAATGTGAAAGCTGCAGGGAGGAAATTGGAAATGGTTTCTTGGTATTGAGGCAGACAATGATGGGAGCGGAGGAAGATCTGGTGCCAGGATGAAGGATTAGGTAGAGAAAAGAAGTCATTTACATTGGTCAGGGTTACATATTGTCCTGCGAGAAAACAAGTTGGAGTATAAAATGACTCAGTTCTGGCTTCAGAAAAGGGGGGAACCCTAGCAAAACTGAAAACAGCCCTGAGAAGGAAGAACTAGAAAAGGTCAGATGAGCCATGCAGAACAGAAGCAATGGCAAGTGGAGCATGGGTAAAAAACAGAGGCAACGTGCGGTCGGAACTCGGTGTTCAGCCAGGTGGTAAGGACCCCCAGTGGAAAAGAAACTGTTGAAGGCAGGAGAAGGGCCAGCGAGGCTGCAGAGTGCAGGATGCCAAGATGAGATGGCCACAAGGACCACAAGATGAGGAATGTGAGGTGAGGTGAAAGGTGCAAGCAGCGGTAGGGGAGCAGCAGGTGGGGCATGGCGTATGACAATATACCCAGGAAGTACCAGAAGAGCAATGGGAGCCCGGGAGGGCAGGAAGGGGAATGAGAACACCAACATGGAGGGAAGAACGAGAAGGAAGGAAAACAATGATGGGGCCATGAGGAAGGACTGGTGAAAGAACAAGGTATGGGGGTGGGAGGAACCACTGCCAAACCCAGGGTAGGAGCGCAGAGTCCCAAGTCGCTCAGTAGAAGAGGGGACAAAGGAGATGGAGATGGGAGTAAAGAGAGGAGGGGAAAAGGCAGTAAGCTCGTGGCTGGAGGCGCCGCAAAATGTAGCAAGCTAAGAGGAGAAAGGACCGGGAGAGAAGCGAGGAAGGGCGGCACTTCTGGCAGCAATTAAAGAAACAAATCCTGGACTAGACAGGAGGAGTGGCCTTTAAAGGCCTGACGGGGGAGTAATTTGTTGTTCCGCCCATTGAACTACAGGCATAGCCTTGCAAATGTAATTACATCATGAGACGTGCCATTTAAAATGGGAGGCAAACATCTCTTGACCCAATTAAACAGAGAGAAAGCATACAAGGTCCTGTACACACCATGGATCTTTTTTTTTCTTTTTATACTTTATTTTGCTATTACATGAGGTACAGTGTTGTTCAAGAATTATACAGGATATCTATGAACAGATCCATTTTTTACAATCATACAATGTTATTCGTTTTTTGTTTTTTTTTATGAAATTTAGAGATTCCCATCCAGAGAATGTTTCAAAATACATCAGAAATCTATGTAACCGAATATTCTCACTAAGACATTTCCCAGGGCCATTAAATCGACTATATCCCCATTTCTGCACCCATATCAAGGTATCTGTAGATCTATACCCAATCTCTATTTGATGTAGTATATGACCAGTCATGGGACAAATGTGGGGTCTCCAGCTGAATTATAGAATACACAGGCTCGCCATCTTATTTCAAATCCTTTCCCCGGCCCATAGTCGTTGCAAGCATTCGCTACAGAAAATAATATTCTAGAATCGTACTATGCCACGACTCAATTTGTGGAGAATTAGGCTGTCACCATAGTCTAGTTATCACTTTTCTAGCCATTAAAAGAAAGGTAAAAATAAGGGAACCTTTTGGGATTTTAAGACCTTCAGGTGGAACTCATAATATAGCCAGCTCCGGGCTGAGTACTGAACTCGGGTCAAAGACGTTTTTCAGCTCTTGCTCAATCTGCTGCCAGTATGTCTGGATTTTACAACATCCCCAGAAAATATGTACATGGGCAGCTGGTCGCATTCCACACTGCCTCCAAAATTCTTCTCTTACAGTTAGGAATATCTTTGCTAACTTAGCTGAAGTATTAAAGTAACGCATGCATGACTTCCATGCGACTTCACGCCAATAAGGGGCTAGGGACACCCCTAAGGAGGGGCGGGTGAATCTGACCATGGTACTTAAAATGGTTTAAGTGCCTTACAACATTTTTAAATCCCCCTAGCACTGTTTACAGCCAGACTAAAAGCCCCTTACATCTTTTTAACAAAAACTGTTTTAAACCCTGCTAGGTACTTAGTCTTAAAATCATTTTTAAAAACATTTTCAGGCTAGCATGGTTTCACTCATATGTCTGGGCAGGAGTAAAGGGAGAGTTAGTTTAAGTGACTTGGATGGAATTTTTGACAATTTAGAAGATGTTAGTGTGTTGAAAGACACTGCATTGTGGTCTTAAAGGGAACATCTGATCTAAACATAACCAGACTATTGCTTACTTTTATTTTACATGGCAGATCATCCTTTAGCCTTATAGATTCACCTTTATACTGTAAATGTAAGAGCTCTTCAGAACTAGCCTTTAGACAATTATTAAGCAGCTATCCTATTACAGTGGTTATTTAATTATTTTTAAGTGCAGTCTTCAAAAGTGATGCATACAATTTATATTTTAATTAATATAATGCAAAGTTTTAGTCTTCTAATACAGTAAGGGATGGAACTAAAGAGACAACTGGAAACCTGTTCACTTGTAATATTCACAGGACATTTCTGTATTACATACGACTGACGTGAAATTAGCACGACCACTGGAAGAACTGAATACACCAGTTGTGATGCTATTTTAGCGGTGCTGTAGTAAAATAATATAGAAACTGAAACAGTAGTGCTTTTCTGATAAGCATTACACATGTGATGTTGCATGCAGGGGAAGGGTGTTTTTTATTGTGACTAAACTGATAACCATATTGTCAAGAACAGCTTATTTAAAATAAATCTCTTACCCCTCAAGAACTGGTCATTTATTTTTACTATTTTAATATGAGTGGGATGATCCAGTAGATCTGTTTCTGTGCATAACAGGAGGGCAGTGGACCCAACCTTCACTACCGTGTGAGGCTCAATACCCACAGACTCAAAACCCTTTTCAATGAGTAACATTAAAATAGAAAATTAAAAATATCTTTCATAGTAAAATGTTACCGCCCCACCACCAGTCTGTAATACCTACTTCTCTGACAAATCTCCCTTCAAAACTGCAATGTGTATAAATGTTAAACATTTTTTTATAAGAAGAAGTAAGGAAAAGAACTTGGATTTATATAGCACCTTTCATACCCAGGACACATCTTGTAATAACCTTTTGGCTCAGTATGTTCTTTTTGGTGAAACTCTTGAAATAAATAAATAAATGCACAATGTAGCCCATGGTATTTTATAGGCCACAAACAGTTGTGCCAATTATTAGGCAAGTACAAGGACGTTAAATGGGACTGAACGAGGTTTAGAAAGCTCATGAAGATGAAGCAAAGATGGGAAGGGGAAGAAAAAAAAAGAGAAGAAGTTGAACAGAAAGAGGTTACATGAATTGCTCAGGGTCACACAATAAGTAGCATTGGTGAGATTCAAACCTGGGTCATCAGGTCCACAGCTCTGTGCTTTAACTACTACATTACTCTATCTCCCAGGAAGGGCTGAGGAACTTACAAAAAGGACTGCCCCATGTTCCAGTAGGAAGGCACTGGAACATTGCAATAGCAAGGCCCACTAATCTCCACATAGACCTGTTGATCTTTTTTGGCAACATTTCCAATGACTGAAAAACAAAATTCAGGTCTGTTAGGGTTGTGCAGTGCTTGTAGTTCTCATGAATAGTGTTCTTTTCTAGAAAGGGACGTTGATGACATTAGATGTGATTTTGCCAACCTTCAGACAAGGTTGTATCCTGGGATAAAATGTGTACCTATGTGAACCATCTTTGGTGCCCCCTTAGTTTACATGATCCTGTTTATTGCTCTTCACACTTGTACACCCCATGCTGTACTCAAGAAAGAACATAGTAAGAGCAAAAAAACAGTAGTACATACTTTTTGGGTGGCAGGCATTAGCTTGAGTGCATATTGCTATTAAGCATACTCTTTTATATGCTGGCCCACTGGTGTAGAGGGCTGAGGCACTGTGCACCTTACCTCTCACTACGCCAGCAATCTGAGTTTGAGAATTATCTCAGGTCACTGGGAATCAGCTGGTGGGGGAGAGAATTGGGCATTTGGTGGACAGCTCTACTCTCCCAGGGTGGGGTGGCGTGCCGACTCCATGCTTGGCTGCCCCTGGGTGGAGGCCTATGGGTAGTACTTGCAGCTCAAGCAACAGGAAAGGAGGAGCCATGGTTCTGTAGCATGTGTAGATCTTCATATGCACATAATTATGTGCCACTCTGGCAGGAGACCAAGGGAGAACAACGGAAAATTGGTTGGTGCAGTCTACGTGAAGCCCTGCCCACCTACAGTCTGGATGAGAGTCACCATGGTGGGTGAAGGACAGCCCTCCCCTTTCCCAGCCCTGCCACAGGGGGCAATTCAAGTGGATCTCAGGCTTGGTGGTTGGGGAAAGTGAGTGCTGGGTGAGAGGAGGCTGTGACAGGACTGAGAGCCCGCCTGCCATAATCTGTTAGGTAAAAAGCTATCTGGGAACAAGCCTACTCTTTTGTTTATCTACATTATTGTTACATTTAGTGTATGTGAGTCAGCTGTGCTGAGATCTGGGTAGTGACACAGTCAGCAGAATAATCACCAGTTGAGACATTTGCTATCTATCCCCCTCCCCAATTGATTTGCATACCCATGATGGTTTTTCACTGGGTCTGGGCTTTAGAATGCATGTGTAGCTAGAAGAGATTTACAAAAAACAAACAAACTGGAGATTATCTGCCTTCTTGTAACATTTATGCATCTTACATTCTGCTTGTCTTCCAAACCAATTCTCTAATATGCTGCTTCTCATGGATACGACTGCAATGGATGCTTCATAAATTGGTCTGTGGTGGACTGGCTGCTTTAGTAAAGGAGTGATTGCCTAGTGCTGCATTGTCATGGTTCTCTCCAAGGTTGGCAAGGGTTAACACAAACTGATTGTTCACTATGGCCTCTGCTGGGCATTTGCATTGTATTTCCACTGAACCCGCCATAATAGCATGTGTGGATGTGAGATGAAAATGCATCTGAATTGGTTATCTATCGCAATCTCTTCAGAGCTGAATGCCCTCACTGATGTGTTTCCAGGAGAATGAAATCTGATGGTGATGCTTTAATAAAATGCCATGCTGCTTGACTCCATTATTGTGTGGACATTCTTGTTAATAAGTCAACATGCATATGGATGCCCCTCAGATCTCTTGCATGTTCTCAGACAACTTTTTACTACCTTAATGGATTCTGGCCAACCACCTCCCAAAGCAGAGGCCCCTTTGTGCCCAAGGGTCAGTAACAAAATGGCGCCTGAACAGGGACATGAGTTCAAGTATGAGATCTATCAAGGTGGTGGACCCCAGTGTTTGAAAAGTTTTGACTTATTTGGAACATGGTTTATATTGTGAAGATAAGATATGGGTATTGCAGTATGTTTCACACTTTTTCTTGTCTGAGTGTGATTGATGCATAAGCAGAAGTTGGCACCTACAGATGATTTACCTCACACCGAGGGACAGGTTGCCCTCATAATAGGTCCTGCACCATGAACTCTGCATATGGCTAGGGGGTTAGTGCCTGAGAGATAGAGCATACAGTATGTAAACAAACTGCATGGATTTTCAGCATTTAGTTAGACTCTGCCTGCCGCAGTGAGCAGTTTCGAGCACCAGGGAACAACTATTGTTGGGAGATGGCCTATAGACCAGATGTCCCCCCCAGATGATCTCCATCATTGGACGGTTGAGAGGAGGGCCTATAGTGATATGTTTATGCTGTGGGAAGTATTGTTCAGCGTATTCCCACTTATGGAAAGACTAGGATGGGTTCTGTCTGTTGCAACAATTGCTTGTACCCAGAATCAGCCATTATGTGGTGGAGTCTTTGTGCTGTTCACCATCGTGTCCCTAATTTCAGCCCTGAATCAGCAAGATCCACTCTACAGGTTAAAAAGACAGCTCCCATTCCCCATGTCTTTGCCTCCTCTCCACTGAAGCCTGTCCGAGAGGATCTGCCCATGTGGTCGCTGCCATTCTCTGTGACTCAGGCAGGCCCTAGTAAGATATCTGAAGGAGCAGGGGCTCATGAGAAAATGATGTGAACATTTTTAACCTTTGTTATAAATAAAGTCTGATTTTAAACTTTATCCATGGATTACTAAACTACTGAACTACAAAGAACTACGGTGACGCACCAATAACGCAGTCAATGTGCGCCTGAACCATTAGTCATTGAACAGCAATGGAGACACAACACGAATACTGCTGACACAGTACAGTTTCTATTTAGCTTTTCATAATGTTCTATTTAATAAGATTTATTAGCCACTGCAAGTAGTGTGTTGTGTGTAACATGAAGCTTGACACTCGAACAGTTGGGATAGCAACTATCGGTCTAGCGTACCAGTCGGGAATAACTTGTTCGGGAAAACAGTGTCGGTACATTTCATGTCGGGAAACAAATAGTCTAGATTTCATACCTAACCCATTTATGCACATGTCCATTCTCATGGGGCTGGCAGTGTGTGAAGTGGTGAGCCAAAGCCAGTTACAACTGCAAGTCCCCCTGTGCACACCTAGTCACGTTAGCTATATGGTGAGCCCCCATATCCTCTGATGCT
Source organism: Neoceratodus forsteri (assembly GCA_016271365.2). Lineage (NCBI taxonomy): Eukaryota > Metazoa > Chordata > Ceratodontiformes > Ceratodontidae > Neoceratodus > Neoceratodus forsteri. Next base: position 1,669,544,185 of record CM057456.1, read on the forward strand.
TCTGTGGGAGGTTGGAATTGAAGCAGAGATGAACTGGGGTAGTATAGCCCCCATCCTGCCATAACAGTACGTGTTTATGAGAGATGAAGTCGTATCAGATTTGGTCATCTGTCACAGTCTCTTCAAAACTGAATGCCTCACTGATGTGTATCCAGGAGGATGAAATTTGATGCTGGTGTTTAAATAAAATGCCATGCTACCAGAGCCTACATCTGTGTGAACATTCATGTTATTGAGTCAGTGTACTGTGCTCATGGATGCCCGTTGTCCCACTACTTTTTCCTACAGTACTTCAATGGACTTTGGCTGACTCCTTCCAAGGTAGAGGGCCTCATAGTATCCCACTGCTAGGGGTCAGTTAAGCTATCTATTATTTTGTTTATACTGTAGCATCAATAGGGGTAGGAATCTGGCAGTGGGAGCAACCATGGCAGACACCATTAATAAACTTGTAAGCCATGGCATACATGGTATATGTACTGCTACACCCACTTCGACTTGAAAGTGCAGTAGCACTGTTGGAGGCTGGGGCTTGTAAGCAAACTTGGGAAATCCACTTGAGATCAGAGAAAGAGGTTATGGAGTCTTGTAGCAGTGATACACAGACTCTGGGGAAGTTATGGAGCAATGCAGTGAGTAGAGTCTTTATTGCAAGCCAAAGACAGGCTTTCTGAAGGTTGACTTTGCTTTATTTTATGGGGAGGAGCTGGCTGTCACCTTTCCAGTCAAAGAGAAGAAGAGAATGACTGCTCCAGGGAAAGAGGCAGGGGATATGATATCGGGGGATTGCCCAGGAAACTGGGGGTTAATCTGTCATTTGGGGGTCAGGGGGTTATGATGACTGCCTTTTGCCGTAGAGCTGGTATTCTGGGTCCCCCCATGCAGCAGGCAACCTGTGATAATAAAAGGAATAAAATGAGTGAAAACTGGAGCAGAAAGGGAAAATATACGGTACAGCACATGCAGTTCTTAGGTAAAAGTATCAGATATATGTAAAGGATTATGTGCTTTGTGATACATTTGGAAGACATTATTCACATTACATCATTTCTGAGAAACTTTATTTACTGATGTCTGCGCCTAATGCAACAGAAATCACGTAACTGTAGCCATTTGTGTTCAGACAGCTTGGTTAGGTATTGGAGGCAGTAGTGTACTTTATTATACACATACATCTGTATGTCAGCATTAGTTACAGGGTTAATAGGTCCAAATCCATGAAAGAATAGCCATTCCCAATGATTGACCAAAGGTATAGAAAGAAAAATTAAGGTTAGTTGATGTAACATGGTGTAAGTATAAAATACAACTTTACTTTTCAGAATATTGTATTATTTTGTTCATTATCCATGCTACAAAAAAATGAATGACCAAATATTTAGTAACTGTGGTTATTCATCCATGATTCACACATGCAAACAATGAAATCATCAAATTACCATATATAATGCCAGGAAAAAATATTTTTCATTTTCTTTTTTTCTCTTCTTGCTGGTGGGGCCCGGTTATCGTTCAGCCTGTCCATGTTCTCAAACTCCCACACCACTATAGCACATGCTACTGGCCCAAGTGACTCTCCCACAAACTGTCCCACACTTACCCCTCTAGAAAAGGTAAGCTGTCTTAAGGGGCAGAGCAGACTGAAACACTGTGGTCCAAAGAATGGTGTGCATGTGTGCACACTGGTCCCAGATTGAGTACCACAAGTTGGAGGGCAGAAGGTGGAGCGGTAACATTATGTGCCTGATGTCCATATACTTTTTCACTATTTACAGCTTTCTCACTGAAGAGCAGGTACTAGGCCCACCCAAGTCACAGCAATAGAAAGCCATATGAAGTGAGACTAAAGGAGCTTAATATGTATATCCTCGAGGAAAGGAGAGTGAGGGGGAACATGATAGAAACTTTCAAGTACCTCAGGGGAATCAGCAAAGTCCAAGAGGGTAGCATCTTTCAGAAAAAGAGATGCGCAAGAACAAGGGGGCACAATTTGAATAGAGGGGAGATGGCTCAGGGGCAAAGTGAGGAAGTATGTTTTCATGGAGAGGGTGGTAGACACACGGAACGGCCTTCCAGAGGAGGTCGTGAGGTCAAAAACAGTGGGGGAATTCAAGAATGCATGGGACAGACATAAGGCAATTCTAGTGGGGGGTAGGAGGAAGTAGGCTGTTGGTTAGCTAGGATCTGTAGCTTATTCAATAGGCAGGGAAATGGGCAGACTTGGTGGGCCAAGTGGTCCTTATCTGACATCAAAGTCTATGTTTCTATGTAATGAAAGGCAGAAAAGCCAAGTCCTCACACTTCACACAAAGAGTTCCCAACTGCACTGCTTCCTTACAAGGGTGTGCAGCCACACAGCAGGACATTCGGCCCATCTCCAAAGAGGAGAACATCCTTTGGGATACTCAGTCCTACTCCTGAAAGCCCCCTACGGGACACATAGGCTCAGAATGCAAACCCAAATTACTGCAATAGCAAGTATCCGCCATCACTGTGTTACTGAGTGAAACCTTCCATTATTTTTTGCTATTATTTAAGCACTCACCATCACTGTGTTATTGAGTCAGACTTTCTATTTTTTTTTATTATTTAAGCACCTGCCATCGCTGTGTTGTTGAGTCAGACCTTCCATTATTTTTGTATTATTTATTTATCCATTTTACAGTTTTCTCTCATTATCGTCTCACCTCCCTTGCAGCATCACACCATCTGGTTCTCCAACAGGTGTATCCTCTCTGGCAGTAATGTCCATTGAACCTCCTCTTGCCACCCAGAAAAGTCCCTTCAACCAGAGGATGGATTAATTCTCTCAGAGGGAACTGGATCCAACAATATCGGGTGGTCCAGAAGAACACACGCTCATAAGAGCATGTGTTGTCAGCTTGGTGCTGGAGTTTGGCTACATCTGCAGCAAAGTGCAGGTCAGGCACACTTCTGTGCATGGAAAGAGCAATTGGAGTGGGCATGGGGGTATATACTGCTAGGCCCTTGTCTCCCTGGAGGCAGTCAGGCAGTGAGAGTGTGCCACATTTTCTCCTGGGGTAGGTGTGGGCATCTAGGCTGCTAGACTCTTGTCTCTCTGGAGGCAGTCAGGCAGTGACAGAGTGCCGCATTTTCTCCCCTAGAGAACAATGCAGTCTCTTGCCAGAAGCCAGCTGGGATCTGGGCTAAGGATGTGAAATCAGGTTCCCAGCATGGAAGGCTGATGCTGTGTCCACATTCCACTAGACACTCTGGCAGCTTCAGACCTTCTGTTCCTGTTCTAGTCTTAGAATTCAGTTTTTTTAATTGTTCCTGTTTCCCTTGCTCCCTCCTTGACAATTGGGGTGCCATGACTGCATCGTTGGTGGGCAAGCACCTACTTTCACAACCGATACCCATGTCAGTCCATGGTCACCCAGCAAAGGGTGTGCAACTCTCTGAGGGTCAATTACCTCTCCTATATAATGCATTTGATCCCAGTCACCCGAGAGTGAAGTTCTGGGCTTTGCACATTTATTTATTTGAAAACTAGTAACCGGGAAAGGCATGCTGACCCAGGGCTCATTTCCAGGTATGACCCAGGGGAAAAGGGAAAGGGAATAATAAACTTGGGCAAATGAACTCTGGCCTCCCACAGGTGACAGCACAATACAATGTTATAGTGCCACTGCTGGCCTATAGAGTTCTCTTTAATGGCTGATGGTGACTTATTTGTAAAGGTTCTACGTTGCGCTAAATCCAAAGCACTAGCACTTATCATCATAAATTATGGATTATTATGTCATTTTAGTAATATTTAGTTTACGAATAAGATGAAACCATAGTGTTTCTGCTATAGTGAACAGGTGTATGTAGGGACCTTAACAGCATTTTACAATGCTAGTAAATAAGTGTTTTATTGGTTCTTTAAAAAATAAGCAATAAGGCATGGTCAGGATTAGATTAACAGTCTGTTCATCACCCCCAGCAGAGTACTGTGGCACAAGGCACAGTCGAGTGCCATGTTGCTCCTAGGGAGTGATTGACTGACTTAATCTATCTGCTGGGAGTGCTTATTGCTACTATGAAAGCACATTCCAAAAGAAAACTGTTAGCAGTGTACTTTTTGAATGTTTCCTTTATTGTGAGGGAGATTTTTAATATAGTATATGGTAAGGGCTTATTACGCACGGAAATCAGTGGCTTTCCAAAAGTTATTGTAGGACAGTTCAAAGGTCAAAAAAGTTACTGTAGTATCATTCTGATGTCACAACGATACTACAACTTTTCAGTCTTTACGTGCCATCCACGCAGTGCCGGTTAGCGAGTGACGGGGCGAGCAGTTGTCCATGGCATCTGACACAGGGACACATAGTTATCGCTGATTTGCTCTGCTAATAAACATCATCCGCTCTTTATTTTATAATAAAAAAAGAAAATGTGGCTGTTATTTGACACTGTGAGAGGCTCAGCGTGCCAGCCTCATACATAGCGGAGAGAGCAGAGATGGGAGCAGAGCAACTGACAGCACCAACTGGCAACAGTAAGAGCATAAGGACACTATCCCCTCCTCTCTCACAGAAAAACGAATACACCCCTTCCATTTTGAACCATATACTATACAAAATAGTGCATGGATGACCATGCACAACTAAGGCTGTGTTTCTTTCTCGGGGATGTGATGACCTCATTTAGACCTCTCGCGTTTCGCTCTCGAGGTCTATATGACATCATCACATCCCATTGATAGAAACACATCCTTGTTGTGTATGGTCACCCATACACTATTCTATATAACATAGTTCATCCATTAACTGTTTAAGAATTCTGGTTCAGAATCAGAATGCATTATTTCAGTCATTCAGCAGTGATAGCAGGATGGAATGCTGATAGGAAGAATTCATGTGCCACTGTAATCAAGCTGTACGTGAGAGTGTAACACAGATTAATGTAAGGGTCTTGGAATACTTTTCCATATTTAATTTCGATAAAATGAGTGAAATCCTTAAAGATGCCCTGGCAGGAATAGAGAACTTGGGAGGAGTCAAGAGGCAGTGGGCTGCAATCAGGGAGGGAACTGAATGAGCTACACAACTATACGTAAGACAGGTCAGAAAGGGCAAGAAAAGAAGGAGGCACTTAGGTTCTCCAAAGAGGTAGTGAGAGCAGTAAGGGACAAAAGCTAGCTTTCAGGAGATACAAGAGTACTCAAAAGGAAGAGGACAGAATGAAGTACAAGTTGATGCAGAGCGTGGCAGGGCGGGTAGTTAGGAAGGCAAAGGTGGATACTGAGGAACAGATAGTTAAGTCAGTAATGAAGGGGATAAAACATTCTACAGATACATCAGCAAAAAAGGAAGACCAAGTCTGGGATAGTGAGACTGGTAGGGGAAGGGGGGGTTCCATTAGAAGGGGATCACCAGAAGGCAGACTTACTGAACAATTACTTCTGTTCAGTTTTCACAGAGGAGGGGAAGGGGAATGGTCCAGCATTACATAACAAGGGCAAACAGGGTCAGGAAGTGGACATTAGTCTGTTCACAGAAGAAAGTGTCCTTAAAGAACTGTCCAGGTTAAGGGTGGACAAGGCAATTTGTCCGGATGCAGTTCACCCTCAGGTGTTAAGGAACTCAGGGAGGTGCTGGCTGCACCATTGACATTACTGTTCAGACTGTTATTGGACATGGGGGAGGTTCCAGGGGACTGCAGAAGGGTGGATGTGATACCTCTCCACAAGGCGGTGTAGTAGGGAGGAGGCAGGTAATTACCGACGAGTCAGTTTCACCTCAGTGGCAGGCAAGGTAATGGAGACACTCCTTAAAGAAAGAACTGGTGAACACCTTACAGCCAGCAGTCTCCAGGACCAGAGGTAACACGGATTCACAGGGGAAAGATCCTGCCAGATGAACCTAATCGAGTTTTTTGACTGGGTGACAAGGGTAGTGGACCAGGAAGGGGCAGTGGACGTGGCCTATCTGGACTTCAGCAAGGCTTTCAACACTGTCCCACACAGAAGGCTGGTGAACAAACTGAGCAGTCTTGGTGTGGGTCCAAAAATAGTAAAATGGGTGGAAAGTTGGCTCAGCGATAAAAGCCAGAGAGTGGTAGTAAATGGGGTTCACTCGGAGGAGGGCAGAGTGGCAAGTGGTGTGCCACAGGGGTCAGTATTGGGCCCGGTTCTTTTTAGTATCTACACTGGGGACATTGTGGAAAGAGTGAAAGGGAAGGTGTGCCTATTTGCGGATGATACAAAAATCTGCAATTGGGTAGATGCACCGGGGGGATGGTGAAAAGGATGAAGGAGGACCTAGGAAAATTGAAGGAGTGGTCTGGAACCTGGCAGTTGAGATTCAACGTCAAGAAATGCAGAATCATGCACTTTGGACATAAAAACCTGCAGGCTACGTATGAACTGGGGGGGAGAGCAATCACAGCATCAGGGCAGGATAGGGACCTGGGAGTTATAATATTGGATGACCAAAAGGTGGCAAAACAACGTGATAAGGCAGTGGGAAGGGCAAATTGTATGCTGTGCTGTATGGGGAGGGGTATAACCAGTAGGCGGAGGGAAGTGATACTGCCCCTACATAAAACATTGGTGAGACCCCACCTCAAGTATGGGGTACAGTTACAGAGGCCTCATCTCTGTAAGGATTCAGACAGGATGCAGAGGGTACAAAGGAGGGTGACCAAAATGGTGCAAGGCCTGCAACAGAAGCCCTACAAGGAAAGGCTAAGTGATCTAGCTCTGTACTCCCTGGAGGTCAGGAGAGATGGAGGGGAGACATGATTGAGACATTCAAATACCTAAAGGGAATAAACAAGGTACAGGAACAGAGAAACAGAGCACCTTACAGAGAAAAAGATATCCAAAGACTAGAGGTCATAATATGAAGTTGGGCGGGGAGGATCAAAGGAAACATGAGAAAGTACTTCTTCACAGAAAGGGTGGTAGACTCCTGGAACTGCCTCCCAGTAGAAGTGGTAGGGGTGACAACGGTTACTGGATTTAAGAAAGCATGGGGCAGACACATGGGTATCACAAAAACTAGTAGGGATGGAAAACTGGAGTCCAAACAGGGTCTGGAGACACCATGGGCAAGGGAAGGGGCGGGAGGATGGAGGCTGGGGACCATGTAGGGTCTGCAGTGTTAAGTTAGGCAGGGAAAAAATGGGCACACTGGATGGGCCAGGCAGTCTTTTTCTGCCATCAACTTTTATAAAGCTATGATTACTGACAGCCAATCAGATTGCAGCATTTCTGAGACACTTTTTATAATAATAATAATAAATTTATTTCTCACAAGCGCCTTTCGACCATCAAGGCCTATGAGACTCTATAAGTAATTGGGCTGTGGGTATCCAGTGGAGTTTGTCCCGCAGTCATGTTTAAATTTGGAAGTTGCTAGATTCTGAATCTTTGAAGAGGAAGAAAGGGCAGGACTGAATTTAAGTGTCCAGATTGAAGGGCACAGGTGTGTACTGTCTGGGTCTGTGGGACCACTAATGTGTATCCCAGGGCAACCATCTATGATAGGCCAATGCTCTGGGCACCTATTTATGGTGCCATGCCTTCGGTGGCACCGATTAAATTTGGATCCTCTGAAAATTTTATTGTTTGTTTACAGTCTTATCATGCTCTTTTATCTTTTTGTAAAGCGCCTTGATGGTTGAAAGGCGCTTGTGAGAAATACATTTATTATTATTACTATTTGAGTTGATCACTTTCAAATTATGATGTCACCCATCACCATGGTTTTATACAATTCTCACTACCCTTACTGCAGATGATACAGTAGCTCAGGGAGGTCAGCACAGGTATCCCTTGCCACGGTTCAGCCTTTTTCTAGGAAAGTAAAGATGTAAGGATTGGGAAGGTCTGTGTAGGGTTGCAGAGATCAAAGTAAGTGGTGTTTTTATTAAAAAAAAAAGAACAATGTAAAATAGAGCAAGTAACACATCGCAACAATTTATTTAACCTAAAAGATGTTTCTGATAAGATAGACTGGTGCTTTTCCATTGGCACAATAACACCAGGGAATTATGGCTCCCCTGTAGGTCTACTAGGCCTGAAGGGGTTAACTCCGCCAGCTTTGGACTCTAGGCTAAGTGGATTGGTTAGGAGTCCTGAGGGTGCATTGCCAACTGCCTGGGGCTGATGAATCACAAGAAGTTTTTTTTTTTTACTTTCAGTTCATGGAGGAGTTTGGAGAAGCTGCATGCTGCAGCTTGAAAAGCCAAATACCTTGCTGGAAGTGAACCACACCAAATCCTTGGGGATAGTGACAGAAGCCTTGTGATTGGGCCCCTGTGGGGTAATCCCCATGGTAGTGCTTATCCTTAAAGGAAATCTATTTTTCTACATCATTAGGTTTGTTGCAGCCTCTGAGGAGAAATATAATCTGTTTAAACTAAAGAAATTGTTTAGGGTACCCCATGGCACCCCCTCCTTCCCATTATGCTGGAGGATAAGCCTATGAGACTCTATAAGTAATTGGACTGTGGGTATCCAGTGGAGTTTGCCCCACAGTCATGTTTAAATTTGGAAGTTGCTAGATTCTGAATCTTTGAAGATGAAGAAAGGGCAGGGCTGAATTTAAGTGTCCAGACTGAAGGGCACAGGTGTGTACTGTCTGGGTCTGTGGGACCACTAATGTGTATCCCAGGGCAACCATCTATGATAGGCCAATGCTTTGGGCACCTAGTCAGCAGGTTTGCTCAAGCCCCTGTGCCCTTCTGACGAGTAAAGTGCCTGCTCTGGACTGGTGGTCCTGTAAAAAAGGTAACGTCCCCACTACATAGTACTTCCCGTCACAAATTGGCTATGAGAGTTTGTGCCCAGGTGGGGAGACAACTCAGGAAGGGCTGTGAGAGAGCCTGAAAACTGGATGTAAAGCCCTGTATGTAATTGTGAAAGAATTGAACCTGTTCTCCCTGGGTTACCGGCAACCCTCTAAGAATCATCTACTTGGAACCTGCTGGGACTCTACTCCATCATGATCTATGGCCTTTCCCCTAAGAAGGATGCTTCAAGTTGGAAGGTATTAGTAACTAATTTGGCCAAGGACCCTCTGGACCATGGTGCTTCAGAGAGGGAGAGAGGCAAGATCTGTTGTGACTAGGACCGGCAGGGGGTGACTGCCTATTGTAGCCCATGTGGCAATCCACACAGGTCCCAAGAAATCAGGGACATAATCTAGAAGCTGTTTAATGAATTTAGTCCAGGACCCTCTACACCATGTGGGCCATGATTTGGAGAGAGGTATGAACTGTGGCTATTAGAACCACCAGGGGTGAGTGCCTCTCCTTTACAATTCTGAACTGTGTCACCATCCACATCAGTCCAGCTTGAACAGAGACACATGCAGGGACTTGGTGAGGTATGTTGTGGATCTAGGGGCATCGTTCTGCTGTCGTAAGTTCACAGTGAGGTGGATGCATCGGAACCTAGTTCTGGCTACTGGGGACCCACACTTGGCAGGCAGTTAGGCTTGAGGTACCGGGTCTATGGAATGGTGGGTATGAAGGTATTCCCAGAGCAGCTCTGTGAAGCCATATGACCCATTGCTCCCACCAGGTGCCCTAACTGTAGGCATGTTTTAAGTACTAAGGTGCTGTATATGCTCTGTTTTAAATCTGCCTCATGCTGGATCCTTTATAGCTACTGAATGCTTAAAGTCCATTTTTTCAGAGTGTTTAAAACCCTTACTAACTGTCTAAAGCCATGCTAACTGTAAATTCCATGTCCCCCTGAGTTGTATGCAACGCCTGAATTGTATGGCATTTTACTTCTATGGGCATCCTACCTGAAGAATCAATCCCACATGAGAAATATGGATTAACTATGGACTTTAATATCTTGAAACTCCGGTACTGTGATTATTACATGTTAACAAATAATATGCTCTTCAGCTATTACTTAAATAAATGATCGTGGGTGGCTTTTAATGGTAGCATATCAGTACAATAACAATTTTACAGCAAACACCACCACAGCAACAAATCTCGCCAGATCGCTGTGGTGGTCCGCTGTATGCCGACACCGTGACTCCCCGTGTTTTGCCTCTACCCCAAACCAGCTCTGACTGCTGGCAGCTTTGATGTTGTCTGATGTAGATACATCAGCATATTGGCCCTCATGACTAATAGAGTTTGTGATAAGCACAGCACCCAAAAACTGAGGGGATTACTAAAGAGCAACTCTACACTGCAGCATGTGCTTTCATAAATAAGATGTTTTAGCTTTTACAGTTTACTGTAAGATACATTTTTTTTTCATTTTCAATGTTCCTTTTCAAGATTTACAGCACATCTTGGTAGTCTCTCTAAAAAGTCTGTATAGAAAACATTTGAAAATATTTGTCTCTCCCCTGTTAACCTTACAGTGCCTTTGTTTATGACTTCATAGGGCTCACCATGACAACAGTCTGTAATGCCACAAACAGCAATTATGTGGTTAGCAGGGGAGAGTCAGATACATTTGGAAAGACTCAGTGAAATAACTGCTGCATTATTTACAATATTTAATAGGCCAATAACAGGGAAAAGTAAAAGAAACAAGCATTTGTCAATGCCGAATGTTTGCTTGCTGGCATTGGCAGTGGTAATGTAGAAGTTACAGAGCTGCGTAATAGGAATGGCAGTGAAGTACTGAACTGAAGCCAACCCCACCACCACCCTGCAGAGAGTGACAGGCATTGGGGTGTGCATTTGGGTCATCAGGCATAACGGCCTCGCATTTCACCACACCCCACCCTGCAGACACTGACAAGTGTCACGGTGTTCATAGGGTCTTTTGGTATGCGCACTCCATTTCATTAGGAAATGCGGTGAGATGGGTGCGATATAGGAGAATGGGGTGAACTTTGGGGCTGAAGAGTCCAAGGCATACCTCGATGCCTCTCACTGGCTGCAGGGTGGAATGGTATGAGCATTACAGGCAAGAATCCCAAGTCACACCCCTGATGCCTGTCATTCTCTACAGGGTTGGGCGTTATGGTTGGAAACCCTAATACCTCAGGCATTCATTGGTATTTTCACTCCAAATTTTCAACATGTGTTTTTTGTGACCCCACCTCATGAACAGGGGAATATCAGTTTGTTAGCCGAAAGCTGCTTATGCACAGCGACTACGGCATTTAGCACCACAGGTGCAAAAACATTCAACAGGATGTAAAAAATGACAGCTGTACTGTTCATGGGGAGGTGTAAAAATGGCAATGTTGCAAATCTGCAGTAAAAATATTTAAAAAAATGGTGAAGTCATGAGCGTACATAGAAACTGTGCAACGCACACCCGTAATATAATTAGGTTGGGATATTTTACAGCAGATTGTCAACTCAGGCATTTTGGTGCCTCCGATCATGAACAGTGTCACTGTGATTTTCTTTATCTGTGCGAACAATGATTTCCCACAGCGACCATGCATCTCAGTGCTGAAAGTGTGAAAACACACTTCAGCCATGTTGTAAATGACAGCTGTACTGTTCATAGGAAGTGTGAAAAAATGCCACTGGTGAAAATCTGGACTGAAAATATTACAAAGTCATGAACTTACGAGTGCGTGGAAACTGCGCATTGCTCACTCGTAACACAGTCATTTTATGGACTTTTGTCACCAAATTTTCAACATAGCCATTTTAAGACCTCTGCTCATGAACAGTGTAACTGTGATTTTCTTAATCTGTCCTAAACATTGCTTTCGCACACCAACAGCACCATTGTGCGCTACATGTGCGAAAACACATTTTGGGTGACATATGAAAAATGGCAGCTGTACTGTTCGTAAGGAAGTGTAATAAAATGGCAATGTTGAAAATCTGGAGTGAAAATATTAAATTTGCAAACTTACGAGCATGCATAGGAACTGCGCAATGCACGCTCGTAAAACAGTCATTTTTAGGAATTTTTTCACCAAATTTTCAACATAGCCATTTTAAGACCTCTGCTCATGAACAGTGTCACTGTGATTTTCTTAATGTGTCCCATACATTGATTTTGCACATACTGCGCCATTGTGCACTACATGGGTGGAAACACATTTTGGGTGAGATGTGAAAAATGACAGCTGTACTGCTCATAAGAAGGTGTGGTAAAATGGCAATGTTGAAAATCTGGAGTGAAAATATTGAAATTTCGCAAACTTACGAGCGCATGAGGAACCGCGCAACGACCTAGAAAACAGTCATTTGTTGGAATTTTGGCACCAAATTTTCAACATGGGGTTTTTAGGACCCGTTCTCATGAATGATGTCACTGTCATGGTGGTGTTCGGGTCAAAGGGTGATTTTGCAGTCCTCTGTCGAAATCACCTGCCAGTCTGAATAGCGCATGACAGTGACATAATTCGTGAGAAGGGGTCCCAAAACCCCATGTTGAAAATTTGGTGCAAACATTCCCAAAAATGCCCGAGATATGTAATAAAGTTGAAACCCTCCTATGTAACCCATTATACAGCTTACCGGCATTTCCTCAGTTCGCGGTCGGCTTTGAAGAGTGCAGAGCGTGTTCCCGTCCACGAAGATCGTCGCGCGGAGTCCGGGTAAGTAAGAATGGGGTGGTGGGGAGGCTGGAGTGCGAGGTGGGTGCTGGGTTGTGATAGGGGTTGGGAGACGCCACCATGGACAGTTTTTATTTACAGGTTTAAAACAAAAAAGACATCATGGGACGCTTGCCACGCTGGGGTGGGCTCCCAGCATAGCACAAGGACTTAGGGGCGTTCAGCCAATGGGGGATTAGGCACCCCATCGGCAAAATAAAAAAATCAGCGGCACTGTTTGCCGCGCTGGGGTGGGCTCCCAGCGTGGCACAGAGACAGAGGCGTTCAGCCGTCGGGGATTGGCGCACCCGCCGCCAAAGGACCACAGTGCTTGCCCGCTGGAGTGGGCTCCCGCGGGCACCTACAACTGGGGTGGTGGGGGCGCAGCTCAGCCGGCGGGGATCGGGTACCCGTCGGCTATACAGTAGGCGGCGCGCGTCTGTCTGTGCGTGGGGGGCTGCGCGTGAGCAGCCGATATCTTATCAGTGCTCACTCGGCGTAGCTCCCCTTTCAACTGTATGCCACTGCATTTTGGGCGTGTCATGGAGCAGCTCCAAAATGCGATCTAGCTGAGAGAGCAGCGCCTGCCAGCCCACTGACTGAATTGGAGGAGGAGGTGACACACCTCCGAAATCTCCGATGAAGGCACTATGTTTCTTGCACATGCGTGCAAGCAAACATAAAAAGGAAAAAAAGAACAAGAAAACAGTAACACTAAAACAAAATTGTTTTGTAAATCTAGTGTTTTTAAGCTTTTTTATTATAATCAGTGCCCCTACTTTTCTGCGGCACAGTGGGACCAAGTTCTGCGGCAAGACTGGCATTTGCCGCAGAACTTCTGCGGCAGTGGTTTGTAATTTCTGTGGAAGTTCTGCGGCACTAACAAACTACCACATCACAGTGTCAGCTTGTCATCCCGACTTCACTTTCATGGCAGTGGTTATAGCAATCAGGATGGTGGAAAGCACAGTAACACTAGTTCAAAAAATAACAGACTTATAAATATAATGTTATACCTAAAAAAGCAAAACAAATGTCTCTCCCTTGAGGTCCTAGCCTGCTGCATAAATGACATATGCAGAGCGGATCTTATGCGATAAGTAAGGTATTTATATGCATGCTGTCTATCCCACTAATGAGGTTTCCACTGTCTATCACTTATATATTTGTATATGCTTTCTACACCACTCATAAGGTTCCCACTGTGTATCACTTATATATTTATATGCAATCTGTAACATACAGTACATATAAATATGTGTGTGTGTGTGTGTGTGTGTGTGTATATATATATATATATATATATATATATATATATTTTTTTTTTTTTAATTTCCATGAGCTTGCATCCTCATTCATAAAGGTTCCATTGGAAATGGAATAGAGGAGTTCTTGCAAAACTCCTTTTTCATGTCAACCTGCTTACCCTGACATACTGCATAACACCATCAGGCCATGACATGCATGTGAACCGATTGTGAGATAGAGCTCTCCAGCCTATCACAATGTGTCCACTATGTGACAGAACACTGCACCATACCTTCCCAGGCTCTGAGTAGTGATGTGTTCCACCAATCCTTGTGCTGCCCAGCCAGCTCCGGAGCTCCCAGAGCTAATCTCTGAACCTGAGTTGCCGGCACAGAAACACAGCATGCTACCCTCTGACCCAATAGTTGTACCTACACACAACATTTCTCCATAACTTTTAGGTGATTCTATCAACCAATGACAATATGCAATCAATAACCCTGGCAAAAATTCTTACAGTGCAATTATTTATTTAACAGGTCTATTCTTTCAACAGGTCTACAGATTATTATATTCCACTATTCTGGGCATAATTATTTTTCTTAAAAATTTATACAGTTAAATTAATTTTACCAGTTATTCATTTCAGATGGCATCTCTATACCTTAAAGGCACAAATAGGTTTGTACAAAGTGAGGTATCGACTTAACAAGTCTGTGCTATTGACAAGGTTTTGTTTAAGTTGGCCCTAGCGCAATAATGTAAGACTGAAAATTGTGTTAGGCTATAGTGCAGGTTGAGCAAATATCACCATGCATGATGTACTGTGCCACCATCTCTGGCAGTGGGAGCTGTGGTAGATAAGTAACTATTCATTTCTGTTGCAGAATGCAGCCATTTTGTTAGCTAATGTATGATGTTATAGCAAGGATAACATCACATTCTGAGCATATGGGGGGGTTTTGGATATAAAAAGAGGGGAGAGGAACCAGATTCTATGCATAAACAGAAATATTAATAAAAAATCACCAAGAAGAGTGAATTCTGGGCACCTCAGAAGTTCTGCGGTAGATTACAAGTTCTGTGCAAAATTCTTCGGCCGCAGAATTCTAGGGGCCTTGATTATAATAGAGAGTAGCTCTTTAAGGCTAAATTATGGTCTTTATGAGAGAGCTGGGTAAAATCCTTGGTCCAACTGCTGTCCGGGTATTGGATCTGTGTTTTTGACTGGACCCACTCCACTTTAAAAGACCCTGTTGTAGGGCGTAAGCCATAAAGGTCATTAAGAAAAAAAACTACTTCAGTGTAACATGAACCAAATTCTAGGTGGTATTTTCTTATTTATTTTATTTACATTTGAATCAAACAAATGGCAGGATTGTCCCAAGAGATATAACAATTTGTTATTGCAGGCATCCTTTGGTACAGCAGGGTGTCTTACTGCTTATACAGTATATTACATCACAAATCATTTTTTACATGGTTCTAATGTCATGCCCATATATGACATAATATTTATTTCTATACGTTTGCTCATATCGTTAGTTTTACACCCAGATAACTTATTGTATGATCTTGTATTTTTATTGCAAATGTGTCTTGCTTAATAGAACATTTATTCGGGCAACTAGTTAAAACTTCAGATTTGGACCAATTAACCAAATACCCTGAATATTTACCAAACTCTTCCACTATTATAGAACTGTTTTCAGTTCCTGTTCTGGATTTTTTTAAATATACCAGTATGTCATCCGCAAAAAGTGAGATTTTTAAAAATTGGTTATTATACTGAAGTCCTTCTATAAACTAGATTTCCTGACTGCATTAACTAATGTTTCAACAGCCACGGTAAACAGAAGAAGGGAAAGGGGACACCCTTGCCTTATTCCTTTGTTTAAATCAAAAGGAGGTGATATAGTGCCATTGGTCAGAAGTCTTGCTTTTGGGGGGGGGTTATATATTGCTCTGCTCCCCTTTATAAAATGTTTGCCCAAATTAGCTGTTTCAAGTAATTAAAACAGAAACAGCCACTCCATCCTGTCAAACGCCTTTTCTGCGTCCAGGGACACCACCATAGCATTGTGTTCTTGCAGAATGAATCACATTCAGTGCATTCCTAATATATTGTGTCCCTTCCTTCTCTTGACAAAGCTCGTTTGGTCAGGGTGTATAACTGACGATAGAACTTTTTCTAACCTTGGTGCCAAAATACTTAACCAGCATGGAGAGATGTTCTTTGAAAGAGCGAGTCTGGTCCATAGTAAAACCAAGATACTTGAAATGTTCCACTCTCTCCACAAAGGTGCTATTTAAATGTTTAAGTTAGAGTGAGGTAAAGCTTTTAATTTTTGTTTTGTTCCAAAGTGCATATGCTGAGTTTTACCTACATTCAATAGAAGGCCATTTTTTAACAACCATTTTTGTACCAGTTCAAAGTCAGGCAGCAAGTATCTGGTTATGTCACTGATATGAGATACCTTTCTGTATAAACAATATCATCTGTGTACATTATAATATGGGATTCAGAGCTATGCAACATATCAGCTACATTGTTCAAGAAAACAGTAAACAAAATGGGCTTTAGGAGTGGTCTCTGGAGTACTCTGGTGGTATTTTTGATGACTGGAGAGGAAACAAAATTTAAAGGAACTGATTTAGATCTACCAGTGATGGGAGATGATCATTCTACCAGTGAAACTGTGCAAGTGTTGAATTCCAATATTTCATGGTAAACACTCTATCTGTTGAATGTGGTGAAAGACAGAGAAAAAAGAAACAGGGTAAAGATGGAGGCAATAATATAAACAGAGGGGAAATGTGGGGAAACAAGTTACATGGCTAGAGGCAAACCCAAACCGCTTATAGAAATTCCTGAAATTCATTACAGCACATGCATTTCAATCAGAGATAGGTGTTTTCAGGAAAAATGTACCCCTACCCACACACACAGCCTGGCAGGTTCAATAGTTTTGAACACATTTCCATTAAAAATACCTGAATTGGTTTGAAATTCATTAGAGCCCCATATTCAGAAACTGGGTCACGTGCAACACAGATATTTTCGCTGCACTTGCCCAGTGCTGCCCCTGGCTGCTGTGACATTCAGATTGATAGCAAGCTGTGCTATTCGACTGAATATTTTTATTTATTTATTTTTTGTTGACCAGGTAAGTGCACTAGACAAATCCTGCCTATTTTCAGGCATGACCCGGGGCAGGGGAGATACAGATGAATGCCAACTGACCTTGAATCAGATTAAGCTGTTTGTGGTATTTTTGTGAATGAGGGAAATTTGGCCAGGACACCAGGGAAATTCCCCTACTCTCCACTGGGGGATTTGCTGGCCATCTTGCTGAGATGGCCACTTCGCCGGGACGTGTGGAGACAGAGGATGTTGCTGGGATGGGAGCTCTGGCCTCTGCTCCTGTCCTTTCGATGCAGGAGGCTGTGGACATGGCTATGGCCGTGGCTGAATTTTCACAAAATATAAGCGTTTTGGAAGATATGGAGATTACGTCTGTTTCTACGGACCTACCTGTATTGGATGTGGATGTAGCTTCTGTTGGTGTTGCCTCTTCTGTACAGTCTTCACATACAGTTGTCACCCGCTGTCAGGCGCTCCTCTAGCAAAAACAGGAATGGTTAAAAAAAGTGGAAGAAACTGACTCGGAGCTTCTTTCCTTGCCGGCTGGGTCCCCTGTGGCTAGTGTATCTTCGGACCGGATAGAGCATGAAAAGCGAACAGACAATGATGCGGTTCCCGATGTTCCTCCTCCTATTGCAGTACACCAGGAAGTTAGTACGGCTGGCAGTCAGAACGGTGTTTCTAACGTGTGCCAAAAGCTGACTGATGATTCACATTTACAAACTGCTGTGGAAACTCCAAAAATGGGGAAAACCAGACTTGGCATGGGCAGACAGGCTCCGGTGGGGCTTGTTCACTTGACGGCAACTCAGGCAGAGTCAGAACAGACTTTTTCCTTTTTGGACAGATGGAAGACCAGAGATTGGAGTGAGTTAGCCCATGAGCCTCCTGCTGCTGCTCCACCACTACGGGACTTTTCCTGGTCCCCTGAAAGGGCCCTAACAGCAGCGGGATGGATTTCTGAAGCTTCGGGTCATTGGACTCCTGACCCAAAAGACCCCTCATATCAGAGGATGTGTTCAACTTCATCTGTCGTGGCCACCAACGCCGGACTACCAGAGAGCTCCATCAAACCCCGGGGTAATGATTCTCCTTTATTACGTGCTTTTTCTGTTCCTGCTGGCCCTGCATCTGGTGTAGGTACCACACCTGAGTTTATTGCTGACCCTTCTTTGTCTGCAGACTTTAGGATGGGCCCTAGTTCTGAGGCTTTGGCAGAACACCAGGAGAAGTCTTCTTTGGCCCCCTTGTTCAGAATGGCTGATCTTTTCCACTCCAGTGGAGAACCTGCTCCTAGGAGGAATGCAGTCCGGTTGTTGTACAAGGGGGGCTTAGAACATACTCCTGACAGGTTGTTCATGGCTAAAACCCTCCTGAAAAAATCTATGAAATTTTTTTTATCAGAAATATTTGCTCTAATTTCTTTGGGGAATGGTAATTTTGACGTAAGTTTTAAAAATGTATCTAATCTTGATAGGTTTTGGGCCCAATATAACTCACTTAAGAACGACCCATTATGGATACCTTTTCAGGCAATTCCTCTTACCAAACCCTTGATTAAAACTATTACTGTTTTATTTAAAAATGAGGGTGTCAATGTTGAGGACATTCTTTTTTGGTTACGTCAGTGTTGTGAGATTTTAGGGAGGCCTACACCCACCATGGACAGCGAGCAGATTTGGGACTGGGGTTGGAAGGTGAAGGTGAAACTTTTTTCTACAAATTCAGGTCCTGTACATCTACCTAGTGTGTTTTTTTTGGAAAGAGTTAGGGGGTCTATTTTTTAAATAGAACAACCCAGATCCTGCTTTAAGTGTGGGTCTCGTTTGCACCTTAGCTCAGCCTGTGACACCACTAGATGCAGCCATTGTTTGGAGTATGTGCATTTGGCTTCATCCTGCCTTAACCTGTTTAAATGCAACCTTTGTGAGCAAACAGGACATGCCTATGGACGATGTCCTTGGACTTCTCACAATTGTGACGATTGCCCCTCCCATGAGGGACTTATCAATCAAGCTCAGCATGCACTGGCAAAGAAAGTGGCTGCTACTGTGCCTACGCCCCCAGACTCTGAACAGGCTATGGCTCCTGTAGCACTAACTGCAGCTAACCCCCTTGTAACCACAACTATTGCTGTGCAACCTACAAACCCTGAGGTGGGCCGAAATATAACCAATTTAGATAATATGGATGGTAATACTGTAGTTGGCACTAAGGAGCACATGCCCCCCACCTCCCCCACCTGAAGCCCCCTTTAAGGTTGTACAACCTAGAAAACGAAATAGACATGGAAAGGCAATGAATAGGACTAAGTCCATCCCTAAACCTGTGCCTCAGAGGGACCCTGTTAAGGTAGGGAATGTGTTGGCCCCGTTAGAGGAAGATACAGGAGGGGACTCAGGGGAAGACACTGATACCACCTCTATTGTTTCCACCACTGACACTGAATGCAGGCCAAAAGATTCTATTTCCAAATGGACTAGACGTAGACAAGTGGGTAAACCCCCCTGAGGTTATTTTGTCCTTTGTAGTTTCCTTACCTCTCTCTCTCCCTGTCATGAATTCCTTTAAGATTTCTACATTAAATGTTAATGGGATTAAGGGTGAGAAGAAGCACATAGGTCTTTTTTCTCTTCTTAAAACTTTCACATCAGATATTATTTGTTTACAAGACACCTGTTTGAAGACGCATCAGGAACTTCAGCATGCTACTAACTGTTGGCCTTTGGGACCTTCCTTTTGGTCCATTGGGGAGGACCTCTGTGATGGGATAGGTTTTCTTTTTTCTTCAGCTTTTAAGGTTTCAAGGTTGGTTGATATTCACCCTGGGAGGGCTATGTGCTTAGACGTTTCCTTTGGCTCTGAACGGTTTCGGATTGTTACTATTTATGCTCCCCAAACCAAAGCACAACGTATAGCTTTATTTAAGGAAGTACAACCCTTTTTACATACCTCCTGTACGGTGGTTTAGCTGGGAGACTTTAATTGTGGCCTATCAACCACTGACAGAGGCCTCCAGACCAATAAACTTTTTTGTGATTCTGTTGCTTTGAAACACATTATTTCGACGGCTCACTTGTTAGACGCCTACAGGATATTACATCCTACAGGGGGCTATACCTATTTTAGGGGTGTCCTTAGGACAAGAATTGATTTCATTTTTTTGTCTACTGTTTTATGCATTATACATGTTTTCACTAGACCGACAGAATTTTCTGATCACAGAGTCCTTACAGTCTCTATTTCTTGGGCTGGGGCCCCCGATGTAAGAAAAATAAATGGAGGTTAAATGAGTCGTTGTTGGATGATCCTATTCTTAAACGGTTGTGGTTGAGGGACTAGGCTGCGAGATTTTAGGTTTTAGACTGTTATGACTCCATTTTGGATTGGTGGGATGATACAAAATTGGGATGGAAACATTTTTTCCAACAACAGGCCCATATCAAATCCAATAGGGAATACATGGGATATTTGAAACTTAGACATCAACTGCAGCACCTAATTTCACTTACTGAAACAACTACACATGATTATAGCCATTTCATTGTCATGATCAAGAAGCAAATTATGGATTTATAGTATAATAGGGGACGATCTTTAGATCAGGAATTAAGATTTGGAACACATGTCAAAACAGTCTTTGTATCCTTTTAAGGAAAATAAGAAAAGAGTTAACTCTCAGTTTATTTCCACTCTGACAGATGTAAATGGACACACTGTAAGTGACCCACATCAGCTTTTGAGTGTTGTGGAGACTTGCATGTCTTCAGGGCTGGCTGCTGACCCTGTTTTGGAAAATAGGGTCATTAACCAAATTTTGACTGACTTACATTTGCCTAGTTTATCTGTGGAAGATAGGCTTGCTCTGGAAGTTGACATAACTTTAGATGAAGTTATTGCTGCTGTTCATGGTTTAGCCTCTCAGTCTGCCCTGGGTACTGATGGCCTTGGAGCAGGATATTATAAAACTTTCCTACATGTTCTTGGTCCAGTTTTAGTTGTCCTATTGAACTATATTTTGTACTCTGGTAGTTATGCCCCTTCTATGACTGAGGCTATTTTACTTTTATTGTATAAAAAGGGTGACAAAGCTGACCTCGGGAATTGGCGCCCCCTCAGTCTTTTGAATTCTGATTTAAAAATCCTAAGCAAGATTCTGTTGGCCAGGCTTTCTAGGGTCACTCCACAGCTCCTTCATCCTGCACAAACTTGTGCTGTTCAAGGTAGAAAACAGCAGGATAACCTCATTTGGCTAAGGGAGATTTTTTCTAGGGGAGACTTCGGACATTTACAGGGGTTTGTTTTTGGATTAGACCAAGAGAAAGCCTTTGATCGGGTTGCTCACAATTTTTTTTTTTTGGTGTTAAAAGCCTTTGGGATTCTGGATAAGTTTGTTTCCTGGATATCTGCCATGTATCAGGGGGCTGTCATTATCCCTAACGTGAATGACTGGTTTGGACGGAAACTTGGTATTAGTAAGGGTGTACGTCAGGGATGCCCACTGAGCCCTACTCTTTATGCATTCACAATAGATATTTTTATTAGACTATTACAATCCAATACTGCTCTGACAGGTATTGATGTCTTTCCCACCCTGCTGCAGCAAAAGGTACTGGCCTATGCAGATGACCTGGTGTTGATATTAGCCCCCTCATTTTCTGTTCCTGCCTTACAAGACTCTATTAATCTTTTTTTCAGTATTTCTGGTTCCAGAATTAATTACAGCAGAAGTACAGGGGTAGTCATTGGGTCTACTCCTTTGCCATCTTCTGAGGTAATAGCAGGGATCCCTGTTTCCCAGGAACCCATTAGGATTCTAGGGGTACTGTTTGGTCCTGGAGATATGGCAGGATATAACTGGGAAGTAGCCCTGGCTAGGGGGAATCATTTAGTTGGGGACTGGAAAGTACAGCAACTTTCTAAGAAAAAAAGGGTTATGTTGATTAAGGCCATACTTACTCCTATATTTTTGTATGTCAGTTATATTTTCTCACCACCATTCCGCATTTGGACTCAGCTATTTAGTATTTTTTTCAAGCATTCTGGGGGTCTCGTTTAAACCCTCTTAAGAGGAATTGACTACTCCCGATTGCAAAAGGTGGGGTTTCTATGATCCACCCTGTTGCTTTCTTTTTTAGTATTTTTTTTATGTGTAACTTGGGGTTAGTTTTGAAACCTGGGAATGTTTTATGGAGGCCTTTAGTGGAACACTGGCTACACTTGTGTAGGCCCAGTTGGCAGGAAAAGAAACCTAGACTATTTTCTAGACTTCCTTACTTACCTTCTTACATGCTGGAATGCATGAAACAGGTTATTAAGTGGGCTATTACTCCAAATCATCTTCAGACATATGATAGAAAGAAGGTGTATAAATACAATCTGTCTGTTGAATGTACTACGAAGTTGTTTTTCCTGACTGTCTGGCAGATAGAAAGTTAGTTGTTTTAAGTCACCTTATGAATAAAAGGATCCCATCATATGCCTGGGATTGTTTTGGTTATGTAATTATGGGAGATTGGGGGTTAAGGGGAATAGTAAACATAAACAATTGTCAGAGAGGTATTGTCCTCAATCTACCTGTGTCCAACTTCTGGAAACCCAATGTCACTTATTTTCAGATTGTTCCTATATAAGACCATTTTGGTCCTTACTGGCTGACCATTGGAACGAGCCTGGATTCAGGAATACTAATTACCCCACTGTAATGTTTGGTCCATTACAGAATACGTTTGTTAAATACAACAGTGATACCCTTTATGCTATTTTCTGTATTAAACATTTTCAAATTTGGCAATCTAGGTGTCTCTGGATTTTGCAGCAGAAATATGTTTCACATGTTGAATTGCTTGCCAATGTTTGTAAAGCTGTTAAGAGACTGATGCAATATGATTTTGATCATGCTTCCTATGAACTATCTACACATCTCTGGATTAACTGCATCACGTGGACTGTTTGATATATTTTCCTTTTCTTTGTTTCTGTATTGGCTCATTATGATTCTTGTTTGGTTGTTTTCTGTTACCATTCTGTATTGAAGTCCATTTTTTCAATAAACTTTCCCTCCTCTTTTCGCAAGAGGGCGCTGTGTGGATGCGAGACGGTGCTCAGAAGTGCTCGAGCACTTGGAGGGGCAGGACGTGTGAGTGGCTGAGGAGCGGGTCTCCTCCTCGGCCTCCCTTAAGATAGAGACCACAATGAATTTGGATTCTGTTTCAGAAGAAATGCTGGAAATGCCACAGTACAGTATGGAGGGGTTCATATTCTGACTTACGGAGTTCAACGGAGTCAGGAACCGAGATACAGGCAACAGAACGGAAGGCTGTCCTTGCAAAGAAGGTGGCTGATATCCGTTTAAAGCTCGAATCAGCGGAATGGATCTTTTTGGAAACATGGAGCAAGTTACAGGAGGAACTCAGACTGCAGGAGGAGCAATCTGTAACACAGGAACCGGATATCGAGGAGGATAATATGGAGACTATATCGGCTGCAGTAAGTACGAGAGAAGCAGAGAATCTGCCTACAGCTTCCATAAATGAGGTCTCCCATGGCTCTCCGGTAAGCGATTGTACTGACACGGTAGATGTTTCTGCGATGGAGAGGGAGGTGCATGAAGAAAAAAGTACACCCAGAGACATTTTGTTTCCCCCATGCTCTGGGAATCAAAACCTGAACAGTACAGGGTCGGATGTCCTACCGACTGATAGGGAAGAGACTAACTCATTACCTCCAGTGGTCTTCACCATAGGGCTTTCCTCGGGTGGTGGGAAAAAGCTTAATGGTAAAGAAGGAGCAGGGAAGGGCAGGAGATTGCATTCCCAAATGCAGGAAAAATCGATTAGTCCTGTTCAAGGATTCTGTTACTCCTAGGCCTGTGTATGTAAATAACTGGGTCTAGCTTCTTTACAAGCAGGAGGAAATAAAAATAAATCTGGTATGGGATGCCAATCTACAAAATGAGGCTGTTTTAAGTTCTGTTTCCAACTGTCCCCCCAGTATTTCAGCCTCTATTCCTGAGATGAGTGATGGCTCTATTTTACAGCCAGGGTAGCGATCTCCTTCAAAGCAAATCACTGCCCCTCTGCCAGATGCACCTCATCCCTTACTGGAAGAAATTAAACATTTAGAAAAGGATTTCCCTGTGTTAAAAGCTGGGGAGGAGGTGGATGTCTCTGTTCCTTTGAATCAGGATATTCCTCCTGAACTACAGAAAAGCCCAGATACACCCTTGTGGGCCCATGCAAATATATGACATGATAAGGTACGAGACCAACAATTCCCGTCTGAGAGAGGGCTCCTATCAGAACCAGCTGTAAGAAGAAATGCAGTACATTTAAAATACAGGGGAGATATTTCAGATATTCCTGACAGACATTTTGTAGGATGGGTCTCGCTTAAAGATAGCATGAAGTATTATGCATACAAACTATATGCCCTTATACATGTACCTGGGGATTCTATATTTGATATTAGCTTTAAACATCCAGCAGGTCTTAAAAGGTTTTGGAAACAATATCGGCTTTTGAAACTTTCTCCTATATGGAAACCATTTTTGACAATTCCCCTGATGAAACCCCTAACGAAAAAGATTATTGTGTTGTTTAGAAATGAAGGGGTGAATGTAGCAGACATTACCTATTGGTTGCAACAGCATTGTACTGTTAAGGGCTATCCAGAGCCTATATTAGATGATGAACAACTTTGGACTGGAGGCTGCAAATATCAAGTTGTGTTAAATTTGGAAAATGGTCTAATAAAACATTTACCTAATTGTTTTTTTTTTGAGGTCAGGATTGTGGGGTGATTTTTTACCCCGGACAACCTAGGGCATGTTTTAAGTGTAGGGATATTGGACATTTGAGTAGCGTCTCTGATAAGCAGAAGTGTTGCCTGTGTGGGGAGATGGGTCATTTTGGGGCGCACTGTCAACAACCTTTAAGATGCAATTTGTGTGATGAACTGGGGCATACTTTTCATACTTGTTCCTGGGCTTCTCACAATAGCAGGGATTTGTCTATTCGAGCTGAGCCGAATGCTTATGTCACTACTGCATAAAAAGAAAAAATGCGTATGTTAGAATTGTTAAACTCTGCTCCAGATATAGGTTCTCAACCCCAAAGACTGTCTAGACAGTGTGAAAACTCCACTAAGGAGGAGGAGGTAGTTCTGCATGGGGTAATGCCTGAGTCCTGGTCTGCAGGGGTAGAAGTGGGGCCTGGTATTGAAGGAACAAGAGGTAGTGATGCTTTTGTAGAAATCAAGGATTTAGGTGACCCCCTTCCCCAGACCGACATTGAGAATGGAGTGCAAACTGATTTGGTTAGGGCAGAACAGACTGTGCAAATGATGGTGGAGGAGAATTCGATGCCCCCTCCTACTGTACAGCAGGAAACAGTGCCCCATAGGGTGACTAGATAAAAGGCAGGGAAACCCCCTATAGACTCCAAAGTAGCTTCTACTGAGCCGGAAGGTATTCCAGTACACACTTCATACACTTTGTTGTTTGAACAGGGTGGTGAAGAAGAAGGTATTGATTCAGACTTATCCTCAGTTGCTTCTTCACAGGTTGATGTTGCCTCTGACGTAGGACCTGTGGATAAGCCAAAACCTAGGAAGCGTAAAAAGAAGAAATGATTATGATGGCCTGTTGATTATTTTCAGTTATTATTTTTTTCCTTCTTTATATTTTGTCCTCCATGAATACAGCTATTTCTCTACTCACAATTAATGTGAACAGCATCAAGTCATTTGAAAAAAGACAAATTACTTATGCTAGTCTTAGAGAAGGGGGAGGGCAGGTGATTCTGCTGCAGGATACCAGACCGTATTCTTTGCCAGAAATAAAGGAGGCTTAAAAGGACTGGAGATGGGGTGTCTCCTTTTGGTCGCTGAGAGAGGAAACATGTTCAGGATTAGGTTTTTTATTTACAGGTTTGACTGTTAGTGTCTTACAAGTTTTTGACATTCAGCCAGGAAGGGCTATGATAATAGATGTGGTTTTAGAGAAGGTGACATATAGATTTATACATATATATGCTCCACAAGCTAAAGCGGATAGGTCCTCCCTCTTTAGGAGAACAGAACCTTACCTGCACACTTCTAAGTTAGTTCTATGAGGAGGGGATTTTAATTGTGGGCTTTCTCATAAAGATTGGGGGAGGGCTACAACAAAGATTTATAGTGACACAAATACCTTACTTAAAATCTTACGGGCCAACAATTTATGTGATGTTTATAATATTTTGACACAAGTTCCCAAACACACTTTTTATAAAGGAAACTTGTCCACAAGGATAGATTTCTGGTTTGTGTCTGCCCGTGTTACTTGTCAGGAAGTGGTGGTTATCCCTTTGGAAACATCTGACCATTTTGGCTGTTTGGCTACGCTTAGGAATAGAACAGAAGCTTCCTATGGGGAAGGGTTATTGGAAAATGAATATTGCCGTTATGCAGGAGGCTTTAATGTAGGCTTCAGTAACAGAGTATTTTAAGGTAAGAGCAGATATTTGTATTCTCTATGATGGTCCTATAGATTGGTGGGAAGACACTAAGAGGGATCTAAAAAATCTGTATATAAATCTCACCAGAGTAAAAGCTAAAGAGAAATATATACAATATTTGGGGTTAGAGCAAAATACATGCAAGTATTGACTCGAGACACCGATAAGATAAATAATGTACAGGTACAGTTACAATCTATTAAAGAGCAAATGTGTCTGTATTTGAAAGAGTCTGCAAAGAGGGCAGCACAACAACAGAAATATCAGACTAAGGGATGGTGAACCCTTATGACTTGGACTTGCACGGGGTTCAGAGTTTGGCAATGACTGCTTTAAAATATGAAAAGGGAAATTTAGTGACACATAATAGAGGGCTTATGCTATTAGTTCAAAAACATATAATGGCTACATTTCAGAAGGATAGAGTAGGACAGCCTAAGCCATTTGTCACAAAACTGGAAATACCACAGTTGAATCAGGAGGAGTTAAATGATCTAATAATGCCAATTACAGAAATAGAAATAAGGGAGGCAATTTCAAAAATGACCCCGAGGACTACCCCTGGAAAAGATGGAATTCCTAATGACTTTTATAAATGTTTTTCGGACATCCTAGCCCCTTGGTTACAACTTATTTATGGGGCTATTTGGGAAGAAAATAGGTTAGTGCCTAGCATGAAGGAAGGAATAATGACTTTTTTATATAAAAAAGGGGATCCGCGGGAGATTAAGAATTGGAGACCCCTGAGTTAATTAAATTCAGATTACAAAATTTTAACTAAGATACTGACTATTCATCTAGCTAAGATTGCACAAAAAGTTATTAATTCTGTATAGACTTGTGCAATCCCAGGAAGAAATATTGTTAAAAATTTGACATTTATTAGAGAAATAGTAGAGTAAGGTTTAGAAATGAATCTAGATGGATATCTGATGACTATTGATCAGGAGACTGCATTTGATGCAGAGCGACAGGAATATATTTGGGCGGTGTTACAACACTATGGAGTTCCAGCATCCTCCTTAAATTTACTGAGAACTTTATATACTGAAGTTCAAGTCACTTCATTGGTGAATGGACATCTCGGTATAGCTACTGTATATATCTAAAAGATGGTGTTCGACAAGGATGTCCTATGAGCCCTTTGTTATATGTATTTGGGTTAGACCCCTTATTAAGGAGCATTGAATCTGCTACGGACATTAGGGCTATTACAAACAAGAGCGGGATTATTTTTCAGGAAGTAACCGCTTATGCTGATGATTGTGTTTTTACCATAGCTGATTTAGAATCTGGTGAACAGATTTTACATACATTGCAGGAAGTTTATGATACCACGGGGATTAAAATTAATGTAGGAAAAAGTAAAGTTTTGGTTCTGGGGGCTGCAAAGATGGTGGAGGAATTTCCCATTTCCATGACAAAAGATGAAGTTAAAATTTTGGGCTTGTTCTTTGGTACTAGAGACTCTGAAAGCAATAACTGGAGCACGGTGTATGACTTGGCTAAACTTAAATTTATGTCTTGGCTTGCCTGGAAGATGACCAGGAAAAAAAGGGTGCATTTACTTAGAGCATATATAGCTCCCATTTTTTTTTTATATGTCTCACATGTGTTTCCACTTTTGTTTAATATGCATACAAAGATTATGGGCCTCTTTTTTCTTTTTTATGGGGCAGTAGGTTGAATCCTGTTAAGAGAGTACATACCTATAGGGCTTGGAAAACGGGGGGTCTAAATATGATTCAACCATTGGCATATCTTGTTGGGAATTTCTTCTTTAGCTCCATTCACCCTTTAGTTCTTGAATCCGAGGGTATGGGATTGGTGTGTATGCGGTTGTGGGGAACCTCCTTTTTGGCAACATGGGTAGAGGAAAATGGCATCCCTCAGAGAAGGTACGTCCAGGGTATGTGCAGACTACATTGAGATATATTAGGACATGGAAAATCGAGCTTGCTTGGTTTTTGGGAAAAGAGAAAAAGCATTTTTATAAAGGTATTCTGGATAATGGTATAAGGAGGAGCCCTTATTTCAAGTTACTCCTATGATAAATACCGTGCTGTTGTTAGAAAGTATGGTGGAACCACAGATCCCTCTTACAATGCAAGATTTTATATGGTTATCCGGGCATCAGAAATTGAATGTTAAGGACAATCAAAAGCACAAACAACTCGAAGATAGAGGATGTGGGGAACTGCTTTGTAATGGTCAGGTGGAATCTATGCAGAATCTATTTTTTGACTGTGTACATGTGCAGGGGTTTTGGAATCAGTTAGCTGGTTGGTGGGGAGAAACTCTATTTCTACATATGACATATGATATTTTGGTTTTAGGGCAAATTCCAACTTCATGGTCAAAATGGAAAAAAAAGCACAGTTTATGTACTCCTGGCTTGTTTGAAGTGGTCACTTTGGCAGGCAAGATGTCTAAGGTCCCTGCAAGGTAAAGTGGTTCCACAGCAAGATGTATTTTTTAACATACAGGGAGAACTTGATAGAATTCATGATTATGAATATCGTACATTAGAGCAGGATGTGGGTTCTAAACTGTGGAAGAATGTTGGGTGGGTAGGCTAATATTTGTACTAATTCCTTTTTTTTTCTCTTTCAGTTATTTAATAGAGTGTTGAAATTAGGATGTTTCTGTAATAAGGTTTTTTTTATCCCTTTTTATTACTTATCTTGGTGATAGGTTTTGTCTTATGATCTTACAACTGTTTTCATTATGGGAGTACATTTGATGGAATGTTATGAAATGAGCACTATGAGGTGATTGATATGAGTTGAATTGCATTTTGTTTATTTTATCTATGTTATCTTTTCAGTTTTGTTTTTGAATCTTGAATACAAATTTCCCCTACTCTTTTGATAAGTGCCATGGGATCTTTAACATCCACCTGAACTACCACCAATCCAGGCAGATGGGACCTCGGTTTAATGTCTCTTGGTCCATGTTGACATAGTGCTAAGTGAATCTGTGCTGCCTTGACATGGATCAGGCTGCATATAGCCCACAGGGAATAGTGCTGCCTGAAAAGGAATAGTGCTAAGTCCCTGTGGGCTATATTTAGCCTGAGCCCATTGGGAATACAAGGTGCTATGGGACCATCTGCTTGCCCGTTATGGGCTCATTTGCATGGGGCATTTGCATGGGGCACAGCAGTCCCGCAGCACCACTTATACAGATACAAACAAAATCCCTCATGGTCCAGTGGTCCCCCCATCATCTGTGGTCAAAATCTATATTATTCTCAGGTGGTCCAGTGTGCCCCCAGACAGCTTTCCACCTGACCCGCCCATGCACTTCCTTCCTCCCCACACCCTCCATACATGTTAACTCACACAGTTATCATATACACTCCTATCATACTCTATAGCAGATCAACTATTAGCTATAAGTTCTTTCATGTTGCCAAAGTAGTATAATGAAGTCCCTGCTTGACAAAAGACCTATGTAGTCTAATTAGAAAATAGACTGGAGGCAAAATGTCCTCTTCATGGTACCTGACCCTCAAAAAACAAATATGTAAAGTGCCAATAACTAGATTTTACCAAAGAAAACTGCAACTGTTATCATTTCCACAGTCGCGGAAAGTCCAACAAACACCGTTCACACCTGATTTCACAGTCGGCCATCATCTGATGAACTTTCTTCCTCTGCTGCTCTTTCAGCATCAGTTTTACATGTCGGCTTACCTGCTTCTGTAGGGTCTATGTAACTATAAAATGTCTTCCCAACAGTCACCTGTAAGCATGCTGGTAAAAGCATACTATGAGGCACTTTCAACTCTCTAAAATTCCTTTTTACTGTGTCAGATCTCTTCTCCTTTGTCCTCCCAGCAAACAGGAGATCAGGAAGTAGAGAATCTGGGTCTGTTACACCTCCAATTTCTTCTCTTCTTGGACCACCTGCAGGACTTGGTCACTCACTGCCACAGACGTTGTTCCCACCAAGAGAGTACAGGATCCCTCTTCCAGTGTCTGCTGTTCTTGGGGGGGTCCTTTAGATTTTAACCAACAAAGTCCTCAGGTCCAACCTCTGTGTCCTACCACCATGCTGACACGGAGCTGATTAGATCTTCCTGATTGACTCCCACAGGGAGCCTGATAGTTCTCATGGTTGGGGAGTGGAATATATTTTCCTAAAGTTCCAGCCTTACTTTAAGGAGACTGTGCTCCTCCACCAGTGCTACCTATGCCACTAACGCTTTCAAGAAGCTTGCTCTGGCCTCAGTAATGGTGTCTGCCATCCTGTCCAGTCTATTTTTCCACTGATCCCAGCCTGTCACAATATGAGTCTATCTAATGGTCCATATTTGGCACAGCCTGAGTAAAAACAATAACAGCCTGCTGCAAAGAGTCAAGAGGGTCTGGTTGCTGGGACTGCACTACTCCATCTGCTGGCTAGGAAAGGAGCGGTGGTTTTGTCACTGAGGAAAGCCCTGCAAAATGTTCTGATACTGACCTCTCTTTTGCTCTGTGTTTTTTCAAACCAATTTTCTCCAAACATTCCTGAGTGCACCACACAAACAGGACTCCTGCCCTACTTCCAACTCAATTGATTATGGAAGTTTTTCCTCAGATATGGCCACCCTCTCCTCCTCCCTTTCAGCTGCCTCCTCCTCCCTTTCAGCTGCTAGGGCAGGTTCACTCAACACCACAGGATCCTTGACAAAATCAGGATCTCATAACAGGTCACAATTAATGAAAGCAAAGAAGATTTGTTCTCACAAATATAGGCATCTACATGAGGGATGTTCTATGGACAGACTGCACAGCCCTATAAGCAGGGGTTAACTCCACTCTTTGAGTATTTGGCTTCCAAAAATAAGGCAAAAACTTCCAAAATAATGGAGAAGGAAATCATTGACTTCCAGATATAAAACAGAAATTTAGTGACTTCTAAAATTGTAGGGATGGAAGTCAGAAATGATGGATTTTTCTGAAAGAAATTGTATTTTACCACTAATATACTGAATTAGCATCCATAAACTGGTCCTTCTTAGAATATTGACTTCCACAAGTGGGATCCTGGAAGTATTTTGACTTCCCAAACATTGAAATGACTTCCAGAATTTGACTTTTGGAAGTTTTAGACTTCCGTTAAAAATGAACCAAACCCCTGCCTATAAGTTCATTTGCTGTCTTAGCATTTACCAGATAGCCTTTCTGTCCAATAGCAGTATCCCCAAGGAGTTGGAAGTATGTTAGCTATGGGACCTTCTTATATTCACTATTTTGAACAGAAGCATATCTCTGTGGTGCACTCCATGCTTTTCTTGCATTGTTAGTTTAGAGTCCACTGAACCAGTTTCCTACAGAGGAGAGCCAACTGAGTTACCCAGGCCAGACTTCAGTCCACTGCACTGCTATGTCAGTCCAATTAAACATTTGTTGATATGTAGCTTCACTGGCTGCATCTCAACAGATGTCATACAGTAGAGTGCAGCAAACAGCAAAATAAGTATTTTAAATGGATGTGCCTGTACTGGGACTTTGTTAATCGGCTTAGACAGAATAAAATAAATGCAGAGCAAGCAAGTTTATAAATGATTCAGGGTGTTAGACGTTTCAGTAGAACTAGACAATGGGCAATCAGAAGGGGGGGGGGTAACCACAGGACCACCAGGGAATACTACATAGTGTGTGAATGGGCAATTGGGGAGGGTGGAGGGGGAACCACTGGACCACCAGAGAATACTATATAGTGTGTAAATGAGCAATCAGGGGTGGGGGAACCACTGGACCACCAGTAAATACTATATAGTGTGTGAATGGGCAATCAGGGGGTGAGGGAACCACTGGACTACCGGGGAATACTATATAGTGTGAGAACAGGTGATTGGGAGGTGGGAGGGATCACTGGACCACCAGGACATATTTAACACAGTAACAAAAAGGGACAGGAGTTTGGGGAAGGCAGCTGCAGTACAGCTGCCCTACCTTCAAGGGGGTGGGGGGTGGGATTAGCGCCCAGTTAAGATGCAGTTTGAGGCAGCAGTAAACAGTTCCACTCAGGGAATGTGTTTTTTTTATTATTATTTATAACAATGTGTGCCACCCATGGCTTTCATTGTCTTTTGTGGTTTTAGCACCCCATCCACCGTTACCAAAATGTGGACTATTTTTGTCTTCAATGTCAAAATGAAAGCATACAGTATTTCAGTGAAAGGTCTTAATTTGTATATTTTTTAAATAATTTCTTATTATTTGTAGTCATTTTAAGTCAGATATTTAAAAGTCATTTTATAAGCAAAATACGACACTCCAGGGGGTGCCATTACGATAATATAATCACACTTCTCAGGTGCATCTATGGCGTGCAGTTATATCACCATTATGCATACTATCATGTCTTATTTTCTTACTTAACGCTGTCTTAAATTAATTGTTTCCTTGTGAGTAGATACTGTATGAATCAAGTTGATATTGTTTACCTCAGAATGTTCTACAGTAAGTGAAAAGTTTTAGACAGTTTGAGTGATACACATATTCTAAATAAGCCATAATTCACAGTTCTGATATCACAGCTGTGAATTACGAGATTGCTGATGTCACATCTGTGAATTATGATACAAAAGGACTGGGCTGATGGTGAATTACAAGGCCTGACCATGTATTGTACATTGGTGTAAAAAAGGGTAGGGAAAATCCTGCTTCCTGATTGGTGGAGAAGGTTCCAATGCAGTGTGATTCAAGAATAGTAACCACACTGCTAAACTTATCTTCATTTTTTTTTTATTTTTGTTTGCTGCAGACCCATTTTACACATACAATAAGATACTTCAGGATGTGGGTTACTATTCCTGAACCATACTTCCAGCTGGTTGAAAGCAGTCGGTGCAAGCGACTCATGCCTCACAACACACCTGGGTGTGTGGTTCACAAACTGTAACCTATACGGTCATGTCTTATGTATGACATCACAAATCCTGTTATCATGGTTATAATGCCATGCCCATATATAACAGGATTTTTGGAATATTAAAATGTGTCTGCAGACATTTTCTTTTTTCTCCCCCCCTCGTCTGTCTCATTCTACATCATATTCAACATTAACTGCACCCCTACCAAATCACCACACCCAACCACTGTATACCTCCCAGACCCATGTTTTGGCTTGCATGTTTTTTACAATGAAAACCCAGTCACAATCTAAAATAAAATAAAATACAAACAGAAGTATAAGCTAAATTTTTTAACACACCCTCTGTTTATGATGACCTTGCTTGCTACTTGAGCTACATTCGCATGTTTTCAGAGGTCATCACAAACCTCAGGTGTGCAAAAATGTTATGTAATACATGGCCCCCAATGCAGTATGCTCTATTTCTATGCAATATTATTAATATTACAATATAATTAGAAAGCACTTTGATATTCGTGATTTAGTTGTTTGTACTTAAGTCCTCCCATTTATAAAACAAATTGAAACAGGGCCCAACTATTAACAAAATATTGCTTCAAAGTTGGATAATACTGGGTAAATTAACTCTTAATATGAAGAAATGTTGTTACAGACACATATTTTAGTGGTGTAACGCTATTTATTTATTTGTTGACTGGGTAAGTACGCTGATCCGAGGGACCTGTCCCAGGTGAAACCTGGGCTAAGACAGGCAACGTATACAGAGGACAAAAGCAATGAGGTGCATTGTAAAACCAAAGCTGGGAATACAGTTGCAAAAAATAACTGTATGTACAGAAACGAAAACAATTAAGAGACAATTACAGTAAAAGTAGCAAAAAACAGATACAAAGAATAAGCAGGAATGTTCTTTTCTGTTTCACAGAAAAATCTAGAATCAGCCAAGACAGCACAGTTTCCTGCTTGTCCATGTTTATTGTGTCACATATTGTTCTATGAGAGAGAGAGAGAGTGCTGTCATCCATTGTCCTGGCAACAAAAGGACAGTTTTCCTGGCAGCTGATTAAATGTTTTATGAGATGCAACTGCTGAATGAGACAACAAAAACAAGTGTCAAGGGAATGTGTAGCATTCCATAATGGATTACTTGAAAATGTACCCTAGTTATCCTGTAACTGGCTCATTAGGTAAGAATAAATAACTTAATTGAGTTCATCATGCAATTACCTTTTTAGATAGCAATATAATGTGGAAGCCATGTGAAGACATTTACCATGTAGGCAAGCAGAAAAAGGAGTTGTGGTGTCACTTCCTCACCAGCCTGGACAGTGTATAATGCAGCTGATGAGAACAAAATGCTCCTGCTGAACTGTGAAAAAAACACTGAACTCTACTTTATGGCACAACTGGCATCAGCAGAATTCAGTTACAAAACAATCTGATGTTTTGAATTTTGAAGCCATTCCATTATTTGTTACAAAATGTGACAAAAGACTTCAGCCAGACTGTATTGACTCTGTGGCACCAATTGGGGATTGATCTGGCATCCTGGCAACCTGCATTCATACTCTGAGCCTGGAACATCAGGAGTGGAGGTTGGCAGGGTGGCTTTAGAGTGTCCCTTGAATGCACTTTTCCAGGGGAGGGTTTTTTTCATTGCACCGCACTTTAGCAGCTCCTGGTGTGACGTGGTGGAGGTGCCTTTGATGGCGTGATGATCATGTGCCATCAGGCAACCCCTCCAGTCCAGCCATAACGTGTGCAAGCTCAAGGGAGGCAGGAGAAAATGATGGGAATGCTGTACCACTATGCCAGAGAAAGGTCTTGTGTCCACCCCCCCATGCCAACAGACCACCCAGTGCACCCCAGCCGGCATCATCTGTACTCCTTTCCTCCATGCCATGGGGAGGCCCCCAGCAGAGACAAGCTGGCCAAAGGGAACAGGAAGTGGAAGTTCAGGTGTCATTCCTTCACAATGACTGGAAGGGGCCCCTGGCAGGGACAAGCTATCACAGGACATGTGGCTGAAGTTCTGGATAGGTGCCCCTAGCTGGTGGCAAGGGGTGAGTCTTGTAGGTAGTGGGTTGGCATTCAGAGGCCTGAAGGGGTAGAGTGCCAGTGGACACAGGA
Source organism: Neoceratodus forsteri (assembly GCA_016271365.2). NCBI lineage: Eukaryota > Metazoa > Chordata > Ceratodontiformes > Ceratodontidae > Neoceratodus > Neoceratodus forsteri. The sequence continues at coordinate 1,669,579,575 of CM057456.1, forward strand.
GGAGGAGGATGACTAAATCAAGCAAAAAAAAATACTTTGCCCAGACTGTCTTATGAACAATTAGAAAATGGGCAAGTTAAATACTGTATTCTGATTGGCTGTTGCCATTCCATTAGCACATATTTATGTGCCAATACTGCCCAGTAAAGAAATAATTCCAACCGGGTAATCTGGAATTTGGACAAATCACATGCAGAATTCATGAGCCACTTCACTCACTCCTGATTTCCATCACAAACATGGCTGCCACCTTTACTCTTACACAAAAAAAACTTCAGCATGGCCCAGCAGAGTGGAATCTATGTGTCACAGGTGCATTTGGCACTCATCGGATGAGTTTAAACTAGTGACGGTGGATGAGGTCAGTCAGATAAACTCTGAGTTGTAGTCAACTTCTTGCCAATTGGACCCAGATCCAATGCAGCTACTAGTGAACTGTGTGGGTCAGCTGGGTCTGCTGTTCGCTGAAATTATTTGGTACTCATTGAAGGGGGCTTTCCTGGCTGCACTGAAAAATGCACTGGTGAGGCCTCTTCTGAAAACAAAACATTGTCCCCGGATGTCTTAGCTAATTACTGACCTGTCTCTAACCTGCCCTTTTGGGCAAGGTTACTGAGAAGATGGTTGCCCTGCAGCTTGAGGCACATTTCACAGCCTTTGACATCTATGAGCCTTTCTATTCTGGCTTTAGGTCAGAGCATAGCAATAGCCACGGCAAAATGACCTTCTCTGGGCAAGATATACAGTAGAAGGGAACAGCCAATTCTCGTTCTCCTCAATCTCTCCTCAGCTTTTGACACTGTGGTCCATAGGCTGCTTTTGGACAGCTTCAGGGAGTATGTGGGACTCACCAGCAGTCATTTGCTGGTTTGAGTCCTACCTCAGTGGCTGAACACAGATGGTGATGTTGGAAGATTTCTTGTCATCACCGGTGTCATTGCCCTGTGGTGTACCCCAGGGCTTTGTCATTTTGCCTATGTTGTTCACTGTGTATTTGCTGCCCCTGGGAAGGATCATTAAATAGTATGGAATTAGGTTTCGCTGCTATGCAGATGATGCCCAGCTGTATCTGTCATTCACACATGGGATTCTGGGCACTGTCAATGTACTGAACAGATACTTGGCCGTGATCTAGGACTGAGTGTTACTGAGCTAGTTTAGACTTAACCTGGACAAGACTGAAGTACTGGATATCAAGCCAGGTTACAGAGGGGGTGCGGTGGGCTGCTGCTAAGGTGAAGTATCGCAGCGTCATTCAGGATAAAGGGCTGACATTTGAGGCTCAGATGTCAGCAGTAGTCTGAAGTGGCTTTTACCATCTTAAGAACATCAGCTCAGTAAAATCCCTTATTCCCTCTGGAGACCTGGTGACACTGGAATACACATTTGTGACTTCCAGGTTTGACTACTGCAATGCTCTGCACCTCTTTATCAGTGAGGATGTGCTTTGGTGCCTGTAGCTGGTGCAAAATGCAGCTTCTAGGTTGCTGACTGGCCTCTTGAGGTCATGTCATATGTTCCTGGCACTGCATGCCCTGCACTGGCTGCTAGTTAAGTGGCATACCTCCTTTAAAGTTGGTTTGCTGACTTATAAGTCCCTATGCAGGTTGGGTCCGGGCTACCTGAGTGAGCGCCTGCATCCTTATGAGTCCTCACACCCCCTCTACTCCACTGAGGAGGGCCTGCTTTTGGTACCCAGGGCAAGTTTAAAAACCTTGGGGGACTGGGCATTAGAGGTGGCAGGCCTGGTCCTCTGGAACTCATTTATGACAGCCTTGAGGGAGGCCCCCTCGGTAGAGGCCTTTAAAAGGGATCTCAAGACCTTTCTGTTTTACCAAGCATTTGGTGAATAATTTATTGCTTGTGATTTTATTCATCCCAGCTGTGATATCTATTTATTTATATTCATATTTATTTACATATTTATTAATTAGTCATATGCTAGTATAGCAGTAATGTTTTACTAATGACATTACTGTATTTTTTTTAAACTCATGTTTATTGAGCAAAATTAATATGGCATACAGCAGAAAAACAATTGAGTCATATTTGGTCACCAATTGATAACCAGCACGCAGACTGCGTCTCCTAACACCAGTAACTATCTAAAAATCAAATCACTGAAACCAGGAATGACTTCCACAATTCAGGAAACAAAACAAAATAAAACATAAACATTTGCAGACCTGACCTCCTAAACTTAATAAGAAAATCTACCCCATAGGCCAAGCAGGGTGTGCTCAGTTTCATTCAAGTCAAGGGTGTCTAGCCAGAAAAATCTATCAAAGGATGCCTGTTCACTAAGGTGCGGCACAAGACACATTATGTGTTCTCAGAGTTACGCCCCCTCCCCTCCAAGTAAGGGGTATGGGATTTTTAGCATCTGGCTGCAAGGAGAATTACTGATTTAGAATCCTGGGGCTATAGTTGAGCTGCTGTGCAGCAGTATGTCGGAGGCCCACAACTTTATGCCATGGTTGCCAAAGCTCCAGAAATGGAGGTAGTCTAAGCCTGAGCACTCCTGTAATGTGCTCTATGGCTCTGAGTTCTGAGACTTTCTGTTTCCGTTAATCAAGTGTAGGGGTCAAGGGGTCAGCCAACTGATCGTCAGGCATTGAAGTGCTGCTACACGCAAAATTTGACTCCATTTGACTCTATTTTTAGGTCCTCAGAGGAGGTCTTGGAAACCTAATATGAGACTGGTAAAAGTAAAGGGGAACTGACAACCCAGAAGTCTGCATGAAATCATGACTGCTCTGCCAAAAGGGGACTATTACTGGGCAGTCCCAGAGAATATGAAAATGGGAGCTGATCCCCCCACACTGCCGCCAACAAGCATCTGAATAAGTAGTCCCAAAATGTTTTGTAACTGTGGGAGTTCCAAAATACCGTACCAGAATATTTATTTGATTTCAAGAATGTGTTTATTGGTGACTTCCAGTGACATCACAGAGGAGATGGCTGCCTGAAGATAGAGCTCCGCTATTTTTGCTGCAAAATCCCTGTTAAACTTGCGAAAATAAAACAATAATCCTATTTCTGAACAAGAAGAAGGGATTCTTCACCATGATGTGAACCACTAGTTCCCAATCTGCACCACCGCCAGAGGATAACAACAGATCCCCATGGTAACAGTCCGACTCCAAACCTTCCCAGGCCTCAGCACTTACATAAACCTCAGATTTGTTTCTTCTGCTGAGTGCAAACCATTTCCTTTTAATTTCTGTAGCAACCCTGTAACTACCATAGTTCTTCTGTATGGTGATGATATCCTGTAGACGTGTAGAAATTGTGAGATATATTTATATACTTCATGCCTCTGTAGCTGAATCTTTTGGAGGAATAGATAACTGTTGGTATTGACAAACCACAATCCATCTCTGAAGTTATCCTGTGACATGCACTACTCGCAAGTGGGTGCCTACTGAAACAGCGACCCACTTGTGGCACATTTCAACAGAGCGAGGGAGTAGGGAAGGTGACCGGATGGGGTGGGTTCGCGAATAGCAACAGAATGTCGTTATGTGTACACATGCAGGGGGGGATCGAGCACGCTGAGCGAGTGGCAGACTGGGAGGGAGGGTTTGTGAGGGGTGGTGCCGCAGTGAGCTGACAAGCTGGCTCCATGGCGTGGTGAGTGGGTGCTGGGCTGGGGCGGCCAGGATATTTGGTTCGGGTACGGGCGCAGGTATGTTTTGCTGCGCTAGGCCTGAGTAGTTTTTTTTATTTTTTTTAATTTTGCATCCCCCCCGACATGCAACCCTGGAGTTCAGAATCTAAAGTAGGAGGTGTGAGGACACAGCCCCCTGCATGACATTATGATATAGAGTCCTTTGCGCCATTTTGTTTTCCGCCGAAGGTGTACATCGCTGAAACTGAATTTCAGCGATGTACACTTGCCATAATGGTGATCACCTTTCGGCGATCGCCCTTATGACATGGAAACTCTCTGAAGAGGTAGAAGATGCTACAGTTACCATTATTCTAGAAGTGAAGTGTTGTAGTAGTAGTAGCTTTATTTATCCATTGGTGCCCTTTCCCTTGGGTTTGGGGTGTCATTAAAAAAACACAGAGCAGTCGGATCACACTCACAATTTCATAAAATCAAAAAACGAATTAAACTCAAATTAATAAAATAAATATCAAAGCAATAATATTATATTCATAAATGAATAACTGAGCTATAGACTGGGAACTTGAAAAAGGGGAGATCACCCCCCAAAAGACTGAGCAACCAGGTATGTTTTCAGACCCCACTTAAAGGCCTCACCTGAGGGGGTATCCCACAGGGTTCTTGGGAAAGAGTTCCAAAGAACTAGGCCTGCCGCCTCAAATGTTTAACCCCCCCCCAAGGTTTTTAATTTGGACCTGGGAACTGCAAGGAGGCCTTCCTCAATGGAGCAAAGACAGCATGTGGATACCTAAGGGTGCAAAAGATCCATCAGGTAACCCGGGCCCAGCCTGTGTAGGTACTTACAGTTAGCAAGCCAACTGTAGAGAAGATACTTCACTTGACTGGCAGCCACGGCAGATCACGCAGCACCAGGGAGACATGACACTACCTAAAAAGTCTCCTCAGCAGCCTAGCAGCTGCATTCTGCACCAGCTTCAGGAATCATAGTGTACCTCCATTTACCCCAAGGCACAGCGCATTGCAGTACTCAAACTGTGATGTCACAAACGTGTGCACCAGTGCGGCCAAGTCACTTGAAGGGATAATGGATCTAATCTAGCTGATGTTATGCAGACGGTAAAAGCCATTCTGGTCTACTGCCAACACCTGAGACTCAAATGTCAGCCTCTCATTCAGAATGACTCCCAGATTTCTTACCTTTGTGGCAACCAAGAGCCCAGAAGGGATGAGACAAAGCATGTCTCCCTCTTGATAGCTGCCACTTTCATCCCATGGCCCAGCTACAACACCAGTATTTCAGTTTCATCTGAGTTAAGTCTAAACCAGCTTGATGACATCCAATCTTGGATCTCGGCCAGGTACCTATTTAGCACATCCACCACCCCTGATGTCCCGGATTCAAAGGACACATAAAGTTGGGTATCATCTGCATAGCAGTGAAACCCAAGCCCATATTTTCTCATCATTCTATCCAGGGGTAGCATATACACTGTGAACAGCATGGGTGAAAGGACCAAGCCCTGGGGTACACCAAATGGCAGAGCCATCAGGATTGAGCAAAACCATCCCAACACAACCCTTTGAGTCCTAACACTGAGATAGGACTCAAACAGCAGACGACTTTGCCAGTGAGTCCCACATACCACCCGAGCTGAGCCAATAACAGCCCATGATCCGTGATGTCAAATGCTTAAGAGAGATCAAGAAGAATGAGAATTGACCATTCTTCTCTATCTCTCGCCTTGAGCAGATCACTGTGCACCCTAATTAGAGCAGTTTCCATGCTGTGCTAGATCTAAAGTCAGGCTGGAGAGGCTCACAGATGTTAAGGCAGTGAGGTGTGCCTCAAGCTGCAGCACAGCTACCTTCTCAATAACCTTACCCAAAAAGGACAGGTTAGAGACAGGTTGGTAATTTATCAGAACATCCAGGCCCAAAGATGTTTTTTTAGAAGAAGCTTCAGCAGTGCACTTTTCAGTAACACTGGGACCATCCCTTCTGATAAGCAGCACCGAACAATCTCAGTGAACGCCAGGCCCAGCTACCTCACATAGCTCACAAGTAGATGTGTCGTGCCTAGATCCAGGTCACAACACATCGGCTGCAGCTCCAAGATCACCTCACTCACCTCTTCCACCATCACTGGCCAAAACTCTCCCCAGTACCACTGAGTGCATCCTTGACTCACTGGTTCAATACTGCTGGGATATGATGGTCCACTTAATGAAATCTCTGCCCTAATAGAAAACACCCTGTATGAGAAGAACTGAGAGAACTCCTCATATTTCACAATTGAAAAAGCTCTTAATGACTCCAGACAGATCACGTGAAGAAGCCCGTTTACAGTTCTAAAGAGATGAGCTGGTTGGTTTCTCCCAGCAGGTGATTGCCCTTTGATACTCACCGTAGTGAGCCATCAAAGTCAGTCTGTCCTCCTGGGTCCTGGATTTCCTCCAACAGCACTCCAACTTCTGCCCCTTCATTTTCAGGTCCCTCAACTTGTTGTCAAACCAAGACAACTCATAGTGTGAAACAAGCAGGCATACATGGACCTGTGCCACTAGGTCAGAAGCCACAGTGACCACCCTATTTTATGCTGCCACTGCTTCTTCCAATCCCTTGACACATGCTGCCAATACATCTGAGGCATCCAGGACCACCAAGAGTTCCCCTGGCTGAAGCCCATGTAAAGGGCAGACCAGGACTACCTCCATAGGGGGTGGACTATAAGAGGGGACCCTGAAATTGAACCTGATGGCACAATGACTCAACCAACTCAATCTCAAGATTACCAGTCTCGTGCCCCAGAGAGAATACCAGGTTCAAGGCATGATCATGTTGGTGGGTCACGGAAGTAACCGCTTGTGCAAGGCTCAGGGACTGCATACCCTGGAGAAACTCTTGACCAAACAACGAGAGTTCATCATTGACCCAGGCATTGAAATCTCCCAGAATAAGCCATCTGGGTGTGGAATTATGGCAGGAATGCTACAAAAGTGTTATAACTATAAAATGAATTTTAACTAAAATGTTAAGACAAGGTAAAATGGTGTGTTAACAGCAGAATGGGATGAAGGAGCATGTGTTGCATCCAAAGCAGCTGTTCTAATCAAGACAAATTTGCTGTGCTTGACAGGAATCTTTTGTACAAACCACATTATTCTTTTGGTACAAAATAAAAGGTCATGGCTAAACTTAAATTTAGCCAGCCTAGACAGCTGTGCAAGCAGAATAAGAGGGTACGTGCAAAGTCGGCTCTGGGCCACTTCCCTATTTTATGTTGTTTATATCTAAAATGTATAGCATAAAGCAAGAGTCAGTGATTATCCATTATGTTCTTATCTTGGGACATTGGCTTTTCTGCCTTCCTAGACAGGTTATTTTTAATAATGCAAGTTCCCCTTATGACCTGTGACAAATGATGTTTTCCGTCTAAATCAAGTGTCAAATGAAACTTTTTATGTAGCAACTGCTGACAGATGTATCTTGTGATATGTGTATCCTGGGCCCCTATCTCATGGCTTATTTGATAACTTGTTGTTTTTGCCTTTTTGGCCAAAAGGTTTTAATGACCTTGGAATTCCCCTTCTCTGCATTTTTCTCATAAACAACCAGTGTATAAATAAGACTTAAACCGTAGGTCCTGTGTGTCCAAGAGGAACTAGCCAGAGATGGCTGCCACTGATGCTTGGAGACACCCAGAGAAAAGAGAGCAATATTGCTTCATTTTCTCTGTACACCTCTAGCCCTGGTGGTAGAAAGCTATCGGCTGCTTAGACTTAATCATGTTAGAGGTAATTTTGTTAGGGCTTATTTGGGTATTAATAAATTGCAACTAATTTAAAACAACATCTGGTGTAAGGTGGTTTTATTAGGTTACCAGGGGCCACTAACCATGAACCTTGTACATTTACTACCTCACTGGCATCAGTGTGGTGAGGTTAGTTTATTAACATGGGAGATTCCAACAACAGTCTGCAATTTCCTGCAGAAATTCCCCCTCACACCCCAGAGGCTGGTACACAAAGAGAATTCTACAACCTGCATCTGGACCCCCCCACACACAACCACACATTCAAATGATGTGGTATCCCCCACAAGGTGTATCATCAGCTTCAGCTCAGATTGAAAGCAGATGACCACCGCCTCACACACGGGCCTTCCTCGGACAGTGCACTACAGAATCCCTGGCTGGGACAGATGAATTCAGGACTGGGCTGGTGTCATCACCCAGCCAGGTCTCCATAATGCAAGCCAGATCAACAGAGTAAATAAGATCCACCATAATAGCAGACTTCTTTCTCATTGATCTAGCATTGCACTGCATTGCCAAAAAGGACGGATGGAGGCAGCCAACCCTTCATCTACCTGCCCAATCAGTCCAGTGGGATCACCAGGCCCAGATGGTGTTTCTCAGGACTGAGTGACAGGGGAAGGCTATTTATGCTTAGGTAAAGGAGCAGTGTACTGTGTGGGTAGTGACTCTGGTGAGATTTGGACCAAGAAAGTTCCCAGATAAGGGAATCGCTTCCTAGTGGTGGCTGTTACTCAGGTACCATTACAGGTGTTCAGGGCTGAGAAAGCTGTTGCAGACTGCATCCTGGGTGTGGGAAGTTGTGACACAAACAGAGAAAGGTATAATCAGATCCTGGGTGTAAGCAAAAAGCTTATCCAGGAGGTAAAGGTAGCATTAAGGCTAGCAGAAAGGGTGAAGGAAAATGAATTAAGGCGAGCAGAAAGGGTGAAGGAAAATGACAAATCGTTCTTTCAGTTGTATCAGTAAAATGAGGAAGACAAGGGAAAGCATAAGAAGGATAAGAAAGAATGGGTGAGCACAACTGATGATAGGGAGAAGCAGTCAGACAGAATAAATATTTTTGATCTAGAGGGCAGGTCCACTTCTGGACAGCAGGATGCAATTTATGGGTAATACAGGAATCTAGATTTAGTATTTGCCGTATTGGTCCTTGTAAGAAGAGCTTTGGAAGAGCTGTGCTCACCCCTTCTTCTTTATCCTTCCTATGCATTATCCTCTGATGAAGGACTTGTTGGTCTGAAAGCTAAAACACTTTGTTCTTTTTGTTACATCTATGTTGGTCCAATAAAAGGTATCAAATCATTTGCTTATGGGTAATACAGGGAAAGGTAGGAGATGGCAGATATTATTAGGGAACAGGTACTAAAAGAACTGGGAACTTTAAAATCAATAAATCATGGCTGGCCCAGTGTCATGGAGGCCTGAGATGCTGGTGCCTTACCTCCAGCCACACCAGTGACCCAGGACCAGGAATAGACCAGGGTTGCTTGGGGGCCAGCTGGGTGAGGGAGGATTGAGCATCCCAAGACAGCTCTCCTCCTTCAGGCAGAGAGGACTCTGAGTCCTGCAGCTTGCCTGCCACCCAGTGGATGCTGGGTAGCAGCACTGGTAGGACCAGCAGATGTGGGGGGACACATGCTGACGCAGCACACATGTGCTTCAATATGCACATGCTTGCATGCATCATTCACAGATGTCCCAGGGGAGAAAACTGACTTGCCTCACTCAGCATCTTCTGCAGGTGCCACATGACTATACATGGTTGGTCACCTGCTGATACATCTCCCTGTAAGTGGTGGTTGACCCATAAGTCCAAAAGACGGGTCAGTGATGGGGATGGACGGATGACGCCAAGACCAGGAACACAGGCAGAAAAACAAATGAAGGAAAAAAATCAATAAATCACCAGGCTCAGATGGGCTTCATCCTAAAGTATTAAAGGAAAAAGCAGGTGTCGGCTGAGTGTTTTGTTCACTACATTTCAGTTATTTGAAGTCCTGACTTAGGCCCATCTTATGCATGTGTCAGAGAGTAGCGTGTATATATATATATATATATACACACACACACACACACACATATACATACACATATTCAATAAACATATACAGTATATAATCCATCATTTTTGTCAGTAACAGTCAAAAACATGACATCAAACGTCTGGCTAAAAGACAAGTTGCCCACATTAGAGGATTGGAAAAGAGAAACAATGGAAACCCTAAAACTAGAAAATGTAGCAACTGGATAAAAACAAAATAAAAAAGGTTTTGATGAGAAACATGAAAAAAACTGTTTGACTATTGTTCTGCATAGAATCACTGTAAACAAGTATTTAAGAGTAAAGACGAACATACGCTCCAGAAACTTACTTTAGTAATTCTTTGGTTGTGATATCTTCTCATACCGTACAGTATTTGTGTTTGCTCTTTTAAGCTGTTTGCATCTTTAAGCGTTACAGTATATTATGTTGGCATCACTTGATTAAAAGGGAAGGGGTAAATTGTGTATTGCATAGGTAACATATGACTTTTGCGGTTTACCTTATATCATTTAGAAATATAAGATATGAACAAGAGTACTGTATGTCTAGGAGTAGAATGTTTGAAGTATATAGATTTATATAACTTTTTTCATTTAATATTTACATGATGTGTCATATGTATATGAATGGTTGCATTACATGTTAATTTTATTGGTAATTATTTTATTTTTGTTATAAATGGAACAAGATAATAAAATTTAATTCTGAAGAAAAAAAAGGTGTTAGTGGAGCCACTATCAGTCCTCTATAGTGAATAATTATCAGCAGGCATAGCATCTGTAGATTGGAGGATGGCTAATGTGGTTCCCCTACACAAAGAAGGCAATGGGGGAAATCCAGGAAATTGTTATTTTTTTTATTTATTTAGTTTTTGTTTACCAGGTAGGGTGCACTATTCATACATTTGCCTATTTTCAAGCACAATCCAGGAGGTTACAGTAACCTAATTGATTTCCCTACCCCTAATTGATTTCCCTTTCACAAACCCAGCCCACATTGCTACCCACCCTCCATCCCACCTACCCCAACTGCGACATTAGCGCTTAATAATTTATGGTTATCTAATTCCCCCCTCCTCCTTCCCTATCAAGCTCTCTCTCTCTCGCCCCCTTCTCAAGCTCACGCCCCATCACCTTTCCCCTTTCCTCCTCCTTCCCTCCCTACTCTCCCTTACATCTATTTTACTGTAGTAAGTTAACTATTACCTGACTCAGGCATACATTGTACAATGCCACAGATGTGTGAACATTGTACCCTGTTTTTTTACTCTGTTATTTACCTGTCTTGTTTGTGCCAAGTACTATCTCAATCTCCATCAATATTTTTCTTAGTTTCTACAGGTGGCACTGTTGCCTTACTTATGCAAATAAAGTGAAAATAGAGTAAAAAACATTTCTCATAGCTAGAATATTTCAGCAAAACATAATAAAGCATAATATGCATTAGTAGAACACAGATCCTGACACTTATGCTTATATGATAAATGTCTTTGCCCTAAGGTTTGTGCATATACCTACATAGGTTGTTGCCTGGGAGGTGGGGTACAATCGGGTTGCTGGACCATGGATAACATTCCCCTCCTTGTTGCCTTCAAAAGAAAAGGCAACAGCCACAGGAAAGTAGTGGGATGTAGCTACAAAAGTTGTTTACAAGCCTGACTCACAAGCCTTGTAAAGGAATTTGAGTTGTTTCGCTATGTTGTCTTAGAGTACATCACAGACAGCAAAGGGTTAGTATCAGAAAAACAAAAATGCTTGCATAATAACAAAAGCTTTAAAAGTCAGTTCTAACCAAATATTGATAGAGCATTGCTTAAACCTGGTCGAGTTCTATGACTGGGTAACTAGGCAACTGGACAGGGGACATGCAGTGGATGTCCTGTATCTGGACTTTAGTAAGGCATTCGACTCAGTGCCACATGGAAGGCTGGGAAGGAAGTTAGTAGGCACAGGGGTGGGCGCAAAGCTGGTGAGATGGGTAGGAAACTGGCTGCAGGGAAGGCAACAGAGGGTGGTGGTGGTAGGGAGCTCTCATACCAAGGGCAGTGACGAGCGTGTTCCACAGTGGCTCAGTGTTGGGACCAGTGTTGTTTGGGATATTCAAGGTAGACATATCATGGGACATCAAGAGCAAGATCAGTCTGTTTGCTGATGATACCAAGGTAGGCGGTGGTGGATGACCTAGGGGATGGCAGGGGGCAGGATGATCTGGCAAAGCTTGAAACCTGGTCAGACACCTGGCAACTGGGCTTTAATGCCAAAAGTGCAAGGTGCTGCATTTTGGGATGAAGAACCCAAGGAGGAGTTATAGCTAGGAGTGCAGCTAGCCCAGACAAAGGAGGAGAAGGATCTGGGTGTGCTCATTACAGGGTCAATGAACAACTCGCACAATGTAGGAAGGCAGCTGCAAAGGCCAACAAAATGCTGGGTTGTATTGCAAGGGGTATATCCTCGAGGAGGAGGAGGGATTCTGCCACTGCACAGGTCATTAGTTAGACCACACCTGGAGTACTGCGTGCAGTACTGGCATCCGTATCTGAAGAGGGACATTAAGTTACTGGAGGGGGTGCAGCGCAGAGCGACAAAGATGATCAAGGAGCTGGGAGACTTATCATACGAGAGGAGGTTGAAGGAGTTGAACATGTACTCACTGAAGGAGAGGAGAGACAGGGGTGACATAATTGAAACCTTTAAATACATGAAAGGAATAAACAAGATGGGTACAGAGGGGCTGTTCAAAGTAAGGGAGGGGAGCACCAGGGGCCATGATATGAGACTGGAGCGAGGAAGGTTCAGGAGGGAGATGAGGAGACACTTTTTTACAGAGAGGGTGGTGGCTGGGTGGAATGCGTTACCTGCTGAAGTGGTATGCAGTAGAACAGTGGACTGCTTCAAACGAGGATGGGACAGGACAAGGGGGAGGGTTAATGAAGGGGAAGGGTGGAAGGGAGGGGCAGATGCAGAATAAGGTGTGCTAGCTGCACATTCGAGCAGACTTGATAGACCTCTAGACCTTTATCTGCTGGCAAATTTCATATGTTCGTATGAATAAGATCATTAAGAGCATCATCAGCCTTAGAAATATTATTGCTAATATAAATCAAATGTGAATCTTTTCTAGCTAAAAGAGATTTCAAGGATAGTGTGAAAGGGTCAATGTGCACGTTAAACATGGGCAAATATTGAGACAAGGCAAGCAAGTATTGCGGATCAGTATCAATAACATCTGGTTCAGGGAGAGGAACAGGTGTGATCATGGTGTGACCGATTACTGTTTTCTGCTGTGGAGTAAAACAGAAGTTAGGAGCATTAATAGCACAAGATTTGGCACCATAAGCAAAAGATTTATGATTTGTCACTACACAGTACTGCCCATCAGAACTGTAGGTAACTCGTACAGTTGGAATACTCCACTGTTGTAGACATATGGGACAAATGAAAGACTGGTTGGTGAGCCATGAAGTGAAGCGATGTACCTCTTCCAGGTAGCTTTGGGATGCAGCTGTTTTGGCATCAGGCGCTGAAGATCCAGCTTGTGAAGATTTATCAGTCAGATTGGACAGCAGATCATCACCCAATGTAAAGGACAAGTCGAGGTGTTCCAGAGAATATCCACATACAGATTTAACAATATCAAATATTTCACAGCGACAGGTAATAATATCCCTTCTTGGCACAGCAGTAGGTATGCGGTGTGACCCAAGCTTGTAGAACAGAGTAGTAGATGAGTAAAGAGGGTAAATCAGTTAATTCTCAGTAAATGTTCCCATCAAGATGTCTGATGGAATTGATAGCAGCCAGTTTGTCAAAAGACAGAAGTTTTTGGATCAGAGCGAGGTAGTGACACAGTAAAAGTAATAAACATGTTGTCATGGATTGAGCATTTCTTAGTAAAGTAACAGGGCGTTTGGTTTGGATAGCGTGAAACATATCCAAGATTTCTAGCAGTAGACATAGAAATATTAACATTGTTTGACATACATACAGTAATGCATGACATGGATTTGCAATGAGGACAATACCATTTAGCCAGTCTCCTATCATGGATAATATCTGGAATGAGACCTGTTTCCAAGACCCTGAAAAGAATGTTAACAGTGGCAATTACGTAAGAACCATAGGCAGAGCATAAAAGTTCACAGGCAATATATTGCTTGTCTGCCTCCTTATTGTTTTGGAAAATCAATTCATTAATTTTGTTTTTAGTATCATTGAACCCTTTGGCAATTTCCTGCATATTATAAACAGTAAAACATTCTTCTTTACTTAAACCATCTACACGATGTAACAGTGGGGGTAGAATATCATTTTTAACAGCTTGTTGAAAATTTAGTATTTGTGCTTTAATAGCATCTATATCTGCTCTATTTCAGATAGACATTCCTGAACCAAAAAGGCCAGAGACAGTGCCTGCTGCACTGGTAACATCTGCAGTATCACGCTTAGTGCATAGTTTACTTTTAGCATCAGGTGCGGGTCTAAAGACTCCTAAGTGATCAGTGGCATGTGGTCCACTAACTGGATCATTTGTGCAAGTTTGGTGAGCAGCTACAATATCTAGAAGCTTCATACTGAAAAATTTAGAAGTGTTGGTCGTGTGACAGAGACCAATCTCAGTCATATTCCAATGTGTAAGACTGAAAATTTTATTTTATCATTTTTTTTATATTTTAGTCTTTGGTAACCAGGTAAGGCCCACTCGGCACAAGCACCTGTTTTCAGGGGCAACCTGGGAGCACTGGGCAGTTAAGTGACTTGCTCAGAGTCACACAGGATGCAAGTGGAAGTTGTGAGAATCAAGATTAAAAATAATAAAATAAGTGGGACATGCATGAATTGTACATTATTAATCAGAGCTCCTGGAAGGGAAGTGGCAGTCAGACCACTAGGCAGACCAGGCTCCTGGGGAGGGCATTTAGTCAGTTCTTCTTTGGTGGGTGAGACTACAGAAAGAAACATAGCTTCAGTAGCTACATAGTTATGAAGACAGAAAGCACGTGATTCCTCAGAGTTGAGGCGGTCACAAAAGGTAGGATCTATTAAGACAGTCAAGTTATAGAGACCAGTATGTCTAGAAGAAGTTTGACAAATACAGAGTGTACCGTTTGGTGCAATCCCTGTGTTGGGCCATCTGTGGAAAGTACCTTTGTATAAATGAGCTACAGGAAGTGTGTAACCATTACAATCAGCTTCTGCAATCTGGATTTGTCTGAGCTACAACCACAGCATTAAGGTAGGTGTCTGAGCCTTCCTTAACAGTAATCATTTTGCTGGGGACATCAATGTGAACGCCCTGTGGGCAGGGACTATCTCTAGCTGAATGTTTAAGTTTGTCAAGTAAATGTGCTATACCTTGTCTGTGTTGAGTCAAAAGGGGTTTGTCTTGAGAGTAAGTCAAAGAAAGTAGTTCCACCAGGATGATGGTGCGCAAGATAGCCATCTTGCCAATGTATCTGAAAGAAACAGAAAAGGAATGTTAAGTGAGGGGTACTATTCTGCCCTAAGAGGGTTGGGAAAAGTAATTAGTCACCTTTATACAAATTGATCTGATTAGCATGGAACCACTTGTCGGTGGTCTGTTTTTGCTGTTGAACTGATAGACAGCAGGACTGAGTTTTTTGATGATGGGACATGGGCCTTCCCATTTACTGGCAAATGAATGAGTTGGTTGTCTGTACTGCAGGAGCACAACTTGGTCTTCAACTTGCCAGTCGACTTCTTTAACATGCTTATCAAAATAGTCTTTTGCTTGTTGTTGAGCTTTACCCATATGATTGGCAGTGAACAGGTGCATCTTCATGATGTCATCATGAAGTTTTTCAACATATTTGTCCACAGATACTCTATCTGCAGTAGCTATTTTTAGCTATTTATTCATCATCATCATCAAATTTTTATTGTGTGACTAAAAAGCCTTACAATACAGTAATTAAAACAGAAGAAATGGAAAAATACAGACATGCAACATACACAGTTATCATATATACTCATAAATATTTATCAAGGTGACCTTCTTAAAAGAAAGTAGCCTAATTTCAAGTAACATTTATTTTTCTCCTAATTTTGTCAACAGATATTAAAAATTTAGCAAGTCGTTCCACTGACCAGACATCATTTGTATGAAACAAAATATTAGTCAATAAGATTTTTATCTACTGGGTAAATACCATTCAAAAAAGGTCCCAACCAATAAGTCCTTTGCAACTGGTACCAAGAACATTCCCATAAAACAGGTAGAAGATTTTCCTCACCACCACCCCCACTGCACAGTCACAGTCCCCAGCGGTAAGTCCTATTGTTTTATATTGATAAAGTAACACATTGTTTTTTGCTTGTTCAAATTTATAACTAGAGAATATGGCTCTCATTTTACTATTTGTCAAGATTTCTAAGTACGGTTTCAAACTAAAATAATAATTATTTTCTTCGAACCATTTTGAATAATGGGAAGACCTAATCGAATACGTCTTTAGTAATCCAGTTGTTTACAATTTTCTTTCTAATGTATGATTTATCTTTTAAGCTAATCAAAATCCCCTTCTCTGATGCCCTTTTGAGGTTTTACAAATCATTATCCCTCATTATCCTCAATATATTGTATACAATAATTTCTGTTTAATACCTATGTTATACCACCTTTCTTTCTCCTTCAAGGCTGTAAATGATAAAGTAGAAGAGTCCTTTCTGCTCAAAGTGAGCCAATAATTTACTTTCCTAGATTCCACCAGGGCTTCCAAATTATTCAATCCAAGTTCTGATCTCAAATATGTTGCTGGACAGGAGTGCCCAGCCCTTAAAATTGTGCGTAGATATTTATGTAAAGGAACTAGTAATTTATTTATGTTACTTATGTCCCATATTTCAGAGCCATAAAGTATCTGAGAGTCAAATTTTGCTTTTATAACTTGTATCAGAGGTTTTAAGGTTATCCCACCATACTTTAAATTAAAATGGATTAAAACAGATTAATCCCTCAACTGTACTTTTTAATTTCTCTAACAAATTCTGATTATGTACTGTCCAATTAATATTTTCTTGGAAATGAACTCCATAAGAATACCCCTTAACCTTTTCCAATCTCACCTTCCCCAATGTCCAAAACATAGAGCTAGTCTTATGCCCTTTGGAAAAATTTAAAACCTTAATTTTATTTGTGTTTATTTTTAATTTGAGTGCAGATGATTTTGCTAGAATATTATCAATGTTTTTTTGTAGTCCTACTTTGGTTAATGAGAATAAGACTATGTCGTCTGCATAGGCCAATAAGGGGCATTTAAGGGTATTTATGTTTGGTATATCAGTGAATTCTATTTCACTTTCCCTCAGCATATGATCAGTATACAGGGAAAATAGCAGAGGTGCAAGAACGCATCCTTGTCTAACACCCTTGTTAATTTTAAAAGATGCTGAGATTCCACCTTTTTTACCCAACCTAATATTGGCCCAATTAGCCGAATAAAGTTGAGAAATGATTGAAACCAAATTATAATCAATACCTCTATCACGCAACGCCAACCAAAGCAAATCTCTAGAGATTAGGTCAAAAGCTGAGGAGTAATCCACAAAAAGTGCATACAGAGTTTGCCCTCTTATTTTGACACATTTTTCTATTAAATGCTATAAAACAAAAATGTTGTCTAATGCAAAAACCCTTGGCCTGAATCCTGCCTGATAAGCAGCCAGGCCACCTATTTTTTCAACTTCCTTCCTCAATCTTTCCAAAATAACTCTTGCAAAAATTTTAGAGTTAATGTCCAAGAGACTTATTGGTCTGTACATAATAGGATCTCTTATATTACCTTTTTTATGAATTGGAATAATGATCGCTTCTCTCCAAGAGTCGGGTATTTTGTTAGCATAAATACATTCGTTATAATATTCTGTTATGAATCTACACCAGATTAATAGGGAGGAGAGAAAAACCTCTGCAGGGATGCCATCTGGACCTGGGGCTTTACACCATTTCAATAATGCCATTGCATAATACATTTCGTCAGGAGTTATCCTGGCAAAATGACCATTTACAAATAATACCCCATGTGTGTCCTGTAAAGTCTCATCCCAAAATACCGAGGAAAAATATGAAGTCCAAGTGTCTTCTATCTACAGTAGGGGTGTGGAGGTCAATCAACAGGTGCTCAGGTAATCTCATGGCTCTACCAGTCATAACCTCATACGGTGTGCACTGAGTAGTTGCTGCAGGAGTGCCCCTGATTGCCATTAGTAGTAGTGGCAAGAGGAAATCCCAATCCTTGGGATTGTTATTGATGAATTTGCATAACATCTGCTTAATTCTTCTGTTTGCTCTTTCTACCTGGCCTGAGGATTGAGGATGGTATGGGATATAGAATTTCTGATCTACTCCAATTAATTAGAGTGTCTGCTTCATCAGCTCCACTGTAAAACTGGTTCCCTAGTCTGTGTCTACCTTAAGAGGTAGGCCCCCACCTGGAGAACAATTGATCCACCAGGATCTTGGCAGTTGTCTTTGCCGTGTTTTTCTTAGTGGAGAATGCATCCACCTACTTAGAAAACAAATCTGTGACAAGTGCATACTTGTTGTTCTTGCTTGAATTAGTCAAGCGGCCAATTAAATGGATTTGTATCACATTCCATGGTCCAGATTGCCCTTGTGGCAATAGTTTGGCATTTCTTTTCACCGAAACTGGGTTGTTCTGGGCACACACTATGCAGTTGTCCACATAGTGCTCCACATCCTTGGTCATACCAGGCCACCAGATGATGGTTTTAAGTCTCTGGATGGTATTATCTACCCCCTGGTGTCCACCAGTGGGGGTGTCATGAACCATATGAATGAATTCAGTTTGCAAAAATTGTGGTGCAACCCACAATTTGCCACATGTATCTTCCTTTCGATACCAGATGAGTTTCTGATCACTAGACAAGTGTATGTTGTCAGAGTGTCTCTTGTATGGACTACCTGTAGGTAGTTCCTGTTCAATTCCTTTGTCCAGGAATTTGAATACATCTTTTAGCTCTGGGTCAGATTTATGTGCAGCAGAAAGGTCCAGTGGAGGTTCTGGTTGTGGTTTCTGCATGGTGTTGGTGGCTAAGAAAATAGCTGCCACAGCTACTGAGTGAGTCATTGACCATGTCTCCCCCCTCGAGCACTGGCTTTGGCAAGCAAGTCCACTTGGTCATTGAATTCATGGTAAGGATCAGATTTACAGTGAGCCTTTACCTTGTGAATGTATAGTTTGTGAGTGAACTGTTGTGTGAGGGTGTGTATATACACAAACTGATCCCTGTACTTGACAGGTGTGCCATCATAGAATGTAAAGTTATTTTTCTCCCAAAATGGTAGAAATTCAGTAAGGGAGGAGCACACCCAGTGGGAGTCTGTGGAGATGATGGCATCGTTGTCACTATGAGGCATAACTTCTAGAGCACAGGCCACAGCTGTCAATTTGGCATGCTGTGAGGAAGTGACAGCACATTTCCTAGAAATGTGCCTAAGATTGCCATCTTGATCTAGTATGAGCACACCAAATCCTACTACCTGCTCTCCATCTACATAAGAAGTGGTGTCATCTGTAAAGATGTGATACATGCTGGTATCTTCTAAAACATCTCATGCAGCTGGTAAGAATGGTCCCGGCTCAGGTAAGTCAGAAGGTTGGTATGCACAGTCATGGGGTTTACCTGTGTAGAGTAGGCCATGAGCCAAGATGGATGGCATTTTTGCAGGCAGTACTTTGATATCCCTGTCCTGCAAAAGCAAACACCAGTGGGTGAGTCTGGTATTGGAAACTGAATCATCTTTCACTTCATCTGAAAGCAAGAAGTTGGTTGGGGTGAGGCAGGTATGCAAGACAATAGGTGCATACCCAGTGATGTACATAACATGTTTGACAGCCCAGTAGGTTGCCAAGAGTGTTCTTTCACAGAGACTATAATTTCTCTCTACTGGAGACAGCATCTGAGAAGCATAGGGAATGGGCCTGAAGTACCCATTGTACTTTTGTGCCAGCACTGCAGACATGGCCACATCAGATGCAGCAGTTTCCAAATGGAATGGGAGCCTTAGGTTAAGATTAATCAGTGTTGGAACTGAGTCCAAGGCCTTCTTAAGTTATGACACAGCTTCAGTGTGAGTGAGGCCCCATGTCCATGGGACATCCTTTTTGAGAAGTTCTTACAAGGGAGAGGCCTTCAAGGCAAAGTCAGGGATAAAATCCTTGGAGTAGTTTACCATTCCTAAAAAGCGTCTGAGTGTCGCCATGCTAGTAGGAAGTGGCAGATCTTGTAAGCCCTGGATCTTCTTGACAGCTGGGCTCCTGCCTTGGTCTGTAATGTGTAGGCCAAGAAAAATTATCTCTTTTTCACACAATTGTGCCTTAGATGGGTTGCACTTGAGGCCTGCTATCCTGAGGAGAGACAGAAGTTCGTCTAGAAGGGCCAAATTATCTTCTTTCATGGTGGTTGCTAGAAGCAAGTCATCCATGTACTGCAGGAGACACTAGGGTGCAGAGAACCCCTGCAGAGCATCCATCATGTGGAGATGGAAGACAGAAGGGCTGTTGTAAAAGCCCTGGGGAAGACAGGTCCAGGTGTACTGACATCCATCAAAGGTGAAGGCAAATTTGTATTGACTTTCCTGTGCTAATGAGAGTGACCAGAAGCCATTAGAGATGTCAAGAGCAGTGAACCACTTTTTGTTGGATGTCAACAGCTTGAGTACATCATGTGCTGATGCTACTGTTGGGGCTCAGCTGGGGATAACCTGATTAAGTTTCCTGTAGCCAGTTGTGAGTCTCCAAGCTCCATTTGTTTTTTCACCAGCCAAATGGGTGAGTTAATAGTGGAAACACAGGTCCTAATCACTCCTTGTTGAAGCAGTGATTGGATGGTCTCCCTCAATGATGGCAAAGCTTCAGCAGGAATTGGGTACTGCTTCTGCCTCACAGGGTTAGGCCCTGTGATCTCAATGGTAGTGTGCATCCTACCACAGTCATGTTTGTTGGTGGCAAACACATCAAGATGCTTTTGCAACAGGGGTGCAAACTCAGAAAACAGGCCATGACTTTTGAACAAAGCCATGACGTCATACTCCTTGTTGTAATGGGAGATTGCTGCCATCATGTGTGAATCTGGGATGTTAACAGCATGACATTGTCCTTTGATGTGAATGAGTAGCCTGTTGGCTAAATCCACTACACAGCTGTGTAGTGCTAGGAAGTCAATTCCCAGGATGCTGGGGTGATGACGTAGGATCATGAGGTCAAAAGCAAAAAAAAGGTCCTGAGGTGGCCCACCACCACAGGTAGAAGAATAGATCAGTAGGTGTAGCTGGGTACCATCTACATCCTGTGCACTGGTCTTCTAGCCAGTAGACCAGTCAGATGAGACTGGGTCCTCATCATGGAGGACTGACATGGCTGCTCCGGTATCCAAAAGCATGGTAAGTTGGAGGCCCCCTATCATGGCCTTTACACAAGGCCATCCATTTGTGTCAACGATCAAGTCACTCACAATCTGGACTGGGGCCAGTAATTGTCAATTGGTATTTTCAGAATCAGCATCGTCATCCTGTTCCTGAAACTGATGGTCTGCAGGGTCTTCCAAGGTTTTCTGTATGTCTTCCAATGGGTACAAATGTACCTGTCATGTCACAGGTACTGCGACAGCCTTCATGGGTGGTTTCTCCTTGTATGTCGCATCGGCCTGGCCAGTAACTGGTGCAACAAAAGGATTCCCTTGGCCGTTCCAACATTTGACAGCCGGGGTTAGGAAAGGATTTCCTCAGCCGCTTGTCTGTTCAGCGGTCGGGGCTAAGACTGCTATAGATCGTGCAGCTTTAGCTTTCTTCTTGGCATGGATCTCCTCCAACAGTTTGCGGAGGGTCTCGTCTTTGTCTTTCATCTGTCAATAGCTGGGACCATTGTGGTTCTGGCTATTCTGCTGGGCATTTGGATTTTACCAATTGCCTCTGTCTCTGTTCCTGTTGTTTCTATAGTTCCAGTCCCCCCCTTATGCGATTGCTTGTCGTCAGAAGGGGCGTCACTGGTTTTGTTATTTTCCTCTACCGTATATGGGTATGTGTCTCAGGGGCGGGCTGTACTGCAGCCACCTGTACTGCAGACCTTGTTTGATTTGCCGGAAGTAAGGGTACAGAGGTAGATCTAATAAGCACGCTCCGTCTTAGTGAGGATGGCCATAAACGTATCGGTACTCGGGTAAACATTAAGCTTGACCTTTTCCTGCAAGGCTGGAGTCATATTCCGGATGTACAAATCCTTGTACTCAGTTTGGTCTCTGTCTGCAAGTTCATTTACAAGGCCTTTGCCAGTGCTGTATGCGAGCCACAACCTTTGGTGGTAGGCCACAGGACTTTCTTTTGCATTTTGCTTAACCTTATAGGCCAAGTGAGATCCCACAATACCCAGGGAATTTGAAGCTATAAGGGCAGCAGCAATGTCATCAAAGGTGAGGGTCTCAGAGTTACGTACTGCCTTGGAGAGCTTAGCCCAGAAGGTAGGTTCAACTGTTTGTCACAATACTTGAACCTGGTACTATAGGAGAGAAAGTCTCTCGCACAGGGAGCGCACTTCTCCAAGTGACAACTGAGATTGTCAGTTGGGCCCATCTGTCCGATGCTCTGTGCAATTTGCTGGACAAAGTGAGTGACTTGTAGGGGGTTGGAGGTGTGCATAGGTGCTCGGAGTTCCTCACGTTCCCAAGCTCCGCAAAGTGCAGCTTCCACTGCCACATCAGCAATAGCTCCGTACGTGTGGTCTTGATTGACCGATTCTCTGAACATTTTCTCAGTTTGGTCCTGGATGGCCTTCTTTTGGTCGTCTGGGAAGGCGATTCTGTTAATCGCCTCATTAATCATGCTGCATATATCTGACTCATCTCCCCTGGTGAGAGGAGCTAATGGAGGTGCACCATGGAATACAGGCCCTCCGCCTGTGTCATGGGGGCCGCCATCATGGCATTGTACGTGGCATCTGCCATGTTTGTGTAGACGTGGCAATGCAGTGTGAATGCCGATGTTGGCACCATCTTGTGGATGGCCGGCAGAAGTTGCTCCACCACGGGGGTTGGACTTGCGTGTGATGTGGCATGCCTCGTCCTCAAAGTCAGAGTCATCATCGCAGGATGACGCAATCTCAATGGGCATATACTGAAACCCGTTCATGTCCTTAACATGGCCAGCAAGAACCTCCCATTGATGGCGCAACTTTGCCATCCTTTGTCTACACTTCATGTGACAGACTTTTGCAGTGCCCTGCTCAATACCTCTCTCAACCTCATGCTGCAACACTCTATACGTGGCGCCCAATTCAACATTTTCCCTAAGCTCTTTCTTCAACTCACAACTCACGCTTGTAATCCTCTTTCAACTCAGCATTATCTCTCAAAGTTTCATTCGTATCACTCAAAATATCATTCAAGTATGCTAGCTGTTTCTTATCATATTTCAACCTTTCACAATCATCTCATAATAAACATATCTCTCACTCAGTGTCTTGAGCAGTGCAGTGCAGCAGTCTCAAATTAGCATCATAGAGTGACTGGGTCTTCTCCGCTATTTTATGTTCCTTTTTCTGTAACTCTGATGCCTGCAAGAGCCTCTCTTTTTTTAGAGATGCATTTTGCAGTTCAAGGGAGGCACACCTCACTGTGAGACTCTCAACAGCAGTATGTAGAGCCACAACCAAAACACCTTTAAGGTTGTAAGTTTTGGCTGTTTGTTTGGACTCCTTAAGTATTGGTCAAATATTAGCAGCAATGGATTTTCAGCAGATTTTGCATCCAGTGTGAAATCTGTCCATACGCCATGCAGTGGCGTCAACAGGCTGATTTTGGGGAGGCTACAGCCCCCCCAATGTAAGCTGAAGCCCCCCCAATCATTTCCCCATTGAGAGAAATAATCACATCTTGTTGTCCCATGGACAACCAATTTAAGTGCTGGCTGCCTGACTTTTTTTTTTTATTTTCTGTGCTGTGCGTGATTTTGGCCACTAGATGTCCTCATTCTATGCCTTAGTGTGGTGCGCCACTGCTGATCGCATGATCGCGAGTCTGGAATGGAACCCCACATGGTGAATGTTTTGTGCGCGACTGTGCGACGGAGCACTGCGTCCACAGAAGACCATTTCCCACCCAACCGGATCCATCTGTCAGTACCAGTGCCACCCACAGGAGAATGTTGTGTGCGACTGTGTGACAGAGCACTGCGGTCACAGAAGACCGTTTCCCGCCCAACCGGATCCATCTGTCAGTACCAGTGCCTCCCACAGGACTGAGGTGAGCCAAAGAATGGGTTGCTGTGTAGCTGCCTGTCAATCCGGGGTGGGGGGGGCGATGGAAAAGGAGAAGGAGAACATATAGAAACGCAGTACAATAAATGCAGTTATTGAACCTCGTCTATACGGCATGTGAGTTCCACATTAAAGTATTTATCAGCTACTGTACCTCACCGAGTGCTCCGCCTCTCTCCCTCCCTCTTCCTTTACTTTATTTTTATAAGCCGAGTTCGCTACAGCACAGCATCGCCATCGAGGTACCTTTGGGGTGGTGGTGCCAGGACCACCTCCTTTCTCCTGCAACAAGCAGGTTCTGTTGTTTAACCTGTTACTGATTTAGCCGTTCAGCTGTAAAGTTCAGTAACAGAAAGGCAGTATTGAAAATGACAGGTTACATCTCAGTTTGTGTGTCCCGAGTATGTAAATTAATTGTAACATTTTATATATATATATATATATATATATATTATAAATTGTCTTATGACAGCGCAGAGGCTAGAATATCAGGCCCCCCCAAAACATTCCTAAATAATTTGCGCTACTGTATTAAGTAGCAAATACGAACTAACATTAATGTGGATTTCTCTGCCTGTCCATGACTTCCTGGATGTCAGGGCAGCAGAAGGTGGTGAGATGTTTAGTAGATGCTGACATCACTCCACTTCCTGGAGCTCACAGTCACAGCAGCAGCAGTAAGAGGAGGTTGTATGAATTTCAACTGAATTAAAAAGGGACTGGAGCAAAAAAGGGTATGGAACTACAGACTACGCCTGGGATTATGTTTTGGTTGTTAACGGATTAAAAGAAGCATCGCCGGTAGACAGAAGGGTAGGTTTTTTTGTCTTCTACACTAGCCGTGTGTATGTATACAGTGGTTACAGTCGGGGGTAAGAAGGGAAGCCCGATTTGGATTGTGTGGAAAAGTGCATTCTTGTGGCAGCTAGGCAATGTGCCATTTTCACTGCAGCTACAGACATAGATGCATCACAGTGCAATTGGAAAAGCACTGAAATAGGCGGGGCTGGGTGGTTCTAGCAAGCTTGTTGTGGGTGTTGGACTGGTGGAAGTTGGAAGCTATGAAGGGATTGCTAAAAAGAAAAGGAAAAACGTTTCAGTTTAGGTTTGGGCTTGGGGTGCCTTGTTTAAAAAAATACAAACGAAAAAAACAAGGGGGTGAAAGTAGGGGTTGGGGAAGGTAGGACAGTTTAGTAGGTGAGTGGGGTCTGGGCCTGACTGACTCAGTGTTGGTCCTGTGGACTTCTGCCACATTAGAAGATAGAGGGGACACTGAGCCAGACAGATAAAAACACTACCAAAAAGAAAGGGAAAGTCTGAACAAAAATAGTACAGTCAGTGTAAGTACACCAATTAGTAACTTTACTGCACCCACATTGACAGAGTTAGTGTACTGTAGTAGTAGTACAAAACTACAGTACAGAGCAACAGAGGTCATCACAAAAAAGAAAGGGGAATTTTTTTCTTCTGATTTGTGTGGGGCAGTTGCTTTGATGTTGTAGGTGAGAGAGGAGTGCTGTACAACTGAGTGAACACAGAAGATAACTGTGCCACTGCTAAAACACAACACTGAACTGGAGCAAAGGAAAAGGATCTGTGGTGGTGTGTGTGACTTGCCCAGTCTAGCTAGCTGAGAAATGAAAGAGTGATGTGCTTTGTGTGTTGTCTGCCCATACGAACATTAATAAAAGGCTGAGAAATAAGAGTGAGGGGGTTTGTGTGTTGCCTGCCCTAACATGAACATTAATAAAAGGTTGAGAAATAAGAGTGAGGGGTTTGTGTGTTGCCTGCCCTAACACGAACATTAATAAAAGACTGAGAAATAAGAGTGAGGGGCTTTGTGTGTTGCCTGCCCTAACATGAACATTAATAAAAGGCTGAGCAATAAGAGTGAGGGTGAGGGAGGGGCTTTGTGTGTTGCCTTAAGAAAACTTGTGTCAGGTTAGCTGGGACAGGGGACTTGGGTGTGTGGCTGCCTGGCATGTGAGAAGATGTAGTGTGAAAATAGGTAACAAAAAGCAGAAATAAAAAAAGTAGCACTAAACATCAAAGCAAGCAATTTTGATTGGGCAAGTGTAATGCTGGGTGAAAGGGGTGGAACCTTTGAGAAGTTACGGGAGCACTGTCCTTGCATCATTGCCATGAAATTATAATACATCTTAATTATTACTGTTTTATATAGCCCTTCTATATCTGTGAATAATACAATGCCTCAACCATTTACTTTGTTGCTAAATAATTTTTTATAAGTTTTCCATAAAATACGGCCTTTCGACCATTGGACTACCACTCACAACAGTGGGACTACCATTTTTGGATAGGTCAGTTGTCTGGGACTACCATGTAACTTTGAAATTTGTCGATCCCTGATGAGCCAGAGGTGGCATTCAGGTTTGGATTTAGTCACTGGCTGCAGAAGATTGAGAGTGACTCTGAATGGATGTTATTGAGCACTGAGCAGTGAGAGGAAGACAGAACCGGTGAGAAGGCGGGATTATATTCAAATTCACAGAGTCAGAGGAGGGCTGGACTGACTGACAGGGTTGGCAATGTCATGGCAGTTGGCACTGCAGCAGGTGAGCCAGTCATTGGACCACAGGGAGTGATTGACGGGTGGGAAGGTCATAAACCAAGTGACCGCCTAACTTCCTGGTAATGCACATGTCTGGAAATCATGGCTTCAACTTTTGCCTTTAAAATAAAACAGTTTACAGCCCTCGTTTCGCAATGGAACTTTTTTTGAGCATGTCCGTGTTCACAGCCCTATCTGGTAAGATGCTTTATTTATATTGGACTAAAAATAAGTAATTCTAGCACGAACGTGTTTCCCCTCAGCTCCTCGCCTATCTAGCTTGTGGATGCGCAGGAGTAAATTGCAGACGGACCATCTAAATTTTAATATTTTTACAAATACACAGTATGCAACCGTTACATTAACGTATATGCTACTACTAGTTCATTTTACATTTGTGAAGCTTCTCTAAACCTTCAGTTTGGGCAGCTCAAAATTAGTCTTAAAGGCTGACAGTGACAATGTCCCTTTATTGTTCTCAGCTTCTTGACAGAAATAACTACAGATCAGAGAAAACTAACAGCCTTTTCTAAGTTGCCTACCTAATGGATTTGTGTTGAGTGTTTGTGCTTGTGTCAAGCAGGGGTAGCAAGCTCCGACAAGGCAGCCAGTGATACAGAGCACTGCCTAAGCTATAAACTTTTTTATCTGACTTGTCTCATATTTGCTCAGGGTACTGTAACCTTCCCAGCAGATCTGCTGGGATAATGCTGTCTGTCTGTTTTCCTCTGGGGTCTCCAGTAAGCTTCCAACTTTCTTTGGGATCCTTAACATTCCCAGCAGATCTGCTGGGATAATAGTGTCTCTCTTGTTGTCCTCCTCGGTGGTCCAGTAACTTAATGTTTCCACATGTACCAATAAATAGAGGTCATGATAACCAGCCTTTTTAAACATATCTTTCCCCATTAAAATGCAGGAAAAGCCACCATTTGAAGGTAAAAATGTCAAAATTTTCCGGGGGGGCATGCCCCCGGACCCCCCTAGTTGGGTTAAGATTTTACGGCAGGGGCATTAGCCCCCCCAACTTTCTCCCTCTGGTGACGCCCCTGACGCCATGGGATGTAAGGTAGTTCGAGACATCGAGTCTCATTTCTGTGCACAGGTCAGACATAACAAATAAGGAGTATACAAACAAATAAAGAACCAGTTGAAAAACTGGTCAAAATGCCTTTATGCCATCACCAACCGCTTTCCGGTCCCCGGTGGGTGAATGGTGATGCCAAGTTGGTACGCTGTCACTTGCAGAGGGAGTGTAAGTGGGTCTGGTGTGGGTCTGCTACACCCGAGACCAAGACGGTGTGGGTCCACCACAACCGTTATCACTGTAAGTATGAGTAGGTCCAAGTAGGCGAAAATCGCACTACACTACTCAACATTCAAAATAAATTGAATGTGAATCTTCCTTTGTACCTTCCAACCTGCACACGGTCACCAAAATGTAACTTGATTATAAATTACCTTCTCAG
The DNA here is from genome assembly GCA_016271365.2 of Neoceratodus forsteri. Lineage (NCBI taxonomy): Eukaryota > Metazoa > Chordata > Ceratodontiformes > Ceratodontidae > Neoceratodus > Neoceratodus forsteri. Next base: position 1,669,607,395 of record CM057456.1, read on the forward strand.
ATTCTTGGTGGAATGACACAAAAGGAAGAGACAACAGAAAAGTGGTACTCATGTAATAAATGGAATTTATTACAGATCAATAATACAGGCTTACTACCAACAGGGTTATCACTGGGAGAACTACCAGTTTTCCTTACCTAGGCAATGCAGTCTCTCTTCTCAGAGAAGCTATGTGTTACAAATGGTCCTATACTCTGACAATAACTATGGCAACAGCTAAAGAAGATACATAAAAAGTATATAATTACTGGCAACCCCCTTTAACAAACGGTTTTCATGCATCTTAAAATGCCGTAATAACTCAAAAAGAAGTTATTACGGCATTTGCAAAACCACCTGTCTCCTTTGTAGTCACTCATCTGTATTCTGTCTTTTTCATTGGTTCGCTTGAGAGTGGGCGGGCTGAATAGCTTAAAAATGGGTGGCTCGCTTTCTCCGCTGTTGACTTGCTTTTTATTTACTACCCTCCCATCTGTATTTGATTTTTAAATGTTTTATCTGGTTGATCCCACCTTCCAAATAGAAAAGGACTATCTGGTTGATCCCGCCATGTCTCCGGATCGGGAGATGCCGTCGCTGAAAAAAAGGTCAGTCTGAAAGAGAAAGTGTGTGTGTGTGTGTGTGTGTGTGTGTGTGTGTGTGTGTGTGTGTGTGAGAGAGAAAGACAGCGTGTGTGTGTGTGAGAGAGAGAGAGAGAGAGACACACACAGTGTGTGTGTGTTTGTTTGTGAAAGACAGCGTGTGTGTGTGTGTGAGAGAGAGAGAGAGAGAGAGAGAGACAGACAGTGTGTGTGAGAGAGAGTGTGTGTGTTTGTAAATAGCAGATACTCTGCATTTTTTATAAAGGGGGTTGCCAGTAATTATAAAAATTAAAAAATAAGCAACTGTGTGTATGTGGATTTTTTTTTAACACACCCTTGGTGTGTGATTACCTCATAAACCTCTCGAGCTTCGCTCTCGAGGTTTATGGGTTATCACACACCTTGGGTGTGTAAAAAAAATCCATAACACACAGTTGCCTATCTATTATTCTCTATATAATTGGACAAAAACAGGTGGTCTGAGTAACATCCTAACTAGTGTGAAACTTGTATAGTTTGCAGGAGATAACAAGGAACCTCTATAGTACAAGGCTATTTGTAGTGATGTATAATTACAAAAGATGGCACTGTTGCCCTACTTATACAAGTACAGTGAAAATAGAGTAAAAAGCATTTCTCATAGCTTTTTATATCAGTAAAACATCATAAAGCATAATATGCATTAGTAGAACACAGATCCTGACACTTATATGATAAGTGTCTTCACCCTAAGGTTAATACACATAACTACATAGGTTGCTGCCCGCGAGTTGGGGGTACAATCAACGGTGCTGGACCATGGATAACAAACCTATGCAAAGAGCTTTCGCTCAAAGGAATTCAATCTGAGATTCCAATAAATAAAAATAATTTAATAAACAGTAATACAGTACGTATAAGGCAGGGTAATGCCGCTCACAGAGAGACTTTTCAAATACATAGTACACTCTCACTTTGTTGGTCCCCCGCCGTATCACTCTCATCGGTCAGTCAGGCTTTACCCATTGTTTCCCACAAATCTGGAACTCCTTCCCCCCCCCCAAATACGGCACTTCTCCTCCTCCCATTCCCTTGCCTCTGCCTTACATAACTTTCTCTCATCTAACTGCTCCTGCTTTAACCCTCCTTAACTGTCATCCTACGCCTCTGCTCCTCTCCATGACTCATATCACCCATTAAACCTTCCACCCCCTCAGCCTGCGTCTCAGCACGCTCTCCTCTCCCTTCACCGCTATGTACTATTTCACCCTTGACACGGGTGCCTCTGCTGCTGCAAGCAGCTAGGCGGGCGCCCCTTTTGTCCATCAGCTGCCTTCCTTGCTGTACTGCCCACTGATCACCAGACTGAAGCTTCACCCTTGACACGGGGGCCTCTGCTGCTGCAAGCAGTCGGGTGGGCCCCTTCTGTCTGATGGCTGCCTTCCTCACTGTACTGCCCGCTGATCACCAGACCGAAGCTTCACCCTTGACACGGGTGCCTCTGCTGCTGCAAGCAGCTGGGTGGGCCCTTTCTGTCCGCTGGCTGCCCGCCAATCACCAGACCAAAGGTACACTGCTGAAACTTGACTGGCCAGAACCATCGGCTCTGCCTGCTGACGAGCTGCTGCAGTTCTTTAATTCTTTTGCTACTGCTGTCCCTTCTGGACTTTAAGCTAATGTTACATACTGATTGTTGTACTGGTTAAGTCTCTCCAAATTATCCTGGGAATCCTAATTTAAACGTGTACCTAAGCCTGTTTGCAGCAATTTTGCACTCTAAGGGTAGTTTGAAGTGCAAGTTCTTTTGGGCTGCAGGTTGGTAGATTTTAAAGTATTACAGCTCTCTTTGTTTTAAAGTCCAGAGGTATTCTACCCTGGATCAGAAACTAAATTTAAAATGATACAGATTTTTCTGTTTAGTCCAGATTCCATTTGGGTCACAGTTCAAAGCTTTGCCCTGCAAATAATCCAATTTCTCTTTCACTTTCTCTCCTTCTGTCTCCTTGCTGCTTTAATTTTTTTCTCATTCTCCTATGTGGATCTGGTTTCATTGTGTTTCAGTCCTAAGCTATGCCTTGCAACTAATACCTTTTCTGTCTGCCTTTCTGTCTCAGCTATATTCCTCCAGTTGGAATTTTCTCCTGCTGTGAGGCATCTCTGGGCCTAGACCACTACGCCCTTTCTTAACTGTCCCCTTCTCACTACTCTTTGTTCTCATTGTCCAGCTACTGGTGCCACAGCCATAGCCACAGCTTGTTAATTTTCTGCTGTGAGGTGAATAACTCCTCCCCCCCACCCCGGCTATAAACACTCCCTCTCTTACAGCTTTATAACCTCTGGCTTTTTCTGATTTCTTCCTTTAGCTTCACCTTTGACATGGGTGCCTCTGCTGCTGCAAGCAGCCAGACGGGCCCCTTCTGTCCGCTGGCTGCCTTCCTCGCTGTACTGCCCACCAATCACCAGACCAAAGGTACGCTGCTGAAACTTGACTGGCCAGAACCATCGTCTCTGCCTGCTGACGGGCTGCTGCAGTTCTTTAATTCTTTGCTACTGCTGTCCCTTCTGGACTTTAAGCTAATGTTACATACTGATAGTGGTACTGGTTAAGTCTCTCCAAATTGTCCTGGGAATCCTAACTTAAACGTGAACCTAAGCCTGTTTATAGCAATTTTGCACTCCAAGGGTAGTTTGAAGTGCAAGTTCTTTTAGGCTGTAGGTTCATAGATTTTAAAGTATTACAGCTCTCTTTGTTTTAAAGTTCAGTGTTATTCTACCCTGGATCAGAAACTAAGTTTAAAGTGATACAGTTTTTTCTGTTTAGTCCAGATTAGATTTGGGTCACAGCTGGAAGTTTTGCCCTGCAAATAATTCAATTTCTCTTTCACTTTCTCTCCTTCTGTCTCCTTGCTGCTTGAATTTTTTTCTCATTCTCCTATGTGGATCTAGTTTCATTGTGTTTCAGTCCTAAGCTATGCCTTGCAACTAATACCTTTTCTGTCTGCCTTTCTGTCTCAGCCATATTCCTCCAGTTGGAATTTCCTTCTGCTGTGAGGCATCTCTGGGCCTAGACCACTACGCCCTTTCTTAAAGGAAAACTACACCCAAAACTTGAAAAAATATATGTTGTGCAGAGTGTTTTAATTTGTATGTGAAGTTCTAGTGTTTCCTTCCCTCTGACTGGTATTAGGAGTTTTTCCTAAATTAGCCTGCTAGCTTTATACTAGTTTTACGACCCCTGGGGATCTTCATATCTGATAGTGTAATTGTATTTCTTGTTCCCACAGTGCATCTTGTCTCATGTGACTGTGATGTAAGAGAGACCCAACATTCAGCACACACATGCCAAACAAACTAAATAACATGGAAGCTTTACAAGCTGCACAAAAATTACCAGCAGCAAAGTTTTTCAGGACAGTAAAACCTTTAGGATGAGGGTGGTCACCAAGCTGAATTCTACAGATTTTAAAATATAGCCATCTCTATTGTTGTGAACTGATTGTAATGCAATGCTTTCTGATGGATTTATGGGCTCCTACATCACCATCACATGAAACAAGGTGCATTATAGGACAAAGAAATGCAATAAAGCTATTTGATATGGAGATCTCCAGGGGTCGTAAAACTACCCTAAAGCTAGCAGGCTAATTTAGGAGAAACTCCTAATACCAGTCAGAGGGAAGGAAACACTAGAACTTCACATACAAATTAAAACACTCTGCACAGCATATATTTTTTTCAAGTTTTGGGTGTAGTTTTCCTTTAACTCTTCCCCTCTCACTACTTTTTGTTCTCACTGTCCAGCTACTGGTGCCACAGCCGCAGTCCCAGCCTGTTCATTTTCTGCTGTGAGGTGAATAACTCCCCCACAGCTGTAAACTCTCCCTCTCTTACAGCTTTATAACCTCTGGCTTTTTCTGATTTCTCCCCTTAGCTACACCCTTGACATGGGTGCCTCTACTGCTGCAAGCAGCCAGGCGGGCCCATTCTGTCCGCCGGCTGCCTTTCTTGCTGTACTGCCTGCCGATCACCAGACTGAAGGTACACTGCTGAAACTTGACTGGCCAGAACCATTGGCTCTGCCTGCTGACGAGCTGCTGCCGTTCTTTAATTCTTTGCTACTGCTGTCCCTTCTGAACTTTAAGCTAATGTTACCTACTGATTGTTGTACTGGTTAAGTCTCTCCAAATTGTCCTGTGAATCCTAATTTAAACGTGAATCTAAGGCTGTTAACAGCAATTTTGCACTCCAAGGTTAGTTTGAATTGTAACTTCTTTTAGGCTGTAGGTTCGTAGATGTTAAGGTATTACAGCTCTCTTTGTTTTAAAGTCCAGTGGTATTCTACCCTGGATCAGAAACTAAGTTTAGAGTGATACAGTTTTCTCTGTTTAGACCAGATTCCATTTGGGTCACAGTTGGAAGCTTAGCCCTGCAAATAATCCAATTTCTCTTTCACTTTCTTCCTGTCTCCTTCCTGCTTGAATTTTTGCGCCTGCCCTACCATCCCCTACCTCCAGCCTTTATTAAATACTCTCCCTCCCCCCTCGGCACTGCCCCTAGACAATCTTCATCCTCCCGTCTCACTAATATTGCAACTCCTCTTAAAGATACAGAGTGCAGCTATTAGGCCTAACACTTGTCTTGTCCTCCCTTTAAAGACATCTTCCTATTTTCACCAGCTGCTTGTTTATCAGCTTTGTTTAGCGCCTGCTCTGCTATCTACTTTACAGTTCCATACCTAAGCTTCCTCACTTGCTACCCTCAACATAGCCCCAATAATCTTCAAGTTGCCTTGGTATCCCCTGTCCTAGCTAAAATGCCCTATTTTAACCTACATTTGATATCTTAAACGAGATCCACTGCCCCTGATTGGGCTCCCAGCGAGTGGCCATGGCTAATCCTGCCAGCCACCTGCATGTCCATCCTTGGGACAACCAGGACACCTTCAAAGTCGGTTAAGAGTCCCGGCTACTCTGGGGTAGCACTGCGTGGCTCTGATAGGCCACCACCTGCTTCCACCCTCCTCTAATTGGACCTCTGCTCAGCCACTGATTGGCCCTGCCTTTTCTCAGTTGGATTTTCAGTTTCTGAGCTTCGGTAACCACTGCTTTGCATTGACATTTGCTGAAAATTTGCACCCATCCCCACACCCCCACCTCCTACCATTATTACATAGGCTTTGGCTCCACCCACTTGACCTTGGTATCCACCCTGCTCGAACCTCATTGGGCTCACTTACTTGGGACCCCCCTCCCGCCAGTCCCTCTCCTTGCTTCAGCTCCATGGGCTGGCTCTTGCCCTACTGACCCTCTTGGTTATTCTCTACACATCCTCTAAGCACTATGGCTCTGCCCCTTCTGCCTCTTCATCTCATTTTCTTTTGCTCCCTGCTACCGCTGCTTTTCCTGCCTGGAGCTAGATATCCCTCTCTTCCTCTAGGCTACAGGATTGACCTTATCTACACCCACTCTGGTACCCTTCCAACTGAGCTTGTCTATACTTCCCCATTCTCCTCTGGGGATGGCTGGCAGCACCTGAAGAACCATGATAGGGTGATGTATGTTTCGCCTGTTCCCGTTCTTAACACTGGTGGTACACCTTCAGGGGTGGTGACTGGCTTACCCAACCTGGCAAGCCTTATAGACGTACTAGGACTAGGATTCTTAAACTAACTATCACTGGCCTATCTAAGATATTACTTCTGTTACTGTTGTGCTCGGGTAACATTGAGCTAAACCCTGGTCCTATCGCTACCATTACCATTTGGATGCTGCTTGTCTTAAAGGCATGAGTTTCTGGCATGTTACTGTCTGCAGCCTCCTAAAAAAGTTCTCCTTGATTCAGGCGTGGGTCAGCCATACTCAGCCAGATGTTCTGGTAATCTCTGAATCTTGGCTTAGGCCAGCCATCTCAGGACAGGGAGATTAGTATTCCTTCCTACCAGTTATTCAGAAGAGACAGGCCTACTAGGGGAGGTGGTGTGGCGGTGTACATTAAGGAAAGGTTTACAATGTCCTGCCTGGATTCTATTTCTGTCAAAAATGAATTTGAGGACTTCCAGTTCTGCCACGGAGCAGACAGCAGCTTAGGGAAGATCCTCTGCTCCCCAGGGATAAATATTTCCTATTCCTAATCTGATCTAATAAGCAAAAATGGCTAAAGACGGTCATAAAAGGGACCGGGGACCACCCTCATTAAGTAGAACCCTGAGGAAGGAGTTTGGTGGAGAAGAAATGCCTCCGATTAGTTATGATCGCAGCAGAAGCCGCTCACGTAGCAGTACGAGGGGCTCTAGCTATGACACGGAGGCTGAGGCAGACCTTCTATCTCACACCAGATATGAAAACATCCTAAGGGAAATTTACGACTCTTGAGCCAAGTCTAGGAGAGAATTTTAAGCACTGACATGGCAAATCTCCAATATAGATGCAAAGGTCAACGCCGTGGAAGACAAAATAAAAATAATGGAGGAAAATAATACTCATCTTGGCACAGCAATAGAGGCCTTATTTCAGCATGCGCAAGCTCTGCAGAGTAAATGCATGGATCTTGAGGGAAGATCTAGATGCAGCAATCTCAGATTGTACGGCCTTCCTGAAGGGGCTGAAGAACCCCCCATGACAGCATTTTTGGAAAATTTGCAGAAAGATGTGTTGGACTTGCCTCCCAATTATGCTCTTAATATCAAAAGAGATCATTGTTCGCTAGGCCAGAAGCCAATGGGGAAAACAGCCCACCCATGTTCTATCATCTTCAAGCTGAGCAGTTTTAAAACTAAGGAAGATATCCTCTGGAGGGCTTGGAGCAAAAAGGAGCTGTCCTACTTCACATCGAAGATTTCTCTCGACCATGATTATGCCCCAGAAGTCCAGCAAACTAGGCAGCTATATGTGCCAATTCTAAAAGCTCTGAGAGCAAAGGGCATTAGATTTCAAACCCTATTCCCAGCGAAGCTTTGGGTGTTCTGGGAGGAGGGCCCTCAGTTATATCTCACTCCAGGGAAGGCATTGGAGGATCTGTAGGAAAAAGGAATCCCCATTCCCTCTGCGGAAGCAGACCGATTGCAGAAGCTTAGATTCCTGGCACTCTTAATGCCCCAGATGACATATGGGCGAGGGAGGCTAATGCCCTTGAGGAAAGCGAAAGAAGTCTTGGAGCTGTTACATCGACGGAAACGTTTAAGGAAAGCGAGTGGTCTTGCCACAGCCAACACTTGAGGATGGCGGAGAGCGGACTGTGGGACTACCACCTGTGAGCTGCGAAGTTTTTGGACACTTGGGGACGATTGAACTGTCTGGTAAAAGGTGTTCGGGAGGTAGAGGGGCTTGGAGGGATTCTGAGACTGGGGTTTAAGCTGCCATAATTGGGAATTACCTCTCAAGCACTGATGCTGCTCCGTGGGTGCTTTCTGGTCTACTTCTCACAGTTGTTGCAGAAGGGCAGGACGCGGAGCACTAATGGGATAGCCCATAAAATGGCATATTTATGGCTAGACCTTCCTGGTAGCATATTGTTAAAAGGAATGGGAATTTACTACTTGTTAGAATAATTGATAATTAGATTTCTAAAGTTCCTGGGGTGCTTTAGGGAAAAGTTCTGGGTCTATACACCTAGTTTCAAAAGTTAATTCAACCTGAGTGAATCCATGGCAGTGTTTTGTCACTCACATAAACCACTCCTTTGGAGCAGTTTTGTTGAAGAGGCTCTGATAATTCAGGGCATATTTGCTCTTCAACCCCTACCTCTCTGCCTGATTACATCGGCCTTTTTCAGAGGTAAGGGCAAGGGACCCTAGGTTTTGGATCCCCTACCTTGGAAGCCACTATTGTTTAAAACACTGTTGATATTTCTGGGTTTGTTGAATAGTGTTGAATACTAGTTTAATATAATCGTAAGAAACTACTAGCTTATACCACGATACTACTTCCCCCACCTCTCTTTCTTATCTCCTCTCACTTCTCCCTTTTAGTAGGTAGGGCATTTGTTTTTTTCCTTTTTATTTATTATTATTACATTGCTAGTTCAATCTGAGTAAAAAGGGGAACTTACTCAGACTGGACGAGGTATTGTCGAATAAGGAGGGTAGGATAAACAATACGGGGGTTACAGCAGAGGAGGAGTCTTATGATCCACTAGAATGGCAGCTAAACCCACGACTTTCTGTTCATTCAAAGTAAATGGGCTGACCAACCCTGTAAAGTGCAGCAAATTATGTCCTTTCTTAGAAAGACTGATACTGATTTTTTGCTATTACAGGAGATGCATCTTTCTTTAAAGGAACACCAGAAACTGGTGAAATTTGGGTTCTGTACCACGGCGTGCACTGCATATGAGAGGGGGAGGTGAAGGGGAGTGGCGGTCCTGGTCCCAGCTAGAACGCCTTTTGAACAAATAGACCAGCTGGTCGATGGGGAGGGATGTTTCACCTTTCTAAAGGGACATTTTCTGAGGCAAATTTTAACATTGGCATCCATTTACGTGCCACCCGGTTCAGATTTTCAAGTGTATCGTCGAATCTTTTTAAGGTTGCAGGAGTGGGCGGAGGGGGAGATGATTATTGGTGGTGATCTAAATTTAGTTCTAAACCCAATGCTGGACTCTTCCTCTGCGGTCCCCCGGAGTAATCAGGGGTGCATGAGAAAGGTTGTGGGGTTACTAGGGGAATTAGGTTATGCTGATGTGTGGCATTTCACCCATGCCAAGCAGAGAAACTGTATCTTCTTTTCTGCACCCCATCAGTCGCATTCTCGTCTGGACTACATCCTGCTTCCAACAGAATACGTTGAGCAGATAAAGGATAGCTGGATTGGAGACAGGGCATTGTCAGACCACGCTCCTGTGTTTTGCCAGCTTCACCTGGGGAATTCCATTAAACAAACTTTCTGGAGACTTAATACGTCCTTACTTCAGGATCCAGAGGTGAAGGGGGCAATTGTAGAAACGATAAAGCAGGCTGTGGCCGACAATGGGCCCCTCTTCTCTGGGACACTATTAAGGCTATAATACGGGGCAAATTTATTTCCATCTCAGCTTTTAAGAAAAAGTAGTGAAAGGCACAAAAATCAAGGTTGAAAGGGGAGATCGATTCCTGTGAATCACAGCTCAAAATTAAATATGAGGCAGCGGTCTATAAAAAGCTGGGCAAACTTAAAGTTGAGCTAAACAATTTATTGGATTATCAGGTGGAACAGAAGGCCATGTTTCTTAAACAAAAATATTATGAGGGGGGGCCCAAGGGCCACTCACCTATTGGTGGCCAGCTTGTGATCTCAGAGAGCGAGAGCAGTGATCCCAACTTTAATTCATCCTACTACCAAGCGCAAGACACACAAGACTCCTGAAATAGTAGAAGCCTTCAGAGACTTCTACACTTCACTGTATGCTGTGCTCCCCCCACGGGAGAATAATATAACAGAATACCTGAGGTGGATCTCCCTCCCTTCTTTGTCCCAGCAGGCTAAAATGGGTCTGATAGCTCCCATTTCGGAGTCAGAGCTTCACTCTGAAGTCTCTAATCTGAAGGCCTCGAAGTGCCCGGGCACGGACAGACTTCCCGGGGAGCTTTACAAACATTTTAAGGGCCAGGTATTACCCCTGCTACTCAAAGTATACAATACGATATTGCAAACCGAAGAATCCCCCCCAAACTCGTGGGAGCAGGCCATTATATCAGTTATCCCCAAGCAAGGGAAAAACCCAACACTTGGCCCCTCGTATCGTCCTAGTTCCATCCTAAATTCCGATTATAAAATTTATATGTCAATTCTTGCCTGGCGCATGCAGAAATTACCAAGTTGATCAACCGAGACCAGACGGGCTTTATTCCCAACTGTCAGGCACAGGATAATCTTCGAAGGACCGTCCACTTAATTGACCATAGAAACCTCTCTCAAATACCTTCCATTTTCTTAAGCCTCGATGCCGAAAAGGCTTTTGATAAAGTCTCTTGGCCCTTCCTTCGAGCAGTACTAGATAAATTTGGCTTTCCCGTTCAATTCACTAATGCTATCTTTAAAATATACAACACACCAAAGGGTTTTATTAGGGCTAATGGTCATGTCTCTACATCCTTTACACTGTGCAGGGGTACACGACAGGGGTGTCCCATGTCACCTATTCTTTTCGCCCTATACCTGGAGCCTCTAGCACAGGGTATTAGAGAGAACTCAGATATAAAAGGGATTAACATAAGAGGGGAAGAACATAAACTTGCTTTGTATGCAGATGATATCCTGCTCTATATCACGGAGCTGGAATCTTCTGTCCCTCACCTATTCTGACATCTAAACGAATTTTCAGAACTTTTAATTACACCCAGTCTCAAACTCTTAGAGAGGGCTATCCCCTGAAATGGGACCTCCTCACTATGAAATATTTGGGGATAAACTTATCGTCCAACAATTCCCAACTTTATGACTTAAATTTTCCCCCATTAGTAGAGTAAATACAAGCAGACATTGAAAGGTGGTCCGTGCTCCCTCTTCCATTCCATTCGAGAATACAGACAACTAAGATGAACCTGCTTCCCAGGTTCTTATTTTTGTTTCAACGTGTACCTTGTATAATTACAAAGGAAAGACTGGATGTGTGGCAGGGGATTCTGCTAAAATTTATATGGTCAGGTAAATGCCCCAGAATTAGAAAACAAACACTCTTTTTCCCTAAGGAAGAAGGGGGCTATGGAGTACCTTACCTGGAGGGGTACTGGGTAGCAGCCCAGGTGAGGGTTGCCCTTTTATTGTTACATCCCACTTACCAGTCCATCTGGAAGACTATTGATTTGGCTGCTCCCTGCTCCCCCCCCTTTGTTGTCTCAGATATTTGCTCCGGCCACAATAACAAATAACTCTCTCCTGCTATTTTTGGGTACTGGGGCGGCTCTGGAGGGATGCAGACGAGGATGCAGGAGAGATGCCACAAGGGCCTACCTCTGGAAATATCAGTGTTGGTCGCAAAGCACATCCCACACACTGGCCCATAGGGACTCCTGGTATAGACGTCAAGAGAAACATGGGTGCTGGGCTCCATGGCAACTTTTAAAAGGGGATCATATCTTAACTTTTGAAGAGGCTGCGGATAAGTTCCGCCGGACACAAGGATACCTTTTATTCTGTTACCAGATTAGAGATTACATAATGAAGCATCTACATGAGTCCTCCAAAGTCTCCGGGAGATTGTACAACCGTAGTGTTTGAGGGAATTTGGGGTGGGGGGGGAAGGGCGATCTCTATACTTTATAAGAATTATATCACTGATCTAAATCATTCAACAACGTACATTAAGGTGAAGTGGGAGAAGGAATTTGAAATAAGATTAAATACAGAGAGGTGGCTGCAGTCCTTTAAAAATACCTGGTGCTCTTTCTCATCTCCAGGATGGCATGAATTTTTGTGGAAGCTCAGAAGTAGGTACTTTCGTGTACCAGAGCACGTGGCTAAATGGAACCCAGAGATTTCGCCCTCCTGTTGGCGAGAATGTGGTGCCTCTCTAGCATCTCAGGCTCATATTTTCTGGTAATGCCCCTTGCTCAACCAGTACTAGAGTAGTATACTTAGGTGATTACAGGAAATATTTAATATTTCGGCCCCGTTGGGACCAGAACATGTTATCCTGGGCCTATACCCTTTGAAGGTAAGAGGCCTTGAAGCTAAATACCTCTGGAACATCCTGGTTGCAGCAGCATGCAAGGTGATTTCTAGGAGATGGCTTCCCCCCTGCCACCCACTGAAATGTAGTGGAAGGAACTAGCAAACAATGTTAAAACCTATGAGAGAATAACCTTCTCCCTAGCTCTGAGGACCCCACAATTTGTAAATAGATGGACTAGATGGGAGCTACTTAGTTAGAGGGCTTCTGATGAAAGAGGGACTGGGGAGTTTCGCCTTCTTCTCCCCCCCTTTTTTTTGGTGGAATTCTGATGGATGTGCAATGACTTATGGATACTAACTCAATTAAATATGAACCCATTTTATATATATAAAATGAAGTCATTATATAAAATGAAGTCATCATTAATGGAATTTTGGCCTGTTGTGGTTCCCTTCACTTTCTTTCTCCTGTCAGACTATGGTTTATTAAGTTCCCGTATAGATTCTCAGTTGAGCCTATCTTTGCTTTTTCCCTCCCCTTCACCCCTCCCCCCCTTACTTTTCCTCCTCTGAGGATATGCTGACTTAATACTAGTGGTGGAAAGACGTAGTTTATTCCATGTTTTTTCCTTTTTACAATATTGGACAAAGGAGATGTAGTATTGCTGGATATTTCTTCCTGTAATTCATTATATCTGAAAGTAATGTTAAAAGATTTTAAGACCCACTGAGATTGGGCCCTGTGTTGGTAGAGGGCCTTGCTCAGGTAATGGTTTCTTTATTACCGTGGATACTGTAATGATACATGTTTCCTTATTGGATCTGTATGATAATGTGTTTTTACCAATAAAGATGAAGTATAAAAAAAAAAAATGAATTTAAGTGTTTGACCCTGAAGATGGATTTATCTATTTCCCTTGCCCTCAGAGTGACTAGCTGCTGTAGACCTCCATCTACTGGTTCACTCCTTCTTACACATCTTGACTCTATTATGGAGAAAGAGAACCTTGAAACTATCATCCTAGGGGACCTTAATTCTGACTGGTTATCGAAGACTGCTTCATCCTTAAACACTTTCTGTGATTCCCGTGGGTTGGTGCAACTAATTCACGAACCCACACATCCAAACAAAAAGAACATGAGCAACAGCACACTGCCGGATGTTATTTTAGTCAATAAGCCTCATCTCTTCTCACATGCTAGAACCTTCTTTGCTTATGGCAGTGACCATTGCTTCATTGCTGCAGTCAGATCACTGCATCATACAGGATCTACAGCAAAATTTCTTACAAAAAGGTCTGGTTGTAACTTTGATGTGGCTGCCTATGTCTATGAGTTGGAACACTCGCCATGTTGGCAAGACTGCTACTTAGCTAACATGGTTAACTCGGCATATGATATTTTCCATGATATACTTGTTGGGGCCCTAAATATGTATGCCCCATAGTAAAAATTTGTGTAAAAAACAAAACATGTTATTGGTTCTCTGCCAAGCTGAAAGCTGCATTGCTTGGTAGGGATAAGTTGTGGAAAAAAGCTTGCCGGACTAAGCTTGACTCATAGTGGTATCAGTTCAGAAGGGCATGCAATGATTGAACGAAAATGGTCAGGGATGCTAAGGCAGCATTTTATCTTACCGAATTGGATTCTGCAGCAAAGCGCTCCTCCAAATTCAGGTGGAAGTCAAGGACATGTCCAGATGTACGCCTAGTAATTCCTTGCCACCTAAGATTACAACTGGGAGTACTACTACCAATGATAAACCGGGAATCCTAGATGCATTTAACAATCATTTTGCCACAGCTGGTCTAGCTTTCAACAATTCCCCTGCATCCCTGGTGCACTCCTAATTAAGTGCCCCATGCTCAGACTCTTCTGCCCCAGTACCTGGTTTCTCGTTCCACCTGGTCTCTCTGAAAGAGGTTGAAGACCTCATGCTCCAATTGGATATTGATATTAAGAAAAGTGCTGGTGCTGTTTCTTTGGATCCTTATTTCCTTAAAATCATCTATCATGTCCTAGCTGTTCCAATCACCCACTTATTTAACTTATCATTGTCCCAAGGGCTTATTCCCCAGATCTGGAAAATTACTCATGTCATCCCCTTGTTTAAATCAGGGGGTCCCTGTGACCTTAACAAATATAGACCAATTTCCCTCCTCCCAACTTTGTTGAAATTTCTGGAAAAGATTGTCAGCAACCAACTAAGGGACCACCTCGAATCCAATGACCTACTAAACCCTATGTAATCTGGCTTTAGAACTAAACACAGCATTATTTCGGCCCTTACCAAAGTAACAAATGATTGGTGCCGAGAACCGGACAGCAGAAACTTTGTCTGTGCTGTATTTCTAGACCTTAGTAAGGCTTTTGATACAGTAGATCAGAGCCTGCTTCTCTCTTCTCTGAAGAGTATAGCCCTGGACTCAGTTTCTTTGCATTGGTTCACTGAGTACTTTGTAGGATGGCGTCAACAAATTAAGGCTGAGGGAGAGCTAGCCCCACTCAAACCTCTACTGAGGAGAGTACCTCAAGGATCCATACTTGGTCCCTTACTGTTTGCTATCTATGTTAATAACATTGATGAGAGTATTAACAAGGCCAACATACACCTGTTTGCCGATGACATGGTTGTATATATAAGTCATCAGACACCTGATGCTGCTTGTGCTGACCTCCAAGAGGAATTTAACCAGCTCCTCCATAAAAAAGTCTTCTAAATGCTAAAAAAACAAAAGCAATGTTGTTCTCGCCCTACAGCCGTGTGATGAATCCGGCCAGCTCTGAAGCACTACCTCAGATTACCACAATTCTTGAAGAGAAACTGGAGTTTGTCTCAAAGTTTAAATACCTACTGTAGGTGTGTGGTTAGACCATAATCTATCATTCACTGAGCACGTCGAGGACCTTGTAAAGAAGTTAAGGCAGAGGCTGGGGCTATTCTTTAGAATTAACCAGTTTCTTACTAGAGATGCAAAAGTGCGCCTTGTCCAAACTATTTTTCTTTCACTGATCGATTATGCAGATTTCCTTTATAGTCAATGTCCCAAAGCCTCGCTTGCAAAGTTGGATACGCTTTACCACAGGGCCATCCGGTTTATTACTGGTCTCCCCATCTCTACCCATCAGCGTTCCTTGTACAAAGCCATAGGGTGGTCCTCGCTTATGTTTAGACGTAATATAAATGCAGTCCTTTGGACTTATAGAGTCTTCTTGAAGCGGTTTCCACAATATATAATAGACTGTCTCCCACTAAGTGAGCCAGGAACGTATGCCCTAAGAAGCGCATCCTACATCACATTACGTATCCCCAAGGCTTCCCATCGCTATGGCAGAGTGGCCATTAGTTTCCTGTTGCCAACATTGTGGAACAAAGTACAAAAATTATTGAAATTAAGCTGCCTCCACAGTATGAATGCCTTTAAAGCTCTATATGCTTGGTATCTGTGTGAGCCATGCAATTGCTACCCCAGCCCCTGATTTTTGTCTGCAGCATCAGGCTGCTGCCCTCTGAGCGTAGTTGAATTTATGATCGCTTGTAACCTTTGTGACCTTAACTTTGTGAGCGTCTTATGCCTTAAATGTTTTTCTCCTCTAGAAATCCCTGCAGGGTTATTATCTCTTCATGGCTTCACGGCTGCTACCCCTTACACATCCTGCTGTCTTTTACATAATGCTTAATCTGTGGCTGTTATTCCCCTACCCTATACTATTTAACTGCCCTATTTCATCTTCGTATTCCCTTTCCACTGCATTCCACTCTTACTATCTCTTTCCTCTGTCCCCTAACTCTCTTCCCTGCCATAGACTAGCCCTTCAGGGGCTCCCTGCCCCTCAGGTGGGAGAAATGCAGATACCGGACGGTTGTCGCTTCCATAGCCACCGCCTGAGACACCTAGACCGGACTCCTTACTAGCGAGGTGCGGCATTGCCGATACCCAATCAGAATGTGAGCACTTTTCTGCTCTGGCATCTGATAGGCTCCTGCAGTCTGCTCCTGCGTCTCCCTCAAAACTAAGCTAAAGTCTGATTTCTGTCTAAAACTTGCACAAAAAAGAACTGTACTTACTTACTGCCTCACAGTTATGACCTCTATTTTTTCCTGTTTAAAGTGTCAAGAGTTGGGACTCTGATTACACTCCTTTCTGAATTTCTGTGGTCGGGCCAATTTTTAGGCGTCAAGGAATACCCAGTTCTGTTGTCCTGCTGTTTTGGTCCTCCCGCTGGTTCAGATGTTCCATTGTCCATGGCCCAGTACTTAATACCGACCCCTTCTTCTATTCCCTGCCAAGGATATGCTCTCCACAGGCTCCCTGCCCATAGGCGTGAGAAACCCGGGCACTGGGCGGTCGGCGCTGCCTCTACCGCTGCCTGAGAACCTAAGCTCGGACTCCCCATTAGCAAAGCACGGCATTAGCAGCCATCCAATTGGAATGTGAGCGCTCTTTGGCATTGGCTTCTGATTGGTTCCTGCAGTCTGTTTCTGTGTCCGTTCTAAATCAAGCATAAATCTGATTTCCATGACGAAATTTGCCAAAAAAGAGCTGTAATTACTTTTCTCTTTGACTGTTAAGACCCTTATCCTTCTGTTTAGAGTGTTACATTTAGGGATGCTGTGTGATTACACTACTTTTGAAATTCTGTGCTTGCGTCAGCTCCCTACATGAGCGACCGATCACTTCTCCCTAATGAAGTTCCTACTAAGCCTCATCTTACGTCCTCCTTAAATATTACAGAAGCACTCTGAACTGATATGACTGATGCAACATTGAGTACTTACTTACATTAATTGCATTAATTGTTTTTTACTTGTGTTATTTGGCTCTATTGTAAATGTCTCTGTATGCATTGTACCATTTGACCCGGAGCTAACCAGGTCCATCTTGTAAATGAGCTTGCTCAATGACGTTCACCTGGATGAATAAAGATTTTGATTGATTGATTGATGTTCCTCAGATATGCCATTTGTAATTAAATGCATATTTCACAGGTATGATATATTTAACTGTATGTTATGTTACAAATGCGACTGTATGATTATTTATGATACTTTTTAACTCCATGTCTTGTTACAAATGTAATTGAATGTATAATTTCTTGTATATTTTAAATGTTAAACTGTATGTCTAATTCTTCATCCAGTTGTCCCCCCCCCCAGGTCGCACCGGGAGACGAGCAACTTGTTGTTCAGTGTGCCTTCCCGGTGAAACATTTCAATAAATAAATAAATAAAAATAAATTTGCAGGTGCCAAGCGATATAACAGTAAGTACAGAGGTACAAACAATGGATAATACATTCAATAGGGTGATAAGCAAAGGGCAATTATACGTTACATGACAGCCATAAAAAGTCCTTCAGGCAGAGATATTAGGGTAGGTATGGCGAGGAGAGCAGTACGGGAGTGATTAAGTGCATCAGTCATCACATAACAATGGAAGGGATAGAGATACAGTCAAAAGTTAGGACAGGTACATTGGGAACATTAAAGGCTAATGAGCCTGACATGCATTGTGGGAAAACCCCTGAAAACATTTAGCACTTTTTTTTATTTCTTTTTTACCGACCAGGCCCCCCTGACCAGGATCACCTTTGGTCTCTGCCAGTGTCAACTACCTGTCCACAGACCTCCTCCTCCTGGCCTGGTCCTTTGGGGACCAAGAGACCCATGGTGGCACACCAGTGTGTTGCCTCTCTGGATCCCCCCCCCCCCGAGGCAGGGCTCTGTCTTCTGCTCCACGGTAGCTTCCCTCATATGATCCAGCTGCCCACTGTTGAGGTCTCCAGGGGTCATCACCAAGGCAGGCAAAAGCCCAATATGGACATGGCAGAAGGAAGGCAGAATGTCACCTGCCCAATCAGTGGCCATTTCCCCCCTTTTAGGTCCCTTCCTCTGAGAGAGTACTTGCATTATCAGACTCCGACATGTTTGTTGCAGGGATGTAAGCGCTTTCCTCACCTAGCACAGTCAGTGTGCTCTCGACTGCACTCTTCCTTCCTTCCTTCCTGGAGGAGGAGAGCATCCTCTGTGATGCTAAATCATCCTCTTCCAGCTGTCCCTCCAATGACCAAGGCTCAGAGCATGAACCCAGCTCATCAGGGGGAAACTTTAATGCATAGACACAAATGGCTGACAGAAGTCAGGCAGTGAATAGACTAGACCTGAATTTTAGCTAGACATTTGACTTGATACCGCATAAAAACTTGGTCAGGAAGGTGAGCAAACTAGGGCTAGGGGATGGGATAACTGGTTGTATCAAAAACTGGTTAATGGATAAAAGCAATAGAGTGCTCCTAAATGGTAACAAGTATGGGTCAGTGACTTGTAGAGTACCATAGAGGCTGGTCCTGAGACCACTTTTTTCAATATGTAAAATGTGACAACTCCCTCCTTACAGTAGGGGGATGTGTTTTTTACTAGAGGTGGCCAGAGGAGGGAGTGGTGCCTTGGCACCACTTCATGGGGAAAGCTTGTGTGGGAGAGCTTAGGTGGTATATAGATAAAGTGCCCTTGTGGCTCTGGAGAGTTGAGTTAGGAGTGGAGAGTGAATCTTGGGGGAGTTAAAGAGGGAAGGCACATCATCTCTCAGGTGCCTTCACAGGGGAGGTGCCCCTAGGCAACAGTAAGGCATTGGTCAGGCCGCTGTAGTCATTGGTGCCCACCAAGAGAAAGCTGCATCATTGGCAGCAGAGCACTGGGTGTTAGGGGCCCAATATGCCTAGAGGGGTCGGCATGTGCTGTGCTTCACCAGGTGGCTTGCTGCAGTACTCAGGCTAGAGGAACAGGGGATTACATTGCTTGCTCCCTCCTGGAGATGTGGATGCCACATTGCGTTCAATGTCTGAGGGTAGCATGAGGTCTGAGATCCGCTGCTACAATGGAGGAACATTGTTGAAGCCATGGAAGCTGCCAAGGAGGACCTTGGGCATCTGGAACATACCCCAACCTACTGGGAACCGCTGGAAGAATGTGGGATTGGACTATAGTTTTGGAAGTATAATGGGACCACTGGAAGGATGCAGGACCCCCGGGGGGGTATCCATTCAAACTGTATTTCTCAGTGGCTTTCAGTCCTGTGGTGGGTTACCCATAAGAACCACTGCTGGCATTGTGAAGGAGGGCTGATCAAGTGCTTTGAAGTCCAGCAGTTCTGCATATTTCATTCACACAACCAAAGGTGCCCATGTCCATCATCTCCTACAGGCAGTCAAGCAACCTATAATTGCTGAGTGCAAGGGGCTCATGGTGAGTAGACCACCTGTACCCCTAGACATGGGAGTACCCTGGGCCATGCCTGCCCTCTTCCTGAACAGTAATGCAGGTTGGTCGCTATACCACTTGAAGGTGGAGTTGCAGATATTTGTGACATAAGTGAGGGTATCCAGGGCAAGGTAAGTCTGTTCATAGATGGTACTGAGATCTGTAGAAGGGTTGAGAGTGAGGAGGGATTTATGAGACAGGATGTGAGGAGACTAGAGAAATGGTCCACTACATTATGTGGCAGTTAAAATTTAGTACAAACGAAAAAAAAAGACTACATTGTGATGCATAGTGGGGTGAAGGATCCTGGAGCTGTGTACTAGTGCAATGGGACACAAGTGGAGAGCATGGAGAAGAGAGATCAAGGAGTAATAATAAGCAATAACCTAAAAGTGAATTCTCAGTGCAATGGGGCATATGGGAGGGCTTGCAGAATGCTTGGGTGTATAGGCAGAGTGACTGCTAGCATGAGGAGGGAGGTAATACTGCCACTGTACAGATCACTGGTCATAAACCACATCTAAAGTATGGTCTGCAGTTTTAGGCACCTGTTCCTAAGGGTAGATAGGAATAGACTAGGCTCAGTGCAGTGAAGGGATGCAGCTATGTTCCATGCACAACAGGGCAAGACGAGGAGAGGCTAAAAAGTCTTAGCATGTACTCACTGGAGGACAAAAGGAAGACACGGACATGATAGGGACTTTCAGATTTATGAAGTGATTCAAAAGAGTGGATACAGCAACTTTATTTAATATGAGAAAAAAGAACATCTATCAGGGGGCACTCATTTAAGTTAGATGGGGGTTAAAACAGACTTTAGGAAGCACTATTTCACAGAAAGAGTGGTGAATTGGTGGAACACACTTACAGACAAGACTGTGGAAGCAAATACAACAGTTGGGTTCAAGAAAAATTGATATACATTTAAAGGAGTTATCAGACAGGATAATGTGAGAGAGGAAGGAGAGGCTGGGAAGGAACAAAGTATGTTAAGCAGACTCCAAGTTGGGGAACTTGAAACAAATTGTATGAACTGCTCACATACTGTTCTGTCCTTCTCATTTTCCGGTTCTATGAAAGGTGGCTTTTATTCTTCTCAATTGTGTAACTTTTGAATGAGTACTTGTCTAGCACTTTGTGATACTGCACTTTATTAGATTTTTTTTCCCAAATCATGCTGCAATAGTCCCTTTAAAATCTGGTATCATAAATCTCTTTATATTTATTTTGTCATGTCGTATGCATCGTACACTGAGTCACGTGTTATTATATTGCTCCATCAGTAGTGTCTAGTGTATTAGTGCTAGTATACAGTACTTCAGCCTGACATATGGCTGCAATAAATGTTATTACTATTACTATGGGTGTGTATGTGAAAATGGGAGCTTTGTCACTTATGGTTCATCTACGTGTAACCCTGGAGCCAGGTATCTGAAGGCTACATTACCCCTGCCTTGCTGGCTGAAAGAAGGTCGAGGGGCCAGTGTTCCTACTTTGACTTTAAACTGCTTCTTTTTCAAAATAACATATTGCACAGTGCCTCCACCCAGAGTTTACTTACGTGGGCTAGAATAAAACCTGGTACAACCCTGTGGGATGCTGTACCCACCCACATTACCAGAGCACCACCCCAAACATGACACAATAATCAAAATCCCACATTTCAACTTTTGGTAATTGTTGATTTTCTCTAATAATATGCTCACGCACCAGGATTATGCAAAAAAACATCAAACAACAATTGATTTACATGGGGTGAGTGTTAGGATGGGTAAATTGGAATAGAGGTCAAGCTATTTACAACTAATTAGAATGGGTGTAAATTGACATTTTGAACTGGCATCAGGCAATCATTTTGCATTTCAAACTCAAACAGTTGTAACCCCCCTGCAAATGGGGGTTCCCAAAAGACTTCCAGGAGCTTGCTTGAATGCTCCAAGCCTGAATGGTGTTTGGCATTTAAGCCATTTATCAGTGAGTGTTTTTAGAGCCTCTGGTACTGTCTCTTTAAGAGCTGTCTGCTTGCAGACATAATTAGTTTGTATGGGGGACTGTGTGTTTCTTTGATTGAGTACCACTCAAGCTGCTGCCAATTCACTTCATTTTGCAGTCACTAGGAGTGCAAAGGGAACCTATCTGAAAAGATGTAACTGTTTGCCAGAAATTATTTAGAGTAATAATGAAATTACAGTTTGTCTAACCTGCTTTCTTTGCAGCCAGAACTGTGTCTGCTAGTTCCCATTCTAGTTTTGAACTGCTGAACTGGACCAATCAGTGTGGGGTAAGCTAGCTCTAAAATGGTGCCTTGGACGAATCAGAACTTGGACTCATAATCTGAGCCAGCCACAAGAGGATTGTATGGGCAGTGACTCTGGGAGATGTAGTTTAGACTTCAGTGCCTTTTTGGACCAACAGCAGCAGTCTTTTGTGAGTGACAGCCAATCCAGTCAAGAACTGGGAGGAACTCAAAGGAAGTGCCCAGTTTTGTCGGTTGGAGTTTTAGTTGAGCTTTGGCAGTGAAGAAGGAAGGAGCCCTGTGCTTTTTCAGTGTGCAGTTTTAGTCAAAAAACGTGTGTAAGGCCCAGAGTTCCGGTCTGCAGCTTGTGTAACAGCTTGTTAGGACTGAATCAGTCCTGTGAAAAGAATCAAAGGATCTCTGAAGAGTAGAAACCAGGCTCACCCTGTAAAAGACTGGAGAATTGCTGAAAATTGCAATCGGTCTGTCAGGAACTGAATCTGCTGTGTGTTCCCCGGTATTGTGCAGTAATTGCGATTGGGATACAGATGCAGCCTGCCTGTTATAGTGCTTTCTTTTATATGGATGTGTGAAGAGGCTTGTGTACCTCAAGTGAGCCCTGCTGACATTGAAGGACCCTATCTTATTTGGAGTCGTGAGTACTAATTCAGAGTCGCTCCCTGTTGAATTGCCACATTAAATCCAAATGAAATTACTGTACTGCTGACTGTTTAATTCTCCTTTTCTCTGTGTGAAGGGCCCTACCAGCTGCCGCGGTTTGGACTAGCCACTAGGGCTTGGGTACCCAGGGACAGTAACTGATAGGATAGGCCTGTGCACAGAGCCATAGAGTAGATTATTAGCGTGATAAGCTAATTAACCTGATTTCCCTGTCCTTGTTATATCCCCTAAATAAATCAGAGCTGCTTGTTTCAGCAAAATTATACTGCCTGAGGTATTTGTCTATGTTAAAGTACTGTACTGTGATTGTTGCACTGTATCTCATTTCACAGGAGGTCCCAGTGCCGGAACCAGACCTGGGGGTAAGTGTATACTGTGAAGGTAATTCTGATATATTGTGTGGGCCACTAGTGGGAAGAAAGGGGGGGGTTGCAGTGTCCCAGAGGGCTGTGACCAAGTTAGTTTAACTATTGCAAACCCTGACCTCTGGGTGGAGGCACCCGCCATTGGATCCAGGCCCCTCAACCTGTTAGTGGCAAATCAGGCAGGGGTAGTAGCCCCTGGGATAGTGCCATCTAGGGGTTACACAGTATTTACAGTGCCGCACACCAGCCCCTGACGTATTCAGACTTATATGGCTATCTAGCTAGCTGCATCTAGACATTTAGATAACACATGCCCTCTGCCCACACTGGTACCAGTCCCCAAAAATGCAGGGGACTCTGCAATCCCAAACCTTTTATCTGGGTACCCAGTACTTAAAGTTCTTAAAGGTGCAGGCCCGTTATATGGTGCAGCTGTTATTGACCAGCTGTTGGGACCCTTAGAGAAAATAAGCAAATTATTTTTTCAAACACATCCTTTTCTATAATGATTGCAGACTTTAACCCTTTTTGGATTTGGCAACTTTGACTTTGCACATTACATTAAACACGTTTAACTATTTACATATCCCTCTAGATTTGGACAGGGCATGGACCCTGTGTACAGTTTGGTAGTCATCATAGGCAAGTCATGATCAGACTGTACAAGGAAGACTAGGGTGACTGCAGCAGGTGTACTCTGACTCCGGAGGCTAAGAGGCCAGGCAAAGGCTTACAGCCAGGGCCCAAAACTTACTGCAGGATCTTGTAGATTTTGCAGATTGAAGAAACACCTTTAAATTCTTTTGTAGAGCTCCTCTCTGGGCTGGAATCACCATTTAGGCAGATCAGGCCGGGGCGAGGGCCAGCACACTTCAGACCCCACGTCTAAGCTATGCTCCTCAGGGGAAGCGCATATGACAGCGCCATAGATAGCACACTACCAGGCTGTGTAACAGGCCGATCTGAGATGGATGTGTTGCATTCAGCATATTTATCAATAACACATTTATACGTTTGCACACAGTCCCTTCAGCACTGGGTCAGGTGAGCGCATACAGCAAGCTAGAAAGCAAACTTTATTTATATAGCGCCTTTCATAATCAAGGTGCTATACAGAATATAAAAATATAAAATGCAATATAAGTCACAGACATAATAAAATATTTACAAACGATCAATTAATTAGTCAACTAATTAGGGAAGGCCAAGGAAAATAAATATGTTTTCAGCATAGATTTAAAACTGCTGACAGTCAGGCAGTCTCTTAACCAACGAGGTAGAGAATTCCACAGGGTTGGTGCTACAAATGAAAAAGCATGAGCTCCAGAAGTTTTCAGACAAACCCTGAGAATCTCTAGCAATCCCTCATCGTTGGATCAGAGAGGACGACTGGGGGAGTAGGGAGTCGGGAGATCTTTCAGGTAGTCGGGTCCCTGTTCATGTAGGGCTTTAAAGGTAAGCAGGCCTACCTTGTAGGTGATCCACGACTGAACTGGCAGCCAATGCAGTTCACACAGTACAGGCGTAATATGACTGGTCCTAGAGGTACCAGTCAACACCCTGACCACAGTGTTCTGCACTAGCTGCAGGTGGCGGATATCAACCCCAGACAGCCCTAGGTAGAAGGCATTGCAGTAGTCAAGACGGGTGGTGATGAAGGCATGGACCAATGTTGGAAGGTCGCCCAGAGGAATCGTGTTTCACCCGGGCGATATTCCTCAGATGGTAAAATGAGGATTTGACCACAGCTGACACGTGAGACTTCAGGGTCAGGCTGTCATCAAAAATAATGCCCAGGTTACGCACCTGATCTGAGGTAGAGAGCTGGTCACCATCAAACCACAGGCCCGACATGAACCCAGCTCCAAAACCCACCCCCGGGTGACCCGGATCCATAACCAGCACCTCAGTCTTATCCAGATTTAATCTCAACCAACTCAAGCTCATCCAGTCTTTGATCTCGGAGAAGCAACTATTTAGCATAGAGACCGCATCAACCTGTCCGGGCACACAGGACATATACTGCTGAGTATCATCTGCATAGCAGTGAAACCTCAAGCCGTATCACCTGATGATATCTCCCAATAGCAGCATATACACTGCAAACAACATGGGCACCAATATGGAACCCTGCAGCACCCCGCAGGACAGAGGGAGTGAGTCAGAGGAATAAATTCCAGTGACCACCCTCTGAGATCTGCCTACGAGGAAGGATTGAAACCATTCGAGGACTATACCCGACAGTCCACAAAGCAACCGCAGGGTTTCCAAAAGCACCTCATGGTCCACAGTGTTAAAAGCCGCTGAGAGATCGAGAAGGACCAAGATGGTACAAGCCTTTCGATCTCTGGCCATCAGGAGATTATTTAATACCCGAACAAGGGCAGTCTCCATGATACGCCTCTTCCTGAAGCCAGACTGGAGAGCTTCATAGACATTGTGAGTTACCAAATGATCATCCAGTTGCAGCGTAACCACTTTCTCAATAACCTTCCCCACAAAGGGAAGGTTAGAGACAGGTCAGTAATTAGCTGGATCTATGGGATTCAAGGAGGGTTTTTTAAGGAGTGGTCAAATGACCGCCTCCTTTAGGGGGTCTGGAAAGATTCCCCTCCCCAAGGAGCTCCATATAATTTCAGCTAGGATCAGGCAGATGATATCTACACAACGCACTAAAAGGGGGCCCAGATCCAAACTACAACAGGTTGGGTGCAGGATCTGGACAATCTTCACAATGTCCTTGAATTCCGGTCGACTGAAATCCATCCAGACAGACCGGGTGCTCACTACCTCCCATTGACTTCCGCAACCCCTCACAAAGAGAGCAGGCCAATTCCAATAATACAATAATAGTGCCACCAGCAATAGCACTGCAATTTAGGCACCAGTTCTTTTTTTGCAGGGGCTGTGCCCCCTGCACCCCCATCACTAGGATTCTCACTCCAGGAGTGGATCCCTGGGAAAGTTAAATATTTGGGGGCTATTATGGCCCCATGTAAAAAAAAAAAAAAAATCCCATGGAGTGCTAAAATGGTTGGAGACCAGGGTTAGAACCCTGGTATCCACTGCTGCTAGTCAAGCTGCTCAATGTCCCAGCCCTCCACACCACGGGAGCAGCTCAGCCAGCCTCCTGGCTCCTGTGTATTTGTCCTTTCTACAGGACCATGGACAATGACCAGGGGAGCACTTGTAGCATGCACTGTAAATCCCTAGTCGCTGTCCGTGAGAGCGCTTACCAGACTAGTGCCATATAGTGCAGCACTATTCTGGTAGTGCTCAAATGACGGGGTACCATCCCTTCAACCATGGGCCAGCTCGGTCACCATGGTCCTTTAAACTCTCAGATACAGACTTTCACAAGGATGGGTGCTTGCTCCCTAAGGCTAGGGTGCCCCGACTACTTACAGTCCATGCAAGACCAATTTGTCTCCATAATGCACTTTAACACAGATGAAGCTTGAGGCTTGGCTCCCCACCATCATAGTTTACTTTGACTTGGTAGCTCAAATAATCACTGTAACTTTTCTCAAGCACAAATCACAAAATCACAGTCCCTTGTGGCTTTGCTGACATTAGCAGCTCCAACTTGCACATTTAGACATCTTCTGGCATGCCAGGCACTGTTAGGAAATGCTCTGCATGTTTAAGGAACTCCTCTTACAGCCCTACAGCATTGTACACAGTCACATTTAGCATTTCAACAGACTGGATCATCCACAAACACTTAATCAGTAGACATCCACCCATTCCAGGCACTGATCAGATGCAGGGTGCAGACAAACAGTCACAACTTATTGCTTTTGGGCTTCTTTGTCCCACACAATCTCTCAAGAACTTGTAAGCAGAAGTTGACTCACTCAGATTATTGCAGAAATGTTTTTCTCATTTCTGCGGGTTCAGGTTTCATCAGCACTGCCACTGCTGAGGCACAATGTGAGTGCAGCTCTCTCACAGCTGAAGATTCAGATTTTACTCACATTTTCCCAAAATGTGGAAAGGCAGATGCCAGCCCTGGAGGACAATTTCTGGAAACCCCCAAGTTAGCTACTTCTGTTGCCTACAGCCACTCATCTCACTGGCAGAGGTAGAAACCCCCCTTCCCAGTGGAGGAGCTCACAATAAACTGAACTAGGTCCATTTGGTGTACCTGGGGGCCTGCGCCCCCTCTCTGTGGGGGGGGGTCTCCCACTCAAACTGAACTAGGCCCATTTTAGTTAGCTGGGGACTGAGCCCCCCCTCCCTGTGGAGGGGCTCCCACTTGAACTGGGCCCAGCCTGAAAATCATTGTCTTTTATGGTGCCGTTCTGGGGCTCCAAGATTGGCTGAGTCCACTCGTGTGTCCCATCTCAGTTGGTTGAATCCCTTTGTCAGTCCACAAAATTAATATTCATTAGCATCACTTGATGCCTAATAGGCCCCATACTTTGGGGTCTGAATTAGGTCCCTGCTTTTCCCCCTCAAGCACTTGGCAAAGCCCCATACGTCTTTTGCACTGTCCCAAGAATCCTTGCTTGAAATCTTGGCTTTCCAGTTGGCTGTTGCTGCACAAACATGGCTGCTAAGAATTACAGTCCCCTTGCAGTTTAACACAGTCCTAAATTTAAAGTTCTGGTGCAGTCAGGTTAATTATTTAATTTACTTCTTTGCCCTGCAGTTCAATAGTTAGTACTGTGCCCTCTTAAATGCGTCCTCTCTTTAATTCACTACTGCAATCTTTAGCCTGTTGCTACCGCTGAAATATACAGTCCCCAGGCAGCAGACAGGTAGTTCATCAGAATCCCAATTGTGACCGTCTGGTGCAGCCAGAATAATTATTATTTATTTACAATTGCCCCCTTTTCTGATAGCCACTACAGTACTCTGGCAGATGCTACCCTCAATTTACATTTTATTTTAGTTCCTTGGCTGTCACTGCTGCCGAAATAACCAGTCCCCAGGCAGCAGCAGGCAGCAGCAGGCAGCTCATCAATATTCATGAGTGCTTGCTTTATAATATTCACGAGCTTCGTTTTGAGCACTTGGAGCGCACCTTATTTACAAAGGTTTTCAGCTCCCCTAACACCCACCAAGAGTCTCTGGTCCCCTTACCTGTCTTTAGGGACCGGGACAACGCAACGCACAACTGCTTTTGATGCAGAATGCAGCCAGAGTACTGGGAGCTCTTTTTCTGGCTGCGAACTACCTGCCCGGCTGTAAAGAGGAAGAGGGAAAAGGCACTGGTCCCACAGCATCTCCACCAGCCCACCGAGCCCTGAATTTAGGGAACAAGCTGTAAGGGGGCCTTTGGGCACTTATCTGGACCATGGGCCAGTGGTGGGGCAAGCACTGGACATTTGGAGGACACCAGGGGATGCAGAAGTGACAGTAGGCAAATCAGGAGGCAAAAATGAGAAGAACGGGCTCTGCGGTAAGCACCCATTTTGGAGTGGACATTATATACAGCTGAGGGTTATTCAACAGAGAAATCGTAGTTTTCTGCTTGTATCATCACAATCATTTCCACAGCCACAGACTATGATATCATAAAGAGGGAACTATGACTTCAGCTCCCATTGTAAGTGAACTGTATGAGATGAAGATCCAGTTTTCATGTTGATGTCCTTAATAGTAAAGAACTGAATTGCTTGAAATTCCAGAATTGTTGGAAAGCTGAATTGCTTTCTTTCTTCCTTCCTTCCTTCCTTTCTTTCTTTTCCTTTTCTTTTCTTCATTCCTTCCATACAAGTTTTTGTCCCCTGGTCATCTCCTCTTCTGTCCAGTCCCCCCAGCCACTCACCCAATTTCTCTGAGACTTAACTTCTCGCTGATGTCCTTGCTTGCAGGACTATGGCAGGTGCCCGGTCTCCAGTGTATGGCCCGTGAGGGGACGGACATCATCCTGCACCAGAGGGATTTTTCCTCCTTTTTTTCTCCCTGAGACACCACATGTACAATGACATAACAGATCAGCTCTGTCCTCAAATGTCAGTGCATGGGCATGTCTTCTACGTGCCCAACTGCGCTGCCACCTGGATGCCTCCAGGTGACAGTCAACAGTGCGTCACAGAAACTTACTTACTTACTTACTTACTTACTTCTTTCCTTCCTCAATCCCTCCCTCCCTCCTCTTCCTTTTCTTTCTTTCTTGGATTTTGGTAACCAGGTGGGAACACTGAGTCTTAGGTCCCTTTTTCAAGTGTGACCCAGAATTAATTACAGATATCAAACAGAGACAATGATAGTTGATGGCAACTACAGATTACACAGACATAAGTACAGTCAACATTACATCAACATTAGTTTTACATTGTTATAGATCTACAGGGGACAGAAGCATAAGATTATAACAGTGGTTAGCACAAGCAGACACAACATCTGCTGTCAAGGTTGTGAATCCAGAAATTGCTTTTGAAGGTAGGGAGACAGGAGCAGTTTTTGATGTTAAGAAGTAATGAATTCCACTGTTGCAGTGCAGTTGAATGACCTTTGACCAGAGGATGTCTATGCCCTGGGTACTGATTGGAGGGGTTTGGCAGAGGAGTGAAGAGATCTCCACAATGGTTTAACCGTGAGAGTGTCTAAAAGGTTAGGTGAAGGCACATTCATGACTTTACAGATGTGGCAGAGCAATTAAAATTATAATTTCCCCTCCAGTGAGGGTTAATTGAGGGTAGAAAGGACAAAGCATTGGTGATCTTGTCTGTTTGCACCAGCAGCAAAATGGCTGACTACAATGTAAAGTAGCCTGAGTCTACTTAGTTCAAACTCTCTTAAGGAGACGAGGATAAGGGCATCATACAGTAGAACTAGCAGAAGGGTACTATTTGATATTGCAAGGAAAGCTTCCCTTGCAAGATAGGCCTAAAGCCTAAACAGCAGTCCAAGCTTCTGATGCACAATCTTTATAAAATAGTCAACGAGGGGTCAAAACGACAGTGCATGACCAAGGTACACTCCTAGGTACTTAGTGGAACTCACCACCCCCAGGGAGACTCCTGCAATGTTGTAAAGTTTCAGCAGCTCATTCCTTTAAGAGCCAAATTTCATAGTGCCAAACAGCATTATTTTAGTTTAGTTTGGGTAACGGATAAGTTGGTTGGTTGAAAGCCAGTTTTCAAGGTGAATAAAATCATAACAAAGGCAACAATTAATATATCAGTGCAGCTCCAGTACAACACAGCATCATCAGCATACAATAGTACTCTGCACTCCCCACAGTTATTGGGCAGGTCATTTATAAATAGGGAGAATATAGAGGGCCCAGTACAGAACCCTATGGAACCCCATCAGAGATGAGTCTCATAGAGGAGGTGCTGCTGCTCCACTTCACTAATTGCATATGTCCAGTAAGAAAGCTTCTGAACCAGGTGTTTGAGAGCTGGTCTAGGTCCAGATTACTAAATTTTAGGAGGAGAGGTTCATGGTTGACCAGGTCAGATCAATGAATATAGCTCAAGTGGCATGGCCTGACTCCATGGTACAAAAGATGTCAGTGCTCAGGTGGATTAGGCCTGTATCTGTGCCATGCTTCTTTTGTGCTGTACCTCAGTATATAGGCTATGGGATTCAAGGTGTCCCAGCAACTGACTGTAGGCCAGCCTCTCCTGAATTTTGCCCAGAGAGCTCAATATCGAGACATGATGGTAATTTTCAACAAGTTCCTTGGAACCCCCTTTATGTACAGGAACTACATGAGCAGCCTTCCACTTTATAGGTACAGAACCTTGCAGTAAGGACAGCTCCATATGAAGTCCGAACCATCCATTGATTAACCTGATTCAAAATGGTTGCCCAGGGTATAATGGGTTAAGAGAGATCGTAGTGGAGAGGCAATGGCTGGGGCAGCTAGTATAATTAACTTAGAAAGTTGTCATGACCAGGAGAGCTATCGATCTTAACATGAATCAGTTTGTTTACTACCTCCTTTCTGGAGATTAATATAAAGTAGAAGTCTGGAAGGTTTGAGAAGAGGTTAGATGGGGCTGGGGAGTGTGGTGTTGTAGACATTTTGGCTAAAAAGAGTCTTCAATTGTGCTTACACAACTGGATGAGAGGATGCTTGTGTGACTTGATTACATTGTGGCTATTCACCTCTCTATCTGTGGGAAATACCACCCACCAGTGGGGTTCCGTAGGGTTTGGTTCTTGGACCGACTGTTTAACATTTTATTACTTTATGAGCGATTTGCAGGTTAGTTCGGACAATCTTCTTTCATAATTTGCTGATGACACCAAGCTAGGAGGGTCTGTACATATATCATTAAACAGGGAATCTATTAGTAATAATTTAAAAACTATTGAAGCTAGGGCAGACTCTAATAGGATGATACTTAATCCAGACAAGTATCATGTATTACATTTTGGAAGGAATAATCCCAAACAAATTTATTTTTTAAATAATATTCCCCTTCATGTGTCGCTAGTAGAGTGAGATCTTGGAATTTTCATCAAGAATAAATTGTCCTCAGCTGACCACTGTACTAAGATAGCCAAAATATCCAAAGCAATGCTTACTCGTATTCAACGATCTTTTGTGTCAAAGACTCAGGAATGTATTATTCCCTTGTTTAGAGCCTATGTAAGGCCACATTCTGATTATGGGTCTCCCTTTTGGAGTCCTTATTTAAGGCAAGACAGGGATAGAATAGAAAAAATCCAGAGAAGAGCTACCAAAATGGTTCCATACTTGTCTAAACTGGACTATTGGGGTAGATTCATGAAACCGGGTTACATTCGCTTCAATCAAGATGTATTAGAGGTGACCTGCTTTTATTATATAAAATTCAGAATTCTCAGGACCTAATGCCTCAATGTGGTCTAAACTTCTCCAGCAGAAGGACCACCCTACGGTTTCACAATAAACAAATCGATGTTGCAAAATCTAAAACAAACAAAAGGTTAAATTATTTTATGGTGAGAACACCCAGAGTCTGGAATTTATTACCTCAAGATTTGGTGGAAAGTAATTCAATTTCATCCTTTAAAAGGGAATTGGATTTTTGGATGGAGTCTAACAACTCTGGGGTATAACTTTTCCCACCATGGTGGTGGGGGACAATCTCGATGGGCAACAGCCTTCTTTTGTCCTTTAGAACCAAGTAAACCAAGTAAACTATAGGGGTATGACACCAGGAACCCTAGAGGAGGGTTCCCCCCTTATAGGTGCCATGGGAATGATTCTGTTGGCTAAAGGTAGCTTAGGAAGAAGCCCACGGGTAAGAGAGACGAGCCACTGGAGGAAGAGGGGTGGATGGTGGGGCAACGAGAAACGAATCCTGGGGAGGCCCAGGCTGAGTGACCTTATAAAGCCTGATGGGAGGAGTGACGTAGTTGCTCTGCCCATTGAACCTCAGGCTTAAAGCCTTCCCATTCAGTTGTGCTTACGCAACTGGATGGGATGATGCTTGTGTGACATGATTACATTGTGGCTATTCCCCTCTCTATCCATGGGATATACCACCCTGTAGGGGTACGATGCAAGGAACCCTAGAGGAGGGTTCCCCCCTTATAGGTGCCATGGGAATAATTCCATTGGCTAAAGGTAGCTTAGGAAGAAGCCCAAAAAGAATACCCAGTTGGGTGTCGAGCATCAAAAAAGAGAGGAGTAGAAGATGTCTAGACTGTAATTAAATGACCGACATAGGTAGAAATTACAGGAGAAGATGAGGAAAGGTGAGGATGCTGAAAGGAATTTTGAAAAGTTGAATAAGGGCGGACTTCCTAAGGAGAGCGTGAATAGCCGGGACCACCATCCGACTCCATCCAACAGTGGAACCTAACTAAGGAACCCAAGAAAGCATTAACCCTAACTAATATTATGACCATTGGTATGGAGGAGAGGAAAAACTCCCTTTTGAGGAGGAAACCTCTAGGGATCCAAGGCCTAGGTCGCCCTCTCTCCAGGCTGAAGACGTTTGAATAAGGTTGTTTGTCGGCACCCCTACAGCAATTTAAAGAAGAGATCTAGGAAGTAGGAACATTTTCTATTGTAGATGAAGCTCTCGCTCTGACTTTCTAAATGGACAGCTGTCTAGGGATGCGAGCGATGTGTGCAACTAGTCACTCAAAAGCTAGCAAGGAAGTACGATGACGAAGAGAAGCCTTGAAGGCTTGAAGGTTGAAGACGAGAAGGTATATCTTTGATGAATGTCGAACGATGATGAAGAGCTCCTGTTGGACCCTAGCAAAGGGGCGCTGAGTGGTGAGCAAGTTGAGTCCAGGTAGCATGGACCCAAGAGGGTTATGCTCAAGTAGTCGATGTGCTGGAATAGACCTATGTAACCCCTCACCCCTGCCTTTTTGCAAAACGACAGGTGGCATGCTGTTGAAGCTGACAGCAGTACCTGGTGGGGACTGGGTTCGGGGAGGATAAGATTACTCAGCACAGGGGGCCTAGGTTTGGCTACTCTGCACAGGGGCACCCAAGTAAATCCAAACACAGGAAGCAATAACTGTAATGTCCAGAACCAGGAATGGGATTCTACAGTGTGGCTTTTATTCACATCCAAGCTGAACAAACAAAGCATAGACGGACCCCCACGGGGCTACATTCCTGGTAATGCAGATTAGAGACCACAGAACACTTCGTCACTATTTCCAGCCCTCAGGCTCTGAACCCACCAGGCACACAGCCCAGACTTGCACGCAGCTTTGGGTACACAGCCCGACTTGTACACTACTTGGGTTTTCCCCACTGGCCCGGCTCCCCCGCCGGCCACTTGATCCACGGTCCATTTTGGGAAATAAACCAGTTTTCCTATTGTGGCTCCCCAAACCACCTTAGAGCCTTCGACTCCTAGAGGGAATTTTCCTTCCAATCCCAAGTCTGGGTACTTCCCTCATCACTGGCCAAGTGCATGAGGCAAAGTAGAAAGCAACAGAGCAAATCCATAGAGGTGGACCTGGTCACTAAAGATGGGGGGCCTCCCACCTCCAGCTCCCACAATCCATACCTGGCCATTTCTCTGGATACTAAACAACTCTTATTCTGAAAGCTTGGCAATGTCGATTACTGGGTAGACGTATGTCACATCTCCTCTACATGTCTTGACTTCCCATAAGTGCTGGACTTGAACATACTTTTACTTTTGGCTAAGCCTATTACTCTAGGCCTCCCACTATTTCAGTAGTCCAATCCCCACTATCACACCAGTCCCAGGGCGAAAACATGGGCCCTTTAGAAAGAGCAGAAACTCACCCTCTGGTTGCAGGTGCCCCACGGGCGATTCACAAATCTTCTTGTTTCCCAAAAACTCTGGAACAAATAAGGCAGCTTCTCCTCTAGTAGCAAAACCAGGGGGTTGCCCCAGGAATATGGAGGACAACCTTTCCTGCCCCATCTCCGGAGGGAGGGGGCACTGAGACCCGAATCAGCGGTCTCCACCACTTTAAAACTATCTTCTGTGTCTCTCTTTTAGTGGAAACACACACCTTTTTTTACTAAATGTAGCCCTATGTCAGGGCTGAGGCTCCAAGAGCCTAACCAGAGCTGCTGTGCTGCTCTCTCAGCAAGCTCGAAACTCTAACTGACCACTGACTACTGTTCAAACCTCCCAACATTCTATTCCAACTCCCTGCTGCAGATTCCATTGTGGCTCACGCAGCTGTGACAGTTCTATGGTGATGTCATCCCTCAGTCTCAGCTGAGACTGAGAACAGAGTGAGACAGTGTGAAATCCATTTAACTGGAGTTTCACAAGCTGCCTTCCCTGCCTACCACTAGGTCTTACTGGGATTCTAGTAACCCTGGGTAACAAGGCGGTTACACCTACATGATGGTTGGACTAAAGAGAAGGATATGAGTAGGGAAGGTGATTGCAGGATAGGAAAAAAACAAACAAAAGAAAGCACAGATTAGAGGAGAAGGATGATGAAGGGAGGAGCGGCGATGTGAATTAAAAGACCTACCTAAAGGCTGGATAAGTGAGGGGTTAGATGAGCGAGGGATACGTGGAGGCAGGCAGGAGAAGACAGATGGTGATAAAACTGCAGGGGAGCAGTGGTTCGATGAGGAAGCACAGGATTCGATGAGAGGTACACTGATTGAGTGAAGGAAGTAGATGAACCATGAGGTCAGAATGAATGAATGATAACCGGACTCATGAATCTGGACACAGAAGGGCTAAAGTAAGAGGAGGATATGAGTAGGGAATGTGAAGGCAAGACAGGGGAAAAAACAAACAAAAGAAAGCAGAGGTCAGAGAAGGAACAGAATGGAGGGATGAGGGAACAGGAAGAGGAGGGCAAGAAGCAGAGGCAACGGGGGCATACACTGGGTGAGTGCCCACCAAAGGGAAGACAAGATGATGACGAACAGTCTCTTAGAGAAAACTGTAATGCGATGGGAAGAAGCGAGGGGGAGCAGAGGCATGACGCGTTGGAGCAGGAGGCCCAGGTCAGAGGACGAGATAGAGAAGATACGAGGTCAGGCAGCAATGCAGATGGGGCAGAAAGGGTAGGGGGGCCCACCCAAAAGGACGATACAGGAGCTACCCGGAAAACGAACAGACGGGAGTGGGGACAGGATTTGAATTGATGGTAAATGATACAAACTCCTATACACGCAGGAATCCAGCATGCTGGAAGGGCCTGTTTGTGAGAAAGTACGAAGCAGTGATGAAAAGGAGTCACCCAAAATAAAACTGGAAACAGAATGGTAATGAATGATTACAGTACCTGGGAACAAGGGTAACGAAGACCCTCAAGATATAACAGGATAACCGTCAGAAGGAGATATAATAGTGAAGGTAATTAATTCAGCAGGGGCAAAACCCATCAAAAGCTTTACCGCACTAGTAAGCGACCCGGCCTGATAGGGAGCCATGTTGAATCATGTCAGTGCACACAGACAAACATGACTGACCCCATCAATCCCGAGGGATGGGTCAAGCAAGGCGAGCAGTCAAGACACATGGGGAGTGGGCCACAAGCGACTGAAGTATCTGGAAGGGATGAGAATAAAATCAAAAGTACCAGTGCGACATGAAACCTGCCAAACGAATGCTGGCAGACGCACCACCGGAGCTGGCAGCAGGAAGCCGGGTACAGAAGAAGATGACATGCCCAGAAGCTATGGCACAGAGAGGGAGCAGTGGCCAGCAGCAGAGCAATACTCATGTGGACAGAGCTCGGAGAGCCGAGAGCGGGAGACAGCAGAGCAGAAGCTTAAAACAGAGGGATGAGCTGCGGTGCTGGGGAGCGCAGTTCCAGAAGGCCAGCAAGAAAAAGGAGCAGGGCACCAAAGGAGCAAGAACAGGAGAAAGCCAGCTGACCCCCAAAAGCAGAAGACAGGTAAAATGAGGTACGAGGGAGGGGGCGCGAAGGAGGGAGCTACCAGAGAGGAAAATGGACAGAGAGCACAAAACGGATGCCGCATGACTCAGCAGGTGGGGAGATAAGGCGAGAGCTGGTGGCCGGGGCACTGCAAAATGCAGAAACGACAGGGGAGAGAGCCGTGGCCAGCAGCAGCAGGAGGGAGCAAGTCGGGAGAAAGAAGGCAGGGAATGAGCTGTAGCAGGTGACCGAAGGTGCTGCCAAAACAGGAATAAGATGCAGAAACATCAGAGAGGAACAAGGAGCGACACCCCTGGTGGCGACGAGAAGCGAATCCTGGGGAGGCCTAGGATGAGTGACCTTATAAAGCCTGATGGGAGGAGTGATGTAGTTGCTCTGCCCATTGAACCTCAGGCTTAAAGCCTTCCCATTATATTTAGCAAGATCCATAAATAATTGATTAACTATATCTGCAGAGCATGCCAGGTCATCAAATGATTAATCATCAAAGAGAATTTTGTAAGTGGGTGAATCAGGATGGCCTTTTAAAAAGGCAGTTCACCTATGATCAGAAACTCTTAGGGTCATGGAAACATAGAATTTGACAACAGATAAGGACCACTTGGCCCATCCAGTCTGCACATTTCTCAATACCTACACTATTACATCAGACTGTGTCTGATCTACAGCTCTTTCTCCCTCCCCCCTTCCTTTCCATCCCCCCTTCCTGTCCACTATGATTCCTTTGTGCTTATCCCATGCATTCTTGAACCCCACCACCTCCACTGGAAGGCTGTTTTAGGAACCCACCACTCTTTCTGTGAAGAATTACTTCCTCACATCTCTCCTGAATCTACCCCGCTCCAGCTTCATAGCATGTCCCCTTGTTCTTGAGCACCTTTTCTTCTGAAAAATACCCCCTCCTGTACCTTACTTACCCCTGTGAGGTATTTAAAGGTCTCTATCATATCTCCCCTCTCCCTCTGTTCTGGCATGTACATATTGATGTCCTTTACTCTCTCTCCTCATAGGGTTTTTTGATACAGACCCTACACCATTTTAGTTACCCTCCTCTGGACAGCCTCCACTCTATGTCCTTCCAGAGATGTGGTCTCCAGAACTGGAAACAATACTCTAGGTTGGGTCTTACCAGTGATCTATACAGAGGTAACACCACCTCCCTCTTTCTGCTGGTGATACCCCTGCCTATGCACCCCAGCATCCCACTTACTCTCCCTACTGCCTTGACGCACTGCCTGGCCACCTTTAGGTTATTCGATATGTTTATCCCCAGGTCTTTTTTCTGTTTGGTAGCCATCAATACCGCTCCACCCATTTTGTACTCCGCCCCTGGGTTTCCATGCCCTAAGTACATTATTCTAGACTTTTACGTATTGAAATCCTGCTTTCATGCCCTTGACCACTCCTCTAGTTTTCTCAGGTCTCTGTTCATCCTTTCCAAGTGTCCACCCTACTGCAGATTTTGGTGTCATCCACAAAGAGGCAGATTTTCCCTTCCAGCTCCTCTACAATGTCACTTATAAAGACATTAAAGAGGACCAGTCCCAAAACTGATCCCTGAGGCACCCAACCGGTCACCCTCCCTTCCTTGGAGTGAACTTCATTTACCACCACCCTCTGTTGCCTGTCCCCTAACCGATTCCTTATCTGGTTTACCACCTTTGGACCCACTCCTAAGCTACCCAGCTTGCTTACTAGTCTCCTACATGGAACAGTGTTGAATGCCTTACTAAAATCTAAGTAGGCCACATCCATCCCTCCACCCTGATCTAGGTCCTTGGTCGCCCAGTCAAAGAAATTTATCAGATTTGTTTGACATGACCTCCTCCTTGTGAAACCATACTGCCTTGGGTCCTGTAACCCACTGGATTCAAGATATTCCACAATCCTTTTCTTTAGCAGTGATTCCATTAACTTTCCCACCACTTATGTCAGGCTGACTGGTCTGTAATTGCCAGCCTCCTCCCTACTACCACTTTTGTGTAATGAGACTACATCCACCTCCTCCAGACCTCTGGAACCACTTCTGTTTCCAATAAGCTGTTAAACAGAACTGCTAGAGGTGTGGCCAGTACTTATCTGAGCTCCTGCAATACCCTTGGATGCGCCCCATCTGGCCCCATTGCTTTGTCCGCTTTCAGATTAGCAAGTCCCTTCAGGACTCTCTCCCTCAAAAAAGAACTAGTATTCACCTTCCTCCCACCAAAGCTTTTGTTACTTTTTTTGTGGCCCTTCCCCTTCTCCTTCCTCTGTGAACACTGAACATAGTATTTGTTCAGGATAGTCGCCTTTTCCTGATCCCCCTCTGCACAGTCCCCCACCTTCCCTTTTTAGCCTTACAATCCCACCCCTGGTCTTCCTATTATCACTTACATATCTAAAAAATGTCTTGTCCCCTTTTGTTACCTCCTGGGCTATTCTCTATTCAGTTTGTGCTTTTGTACTCCTTACTGCTTTCCCTGCTTCCCTCTGTTTTCCCCAATACATCTCCCTATCCTCCTCCCTCTGACTCTCCTTATACCTTCTGAATGCTACCGTTTTACCTTTTCAGCCCCCTCTTTCGAGAACCATACTGGTCTCTTTTTCCTCTTGCTTTTGCTCACTTGTTTGATGCGGAGGTTTGTTGCTTTTACAATGCTCCCTTTTATCTTTGCCCACTGTTCCTCCACCCCACCCAGGTCACCCACCACTGCTAGGTCATTCCTGAGGCACTCACCCATCTTTTTAAAATCTGCTCTCCTGAAGTCCAGGACCCTCGCCCTTGTGTGATTTAATTCTGCAGCCGTCCTTATACTGAACCAAATTGTATGGTGATCACTGGTGCTCAAATGGCCTCCCATCTTGACGTCTGCAACACTATCCCTGTTAGTGAGTAGCAGATCCAATATTGCCCCATCACAAGTGGGTTCAATGACTAGTTTCCTGAGCAATGCCCCCTGCAGAGAGTCCAGGATGTTCCTGCTTCTAGCTGAAGCCACTGGTGGGAGGTTCCAATTCACATCTGGCAGGTTGAAGTCCCCCATCAGCGGCACCTCCCCCTTTTCTGCCATCTTGCCAGTGACTTCCACCAGTACTTTAATTCCTCCCTCTGTGCTGGAGGTCTGTAAATCACTCTAGTGGGAATAGTGGCTCCATTCCCTGTCTCAAGGGAGACCCACAGTACCTCTCCCTCCCCCTGTATTCCATGTATTTCCGTGGCTTTTATGTTTTCCCTCAGATAAAGCACCACACCTCCTCCTTTCCTTCCCACCCAGTGTATAGCCCGGTGTGGCCACGTCCCAGTCATGGTTTTCAGTGCATCATGACTCAGTAATGGCCACAGTATCCAGGTTGGCCTCTGCCATGATGGCCTCTAGGTCTGGATTCTTATTTCCTAGACTTCTAGCATTCACACACATGTCCTTCTAGATTTTCATTCCACTCTGCTTGTTGCTCCCCTTTTTTCCTTTTTGCCCTCCCTCCCTCCTTCCCACCTCTATTTTTAATGCTCCTATTCCTTTCCTCCTTTATCTCTACCATTCTTATCCCTTTATTAATTTGTACCTTGGGGGATTCCTCTCCTCTCAGGTTTTCTTTACTCTCTGCTACAGCCTATGGGGGAAGGCAGTTTCTGACTCCCTGGTGCCTTCTGCCCCGGCTAGTTTAAATGTTCATCAAAGTAACATTTAAACCATCCACTGAGGACTGTGGTTACCCTCCCAGGTGGATGCAGGCCATCACCCCAGTATAGCCCCTGCCCCTTATCCTTCCTGGTGGGTCCCCAGTTACCAGTTAGATCACTAGCCTGTAGGTTTTTTACATAATTTGTCTTAGCCTTTTTAGGTTAGTTTTGCAGGAGTTCTGGAGTGTTTTGTAGGTCTGCCAGTCAGCATGCTGGCCTGAAACATTAAAGTTTCCCCAGGCATCATCCCAAGGTCTCATCTGCTTCCTAAGGTCACTGGTTAACCACTTTGAGCTGAAACTTGTCACCCTACATTGCAACAAAGAGGCATGATTGTTAAATACACCAAGAAGATTGTTTATGAGCAAGTCCAAGGCTCTGTTAAAACTCACAGCCCTTATGATACCACCTCAGCCTTTACAGCCAAGATCATCTAAGAAGACTGACTCATCAAATTCAGAGTAATCTCTAATTGTTATGATTCTTGGAAAGGGTTTTGGCAAGTTATTTGTACAGATGCAGTACACTGGGGAGTGGTCACTAAGGAAGTCAGCTAGGGTATCAGCTGGCCTTATCCTGTCAGCCCTAGTAACCAAAATCTGGTCCAGCAGGGTACGATTATCTGTTTTATTATTTAAGATTTGTAACTGAGTTCTGTTGATGCCAACTGGGACAATTTTTGAGGGTGATCTGCTTCCCCTTTAAACACAGCTCATCATATTTTGCAGCATTCTACACTCTTATATCAAGCACATCTCTTCTGTGGCTGGGTAAAGGGCTATAAAACTGTTCATCTCACTGTTCATGTTGAAATTCTTTAATCTTTCAAGACCAAAAACAATAGTTATTCTTTTATGAATTTAGTATGTGAGTCAAACAAAACCAAAAACAACTGCCTTCTGAAAGCCTGCCAACATCCACTTCATATACTGTAGCTCAAGTTATGCAATAACCTGTAGCGGTTTATAGATAGACCTTTCTAATCATACGGGAAGCACTTATTGCACAGAAACTAACTTTTGAATGTATCCATTTACTAACACACATGCTTCTTAAGTCCTTCAGTGATACTGTGAAGGGCTGCTTGTATTCACTCTTGTCCAAAAAAACAGGCAGTTATGCCAGGAGTTTGCTGATTTTAGACACTTCCCCCTGCAAATACTGGCCATTGGCCAGCACAACATGACTCCAGTGAGAAAGCAGGAAAGACAGGAGGAGCAGATGTAAGTAGGGCTAGTTAGGCATTTCTTTGTCTCCTTGTTCTGCCGGAGCTCAAACCTTACCAGTACAATGGCAGCAAGGATGGAACCTAACAATGGACTCCTTGGAGGCTTCTGTTTTGCAGGCCCCACACTTTGATTACATGAATTAAATTGTTCACCCATGACCCAGTGCCCCTTCCTCCACCCATTTCTATGTCCTACAGTTTTGTTTCAGTGTTAATGAAACTGACCCAAGTTATGTTTCACATTTTATTCTAAATTCATTTTCGCTTAACTTAACTTAGCATCACTGTACCAGGAATGTAATCAAAATTAAAGAAAAAAAGAATCCCCAGTCATAGCAACAATAAGATTTCTGATTAATAGGTTCTGAAGTAAGTGTAAGATCCATAAATGAGTCTTTTAAGCAGAAGTAAAGGCCTAGACCTCACTATTACAGCCAGGGGATGGCTCAGTCAACCAGATAAGACACTGCAGCAACTGCAATGAAATGAGACACAGGAATGAAACAACATAGGTTTTTAGCACAGAAGGCCTCCTTCTCATGCAGACATTACTGAATCCTTAGGTAGTTTTTGTAATAAATGTGATTCACTGTGGCAGGGGAATCAGTAAAACTTTGCACATTGAGGATAAATACTGTATAATGATCCATATGTAATCTTAGCTTGGATACTGGACTGATGTAATGTGATTCTTCTAAAGATTTGTTAGAATATGTATTCCTATGTTGCACAATGAGATATGGTATGAATTCTAAACTAGCAGGGAAAAAATGAACAATGTGATTAACTATGCCACATCACATGACCAAAAGGTAAAATTCGGCTTAGCACACAGCTGTCTGCCAGTAACATAGCAACGTAGTAATTTAGCATCGGAAGGAATTCTAGGTCCCTCATGCTCTTGCTGCTTCATAAGTAGGAATGAATAAGGATGTTGTACAACATGTACTAATTTCAAGAGGTTCAGGGTATCCTACAAGTCCCTTGGTAAGCTGAAATACATTTAAGCTTACTTTGAAGGCCTGTGCTGTCTTTGTGTCCATTCTCTCTGCTGGCATGCTGTGTCAAAGGGTTACGACCCCCTGGTAGAAGAAATGCATCCTAACATTATCCCTGAATTGTCACCTCTGAGCATTAGGTCATGTCCCTGCATCCTGCTGGAGGACAAAGATCAACCTTCCCTGTCTGTTCAAACTTGTTAATACCTGTGTGTATGTGGAAGGTGGAGATTATTCCCTCTCAGTCTCAGTTTCTCCAAGGTGAATGTTAAGGGGTACCAGCCTCTCTTCATAGCTACTGAGGAGGCAGTATAGCATAGTGGTTAAGAACACTGAGCTGGAGAACTGGGTTTGAATCCCACAGCCACTGCTTGTATACTGTGTGACCATGAACAAGTCACTTAACTTCTTTGTGCTCCCAGGGTGCTCCTGGAGACAAGCCTTGGCTTAGTGTGTCTTTCCTGGACAAAAATTGTAAAATGAAAAATTGTAGCCCTGATCATTTTGGTGGCCCTGCATTGTACACTTCTCAACTGCCCCAATATTCTTTCTGTATTTAGGAGCTCAAAACTGATGCAATACTCCAGATGGGGCCTGACCAGGCCCTTGTAAAGTGGCAGCATGAGCTGGCCTGGTAGCGCAGCCATAGCATTACTACTCACTATGCTGGTGACCCAAGTTCATAAGTGAGCACTGGTCACTGGGGTTAGCTGGGGGAAGGATGACTGAATGTCTTAAGGACAGCTCTCATCCTTCAGGGAGGGTGGGTTGTGCAGCCCCCATCTGACTGACACCTAACAAAAGCTGAGTGGTGGTACAGCTGAGGCTTGTCAGAACAAGGGAGGGATGGGATGCTGCTGGCATCGACCACACATGTGTGGGTGCCCACCCAGGTGCTTCAGGTATGATAGCATCCCAGAGGAAGAAAAAGGGCAACAAATGGTGGCTAACTGGTAAAACGATGCCCTGCCTGCCCCCCACATCCACAGTCAGGATCCTGCCTACTGGCTCCAAGAACCCTCCTGGGCTTTACCTCTGCCATGGGCAGCTAGATAATGGGGGTGAAACCACTGCAGAAGCTGAAGGTAGGCCAGCCTCAGGGGACTTAATCCAAGGGGGCAACACATCAGTGAGTTGTGGGTGGTGTGTGGAGTCCCAGGAAGACCCACTGTGAGAAGTCTAGATGAATGGTGAGGTGGCGCTGTCAGTGACTGATGATATCCTGGCTAAGAAGGCCTAGAGGGCAAAAACAGTAAAAAAAAAAAAAAAAAAAGAATAAGTGTCTTGATTACTTCCCCTGTCCTGCTGGTCACCCCCTTTTTGTGCACCACAGCATTCTGTAGACCCTCTTGACAGTGACCACACACTACTTATTATGTTTCAGCCACTTGTCTGTTGTGACTTTGGGTCCTTTTCCTCCTTCACTGTGGCAAGAGGAGCCCCACACATTCTGTGGGTCACCCTCTGTTTTTCTTCCCCAAGCATAGCACCTTGCAGTTGGCAACAGTGAATCTGAGACGCCGGGATTTCAACCAATGTCCAAACTTGTTCAGGTCTCCTGAAGTTTGTCCCCATCCTTGAAGGAGTGCATCACCCAGGTCAGTTTAGTTTTACCTATGAACTTAACCAACCTGCTGAAGACACAAGCT
This sequence comes from Neoceratodus forsteri, assembly GCA_016271365.2. Classification (NCBI taxonomy): domain Eukaryota; kingdom Metazoa; phylum Chordata; order Ceratodontiformes; family Ceratodontidae; genus Neoceratodus; species Neoceratodus forsteri. Next base: position 1,669,650,890 of record CM057456.1, read on the forward strand.
TCCAGATGGTTAATGAACATGTTGTACAGCAGTGGGCCTAGCACTGATACCTGAGGGACGTACTGTACCAGGTTAAAATAGAGAAGCTGAAATAGCGATGGTGAAAACCATGTTGTCACAACAGCGAAAGGTAAAACAGCTATAGGGATAGCGTACTGAAGGGCATTACCGCTACCCCTGTAGCTGTCATCAGAGGGGAGGAAATGGAGAAATAAGTAAAAGCAGGATGCCTTACCAAGCTGCTCCTGTGGCAGAGAGGGCTAGAGAACAAGCAGCAAGGCAGGGGTGAGCCAGAGACCAGGGTTCTGTTCCCAGTCTCCCAATGTTATGTTTTTCATCCCCCCCTCAACTTTTAGGTTTTATAATTTGTCCCCTCAAGAGATGTAACCCACCCCCCAAGTTTCTCCCCATCCCTGAGTTCCACCTCCCCGTGGAGTTGATTAATTAAGTTTTGAGGGGGTGCAGGGGGCTGAGCCCCCCACAAAAACTAAATTTCTTGATGTTCTTTAGCCATGATAGCGGTCATCGGTGTGTTTTTGGACCGCTACCACTGGCGCCGTTGTTCCCGACAATGTTTCCATTGGGCGCTGTTTTTGGTAGCACCGTTTTTCTTGTACGGTTTTTGACCATGCTGTCATTGCTTTCACTGACCAAGTACCCCTGAGGGACACCACTAAGTAACCTCCCTCCACTTGCAGGAGTGCCTGTCCATCTCAAACCTCTGCTTCCTGGCCCCAAGACAGTTTGCAGTCTAGCTTGTGTATGCCTTATGTATATCACACTGGTGTACTTTGCCCAGAAGCTTGTCAAGCATCCTACGGTAATATCAAAGACTGCTGATGTCCAGATAGACTATGTCTACAGCCCTGCCCCTCTGCTGCTCCTTGATCACCCCCCCCCCCCCGAAGAGATCAGGTTGATTTGGCGCAATCTGTTTCTCATAAAATTATGCTAAGACAGGGCAAGAACCTTGGTCTCAGTCAAATGATCCATTATTATTTCCTTGGTAAAGGCTTCCAGTGCCTGCCTAGACAGATGTGAGACTGACTGGCCTGAAGTTGCCTGGGTCTTACCTAGTCCCCTTCTTGAAGATGGGCACTACATTGGCCACTTTGCAGTTCTCTGGCAAACAAATATATTGTCTGCTTCTCAAACTTTTAAATACCTTGCTGAGCAATTTTCCAACTAAACCATCTATTCTATAAGCGTGGGAATCCACTCCAGGTCATGTGGTAAGACAGATTCTGGTTAGAATGCACCCAGGCCATGTATTAAGATCTGTGTTACTTGTTTGCTCATCATGAGCTATTACTTATGCACATTCATCCTCATGCAGTGGTGGAAATTGGGGGAGACCCACAAGCACTCGTTTCCAGATGTGGAATTAAATATCTAACTCTGTCTCCAGACTAAAGTGCTAAGGATTGCTGCTCTATAAAATCGACCCCAGAAAAAATGTATGCATACCAGTCATCAGGGGCTGAAATTGTGTTTTTTAGTCACTAAACAGGAATGATGGTGGTTGGGGGGAATTCACTGACCCCACAGACATTCTACTGGCTACAATGGTATTTATTTAAATCTTTGTCCAGTAAGGCACACTGAGCAGAAGCTTATTTCCAGATGCACCTGAAAGGACGGTGGGGAGTGTTATCAGAAACCAATGGAGGTAAAGCAAAACATAGTACTGTAACACAGTAAATCAGACAATTTACAGAAAGCATGTATACAATAAATATTTTACACAGTATATCACACAATGTAATAGAATACAATATGTAACCCTCCTCCCCATGTAGATGTAGTATGTTTGTCCCATTTCAACTCCAGTACTGGGGTTGGCCCCTGGGAACATAAAGGAGGAGACATCAATAGGGAGGAGTCTGTGGGCAGCAGGAGAGAAGGTTCAGTTGGCAGTGTGAGTGAAATGAGCAAAGCAGTTTTGGTGCCTGGTAACAAAGGTACCTCCATTTTCAGTGGGCAAAAGACTGAAAAAACAAGACACTTGACAGTGGAGAATTGACTAAGCCCAAGAGTGCTGCAGATGGGAGCCAGACAGCGTCACAAGGTATATGGCCCATGTTACCAAGTAAGAGACTGAGTTTTCAGACTAAATAAGCCCAGAGCTAAGTAATAGAGAGAAGGGTTCCCCCAAGATTATATTGCCCAGGTTCTGGAGGACTGCATAATGAGGAAGTGCTATCTTTGTGGTTCTTGTGCTGCCACTGGTTCCCCTGAAGGTCCATAGTAGCCCCATCAAATTGGTGTCTCAGAAGGAATAAGCTGCACAGAAATCAGGCCCCCACCGAAGGGTCCTAGAGAAGTATATGGTTGGAAGCCACCAGAAAAATGTGGGGTCTCCAGAAGTCGCTGTCAGGTGGGTACTTGCTTGTGCCTTCCCAAGTGCATGTCCTTGCTTGGGCTGTAACTTTGGGTCCTTGTTATTGGTGCCTACTCCCAAGGGTGGACTCTGTGTAAAGAGTAGCTACCATGGGAAAAAGAACATGTAGTTGATAGAAATGTTATTTTTTTTATTTATTTATTACAATCTTGGAAATACCTTTGAGCCAGTGGCTCATTTATAGAGGTTCCATGTCATGAACAGATAAAGAGAGGAGGAACAAAAATACAAAATAGTTTACCAATGGTGGACAAGTAATTACAGGTAGAACAGAAAACAAAGTCAAGTGGTCTTCTACAATCTATTGCAGTAACTGCAAGCAACCAGAAATGATTCCTAAGAAACAGCTCTTTTGTTAGAGTACTACTAAGAGTTATGCCCCAAGGAGTAGACCTAGGGCTCAGAAAGTGCTGGTTGGGGGCAGCCAGTGTAGGAGGTATGGGCGAGTCCAACTAAGCTGCGTTGGGGGAGAAGTGAAGGGAGACTGGGAACAGAGGGAGGGAAAGAGAGAGAGAGAGAGATGGGGGAGGATGTAGAGAGGGGAAACCGTGAGAAAGTAGGGGAAGGTGGTAATTTGGGGAGGGGTCATAAATGGGTGGGTGAGGGGCAGAGGGAAGGGGGTGAAAAAAGGAAGAGGGGAAGGGAGTGGTGGTAGGTTGGAGGGAAGAGAAGAATGTGAAACAGACTTTAAGCAAAAGGAGGGCTGGTTCACAAAGGTATGCAGGGGTGCAGTAGGCTGGGGTGGGAGAGTAGTGCAGAAAAGGAGGGTGTACATTTGGAGACCAGGGTATAAATGTTGGGGGAGGTGGGAGATAGGGAGACAGAGAGTAAGAGCAGAAAAGGTTAAGGTAGAGGTGGAGGGAAGGGGCTACGAAATGCAGTCACACACACTGGCCAAGGCTAGAGATGCACAAAGAAGTGTTTTAAAAGGACCCAGTTTGATTTCCTTCTGTAAGTCTTCACTGAGGGAGTTTAGCAATCCTGGAGCACAATATTTAAAGGATCATTGGCCCTGTGTGGTTCTACGGAAAGGAACATTCAAGGTCAGGTCATTCTGACCCCTGGTACATCTAGGTGAGTAAGGTTGTTTGAGAGGGTACCGTACTCCAGGAGGGGTTTGGCCCAGAATAGATTTTTTGGCAAGCAGGCACATATGGTACTGGATTTGACAGTCTAGGTTGAGCCACCCAATTTGAGCATATAGCTCACATGTATGGGTTAGCCGGTGCGCTCCCCGTACCAGCCTACATGTTCTGTTGAGGGTAGTTTTGAGTCTTTTGAGAGTCGTGGGAGTTGCAGCACCATACACTACAAGGCCATAATACATGACTGACAGCACGGAGCTAGTCATCGCAATTTTTAAGACCTCATTAGTAAAGCAGTGTTTGTTATGATATAGTAATCCCAGTTGTGCATTAGCAGATTTAGCAACTAGATCTATGTGCCGAGAGTAGGACAGTGTAGTATCTAAAGCTACCCCCAAGTATTTGGAGCGATTTACCATTTCAAGGAGAAAGTTGAGGTTATTAACAATTTGGACCTGGTGGTTACTTTGTTTGTTGTGGGTGGAGGCAAATACCATTGTTTTTTTTTTTATAATTTAAAAGTAACTTTGAGTCAAGGAACCATTTTTCTACTGAAGTAAAATTGGACTGCATCTGACATTCAAGCATGGCAGCAGGGTTTTATTTAACTCTAAAAATTGGTTAGCGTTTTGCTCATAAAAGTTCTAACACATTGTGAAAATGCATAGCACTTGCCTCAATGTGTTTAACAAACATAACACTTCTACAAAACCTATATAAATACTTTCTGTACAGTTGGTATTGTCCCAAGAAAAAAACTGCTAATCAATTATTTAAAACCCTGGGCAGGGTCAGAGTGGGATAAGTAGAGCACAGCATCATCTGTGTAGAGCAGTACTTGGTCATTTACTGCTGGGGGAGTTAGTTAAGAAAAAGACTAAAGAGCAGAGGTCCTAGGATGGATCCTTGGGGCACATCAGTGGTAACAGACAGATTATCAGAGCAGACGTCATTTCTTTTTACTTTCTGAACTCTCCCTTGGAGATAGCTCCTGAACAAGGCTACAGATTCCTGAGTGAGGCCAGTGTTGGATAGTTGGCATAGGAGCAGCTTGTGATTTACTGTATCGAATGCTTTGGTGAGGTCAATATAAATAGCCCCCACCAAGAGCCCCTGATCAAGAGCGCGCTATGAATGTACCCAGTAAATTCCAACAGTGCGGTTGTAGTACTATGCTGTTTCTGGAAGCCATGCTGTTGTCTGTATTGCAGTTGGCATTTGTCAAGATATTTGGTTAGTTGATCTGAAACAATACATTCCAGCGCTTTTGAGGGGGGGAAGTATTGAGATGAGGCGATAGTTTGTGTGATTGGTTCTATTGCCGCTTTTAAACACTGGTGTGACTACAGCTACTTTCCAAATCCATGGGAACTTGCCTGTTACGAGGGATACATTTAGGATTTTGGTAAGGGGAGTGAGAATGACATCCAGAGTAAGTTCTAGAAGCTTAAGATCAAGCATATCACTGCTAGTTCTAGATTTACCGAGAACCTTCATGATATATTTTTTTGGCCACTGATGGGGTAATAATTTTAAGGTAGAAGGGAGGTGGCAAGCCTGTTTGGGTCATAGTGGTGGTTGAGCTATTGCTTTCACTCAGCGGAAGAAGGAAGTCAGGTGGCAGTAGATGACTAAGGTCTGTGAAAGCCTTATTGAAAGTTTTGGTGATGGTAACTGTGTCCTCGGTAGGAATTCCATTGACATTTATTAGGGATGGAGGCACTTTGTTAGGCTTACCAGATAGAGACTTGATATTATCCCAGAAAAAAAAAATGCCTCTGTTTGTTCAATAAACTGTTCAATGGGTCTCTCCAGGCAGACAGGTTAGCAGAATTCTAAGCCTGGTGTAAACCCTTTCCTCCAAAGCAAAACTGGGAGGTTATATGGACATGGATGCTGCTAAATAAAAAAAAAAAAAGACTGCATGCTTGACTCGTATGCTGGTGCGGACCTGAACTTGCGTGTTCAGTGCTGTTGTGTTTAGTTCCCTTGTGATATCACTCCATTCCCCTAGTTCCCTTCTCTGTGGAGAGAACCCTGATTGGTCACCCTCGCTATGTTGTGTTAGCCCCTGAGGTGCCCAGTTACAAATATGATATAACAGAATATAATGAGGTGACTGGCAGTTGCAGCAAGGTAGTTGGGGCAATGATGTGGGCCAATACAGTGATACAAGATTAATGGGGGATGGCAAGAGGTAAAGCGGAAGTGGGGGTGCAAGTGGAAGAAAGGGCTAGTTACAGAAGTGAAAAGAGAATTCATGGAGCAATAGCTTGAAGGAGGTGTGGAGAGAGGCAGTGAGATTATTCCAGATGAGGGGGTAGTGGGAGAAGAGGTCAGCCTGCCCAGCTGATGTTTTACAGTGAAAGATTTGGAAGGAATGGGAGCCAAAGGATCTGAGGCAGTAGAAGGACAGGGACAGCTTATGGCAGCAGGGAGGAGAGATAGCAGCATTAGCAGCTGAACCAATATATGGAAATGAAGAAAGATTTGTAGGACTGGTTAGTGTAGAGAGAATTAGTGAGTAAAAAGATGGCTAAAAGCAAAACAGCATAAAGAGTGGAAGAGAGAGCCCAGCCAGGCAGATTTGGGGGTAGTACTGTGGACCTCATACACATAGTCAAAAATGGGGAGGATCATCTTGACGATGATCTCATGGTGCACCAGAAGAGGGAGGCAGCATATGTTGCGATACAGAGTGCTGAATTTAAGGCATTTTTGAGGATGGCATCTATACAAGTAGAAAAATTAAGGCTTAGATCCAGCCTAGCATTGAAATATTTGAAGGAGGGGAATTCATCACGGGGTTAGTCAATCAGAGTCTTAAAGAGTGGGATATATTAGAGCCTGGTAAGTCTGTTTCCTGCCACAGGTCATACTGACCCTTTTCTAGCATTCTGAAAGAATTGTTTGGTACAGAACCAGCTGTAAAAGATATTGAAATTGTGCTCAATCTCTGCTTCGAATTCAGTGTATACGGAACCAGAATCAAAAGTACAGAGTAATCTATGCATATGGATATGCAAGAAAACAGACTGAGGGAAGGCCATTTAGGAAGACTGAGAACAAGTTATGATCCAGGATAGAATCCTGAGGAATACTTATTTTCATGGGAGGGTGGATTAGGAGCACCTATGAGAGCATTCTAGTACTGGTAGCACATGTTGAAGCTGAACAATCAGACTGAGAGGTTAGACAGGCCAGCTCCTGCAAATTTTTCAGTTGCGATAAGGTATACATGCCTAGATCCATCCCACTTCAGGAGTTAGCAAACCACAGATATGAAGGCGCTGTAGAGTGTGACTTGTGGAAGCCTGAATGGAAGGGGCAGGGAAAGGAGAAGTGTCCATAAAGCAGGACAGTTGGGAAAGTACTAGTTTTTGTAGTATTTTTGCCAGAGTGGGGATAAGGGAGATTGGGCTGAAGTTCCCTTGGGTGGAAGACTCACCATCATTGTGACATGGGAGAACTATGGCACTCTTGCAAGCCACAGGAACTTTGCCAAAGTGAAAAGAGGTTGAGATGGAGCAGCAATGCCAGGTGCAAAGATGTGGAAAAGCTTAGAGTCAAGGCTATGCACGTTTTAGCTTTTGGACAGGCTGAGGAACAATAATGTAGAAAGGGTGGTGTCCATAATGATGGAAGAGAAGGAGAAGGGGGGGAGGCAGAGGAAGCTGGGTTGGGAGTAGGGAAAGAGGTAGCAGGAAGGAGGAGGGAGCAAGGGGAAGAAGGGGGAGAGGTAGCAGTGATGAGGGCACAGGAAGTAAACAACTAGAGGTGACCTTAGCAAGGCCAGATGTGGCAACACCGTACAAAAGACAGGCATTACTGTTTGGGGTCAAGGCAGATTGATAACCTTCCGGAATTGTGATAGGGAATAAAGGTTATTCAGTGGGTGTGCGATGGAAGAAAAGTAATTTCCTTTGGCTTCCCTAATGACTTTAGTGCTGGCATTGTAGAGTTGCTTTCATCTCAATATGCCCTTAGGAAAGCCAATGGCTTTGTGTTGTTATCGGGCAAGTTATGCGGCAAGCAATGAGTTCTACAATTATGTACAGAAGCTAAGAGCCTCATACACATGACCTCCAAAGGGGAATATGTTTATCCTAGATTGACAAGAATTTAGATTGGAAATAAACAAAGGCAACATCATTCTTACCGGACCCTGAGATGGGGGACCATTTGGTATGAGTTGGGTTATCAACGTGGAGCCAGGTTGAGAGAGCTGAGCAACTAATACCAGATAAATTGAAGGGGGTTTTTGGCACCATATCTTGTGTACACAGCACACCATCTTGTGGACATTGAGTGCATGAAGGAGGGTGCCAACTTCAAGAAAACAGTAGCAATTAGAAGAGAGAACCCAATTGATGGGGGGCTGATTGGAAGAAGAGTGGCTGAGGTGGGTGGGCTCAGAGATAAGTTGAGTGAGGAGAAAGGGAGCATTTCAGAGGATGGCGAAAGCCAATTGGTATAAAAATCACCTAGTACTGGGGTGTGGCTTGGCCAGCTAAGATGGCAGGCAGGTTCTGATTGAACTCCCACTGACTCTGTCTTAAAACGGTAAAAAAATCCAGAAACTGCAACTAAATTACTTGGAAAATCTGCTGACTACAAAGCTGCTGTCAATGGCTTCCCAGCACCTACAAAAGAAACAGATTATACTGCTGTTTGACCCATCTGCAGCCACCACTACACCAACTGGTCCAACGAAGGGAAGAATGAGGGCTTGAAACTTGGCAGCCATGGGAAACAGCAGCATGGCTAATACTCCAAAGAATGACTGGCAGAACAACCAACCATGACCACAAATCTTCAGAACAAAATGAAGGCCAGGTTCACTAATATAACAATGCAAATCCAACACCTCCAGAACATAGTCACTGGACGTTCTAAAACTTCAACAACCCATGCCATATGTTTCAATGAAGTGGAACAGAGAATCAATGATCTTGAGGACACTGTTGCTGACCAGGCATGGGAGAGGCATGACCTGAAGGCAAGTGTGGCAGTTTCACTAGAAAAAGTTGATGACCAAGAAAATTGAGCCAGGAGATCCAGTCTTAGGCTGGTGGGGCTGCCTGAAGGGATCATGTGGAAGAACCCTGAAGGGAGCGTGCAAAAGTGGCTGGTCAAACAACTGTTCATGTGAGATATGAGGTAAAAGGAGTCTACAGGACTAGTCTCAATCCTATGCTCTGGGAGTGCCCACGGCACTTTCTCATCAAATGTATGGCCCCATAAAGACACCCAGTGGAACAGTTATGATTTTTCAGGACTTCAGCAGGAAACTTCAGCTCGAGCGCCAACAGTTCACCACTGTGAAGTCAAAATTGCACGTCTGGGGCTGGGAGTTTGCTCACCTTTATCCATCTAAATTGTGAATCACTACAATGGAGCAGCCACCCTATCTTCTTCATAAAGCTCAAGATGCAAAGGAATACTTGAATCTGGAGGATGCACCGCACTGCCCCTGCCACATGAAAGGTAATGTATGCTAATCTGTCTATCTAACAACCAGACTGTCTTCTTTCTGACCCATGCCCCAGAAACTACTGTAAACCTTTGTCCAACCCTTCCTCAGCCTTGATCAGCTCTTGAAGTTCCATGGAAGAAGGATGGAAGCCCCTATCCCATATCCCAGGGACCACTCAAGACTGGGCTTAAGGATCTACATTTCTCGGGTCTGAACTGCCAGTATACAATGAAGGTACATTTGACAGATGCTGGTCCCTTGCAGTTGCTGAATTATGAAATACCAGTGCTGGTTAACTGAGCTATCCTTTCTTTTTTTATTTTATTCTCCTATCATATCTCTCTAAGCTCCTGAACCTTGTCCTCTAATATGACAGCACTAAGGTCTTTCTCTGTTTATACCATCACCTGCTAAAACAACCTGGACTCAGAACATGCCTTATTCAGCGAGTCTATCCAGATTCTGGAGCAATGAGTTTTATTTGGTCCAGTGTGTATGAGACCTGCTGTCCCACTGCCCATTTTGTCATTCCAACTTTCGGCTTACTGCATGTGCCTGAGCTGCTTGGTGACCTCACATCCCCCGATCATACTGAAATTCACTCATTGGGAGTGTAGGTATCAGTGGGGGACTTAGATGCTCTGTTTTAGGGACTGGTAAACTTTTAAATAAATAGCACAGGCAAGCACTCACTAGCACAGGTGTGGGACCCGTTGTTTCACTGGAGCCCCTCACCTCAACACGATCTGGAGTGAAGAACCAGCTCATTTTGTACATTTGACTTTCCCTTACAAACTGGTTAAAGCTCTCTAATGAACTTTGGACATTCAGTAAAATCTGACAAACAAAACATAGAAACAGAATTTGATGGCAGATAAGGACTGCTTGGCCCATCCAGTCTGTCCATTTCTCCCTACCTTGGGACACTTGGGTAGAGTCAGTGAGCCTGTAAGTCCTTAACTGCCAACAATTTCTATGTTTCTATGTTACCTACACTATTCCTGCAGACTGTGCCCAATCAACAGCTCTTTCTCCCTCCTCCCTTCCTTTCCACTATGATTCCCTTGAGCTTATTCCATGCGTTTGTAACTTCTAGGTGGCGCTATCCTATGGGCTACTACCCCTGTCTGCATGACTATGTACAGGTTGAGGGGCCTGAGCTCGGTGAACGGCTGCCTCCACCCGGAGGAATGGTTGTGGGGTAGCGTAACTGCTGTTGGTATAGCCCTCCGGGATGCTATAACCACCCACCAACCCTTCTAGTGGCCTAGATAATTCAGCAATAAGACAATCACATATACATATACCATATGGCAGTAATCATAGGCTCACACCTCTTGCACTTACCACCAGGGCTGGATCAGCTGCAACTGCCTGGAGACCCCCTGGAAAATAAGACCAGTAATGCATCAATTCAAAGGCAGTACAATATTCCCACCAAGAAGGTACACGCTAGCCAGGTTAAACGTGAACAACCACAATCTGATTTATTCAGGGGATGTGAACAAGGGTAGGGTGTAAATCTAGCAGTGACTGGCAAATCTGATTATATTTAGGATGGTAAAGCATGCGCTGTAAGTTTCTCTGACCAAGTCCCGCAACCCTGGGTACCCAGTTGGAAAACAGGCTAGCCTGAAGCGTTGCCCAGGGTAGGCCGGCCTTGCATCTGTTGTTGGGGCCCTTAGGAAGGAAAAACACAGTTTACATGCATTCAACCCACATATTTGTAATCCAGAGCCGGATGGCTCTGTCCATTGCAAATAAATCCAGAACAAGAAAATCAGATGAACACACAAATGATTGCAGCTTTGTTGCAAGGAGCTACCCTGTTTTGTACTCGTGCTACCCAGACCAGGATGCAGGACAGAAGAAATGAAGATCTCTGGATGTTATACTGGATTGCCAAGGAAAGCAGGGCCTACACGACTCACTGTGGTGGTCACTACCTTTTCAGTGGTGTTGAGCAGGGGGGCGGATCCCTGAGCGGGTCTTTTGCCAGAAATGTCTCTTATTTGGGAGCAGCGGCCTAGGCCGAGATGGCAGGGCCGAGGCAGAGTAAGCAGTTCAGATGAAGTCTGTTTGCAAGGGCTGGAACAGCCTCCAGCTGGTGTAGCAGCACTTGGTGTGGGGAACCAAACTGTGACCCACACAACATTTTCAGCACATTTATACGCACTCTGAATATTTGGCCACAGTTTGGATAAAAGTCCTTTTGCAATAATACAGGATCTCTGTGCAAATCTTTCGATCTGAGGCTCACTTTGGTACCTGACAGGTTGATCGCTTCAGGAGCAAGTCTTCAGTCCACTTGCAGGCAGCTATAACACAATTTCCTCTTCAGGTTTCAGGTCTCAATCTGTGAATCGGATAAAGTCCAACTTTCACACTCAAAGAAGTTCTTCTCATTGGAAGATGTGGCAGACAGGCCAGCAGAGCCTTCCCACCGATTCTCCAGCACTGCTACACAGGAACAGCTGCTCAATGGCTCAAGCTGTTCACTCTCCAAACTCCAACTCATGACTGACACACTGCTGCAGGCAGCTCTGGGCTTTCCCAGTGACCCAAAAGGTTTGGTTGGCTAAAAAATCTGTCTGTCACAGCAAGGGCTTCCCCCTCCAGGTCCCTTTAGGTGCCAAACCTTAAAAACTTTAATTCCTACACAATTTCAATCCCACAAGACCTCTGGGAACAGTCTCCATGTTAGGTCCCCTGAGGTTCCAATTGGTCCAACCTGGCAGTCCAGAACCAAGATGGTGGCTCCAGTCCATGTTCATGCTGCAAATGGAAGCCGATTAGACAAACTCCAACAGTATCATTATTAAAGCAGATAAGCAGTAAATAAACACTTTCCCTAACAGAGCTCCCTGTGTGCGAATAGAGATTGCAGAATGGAGCAGAAATACAGACTGTCTGGCTGGTCATAGAAACATAGAAACATAGACTTTGACGGCAGATAAGGACCACTTGGTCCACCTAGTCTGCCCATTTCCCTACCTACAGGATAGGCCGCAGATCCTAGTTAACCAACAGCCTATTTCTTCCAACCCCCCACAAGAATTGCCTTATGTCTGTCCCATGCATTCTTGAATTCTCCCACAGTTTTAGACCCCACAAACTCCTCAGGAAGGCTGTTCCATGCATCCACTACCCTCTCTGTGAAAAATACTTCCTCACATTGCCCCGGAACCGCCCCCCATCTTTAAATTGTGTTCCCTTGTTCTTGCACGTCTCTTTTTCTGAAAGATGCTACCCTATTGGACTTTGTTGATTCCACTGAGGTACTTAAAAGTTTCTATCATGTCCCCCCTCTCCCTTCTTTCCTCAAGGATGTACATATTAAGCTCCTTTAGTGAGCTAGTGGTCACGAGAGTTAGCTACTCAGACCCAGACCAGACTAATTTTCACACACAGAATAATGGTTCTCTTAAAGAGACAGGCATGGAGGCTTACTATAGCACTCTCATGCAGGCAATTTTAAGTGACTGGATGCAGAACACCATTCTTACAGTGGGCATTAGGCAAGCCCAGGAAGACATTATAGGAACCCCTATTTGTAGGGGGGTTACACATTCTTGAACCCGCCACTGTTTTTGCCCCACCATCTCCCCTGGAAAACTGTTCCATAAAGCCACCACTCTTTCTATGAAGAAGTACCTCCTCACATCTCTTCTAAGTCTACCGCCCTCCAGCTTCATAGCCCCTTGTTCTTGAGCACCTTTTCTTCTGAAAAATACTTCCCTCATGTACCCAATTTACCCCGTGAGGTATTAAAGGTCTCAATCATATCACCACTCCCTCCTCTGTTCTAGAGTGTACATATTGAGGTCCTCTAGTCTCTCCTCACAGGGCTTTTGATGCAAACCCTGCACCATTTTACTTGCCCTCCTCTGGACCACCTCCACTCTGTCTACGCCCTTCCGGAGATGTGATCTCCAAAACTGGACAAAGTACTCTAGGTGGGGTCTTACCAGTGATCTATGGTACCACATCACTCTTTCTGCTGGTGATACCCTTCCCCGTGCACCCCAGCACCCACTAGCCCTCCCTATTGCCTTGTTGCACAGCCTAGCCACCTTTAGGTCATCCAATATGATTACCCCCTGGTCTCTTTCCTGCTTGGTGGACATCTATATCACTCCACCAATTTTATACTCTCCCCCTGGGTTTCTGTGCCCTGAGTGCATTATTTTGCACTTTTACACATTGAAACTCAGCTGCTATACCCTTGACCACTCCTCGAGTTTTTTCAGATCTCTGTTCATCCTTTCCATCCGTCCACCCTATTGCAGATTTTGGTGTCATCTGCAAAGAGGCAGACTTCTCTTCCAGCTCCTCTGCAGTGTCACTTCTAAAGACATTAAAGAGGACCAGTCACAACACTAATCCCTGAGGCACCCCACTGGTCACCCTCCCTTCCTCAGAGTGAACTCCATTTACCACCACCGTTGTCGCCTATCCCTTAACCAATTTCTTATCCAGTTTACCACCTTTGGACCCACTCCTGAGCTACCCAGCTTGCTCATTAGTCTCTTATGTGGAACGGCGTTGAAAGCCTTACTGAAATCTAGGTAGGCCACGTCCACTGCTCCACCCTGATCTAGTTCTTTGGTCACCCAATCAAAGAAATCTGTCAGATTCACTTGACATAACCTCTGTTCTGTGAAACCGTGCTGCCTCAGGTCTTGTAATCCACTGGATTCAAGATATTCCACAAGCCTTTCCTTCAGCAGGGATTCCATTAACTTTCCCACCACCGATGTCAGGCTGACTGGACTATAATTGTCAGCCTCCTCCCTGCTACCACTTTTGTGTAGTGAGACTGCATCTGCCCTCCTCCAGTCCTCTGGAACTACTCCTGTTTCCAGTCAGCTGTTAAACAGAAGTGTCTGAGGTGCAGCCAGCATTTCCCTGAGCTCCCTCAGTACCCTCGAATGTGCCTCATCTGATCCTATCGCTTTTTCCACCTTCAGATTAGCAAGTCCCTTCATGACTCTCGCCTCCAAAAAAGGACTAGTGTCCACCTCCCTCCCTCCAAAGCTTCTGTTACTTTATTGTGGCCCTTCCCCTTCTCCTTCCTTTGTGAACACTGAACAAAAGTTTTTTGGTGGGAAGTAAGTAGGGCAGCGTGGGTGAAGAAGAAGCTGGGGGACTATAGTATGGTCCAGGTATGCCCTCCACTGCTTGGCTCTCACTATCCCTCCATCTGTCTAGATAGAACAATATAGGGAAGTGATATGGCCAGGCCCTTGGAACTGTGAGTGTTGTCAATGGGGAATGGGAGGGGGCATGAAATGGATGAAGAATCCTATGCTTTCCTGGTTGGTGACAAGTGGTTATGGGTTGGAGGTCTGGATGCTTAGCCCACCCCTGCAGATAACTATTACTTAATCACTGGTGGATGTTCTGGTTATGTTTTGGTGGGGTGGTTTGGTGGATGGCCCTGGCTCCACCTAGTCCACAAAAAGCTCAAGGCTCTGGCGGCACCTTCTCATAAAACGCCCTATACAACTATGAGACTGTTGGGGGGTGGGCACTTGTTGCCCTACAAACAGCATAACTCAGCCAACGCTCGCAAGGATTTCTCATGATCGTGTGACAGCTGGGAGGGGGCGGAGCCAAGGAGCACTGTTGCTGAGCCAGTCACACACACAGGAATGAAATAACACATGGTAGGGATGGATGGAGATACCAGAGGCATTGTCCCAGTGCTAAGTGGTTCCTTCTCCCACAGTGGCCAGCATAACCGTGTGACTGACAGGGGTGGAGCAAAACAGGCTCTGGTTTTCCTTACAGAGAGGGTGTGTGTTTTGATGGGGTGGTCAGCATCTGTGCCCAAACTCATGGAACTGAGGGGTCTTATTCAGCACCAGGCTTCCCAGTACAAGATCTGTGGGGCAGTGTTCCTATGAGGTGCTGCACCTCCATTACCCCAGCTGAAATGTTACTAGGCACATCTCACTGAGGTGCTCATGAGGGGAGGTCACTACCAGTGGTACACAAACTGTCATGGTCCTTGGATGCAGAAGGGGGGATGGGAGTGAGACAATTTCTTTGAACAAGTAGATCAGAAGTGGCCTTACTTCGTGAAGGCATGTTTACAGGCACATCATATGACAGCCTGGGTATTGTACTTGAACATAGATGCTGGGAAATGTTGCTTTTGCAGTTCAAAGAATGCACCTTGGTTCTAGATTTCCCAAAACCGATGACGTTTATGGTTCAGGTTTACCATATGGTGAATGTTACAAACCTGCTTTTACTAAATATTTACCATTACACAAAAACCCGCAGCAGTACAAGATGGATGCTAGATTGGGGATTCTTTTACTCGATCATGGGGAGGGGAGTTGCTCATATTGTCTTCTAAATGTTTCTACTGTTTCTATTCCCTTCAGTGTTGAGGTTTCCAGATGTTACAAAGGGGTAGGGGTGGGACGTTGGTGCACAGTAAAGGTGGGATGGGTGGGGGTATACTAGTACACTGGGTGTGTTTAAATTAATGGAGGATGGACGGAAAGGAGGAAATTGGGTCAGAAATGGGACAAAATAGCAAGTTTATATTATCCTATTATCAATTTATGTTATTTACAGGTTACAAGACAGGTCATTATTGTGACAAGGTACAGACATAGTGATAAAGTTAGAACTCAGAATGGCTGAGTCACTGAATATCACTACCTGGAATGTTATCAGGCTGAAACATGGAGTTAAGAGGAGGAAGGTCTAGGGACCAGCCCAGTGGCGCTGAGGGTTAAGGCACCAGACGCCTCACCTCGCACCACGCTGGCTACCCAGGTTCGGGAACGAGCCCGGGCTGTCAGGGGTTGGCAGGGGCGGGGAGGGATTGAGTGTCTGGAGGAGATCTCTCCCTTCCCAGGGAGGGTGTAGGGCTTAGCGTCGCTCCTGATCAACCTCTGGCAGCAGTCGGGGGTGGTGTGGAATTCGCGTCACAGCCATATGGCAGGGGTGGAGCTCGGCGGACGCTGGATGTCATTGTACATCTGAGCTCCAATGGAGGGTAGGATGGGGTGGGGAGAACATTACAAGAAAACTCCCCTCCAATCCCAACAGGTAACAGCTCCTCACAGTGCTGGCCACCACATGCCCAGGACCAGGTCTCTGTCTCCGCCCCTTCAATCTCCTCAGCAAACCAGCTGGACACTCTGGATTGTAGATAGAGCACCAAGTAAGTGGATGGTTGCCCTGCCCTAGGGGGCTCAGAGCTGGGGGGATTGTCTGGCATGGATTCGGCAGGGGGGGCAGTAATATGTATGAGGAGCGGAGGCCACAGTGGGTGGTATAGCAGCATGGTGAGTTGGGGCAGCCCGAGAGAGTTAGGGAATGGAGGCGAGAAACAGAGTTAAAAAAAAAAAAAGAGGAGGAAGGTCATGTGCTGTATTAAGAGGCTCAGGACTGGCATTCTATTACTCCAGGAACCCCACATGACCCCAACAGAGACCCCCCCCCCATAGTTGTTTATGGTGGAGGGGTACATGGTTAACATCATGTTTTACCTCCAGTGCATGGGGCATGGTGATATGGCTCAGGATGGGTTTCCCAGGAGCGGTACTTAGGTCTTCTCTAGACTCCTGTGGCCAATATGCACTGCCACAGATATCTATTAAAGATGGACCTACTTTCTCAGTGGGGGTGGTATATGGCCCCAGTGAAGAGGATGGATCCTTTTTCCAAAAGCTCTCACTTAAAACGGCACAGTACCTGGGACCTAGGTTGGGGGGGTGGGGTGGTGATATGAATTGCATTTTGGATAATGTCTTAGACAGATCCAATCCAGCATCAGTCACCAATTCTAAATATGTTAAAACCTAGAAGATCTTATGCAGACTTACTAAGTGGTAGATGTCTGGCACCACAAAATCCCCACAGGGAAAGAGTACATCTTCTTTTCTCATTCACATAGGTCATATGCTCCAAAGAAGTACACCTGCTGTCTGCATACTTGCTCCCTAAGGTAGTTGTTGTGGAATACAACACAGCCCTAGAATCTGATCATTCCTCTTTACAGGCTAAGATTGACATGGTTGGATTCAGTGCCCCACTCAAGGCTTGGAAACCTGACCTGGTCCTTCTCAAGGATCAGCAATACATAGAAATAATGGGGAGAGCAATTAGCAAATTCCTCATCCATGATAAGAGGGAGCATATATCTTACTCAATTAGATGGGAGGCCCTAAAGGCCTACATTAGAGGTCAGTCCATAGCCTTTTTCAAGTATAAACAGTGGGGTGAAGCCCAGGAGGTTGTCAAACTAGAAAAGAAAATCCCTGAGATTGAGAAGCTGAACATGGCCAGTCCTACCCCAAATCTTTTCAATTTATTCCAAAAGCTAAACTGCAAATTCAGCACATTGAATACAGCTACCATAGAGAGGGCTATCATATTGAACAATTTGGGGCACTACTTTGTTGACAACAAGGGGAGGAAATTAATAGCTTGGCAACTCAGGCATAGAGAGAGGGAGAGAGCCATTACCGTATACAGCATACAGTCCTGGGGATGGTCAACAGACACCAGGATATGGGAGACATTTTTAATAGCTTTTATAAAACCCTATATTCTTCTGAAACCTCCCCCATGATAGGGAAATAGTTGTCCTTTTTCCAAAAGGCTCCAAATAAGTGTCTCCAGCCTTCTCCTGTTGATGACCTACTGTAGAAAAACACTTACTAGACAGGAGATCTGCAGTGCCATTAAGGCCCTAGAGGGGAGTAAGGCACCCAGCCCTGACTGGCTACCCACTGACTTTTTGAAAAAGTTTGTGGAGCTCCTGGAGGCCCCCCTACTATACATGATCCAGGAAAGTTTCTCAACGGGTGTTTTGCTCACTCGGCCTGGGTAGCTACTATTATAGTCCTGACAAAACTGGGCATGGACCCTGTCCATTGTGTCTCGTACCATCCAGTCTCCTTACTGATAGCAGACTATAAATTAGCTGCCAGGATCAAAGCAGCATAGCTTGAAACACGTCTCCCTCACTGCATACACCCTGACTAGTCCAGTTTTGTCAAGGGGAAAAAAGAGAAATACAACACCAGGCACCCCCTTAAAATCATTCATAAATGGGCAAAGGCATCAGCCAGGCACAGGGCAGCAGTCCTTGCACCTGCTGCTGAAAAGGCTTTTGATCAGGTAGATTAGGGGTACATGATGAGACCCTTAAATTATTTGGCATGAAGGAACAAATTATCGGGTGAATTGGAGGTCCATAAAAGAATCCCTCAGCAAGAATTCAGATCAATGGAAGGTTGACTGAGCCTTTCAATTTTACTAGCGGCACAAGGCAGGGCATCCTGTTGTCTCCGCATCTCTATGTACTGTACTTTCACTAGAACCCCTGTCTGCGGCAATCAAGCAGCACAGCGGGATTGAGGGACGCCACAGTGGTGGAAGGGAGCATAGGGCTGTCCTCTTCACTGACGACCTCCTTCTACACTTGCACATACCCACAGAGGGTCTTCCAGCCTTGCAGTCACTGCTCACTGAGTTTGGGAATCTTTCAGGCCATAAAATAAACTAGACCAAAAGTGCGATTCTTCCAATTGGCAAACAGCACAGAGACTGTGCAGTGCACAACTCTGTGGGGCTCCAGGTTGTCACTACAATTAAATATTTGGGGGTGAAAATACCTTGTAGTTTTTATCGGTTGTATCGTTAGAATTCCCCCATTGTTGGCTAGTATAAGATCAAAATGTGAGCAGTGGGAATTACTGCCACTCTCTGTCATAGAGAAGGTGAATGTTATTAAGATGTGCACCCTGCTTAAATGCCTCTGTTTGTTTCAGTCCTTCTCAATTCATATTCCACAGGGTTTCTTCGCCCAGCTCAACAGCATGGTGCACGTGTTTCTGTGGTGTGGCAAACCAGCCAGAGTGAAGAGGGCTAGTCAGCTCCCTGTGTGTGACAGGGGCTGTGCTCTCCCTCACTTCAGAAATAATTGTTGGGCAGTCCAACTAAATTATGTACCCAGAGGAGACTCCCTCCCCAGAGCCATCATGGGTTCCAATGGAGGAAGAGGAACTGAGGGTTGACTTGAGGAGAGGATGTTGTCCATGGCCCTGAGTCAATTGGCCATACCTTAACCCGCTAATCCGTTAGCTAAGACCTTGATAAATGTCTGGACTGCCATCCATAAACTCCTGTCCTGGCCTAGTTCCCACTTTGGGACAGACACAACTGAGAGTTGCTCTGAAAGGTTTGCCTCAGTATAATGTCTTTCTGCATCAGATCCTACTCCAGCGGGAGAAATTGGTTCTAAACAGTCTTACTCAGCTCTTTGAAGGGGGCCGGTTTAAGGACTTTAACAGTCTCCGTAGAGTTCTCTCTTTTGCCTGGAGGTCTCTTTGCTAACTTAACAGTAAGACAAATGATCA
Organism: Neoceratodus forsteri; assembly: GCA_016271365.2. Lineage (NCBI taxonomy): Eukaryota > Metazoa > Chordata > Ceratodontiformes > Ceratodontidae > Neoceratodus > Neoceratodus forsteri. The sequence continues at coordinate 1,669,670,243 of CM057456.1, forward strand.
ATAAGGGGTTCGCAATATCGGAAGGAATTACAGGGGCCCCTGCAACAAATGATTCACCCTTCGAGGCAGAACTTCAAAAGCCCCAGCCAGTATCCAAGCTCTCTCAGTGTATTATAGTATACTGGGTGGGGTTTCCCACCCTCCACCATGAGTAATGGACAACACTGGAAGACGATCTGAATGTCCCAGTCACAGAGGAGACTGGCAGTGAGCAGCAACTCAGGCAGATCCAGTTGAACTGCCTATATCGTGCCTACTTCACGCCTGTCAAACTGCATAGCAGGTGCCTAGAGAAATCTACACTGTGCCCAAAACGCCAAGTGGAGGACAGGACATTTCTTCACGTGACTCTAACCTGCCCAACGATTACCCACTTCTGGCATGCAGTTCACAACATAATGGAGCAGCGTATGCAGACAAAACCCCCTAAATCTCCTCTTGAACTCCTGCTGGAGGTGGCTAACAATCACAGTAGGTTGGGAGGGGCTGCAATACTACGGTCAATTATGCTTGTTAATGCTAGGAAACAATAGCCCAACAGTGGCTCTCAGAAGCCTCCCCATCCATGGCATAGTGAACATGCAGTGTAGGTAACTGCCTTAAACTAGAGAATGCCCAGCTGTCAGCCAGTAGCCACAGTGAGCATTTTTTAAAAATCTGTTAACTTCTCACAACAGCAACTGAGCTGGGTATCTGGCCTATATAACCTTCCCTTGTACTACACATGCTGCTCTTTTGACTCATTTCAGCCCACATGAATAGTAGCTCACTGTTATTATGGTTACTATACGGGGTAATCTATTCAGTAAATGTAAACCACACTAGGAGTTTAAATTTGCTCAATCTTACAGAAGTTACACAATTTGTGCAGCAAAAAAACATAATAAACTCTAATGCTAATGTACTGTGTATAATGCTATGTTGTGACCATCATGTGATAATGTAATGTATCATATATATGATATAACCTTGTTCTACCTGTATTATGTAATCTGTAACTTGAATACCTTGTTCAGTAAAACATGTTTAAAAACAAAAGACAAATCACCCAATACCAGAGGTTCTCCAAAGAAGGCAAGAGTGAAGAAGAAAACAGAATGTCAAGCAGAGAGTCAGGCTTGATACCAGGGTGGCAGCAGGCACTAACTGTGAATACTGGGAGGGATAAAGGAAAGGAGAGATTGTACAGAGTAAGCTTGTGTGAGGAGGAAACGGGGGCCTGTGTATGATGTTACAACTCAGGTTGAAGCTAACATATAAATTCAAATTGCCCCCTTACTTCCCACAATACTGTCTGTGATCTGTGTTACCAATGATGGCAACATCAGTGTCATCGAATCTGACAGACAACATGACTCAGTCACTAATATGATGTCCTGCTGGTGTCGGCCCGCTGAAGCAGCAGTAGCACTATCTCTTGCAACACTGACCACCTGGGTTTGGGAAGAAGCTTGAGTTTCAGAGGGCCAGCTGCGGGATCCCATAGGATGCTATCCTCCTCTGTGAGGGAAGGCTCACAGTCTCCACTACACTACTGCCACCTGGTGACCACGGATGGTGGTGCAACATGAGCTGGTGTACGGCAAGGGAGGACACAGACAAGCTCTAATGCATGCTGACACTTATCAACATGAGTGCGCATCCTTGAGCTCACAGTTATCGTACTAGGGGGAAGGGAACCAGAAACACAGAAAAAATACTGTGGTGCTGCAGAATGATGTCTGCCCCACATAACCAGCCCCTAACCACTGACTGAGGCACCCACTGCCGAACCATCCATCTCTGTCCATTGTTGGCCCATCCTCTATGCGGATGACCTGGTCATCCTCACTCATTCTTCGGATATAGGGGTCATTAATCACCACCCGATTAAGGACCTTGGGAACATTCAGTCCTGGATTTCATCCCATAAATTGATTCTTAATCTTAAGAAAACCCAGGCCAAGATTAAGGCCTCTCCTGCTCCTTTATGCGTTACTGGTACTGAAGGTGTCCCGATCCTTGTTACTGACAACTTTAAATACCTTGGAGTGACACTTGACCCACAGCTTGACCTTGGCCGCCACATTCAGAATGTTTGTAAGACTGTCAACTGCAAACTGGGTCTGGCATACACAGCTAAGTGCAATCTTACTCCTGCTGCCCATCTCGCTCTTGCCAGAGGTGTGTTCCTCCCTTTGCTTTGCTACAGGCTCCTTTTGTTTTCTCGCTCCTCCAAAGCTCACCTTTCTAAGTGGTCTACTGCCTACACTAATGTCTGCCATTTTGCTCTGGCTGCCCCTCGTCTCACCCATCATTGTGACCTATGTAGCAAGCTGAATTGGCTCTCCCCATCAAATCATACAGACTGCGTCCTTGGTACTGGCACCCCTCCTGGGCTGGCGAAATTCCTTGTCCCGGCTGCCTCCTCAACCTATTCTCTCAGGTCTCTGGGTCCCACCATCCTTAAGATCCCTGCTACCCAGACTCTAATGGGGGACAGAGATTTTGCTGCGTGTGCTCCCAGGCTGTGGAACTCATTTCCTGCTCAGGTTCACTCCTCCCATTCACATGTGCACCTTCGATCCTCCCTATGGAACCATCTCAAACTCTCCTCGGCGTGTGGTTGTCCAAAACCCCCATGATCTCGCCTGATCCTTCACTGCACTCCTTTTTCTTGGATGTGTTCTGACATGTATGGGTTGATTGCTGGGTTTTTAATGTACCATAACCCGTGTTTTCAGGGCATTGCTCTATCCGAGGCTCCACTTCCTGGGGCCTTAAGTTGTATATAGTGTTGTATCTGCTGAATCTCAATTTGTACTTATTGTACTGCTCTTAGTTTCTACATGTGGTGTTCTACTGTGTATATACTGTATAAGATATGTCTTACCTGACCTGTAACCTGTCTCAATCTGTATCATGTTGTTCCTTGTACTTAAATCAGTAATTCCTGTACTCTCCTGGGTCGTACCTGAAAATAGGCAATTGTCTTATCTAGTGTACTTACCTGGTCAACAAAAGCTAAATAAATAAATTAACTCTGTTGGGGGCAGTGTTACCCCTAGTAGCCCTGCCCTGGGGAAGCCAGACAGGGAGGACCAGTCGGTGGAGGTAAGTCCCAGAGAAGGTGGGTGTCTGGGCTGGGTATGAGGTGTGACCAAAGGAGGGCCAGCTGGTGTAACACAGGGCATAAAGTACAGTAAATTACAAAAAAGGTTGTTGCATTGGTATTGCAGAGCCAACAGCCTAAGCTGGTCCAGATTAGGTACTAAGCTTTGAGTATACAGTTAGAAACAGTCTTAACATCACTTGATTTTAGGAGAAATAGCTGGTGTTGAGGAAAGGGAGACGGGTAGCAGTAAGGAGAACTCAGATAAGATGGGGAGGGCAGACAGGCTGAGAAAGAAAAGGGAGGGTAAATGAAAAATTATGACTGTTGGGGACTAGGAAAGAGCAGAGTAGGTGACACATCACGGGAGTGGTTGAGGAGGGGGATCAAGGAAGCAGCTGTATATGGGGTAGTAGGTTGGTTTCATTATGCTACTAGACAAAGTTGGGGGAGAAGTAGGGACACTAAAGAGAAAGAGCAGAATGGTATAAATTAAAATGAATAATAAGAGTAAGAATTCAACAGTGTGCTCACATAGCAAGTTTGCTATAACCAAATTAAATTAACTGGGAAGCAAGCAGGCCAGCATAAACAGAATAAGTGTTGTGGCGTACAACTCAGTAGTAACCTAGTAAAAATAAAATTACAAGGACTAAAGAGCCGGGGTGGGCAAGGGGGCAGGTACAGAGCATTAGGGAGGAGGAGGAGGTGCAGGGTGAGGGGGGGGCTAGACCTATGTGAGTAGTGAGGGAGACTAACCAGGTGGTGTGAACACACAGGAAGGTCAGACAACTCTTGAAGGTGCATATATTTATAAAAAATATTACCTCCTCCAATAAAGAGCCAGCAGGGCTATTTAAAGAAAAACCTTTACTGCCCAATTAAAAAATCTACTAGCTTTTGGACAGTGCTAATTTCAGATCCAATGACTAGAGTAAAAATTGAATCTTTTATGGGAAAACATGCCCCTAAATTCCTGCCACGGTTGTTTTTGTGGAATGCTATGCCTGTAGTTCAATGGGGCAAGCAATCAGCCACACTCCCTTCCTGAGCTATATAAGCAGTTCCTCCCAGTTTCTCTTTTTTCTTTGTGGCCGGAGGCTCTGTTGGTCTGTCTTCTCCCTCGTGGCCTGCTGGGGCTTTGCCACCCCGCATTGCTGTGTTTTTGGCTCTGCTTGGTTTGTGCTAGACTTCTGTGTTTTGTGTTCTCCTGCTTGGTTTGTATTGCCTTGCCTCCGGCTGCTACATGCTACATGCATGTGCCTGTCTCCTCCTTGCTCCTGTACTTGTGTTTGCCTTGTTGTTTCTTCTGGGCTTTCTAGTTTTCCAGCACCCTGTGTATCATTGTTTATTTGTGCTTTAGGTGACATGTTGTTGTTTCCATACCTTCAGCTGCCCTGTGCCTGTGCTCTCAGCTACATTTCCTCACCAGATTTTCCAAGCCCTCAGTCAACTGCATTATTATTACAGTACAATCACGTTTATCTGAACTGATTCGGCAACACGTTTCCAGTTCGGATAAACGGGAGTTGGGTAAAGCGGGATTTCTATTTTTAATATGTGTCACAATGTGCTTTTCTTTTAATGCTTGTGCTTACTTCTCAGTATGGTACAGTACTGTAATTTTATTCTTGGAGTGCAGGGGGTAGGTATAAGAGCAAAACAGGGAAGTACTGAAAAGTGCTTAATTTCTTTTTTTTTTTTTATGCGGTGATTGTGTTTGTGCTTACACATCAATTCTCTCTCTCTATGCAGTCTCTATTTTGACAGAGGAGAGAAAAACAGCTGCATGGTTGATTTTTGAAGGCTGTGGACTCTCTTGTTAGCAGCTTTTGCACAAAGACCCCTCAATAACATCAACTGCATGGGGTCACAGTCCTATTGGTTTTCCAACCACAGCAAGTATTTGTCAAAGCTTTCCACAGCTTCTGAGTGTGCTGGGATGGGCTCCGGATTAGCCACATCATCCAATTCCTCATTATTACTCAGGTCTTTGATGTCAGTGCCCCCAGGTTGCTGCCACACATCATCAATTATTGTATCATCTAACAGATGCGCATGACCTTCCTCCACACTGTCGAAAAGGACCCAATCTTCCATGTCTTCATTGGTCAGTGACTCATTAAGTTTGCTAATCATGTCCTCTGCCAGGGTGGCGATGTCTGGATCTTCATCTGGGTCAAACACTTCTCTCTCTTCACTCAGCATCTCTGTCTCAGATACAAGTTTGTCAATAACCAAGATGCCCGACTTACGCCAAGACTTTGTGATTGTATCAGGTTTGACTTTGTTCCAAGCCTCTCCCCCATATAGATTACATCTTTCATTTTCCTCAGAAAAAAAAATGGACACAAGTAGAGCCAATGTATTCACTACACTGAGCTTTACTTGAGCTGCAAAAATACGGGCAACAAAACCAGGGTGCAGTTAATAGAGAGTTCCAGGTAACTGTGGTTCAGTTAAATGGGAGTCTACTGTATTGGGTATTTCAGCTTCCACTGATGTTTTCCTGCCTGTTGTCTCCAGTGCTTTCCAACCTAATCATTTGCACCTGGTCCAGGCTTCACCCTGCCACTCCCTGTTGCACTACGTGTGCTCACAGCTCTGCTCTTCCTCCACTCAGTGCTAGCTCAGTTCATTCAGTATTGGAATTCACTGTGCTCTGCTCAATTTATTCAGTATTTGCTCAGCCAGGCCAGACTGCTGCATCACTATACTGAAACTTTCAGCTTGTACACTGGCTGCCTGGTCTCAGCTTCCAGCTGCAGGCATTTTAGCAGTTTGCTTCTGAATTCAACTATTTTGAACCTTTCAGTCATTGATTTGCTTCCCCTGTTCACATTACTCTGGCAGCTTTTCTATCCTATGGCTTTGTCCTTAACTAGGACCTTGCCAGTAAAGGCACCTCTTTGTGGGGGTTCCTACCCTACTAGCATTACAGTTGCTGTTGGTCTCGTGATGCTCAGCTTGTGAGTCCCTGTTATTCCCATGGTGGGGGACTGTGGCATCACAGAGGGGCATCATGGCTCTAACTAGCAGGAGCATGATTATATAAGCCTTACTGGTACCATTTCATTACTGCGGTCCAATTACCTCCTGCCTTCCAATAACCTAACCCTGCCTTGATGGCATTTGAGGTATTCATACCAATCATACCATTCCCTATTCATGCTGAAACCATAGCCCATCCATATCAATTAAGCAATAAGGCATGACCAAGGGTTATGTTAATGGTCTGTTAATCACCTTTTAGGGGTGTACTGTGGCACGAGGTGTAGCCGAGTGCCACATGCCCCTAGAGGGTGATTAACTGACCATTAACATAATCCCTGGGAGTGCCTTATTGCTATTGTAATAAAAAATGTTTTTAAACAGTGTTAAACCTTGTTTAGCATATGACTAAGCTCTACTGCATGTTAATAAAAGATTAACATGAGGCTGTTGGAATGTTTGCAGCCAATCAGAAAGCTCCATTTCTCAGACCCTTTTTATAATGTTATTTAACCATCCATTTCAACTCTCTACTTGTGCTGCAACCATAGCAATCACTGCTAAACCTCATGGATGTGAAATATTTAATGATTATTATTAGTATTAATATTAAACAATCGGAACTAACACTGAGTTTATTTTGTTATTATTAATTGTCATGTCTTAGCAAAGGTATTCTGATTAAGGAAATCCTGTGTAAACATGCTAAGGAACATGGACTAGTGTTTTCTTCAAACTGGATATTGTGGATTGAGGCTTACGGAAAAAAAAACAATTTAAAACGTGCGCAAGCCTGCCAGTGTGAGGAAGGAAATAGTTAATACCAAACAGAAGAATATCTCACAAAAATACAAGGAATAAGCCAGCTGTTGGGCAAAGGACAGAGGATAATGGTCCCTTCCACAGAACTGTGTTTTTCATGGACGCCTAGATCAGATAAGGACCCATTCTGTGACACATGACTCTGCCAATGATAATTTAGAGATGCCACATATGTCACTTTAAGAGACTTACAGTAAATAGCATTAAGTAACCTCATAAAATTACATCTTTTACAAATACAACAAGATAAGTTATTTTATCTAGGGACCTGTGTTTTTTTTTTATACTCCTTTACTGAATCCAGTAATTCAGATACACCAATAATTCAGACTTCACTGGCACACTGCCGATTGTGCCACAGACATTGTAAGGGGTCAAGAGAGGCTCCTGCTGCTCTGCCACCCTCCCCTCCAATGGCTGCTGCAGCTGTCATGGTGCTCCACTGGTATGGAGCCAAGAAGTGAGTGACCGAGCCCTCCGCCAATCAGGAGGCTCAGAGGGTGAGAAGTGTAGCTTTTACATTTCTGGTGCCATTCCCAATCCTGAATCTTCCTACACAGGCGATCATGCCACAGACATTGTATGGGGTTGAAAGGGGGTCCTGCTGCTCTACCACCCTCCCTAACAATGGCTGCCGCAGCACTCATGGTGCTCCACTGGCATAAAGTCAAGAAGTGACTGACCAAGCCCTCAAACAATCAGGAGGCTCAAAGGGTGGGAAGTACACTGCCTTTTAACTGTGTACACCCAAGTAGCACTCCCACTTGTGGGAGTCTGCCTGGAAGTCAGTCATAAAGCAGCCGTTCATCCAGTCACGCTGCTCCTGATCAAGTCTCCTGATTGCCTATCCTATCAGTCTAACCATGTCACACTCCTGCTTGGAAACTTCACTTTAATCCAAGGGTGGATTGTGCTAGCCATCGTTTTGCTCCCCATCTGCTTTCTACTTATGCTCTGCTTATATGCACTAGACTTGTGACCATTTTGATTCCAGGCAGAACCGCTCTGGGTCGCTTTGTTCTTTTGACTTCTGTCACTTAACTCTTGGATCTTTCCTTTAAGGCTGAAATGATAATTACTGAATACTCACTAGCTGGGTCACCTCGTAATTGTGTTTGTTTTTTATACCTCTGCCAACTTAAATTTGTTGCCTGCTACCTAGCTAGCTATTGTTCTTATCTCTAGAATACTCACTAGCTTGATCACATCATAATTGCGTTTGTTATTACATCTCTACCAATTTAAATTTGCTGCCTGGTTTATGTTCTCCTGCTGCCTTAATAGCCATAGATCTGCCTATCTAGCCTGCTATTGTTATCTCTAATGTAACTGCTATTTTGTTCAGCTGCTCTGCTTGCTCACAGCCCTGCCTGCCTTAGTCCCAATCACCTAGCTGCTGCCATTGTTCTTACTATCAGATTATTTTCTCCTTGAGTTAGATAGGTAATAGTCTCCTGCCTCTAATTATGCTTCGCTATGCTGTATACCCTTTCTGTCTCTCTTACACTCCTCTCCCTCTTATCCCTGTTCCTTTCCTCTCCCTCCCCCTCAATCCTATTCCCATACCTTTCCTCCTCTGCCCCTTCTCTCTTATTTCTCTTCCTCCTCCCTTGCCCCCACCTCTCCCTCTTACTCTACCCCTGCCATCCACCATGGGCTCCTCCATATCCATCCTTAAACCTTGAATATCTCCACCATGCCTTCCTTCCCCCTTCCACCCTTCATCCTTTCTCCTTCACCTCCTCGATCAAGTGGGCGGAAGTCTCACTCTATTCTCCTTTCTCTTTATTCTCCTCTTTGCTGGTGACACTGAACCTAACCTTGGCCCCCTTTCTCCTTCCTCTCCTCCCACTCTACCCAAAGGCCTCTGCATTTTCCACCTTAATGCTAGGAGCCTCCTCCTTAAGCTTGTCCCCCCTAAAGTCTGTATCTCTCAGCACTCTCCTGGCCTGTTGTGCATCTCTGAGTCCTGGCTCTCCTCTAGGGTATCTGACTCCAGCTTGGCTTTTCCAGACTACTACCTCTTTCAGCAGGACCAATGCAAATGTGCTGGTGGTGTTGCTTTGTATGTCCATCAGAACCTATCCTGCTCATCACCTTCAGAGTCAGTCCCTTCCTCTCATGAACTCCTCCTGGGTAAGCTATCCCTACCTTCCTTTCTCCCTATCTTTGTCAGTGTTTTCCATGCCTCTCCTAAAATATCTCCCTCATCCTTGATTGACTCCCCTCTCATTCCTTGTTTCCCTTGCTGCCTCCGATGAGTTCATCCTCATTGGGGATGTCAATATAAATTGGCTGTACCCTGCCTCTAGGCCCACCATCCACATGATTGAGTCCCTAAACATCTCATAGCTTATCACTGAACCCACTTGGCTCAATCCTTACTCCTTAAACCACTCCCTCCTGGACTCTCCTCCCACCCCCATCATATCTCTGCAGCAGGCATTTTACCCAGACACCTTCAGTGATCACTGTATAACTTACTACATCAGGAAAGTGAGGCCTACTCATTCTGCCCCTAAATACATTTAGTACCGGTCTGTCTGGTCACTTGAAACTAATGCCCTCCTAAGTAACCTAGTTGCCTCTGATTGGTCCCTCATCTACTCTGACCCAGCCATCGACATGACCCTCTCCCTTTTCCAGGCCATACTCAGCCACACCTGGACCATCAGGCCCCCCCCCCCACTTAGAAAGTCCAGAGTTAAAGTCTCTCACCACCCTTGGATTACTTATGACTTTATCAATTTATTCAAGTTCCGGGACCAAGTTTGGGTGCATTACAAATCCTCTCCATCCCTGCTTGACCTCTTATCCTACAGGTCTCTCAGGAATTCCTGCATGAAGGCAGTCCACACTGCTAAGGCCCACCACTTCAACTCAAACCTCCAGTCTAACCTTAATTCTCTATCAAAGTTCTGGAAGGTTATCTACTCTCTATTTGATCCTCCAGCCCAGTCCACTCCCCACCCCATTCTCCAGGTGGATGGCTCACTGGTCTCCAATGCCCTCTCAGTTGCCACACATCTTAATAATTTCTTCTACCTGTGCACTACCCTCTCCTCCATCTCCAGACCACACCTACTTTATGTGCCCTGCTGCCTCTTCCCCACCCCACTCACCTGAATGTTTCCAGTTCCCTCCTGTTTCCCCTCAGGAGGGCTTCCTCATCCTTACTTTACTTAACCATTCCAAGTCCAGCCCTGACAGGCTGGACCTCAAACTTCCACGTATCTCTGCTTTGGCCAATGCCTCTCCATTCACTCATCTTCTGAACCTCTCCTTCTCCCTCCATGCTGTCTCTCATGCTTGGAAGGCTGCAAATATCCTGCCTCTGCACACAGGGGATGACCCATCCTCCCCTGGAAACATCTGTTTGATCTCTCTCTCTCCTCCCCTCATTTGCTAAGCTTCAGGGGTCCATTGTGTACTCTAGACTCACTAACTTCCTTCATTCTTCTAACTTCCTCTCCTCCTTCCAGTCTGACTGTAGGAAGCACCACTCTACTGTCTCCCCCCTACTGTGTGTAACTGACTCTATCCTCACCGGGCTGGATCAGTGACATATCACCATGGCAATTTTCATCAATCTGGTCAAAACTTTGGACCCGGTGTCCCACCCACTCCTCCTAGACAAGCTGAGTTCTGATGGCCTCTCAGCATCCACTGTCAACTAGTTCCACTCATACCTCATAGGCCAACAGTTGGTATGGGAGGTGATGTCCTGTATCTCCCTCCTCCCCATACTAGCTGGGGTCCCTCAAGGCTCCATCATGACCCCCCCCTTGTGTCTTTTTGCATATCCACATGTATGTGGATGACAAAGTCAGTTACAATACACCTCCAGCCCATCAACTTCAGCTGCAGATGATCTACTCCAGCAGGACTTTCACAATGTGCTGATCTGGTTCCATGCCAACCAACTCAGGGTCAACACCAAGAAGACTGTGTCTATGACCTTTGGCACCAACCAGAAACTGTCCAAGCTCTTGCCGTTCCCTATCTTCTCCACTTGGATGGCACCCCCCCCCCCAGAGGATGTCCCTGCTTTCAAATACCTTGGTGTGTGGCTTGATAGTAAGCTTGACTGCTCTGCCCACATCAATGCCCTTCATATCAAACTCCACCCTCAGTTCAGTGTCCTTTACCACAATAAGGATTGCCTCTCTCCCCAGATCTGCTGGGAATTGGCAGCCAAAAGGGTTCTCCTGGTTTTCGAATATGTGGATGTGGTCTACAGCACCATCCCTTCCTCTTCCCTTGCAAGACTGAATACCCTCTGCAATGCCTTCTGTTGTTTCACCCTCAACCGTCCCCCCTGTACAGACCAGTGTTCCCTTTATTCTTCTCTCTCCATCCTCCCTCTACCTGCACATCGCCTGTCCCACTGTGCCTTCTTCATTGCCAAATACTGGTTTGGATCCCTCCACTCCTACCTCTCATCACTCCTCTCCCATGTCCCCTCCTTCCTATTACTCTCTCTCTCTCTGCTCCAGAGATTCCCACACCTTCTCCATTCCCCATCCTCACTTGTGTGCTGGGCAAGTTACCTTCTCCTCTCACCTGCCTGCCCTCTGGAACCTGCTGCCCTCTTCCCTCCACCTTTCACCCTCATTCCCTGCCTTTAGATGCCTGTTAAAGCATCTTTCTCCTCCTCCCTGTACCTGTAACCCCTCTCCTGACCATCATTCCTCTTCCTCTTGACACCCTTCCTGTTTCTGACTCCATATTCCGAGGTTAGCTTCTGCTTTCACCCACCCCGCTTCGGTTTCCCCAATAGCACTGTCACCCTCCCCAAGAGGCACTGTGCACTTTTACTGTTTCCTACTCACCCATTTATCATAGCAGTCTCATTGACCTTTAGTCCAGTGGCTTTCAGTTGGAAAAACATTCCAGTGTCACTGGGCACTGGCCACCCATGTATTACTCCACTTAACTCATCCCAATTGCTCCAGCTTCCGGGATGCTGTCTACTTAATGCTGCCTGCATAAATACAATCTGTTGCACTATAAATTTTATGCATCTGTACTCCCCTTCCCCACTCCCCTGGGTCACACCTAGAAATGAGCCTCGGCTCAATGTGCCTTTCCCGGTTACCAACTTTTACATACATACATACATACAAAAATACAGTGTATACAGCAATGCATCGTACAAGCAAAAGTATGTTGCACAGACTGAATGTGTTGGATTTACAATAAGTTAAACATATAAGCTCTGAAAGTAGGAAACAACAACCAACCAACAACTAGTCTAAGGGCCATAATGCCATTATAGATCAGTCTCTGAGAGATGATAAGCTGACTGAAGCAGCGACCGCTCAATTTACAAATTACCATACCTGTTGCTTGGCACCTAGTGGCCCAGGAAGAAAAATGGGAAAAACATTATGTAGCATACAAGCATATATATGGATACTGTACCTCATATATGAAAGAACTATGAAACTATGAGTGGCAGACAGCAGGTGGTAGACTTAGGGTGTATGTAGGGTGCTTATTACTCCAAGTCTACAACTTCAGACTCTGCCCTATACATCTCCCAGCAGGTCCAGTGGTTTGTATATGCTGGGAGTCTCTGCTGAACAATAAAGATCACCTTTTCACTGTTTTGTATCTGCTCAGTGACCTCCACCCACTCTTCTAGAGTTGGAGGGTCAGACTGTAACCACTTCTTGGTAATAACTTTAGCCACTATAGCTATTAAAATGTACCAACGGTACAGGCCTTCAGCTCCTTTAGGGACAAGGGCCTTGCCCCCCAACAATAAATTTTCACAATTAGGGGAAGACATAATGTTGAGAATTCAAGATATGGCTACCCCCACTTCTGCCCAAAATCTATGCAACTTGGGACAAAGCCAAACAAAGTGAGCATGACTTGCCCTGGCTGCTCCGCAATCCCTTCAGCAATGTAGGCTACCACCCCCATCCCATTTATATTTAAGCTGTGGGACTAGGAAATATCTACCCCACACCTTCCACACATATTCTTGCCCTTCGAGGCCAAGGAGGTACTCAATACTACTTTGTAGACCTGCTTCCACTGCTTCTCTGTCAGAGTGATATTTAGATCCTGCTCCCACTTAGTTTTACAGTAATCAGTGTTGTGCCCCAGTTCTCCAATTATTCTTGTATGTATTACAGAGATAGCACCCTTGGCTGTCGTGGATTGCTAGATTATGTAAAATTCTTCAACCCATGTGGGTACCTTTTCTCTGCTGGGAGGGACGTGAGATGTGCACGTATATTGCCCCTAATTTGAAAATATCTAAACCTGTCAATCCTTCTCCAACCAAAGTTCTGGATACAGTCCTCAAAGGGGACAATAACCTCATCCTGTAGCACCGGCCATGGGGCTTGTAACCCTCCCGCAGCCTGCCTGCGAAGCCTGGGCTCAATTTCAGCAGGTCTGAAGTCAGGGTCCCAAGTTAGCTGTCTATACAGCCACATTGCTTTCTTAATATTAACACCCCTAGTCCCCCTCCTCCATCCCTCCAGGACTGTGGCTATCCCCCTAAGGTCTGACGTCACTTCCCCTCTAATTTAAAAAAGCTCAGCCTGAATGGATATCAGTGAGTCCTCTGCCAAATCTGTATTTTTCCAATAAGCCACATATTGTGGGTTACCCCACTGTAGTGCTATCTGCACCTGGGTTGCTGCCCAATATGCTGAAAGCAGTGGGACTGCCCACCCTCTCCCCCTTCAAAGATAAAGGGTTGTACTCCAGATCTGAGACCAAGCACCCTGCCAGATAAAGTGTAACAATTGTCACTGCCACCTTGCCAGAATTTTTAGAGGGATTGTAAAAGGGACACATTTGAAGAGGTATAAATACTTCAGAAGGACATTCATCTTAATATATTGTATTTTAGATATAATGGGGAGAGGCAGAACTGTCCACCTCATAAGATCAGTCATAAGCTCCTTAACAAGGGGGAATAGTTGTCCTCAAATAGCGAACTGGAAGACAGAGCTATTTGTAAACCAAAATATTTAAATTTTGTCAAATCCCACCTCATCGGGTATGTGCATCTCAAGTGCAAGGAGATCTGGTGAGAAAAAAATAGGACCTCTGTCTATCCGTGTTGAGGGTAAACCCTGAAAGACAGGAGTAAGCTGCTGTTTCTGCCATGACACTCAGAAATGAAAGTTTCTAGGTGTCCCAGATATAAAAAAAACACCATTTGCGTAAATTGAGAGTTTAATGTTCAGTACCCCCCAAATGTATACCACAGATTTCAGGGTTTAATCTAATGCTCTGTGCTAAGGGTTCTATATACACAGCTAAACGATTCGGGGAAAGGGGACAACCCTGATGTGTGCCCCTCCCCAAAGTGAAACTAGAGGAAATATGTCCATTTGCTCTGCCATAAGAAGAGGGGGCACTGTAGATAGTAGCTATGTAGGTGATAAATACTTCGGAAAAACCAAACCTAGCAAAGTCCCCCTAGAGAAAGTCTCAAGAGACCTTATTAATGGCCTTCTCCGTGTCTAAACTCATGAGGAGGGCCAGTTGATGGCTCTTGTTTAAATGATCTACAAGTTGGACTGTTCTAGGAATATTATACTGAGCCTGCCACCCCGGGACAAAGCCTGCTTGATCCATATGAATAAGGCATGGTATGATGGGTTCCAATCTTCTTGTAAGGATGGCTGTCAACACCTTATTGTCGGGGGGTGGAGCCAACTGCCAAACTGCATAGACAAGTGAGAATGAGTGCTACATTACTTACTACTCTATCTAAAGTCTTCTAGTCAACTTCAAACAGAAAACATTGTTCAGGAAAAGTAATTCTGAGTCAAGTGACACCAAAGCTCTGTTGCAGTGGGCAGGAACACCCGAGGAAGAACTCAAGAAGGGGCCTGGCAGAAAACAACACAGCCAACGGGAGATATGGAGCCACCAACTACTTCCAAGATACCGGACACTGCTCAACCCTCAAATGTGGTGCTCCTATAAGCAATCTAGGCCATGGGTCAGAAGCTAGAGTTGTTGGTCACAAAAGTAACCCTCCCGGATAGCAAAGGGCGCAAACGGAGGTGAAAGAAGCTACAGAGACAGCTACCAAAACCCTTACGTCAGCCACAGAAGTTGTAAAAGAAAATACAGTACTTCATTACTGGTTGAAGCACCTTGAAAATCAGGTGCATGCATCAAACATCCATGTTGGCAGAATGCCAGAGGGTGCGGAAGACGATGCCAGTATTAAGCCTTTTATCCAAAATTGGCTTGAAACCCTACTGAAAAATATATGTTCAGCTAGCTCAGGCAAAAAATGCTCAACACCTAAATCTTTCAGGTTTTCAAATTCTTTTTAATAAGTCCCAATGTTTTGCCTGACTATCAGGCTTCTTCAGGGGAACTATAAGAAATATACATAAGAAATATCATTTAAATTTCATGTCAAAAATATCTGTCATAATTATATTCTTTATCCATAGATGAACAATCTCAATTCTCCATGTCAGGCTTATATCCCTTTTAATTACTCCCAAATCATTTATAAAACCACAAAATAAATCATATCTGCTAAATATAAATCCAATTTATAACCATAAACATAGAAAATATGGTAACAACATTTCTCATTTTATGTAGTAATTGATTCACCCTAACCAGCCACCAAGTCTTAAAGCTCATATGAAATGTTGCCTTACGTTATAACCAAGCTCTCAGAGACAGAGTTTATGCCAGTGTTTCTCCTTGCATATTTAAATCCTCGTAACGGGCGCTTAATGTAAAAAGAAATAAAATATTGTTTAAATATTTACATCTATTTCCAAATGGACTTATCCCCACAAACATATCAAATGGTCACCATAAGTATATTTTCCAATATTCACCTTAATTAAATCAGCTTCTATTATTTAGAACTGAATCAATATCTCTCCACTTGTTCCTCCTGTAAATCAAAGAGAATTTCATTTTTACTCTCTCTCAAAACTCACTAAGATTAAACCTTTAAAGAGGTCACTATATTTTCTACTGCACTCGTATCTTTTAATAAATTATAAACTCCTACACCTTGTAGAAATGTCTGAGGTTCCTCTGACCTACAAACACCTTTCATTCACAAACAATTTCTTTCACCTGGTAACACGTCCATTTTGCTTATCTAACAGCTCAAAACTTTGTATCGCTTCCTAGATTCTGATATTCACTCGTTTCTAGAACCATATTCACAAGTTTTGTATTGCAACGAGATGTCATTAGCTTACTCAGGAAGCTCTGCGGTACATGTTTTCTCTTTACTCACTGGCAGCAACTGTGTCTCTGCTCCCTCAATCTCTTTATGTCCATGGAGAGGGTCATGTGATGACAAACCGTCATCACGGGAACTTAGAACAAGAATTTCTGAACATAAGAGTCATATTAGGAATAAAGATGAGAGTTCTCCATTGGCGAGACATTTCAATCAGAGAGGGCATACCCCAGTACAAATTTGTTTCTGGGGTTTAGAACAAGTACTAGGACTGGAGAGAGGAGGAGATTATAATAAACTTGAACAGCGTGACATTTTGTGGATGTATAAATTAGGAATAATCCATGAAAAGTGGGGGCTAAATGAAGATGTTAATTGGCAAGTTTTCTGGCAGTGAGTGTATTTCAGGAGAGGTGTATGTAGATTTGATTGAAGATTATTAAAACAACATTGTTTATTACAAAGAATGCAATGCAGGGTTTTAAATAATTGATTGGCAGTTTTCTCTTGGCACAATACTAACTGTATAGAAAGTATTTACAGAGATTTTCTAGAAGTGCTGTGTTTGTTAAACATAGTGAGGCAAGAGCTATGCATTTTCACAAAGATTTATCACTTTTATGAGCAAAACGCTAATCAGTTTTTACAGTTAAATAAATCCCTGCAATGATTTGTAGTACTCTACTGAAGGGGTTCAGTTCTGGAATTTCTCTTAGAAAGATACTGTAAATGGTTAAATGCTAAACTGTACTAGCTTAAGTAAAATTTGTTAAAATTTGGAATATTCCAGGACTCTGACAAAACATCAAAAGATGGTACTTGTTGAAGCTTGTAAACATACACAGTGTTTAAAAATGGATTAACATGGAAGTGTTTCCATTACTGCAAGCACTAGGACCCAGGCAAATTGTGTCTGTGAAGAGGGACAGAATGTTGCCTTAGCAACAGCATTGCCTCGCAGAGCGTGATGACATTTTGTCATCACATGACCCTCTCCATGGACATAAGGAGGTTGAGAGCGCAGAGACACGGCTGCTGCCAGTGAGAAAACAGAAAACATGTACAGCAGAGCTTCCTGAGTAAGTTAATGATATCTCATTGCAATACAAAACTTGTGTATATGGTTCTAGAAATGAGTGAACATCAGACTCTAGGAAGAGATAAAAAGTTTTGAGCTGTTAGATAAGCAAAACAGTTGTGTTACCAGGTGAAAGAAATTGTTTGTGAACAAAAGCTGTTTGTAGGTCAGAGGAACCTCAGACATTTCTACAAGGTGTAGGAGTTTATAATTTATTAAAAGATATGAGTGCAGTAGAAAATATATTGTCCTCTTTAAAGGTTTAATCTTAGTGAGTGTTAAGAAAGAGTAAAAATGAAATTCTCATTGATCTACAGGAGGAACACGTGGAGAGATATTGATTCAGTTCTAAATAATAGAAGCTGATTTAATTAAGGTGAATATTTGAAAATATACTTATAGTGACAATTTGATATGTTTGTGGGGATAAGTCCCTTTGGAAATAGATGTAAATATTTAAACAATATTTTTATTTATTTTTACATTAAGCACCCATTATGAGGACTTAAATATGCAAGGAGTAACACTGGCATAAACTCTGTCTCTGAGAGCTTGGTTATAACGTAAGGTAACATTTCATATGAGCTTTAAGACTTGGTGGCTGGTTAGGGTGAATCAATTACTATATAAAATGAGAAATTCTGTTATCATATTTTCTATGTTTATGATTATAAATTGGATTTATAGTTAGTAGATATGATTTATTTTGTGGTTTTATAAGTGATCTGGGAGTACTGAAAAGGGATATAAGCCTGCCACGGAGAAATGAGATTGTTCATCTATAAAGAATATAATTAGGACAGATATTTTTGACATGAAGT
Organism: Neoceratodus forsteri; assembly: GCA_016271365.2. Lineage (NCBI taxonomy): Eukaryota > Metazoa > Chordata > Ceratodontiformes > Ceratodontidae > Neoceratodus > Neoceratodus forsteri. The sequence continues at coordinate 1,669,688,251 of CM057456.1, forward strand.
CTAAATTATATTTCTTACGTATATTTCTTATAGTTCCCCTGAGGAAGTCTGACAGTCAGGTGAAATGTTGGGACTTACTAAAAAGAATTTGAAAACCTGAAAGATTTAGGTCTTGAGCATTTTTTGTCTGAGCTAGTTGTACATACATTTTTGGGATACTGAAGGCCGTTAACAAGTGGCTAGCTCCACCACTTACATTACTTCAAATTTTGAACTGTGGGCGATTTCCCAGAGCAACTTAAAATTTTTTTTCATCTGATTGAAACCCTACTGAACATTGACTCCTTCACAGTTAAGAAAGCATACCATGTTACACCTCATCACACCCTGGGAGACAGTCCACCAGCTTGCACTATCGTGGTGATGGTTGCTGACTCAAGGGCACAAGACAAAATACTATATGCTGCAAGAAGGGCTGCAATTCTGGAACACCATGGCCATTAAGAGTGACTCTTCCCTGATTTAAGCTGCTCAACAGTCCTTTGATGGGGTGAGAGCACAATTAAGAGCCCTAGGAGTCTCACATGTGCTAATGTTGCCAGCAAGATAAAGATTATTTATGGAGGCAAGGTCTATATATACACTGAACCACAAGCAGCTGGCAAGCTGGTCACCAAGCTCCATACCAAATTTGTTGCATGGTATGAGGGATCTGCTTCGGACTCAGAAGAGAACTGAACTGGGCTGGTCAATAATTAAGATTAAGTGTGAGGTAAGACAATGATGTCCTCCTGGGACATTAAAGTGACTGAAACTCATTTGTGTTTTTGTGTGTGAATGCACAACTGGGTGAAATGTATTTGTGTTTAGTCCCGGTGCATTTACTCTTTTGGACATGTACAGTATGTGACAAAATGGCACCTAATTTATGATAGACCCTCATCTTCTTCTTTACAGCCCAGTCTGTTCTTTTTCCCACAACTGAATTTGGAGATCTAATTACACATATGCCAAAGTGGACTGGCACAGTAACCACTCAGAGGTCTGCTGGCGGTAAAAGAATGGACTTAAATAAATATCATCAGTTGTAAAGTCAGAACTTTTCCCATGCAGTGGACTGTTTGAACTTTCAAATATGTGTGAGAGACCTGATCGTTTTTGATGGTTCTTAGTTAGCAGTATCAGACTCACTAGGTTGGTAGCATGTCAGGACAGCGACACCACTATGGTGAAATACTACCACAGTGACGAATCTCGCCAGGTCAAGATCTTTCACTGTGGTGGTCCACTGTGACCCAATGGTGTGATTCCTGGTGTGGTGCCCCCACCCCAAACCAACTCCGACTCGGAGTTGGTTATTTAAAGATGGGGGTGCAGGGGCACAGCCCCCCACAGAAAAACACTTAATCCAGTCAGAAACAACAAATGACTATCAGCATTGTTCCCATCGTTATGCAGGATGTCGACAACGTTGTTGTCGATGTCCTGCCCTCAAGGTTACACTGCTATAATTAAGCTACTGTTGTTTCCAAGTTAATGCAGAAGCTTTGTTTTTTCTCTTACAGTCGGGCACTCCTTACAGTATCTATATATGAGAACATTCTTCCCAGTCAGTTGGGTTAACAATTACCTAATTATCTTAAAGTAACTTGCTACTCTGTTCTCACTCTTGGCAAAAATGGTAATCCGAAAATGATATATCATTGATAGATTATCCACATAATACCCCTCACTGATGTAACATAGTCAGTGTCATAGCTGTATAATCTTGTCATGACATGTTGTTTAACATGCACTGTATTCTTGAATGATCTCAGATGCAAAAGATTGTATTTTACCTGCTATAAATGCAATAAAATATAATAAAAAAAAATCTTATTGTCTATGTTAAAAACTGAAATAGGCCTCTATGAGGCACAGTTAGAGGGATCTTTGCCAGGCTTGGTTATCACAGACATAATAGCCAGGGACCAAGATGGAGCCATTTTCCCATCCTCCTGTAGGGCCACTGAGAATGCATTCCTCGATATAGGCAAGACAGAGTCCTGGGACTGTTTATAAAACTCCTCCCCAATACGTCCATTCCTGGACATTTCCCTGTTTTTAATCTAATAACGGCTTACGAAATTTCAGTCTCAGAAACTGGAGCTAACAAGGCACAATTCTTCTCCTTCGACACCTGAGGGAGACCTAACCTGTTTATGAAGGCCATAATATCCCCTTGTGGGACCACTGGCCCTGCCCTGTAGAAGTCTGCATAAAAAGAAAAGCTGTAAAGGCATGTACAATCCCATGAATGACACTAGCTTTCTGCCCCATTATTAGGTGTGTAATCCTATCTATGTATGCTCTTGCCCTTTGGGCCCTTAGCCTCCCAGCTAACAATTTCAGAGAATGGGACCCCCCCTTCATAGTGGTGTTGCCTGAGGAATAGTAATTTCTGTTCCATCCCATAGTTCAGGATGGATCCGGGCCTTCTCTAACTTCCACAGTTCCTTCACTCTACACTGGACTACTCTAATTTTCTTCTGTGTCTCCAATTATGTAATTTGGGTTTGCAATTCTGACTTACAAGCCTCCTTCTGTTTTTTCTTTCTTTCACAGTATTCAATAAATTTCCCCATCAGGATGGGCCTTGTCATGTTCAAGGGAATACTGGGGTAGATATCAGGGGTATCATTATCCTGTATAGCTTGCCCACTTAATTGTGGAACAGAGTTTTTGCTTTCCTTGTTTTTCAGGATTGAGGTACTCAGATGCTAGAAGGTCATTTGACATTGTGTTCCCAGTTGAAGTTTCAGAAATACAGGAGAATGGTCAGACGGCCCTCAGTCCCCATCCAAATATAGACCAGCTTATGTCCCAGTTCATTATGAATCAAAAAGTAGTCAAACCTTGAATAAATTTAGTATGGGGCAGAGAAGTAAGTATAGTCATGAGACTGACAATTTAGGTATTTCCACGCGTCTAAATAACCCAAATCTGTCAATAACTTTTGAACCTTCTTTGCAACTAAGTGATTCCTCTTAAGGATTTGAGAAGTGCTGTCTCTGTTTGAGGTAAAACATCAGGTTGAGGCCCCCACCACAAATCAGGGGGCCTTCCCCCCACTCCACTAAAAGGAGAAACAGTTATCAGAAGAAAGCATACTCAGAGCCTGGGGTGCATTCATTGATGCCAATGTCAAGAGGGACCCGTTGAAAACACCCTTTACTAAGGCCTATCTACTCTCGTTATCAGTTTTGGTATCTTTCATCTCAAAGGCCACAGAGTCCTGGACTATCACCACCAGCCCCCTCCTTCGCAGATGTTTATAGGAAGAGGTGATGGTGGTCTGGATTCCAAACCTATGCAGTTTTTCATGTTCAAAGGGTGCCAAATTAGTCTCATGCAGGACGACAAAGTCTGCATATGTTTTTTTAAAAAAATAAATCACTTGCAGGTTTTACAAGACTTGTTAAACCATGGACATTGTAGGATACAAACAATGAAGGCCATGAGGGGCATGGCCTGACCAGGCAGAAGATGGCAGCATAGTTCAGAATTTCTGCAGGAATGACTGCAATCTAACCTCATCCAGCCTTCACCAGACCTTTCTTTGGTACCAACTCCTGTGACCATCCTGTAATCTTACTGCCTGACACAGTTTGTAAGTCATTTTTGATCCATCATCTACTTATATTCAATTATTCTACACTGTACTGCAGCATACTAGGCCTCATCCTTCAGCATTATGGCAGATCTCCAAGTACAGCAAAGCTCACTTGCTAGAGTGGAAGTAATGTTTTCTAAACTGATGGCTGAGATTAATGATCTAAAAACCTCCACCCAACAGAATGCGACCACTCTTGAAACTTTTAGCCAGAAAATTGCATTTAATGAGTAAGCAACAGCCTATAACACCATTACTATTCATGACCTCCAGGCTACTGTCTGCAATCAAGATCGAACTATTAAATCCCTACAAGCCAAAATTGACAATATTGAAAATCGTAGCTGTCGCAACAATTTAAGATTTGTTGACTTCCCTGAAGGTGTAGAATTAGGAGACACTACTGCGCTTTTATTACATGTGCTGCCTGCATTGCTTAAACTGCCTCCTGACCTAACGTTAATCATTGAGCGGTCTCACCGCACTCTGGGTCCCAGGCCAACATCAGACCAGTGAACAAGGCCTATCATTGCTCATTTCTTGTACTATTCCCACATAGAATTAATACTGAAACGAGCCAGAGAAATGGGGAAACTTCAGTGGCAAGAGTTTAATATTTCCATCTACAGAAACTTTTCAAAAGATTTAACCATCAGAAGGAAGGCCTACAATCCACTTAAACAAATCTTCCACCAAAGAAGCATTAAATTTGCTCTACGTTACCCTGCAACACTACACCTTTTCTCAGGCTCTTCCTTCAAGGCTTTTGAACCCTGATGCCTTAGCCAACTATCTGGAGGTCTCTCTCTGCAATCTTACCCTGGGAGGTTCAGCAGCAATTGGCAACCTGAACACAGCTTTGGTATCCGCATGGAGGGTGGACGACGAGGTACAGGAACGTGGGGAAAGTGTTGCAGAACTCGCAGCCCCAAGCAGCAATGCTGCAACTGATTTAACCCCACAGCAATCAACACGGCTGCAAGAAAAGCTTCTATCAGGGCATTATTCTTCAAGACTTTCATGCTGTACTAGCAGTTTCACCCAAACACCCCAAGCTGCAGCCTCTCACCTTCAAATCAACCCTTTATTCCCTTGAGCAATAAGTTTGCTCTCTTGGAGGATGACATGCACTCCCTCATGGGAGGATCTTTCCAGAAAATTTCAGATGAACATCCCTCTAATTTGGGCCCTGTGCTCAGGGATATATTTCTGCCGATACTTCATGGGCAGAAGTTATTGCAAGTTCCCCACTCAAATCTTTAGAGCCGCCCAAAAAGAAATATAAGGCAAAGACCAAAAGCAAGAACATCAATAGTCACAATCCTGCTAATAAATCTAAGGTGTCATGAGCTTATATGATCAGTAATATGGTCACAGTTGCTATATCTTGGTAGGTTTTGCTTCCAGGATACTTAAAGGGAGTGCCAGTACACTATTTCTGCCTAGCCGCCTGCTCTACAGTCTATGCTACCTGGTTGCTTTTGCTCCCAGCAGGTGCAGAAAGCAAGGCTGTACATTGCGGCGCAATCAATTTACTTTTTGTTGCCGTGTTTTATCGAGCAGCTTAAAGGTCTTCAAAGGAACTTCCGTATATCAGCAATGCTTTTCTAACCCATTATTTTAGTGTTCGATCTTATACATTACCTCACTAAACAGGCTCTCTGTATCTAGTCTTTTACTCTCCAATTTAGCAGTGCATCAGGTTTATAGTCTTTTGGCTGTTCAGTTGCATGTCTTCAATAGGTATGAATCCTGATTATTGCCTTTTCTTTTTTCATATGTGAATTATTATATATTACAAGGCAACTTACCCCTTCCCTCTCCTGATGACAGGTTCTTAAGTATTATTGGCAACTACATTTAATCTATCTCCTTCCCTACGCTCCATTATTCTTACTACCTCCTGTTTACAATATGGAACTATCATTAGCACTCAAAGAGGTGGGCTATGTTTGGTGTACTGTTGCAAAGGATTGTCAATCTACATCTTTCTTATGCTCCTTATTTTACTGGAAGCCTACAGATATTATACAGTAGATATCCACTGCTGTGTGGTCCCTCCTGTTTTGGGGCTCACTGGGCCTAGTCTTCTAGACCTAGTCACCCCATATAACACCTATTTAGGCAATTTTCAAGTAATCGGAGCTGATCTTTACTATGACTATCTCTTCTGTCTACAGTTATCACCGAAGCCTGTACCTCTCCACATAATCCCGATTTGCATTTGGCTCAGGGTGTAAGGGCTTAAATTGACCTCCCCTTTTTTTTTTCCCCCCCTCAATATTGTATTTATTATGTACATATTCTGTTGCACCTCAAAGTATACTCAGAGTCACTCTAATGTGGTAATGATCTACTTTTCCTTTCATATTTGTTCATTTGCATTCCACCTGGCTCCCTGAATTCTTTGCTCCATGTCTAGGCTGTACAGGCATCTCGTATATGGTTCTTTAATTTACTGTTATTTCGAGTTGGTATATCTTGTACTATTACTACTAATGTTTATAAATAAGTTCTGATGTTTAGCTTTATCCTTATACCTTGTCCTGTTAGTTTAGAATTAAGCTGAGGTTATTACAGTCACCTGCCTTTCTTGGTATTATTCCATTTCAGTTTAGCTTATTAGGAATACTTACTTTATTATATTACTGGGATCAGACTTAGGTTTGGACTGATATTTATAACCGGTCCTCCCTAGTCTCCTCCCTACATTGATGCCCCAGAGTGTGGTAAGACAGTCTTTTAGCCAGTTGGCTGACTCATGTCTCCTCACACCCATAAAACGTTTTCTTTGTTATTTAGCTTACTAGTATTATTGTTGTTGTTAATGACTTTTCTCCTTCCCCATCTTTATTCTAACTTTAATAAGATATCTGTGTTATCCACGTATCATACATCTAACTTTTTTTGGCTTGAATGTTCCTGCCACTCTCTGCATATACGTAAGCTCGCTATATTGCATTCTAATCATCCTCTGCCTCATTTATTTGTCCCTTCACACTCCAGCGATTATTCCCTTTCTTTAACACTAACAATATGAGTGACATACTTTTATATACATGGAATGTGAAGGGACTTAATTTTTCTTGTAAGCGGAAGCAAATCCTTTCACATCTCAAAAAACATAAAACACAAATTGCTTTCCTTCAAGAAACAAAATTATTAGCAGAGGATGTTCATAGACTTTGGGTCGGTCAGATCTACGAATCATCCTATACCTCAAAAAAAAAGAGGAGTTGCTGTTCTTCATAAGAGTCTCAAATGGTCCCTTGTAGACTCTGTTTCTGATACTGACGGCAGATGGGTGATGGTCAAACTGAATACCAACTCTGGTCCTCTTCTGCTTGGTAATGTCTGTGCACCCAACTCCGATTCCTGGAGTTTTTTCATAATTTAGCTCAACAGATTCTATCCTTTAACACTAATAATACACCAGTTATTCTTGGAGGGGATCTTAACTTAGCTTTAGGAGCCAACATTGACAGAAGTAGCCCCACTACAGAAGCCCACCCTAGAAGTATTAAAGCCCTCTCATTACTAATGCAAGATGTTGGATTAGCTGATGTATGGCGCCTCCTTCACCCCCGTGATCGAGAATTTACTTTTTACTCCTCTTTACAAAAGACATACAGTAGAACTGACTACTGGTTAGCCTCTCCTGTTATAATGGAAAAAACTATTGATTCATCCATCTCTCCCATCATAATCTCGGACCATTCCCCTGTCAAACTGCAACTTTTGTGGGGCCCATTAGCACCTAAATCTTCTTACTGGTGGCTGGACCCTCTCCTTCTCAAGGATCCCAATTTCTTACCCATAATCAAAGCACAAATTCAGGACTTCCTCTTTCACAATACCCCAACTGAATCTTCTATGTCCTCTGTATGGGAAGCTCTTAAAGCTACGATTCGAGGGAAAATTATCAGTTATGCTGCACACAGGAAAAGAGTAAGGGAACAACAGCTGGCTGACTTGGAAAAATCTCTTAAGGCTAAAGAGAATGTATACTTTTCTTCTAATAAGCACTGTCCTGAGTCTCAACTTCATCTTGAAATTCTTCAAATTATAGTTAAAATAAACAAATTAATTTCTCGTAAAACCGAGCTGACCTTGTTTAAACTTAAATATAAGTTTTGGGAACACGGCGATAAAATTGGGGAAACTTCTCTCTTACCAGCTCAAAGCACAACAAATGGAATGACACATCCTAAGCCTAAAAGATGAACAGGGCATGATTCACTCCAACAACCCCTCTATAAATCATATAATGAAAACCTTTTATCAAAAATTATACTCTAACACAAATCCTCCATCTACTTTACAAATTCAACAGTTCCTTAAATCGTTACATCTTCCTCATCTTTCTACTCTTGAAACAAATTCTTTAGATGAACCCTTCTCGCTTCAGGAAATCCAGAAAGCTTTGTCTTCCTTGAAATCCGGCAAATTCCTTGGGGGTGATGGATTCCCTGTCTATTTCTATAAAATGTTTTCCGACACCTTATGTCTCCTTCTTCTTAATGTTTATCAAGAAGCTTCCAATACTGGCAAGCTTCCCCCATCTTGCACCGATGCAATCATAACCCTAATCCCTAAGAAAGAAAAAGACCCTATTCACCCCTCAAGTTACAGGCCCATCTCTTTATTAAACATGGATGAGAAGATATTTGCTAAACTACTAACTTCTCGACTTGAATCCTTGATTCCCAAGCTAACTCATTGTTCGCAAGCTGGTTTTATTAAACAAAGATCTGGTTCTGATCACCTGCGTTCCTTATTTAATTTAATTTAATTCACAAAGCCAAATCCCTCAAGACACCAGCTGCAGCCATAGCTATTGATTTCAAGAAGGCCTTTGATTCCTTAAACTAGGACTACCTTCATCAAGTTTTATCTTATTTCGGTCTTTCTCATACCTTTTGCTCCTGGATCAAGCTATTATATAACTCCCCTGCTGCTAAAGTACTTACTAATTCCACCCTTTCCTCTTACTTTCGTCTAGCAAGGGGAACTAGTCAAGGCTGTCCCCTGTCACCCTCCCTGTTTATTTTAGCCATGGAACCCCTGACTGCTTGTTTACATCAATCTTCTGGCATTATGGGCATACCTTTGAGCAATTCAAGATATGATTCTCTCTCCTACGCGGATGACCTCTTAATCTTACTCAAAAACCTGAATGAGGCTGGGCCACTGTTGGTTGATTTCCTTAATAATTTTACTAAAATTTCTGGCCTTGCTTTGAATTATGGCAAATCACAAACTATGCCCCTTAACGACCACTGTAAAGCCTTTATGAACATACCTCTTGGATTCCGCTGGTCACCACAGGGTATAACATATCTAGGAATCAAAATTACTAGTAACTTAGGGAAGATATGGGACATTAACTTTAACCCCTTATTTGATAACATCAAAAAATTCTGGACAGATGGAAGATTCTTAATCTCTCTTTCATGGGGAAAATTGCAGCCATTAAGATGTCCATTTCTCCCAAGATTCTTTACCTCTTTACCAATATTCCTTTAGTCTTACCATCCTCCTTTTTTGCTAAAATTGATAAATTAATAGGTAACTTTATCTGGGATGGGAAACCACCAAGATTTAACTGCAACAAACTTCAATCACATTGGAAAAAAGGGGGATTCAGACTCCACTGGTTCAAAGGCTACCTCTGGGCTTTCCAAATGGCCCAAACCATTAAATGGTTTCAGAAACCCTCCCCCTCACTCACCACTATGGGTTGCAATGGAATCTGCATTGTGCCCGGGAGGAGTTCCCACTTCCTTCATTTTTAATCCCATTTCCTCTAAACTAAAATCTCACCCGACTATATCATCCTCTGTTCTTTATTGGAAACTAACCCACAAATTCCTGAAATCCAATCCAACACCCTGGTTTTATGCTCCCTTATGGAGCAATCCACTGCTCACTCTAGAAGATCACCCAATTTTCTGTCGTACATGGAGGAACAAAGGCATTTTCTTTCTCGGAGATATCTTGGACCAGAATTCACTCACTCTTAGATCATTCTCAGACTTGCAGGTCACATGAAAACTTCCTAAACAGGACTTCTGGAAGTTTTTACAAATTCAGGCAGCTTATAACTCTCTCTCTCTCTAGTTTAGTGTATAGGCATACTCTTCTAAACCCATACATCTGGCACTGGACTAATTTATCAGTAAAATTAAATAGCTCCATTTACAAAGACATTATTGATAATCTACCTGATCAGTCTAAACAGGCCAAAAATAAATGGAGTACTCTTCTTAACTACAATATTTCAGATGCACAATGGAGTAATTGTTGACGTATTGCACATAATACCTTTAAAGATGCCCGTAGTTCTTTAATATAAACTAAATTCCTACATCTTTGGTATAGAACCCCCTCTGTGCTTCAAGGAATGGTCCTATTAAATAATAATAGTTGCTGGCGCTGCAATTTGGCCAACGGGGATCTACTTCATATCTTGTGGTCTTGCGCTCCCATTAATAAGCTCTGGCATAAAGTCTGTTTACTTGACTCCAGAGTAACAGGACAAAAACTACCTTTTGACCCAAGCTATTCCTTCTAGACATCCTTATCCCTAATAGCTCTCTCCTCTCACATGCATATTTTAGATTGCTAAACATACTTTCTCTTCTGGTCAAATGTCTGATTCTTATGAAATGGAAATCAACTCTGGTGTCTTCTCTTTCAGATGTTCTTCAAAGCCTCTCTCAGTATGCCTCCCTAGACTGATTAACTCCATGTTACTCATAACCAACTCACTGTATAGGACAGATTTTGGCAGGATTACTTCAAGTACATCGAACCTAGTTCTTCTAGACCCTAATTCTTAGGGATATTTAGCCCTCCTTCTTATTTTGCTCTCAGATTAGGTTTTCTCGAAACTTTCATGCACAGATTTCTCCTCTTTTTTCACTTCTTCCCTGTTTTCTCCCTCTCTCCTTCCCTTCTTCCTTGCTTTTTTCTCTCTTCTTTCTTTCCTTGCACACTTTTCTCTTATCTTCACCTCTCCATTACTGAACATTGTTCATATTACCAAATTTATCACTTTTTGCAATTTACTGAATGCCTTGCCATAGCCTGCCCTAGCATGTATTTCGTACATGGTTGATATTTCTGATCCTATAATACCCTATTGACTGTAACCCTTCTGCTCTCCACTTACATCCTGTCTAGGTTTGTGTTTTATTATCAATACTTGTATATAAGGCTTCTCCAATACGTTTACCCTAAATACTGTGCTTTGTTAAGTGATATGTTATACCTTACATGGAGGATAGTCTTTGATTGTATTAGATTTGTGCTTTCTTATATACTCGAATTTTAATAAAAAGATAAAGTGAAAAAAATGAAACAAAACCAAAAAAACAATGAAGGCCATGCATCAATGGGCGAGGGTATGTGTGAGAGATGCGTACCTGGCCCACATAGCTCTGCACATGCATGTGGTGGCCAGGATGCACATAAAATGTGTCATTGTGCAGTGCCTGTCTGTGGCCCCATCCCCTTGGAGTACTGCTGCACAGGGGCAAATCAGAGGACACAGGCGGGTGTCCAATCAGATACCCATCCTGTGTCCAGAAGTGGACCTGCTGCTCTGTGTGAGCAGGGGATTCTGGTAAGTTTAAGAGGGAAAAAATTAAAGTTTACAGAGGAGTGCCTAAATGGCTGCCCCCAGCCCTCCCTCCCTGCCCAGAGGGCTGGGTAGCATGGTGGGGGGATAGATGGTTCCACCACAGCCAGTGGTTTCAATCGGGGGGTGCAACGGATATGGCAGGGTCCTGTCTGCATCTCCTGCACCCCCCCTTGCTCAGTACTTCACACCTTTGTGAACGGCAAAGAGTTCAAGCACACACCCCTGACACTTCCCTCCAGACCATCCGCACATGAATGGCAGGAGGATCAGGTGCAGAAGGGGTGGGCTCCCTGTAGTGAATGCTGTGGACCCCGATGCCCAGGTACATAACTTAGGTTTGCCTACACGTGGCAGGTACATGGCAGGTAGGCATAGTGCATAGGGACCATTCTGCTAACATTAGACATCTTCCCAGGTGGCACTTGTCAGTTTGTCTGAGCCATGTGACTCAGTCCATCCTCCTGGACCTGCATAAAAACCTGAGCATCTGACACCATGAGCTGGACCATAAAAACATGAAACAAATGAAACAGCAAAACAATAATAACCACCAACAGGGCTATGGTCAAACAATAGTCTCTGACCCTTTTATTTGCAAGGCAGGAGATCTGGGGTGCCAGACCTCTGTTCCCACCCTGTGACCAAGAAAAAGGTGGTAAGACAGCCAAGGAGGAATGGATGAGGTAATGTTCTCTTCACATCCTGGGACCTCACCATGAGCCAAATGGTGGCTGGCCCACTGGTGCAGCAGTAGTGCTACTGCCTGCGGCACTAATGACCCATGTTCAGAAGTGAGCACGGCGCATCAGAGGTTAGCCAGGGGGAGGTTGGATGAGCGTCTCATGGAAAGCTCTCCTCCTTCGGGAGGGGTGAGGGTTGTGGTTTCCCTGCATACCAATGACACCCAATGGAGACTGGGTGCACAACAGCCAGACCACCAAACAGTGATTGGAGGTGTCAGTGGACATCTGTGGTCTGGGTGCAGGAGTGCGTCCGACCCACGTTGATGTCATTGCACATCCTTGCCCCCTGGGGAACCCAAGGAGAAAACTCCTGGAAACAGAGCACCACGACACCCCTGGACCAGCACTTGAATGACACCCCAGGTGTAAACCTCGGCTGGAGCCTCTGGTGGATCTCAGTCTCTCCCTTCAGAGAGCCCTGCCATAGGGGACAAGTTATGGCCCACCCAGACTAAGTGGCCTGGAGGGATGCCGGAAGGACAGGTCCAGGTACAGGTGAGGGGTACATCCCCCCACCTGTGACCGGGTGATAAAGAAAGTTGAAAAACAAACAAACAGTGGAGAGCACTGGACAGCACAGCACAGCATACACATAAAACACCCACCTCCCCATCCAAGTGCAGTACCTTAACAGACAAACCAGTGCCACCTGCAAAGTAAGAACATGAAATACAGGATGGCCAACAGTAACAAACTTATTCAAAGTGGTGTAAAGTCTGGAAAAATGCTCTTTGTGGCCCCCATCACTGTGGATGAGAAAGAAAGGTAAATCATGAACTATGAGTAGTGCACAGACACACACACACACACACACACACACACACACACACACACACTTTTGCTAGAAATACAGGGGCCACACAATAGCATGCCCCATATCAGGGATCATAGCAGACCCCACCCCAGAGCCGGACAGCAGAGAGACACAGAAAGGGAAGGCGGGCAGCACAGGAAGGTGCCAAGCAGAAGGTACCCACCCCCAACCTAAGAAAACTTAGGTCCCAGCAAGACTGCTGTCCACCCAAACACAACCCCAGGGCCCCAGCCTAAGACCAGCTAGCCAGATGTCACACATTCCTCCCCTGTGTGTACTGGTACCCCGGGTTTGAAAAAAAAGTAACCCAAACTGGGGGGAGCAAGACGTAAGATCAACAACCGAGTTTCTTAAAAGTTTGCATGGCAGCACACTGCTGCAAGTCTCTGTAACATAGTCCAGCTGCGCTAGATAACTGCACCCACAAAGGACACTGCCCCAAGAATTAATCAGTTGGACACTTGGCCCACCCTGAAAAACACTAGATGATGCAAGGATCTCCCAACAGGAGCTGTTGCCTAGCAATCCTGTATCAAATGTCCGCCTAAGTTCAAGGTACATTGGTGTTTTTGCTGCACTGCAGGTTCTGCAAAAGCTGTCAGATTTGGCTCATGGCACCTGGCGATGCAAGTCGTCCAGATACATTCTGCACTGAGACAATCTGCCATTCCTTGGCAATGGCCTTCCATTTGGTCCCAGGAGCTCAGACTGCATTAGCACTTGCAGGGCCATGGTGAGGAAGGTCTTCCAAGCCTCCTCTGGAGAGTAGTACACTACAGTCCCTTCTTGCCAAAATACTTGCAGCTTAGCTGTATATGGGGTATGAAAATGTATCTGGTTGTCTCTCAGCAGCTTCATCAGGTCCCCATACAGGATATGCTTGTCTTTGTGAATCTACAGAGAATAATAATGATCAAATATTAATCAGGCCCCTAAATATGTAATATCTTTCTTTTGCCAGGCTTGGCAGAGTATTTCTTCTTTAGCTTTGAAGCTGGAAAACTTCAAGATCAATGAATGGGGTCTGGTTTTAGTGTCTGCCAGCTCTAGGAATCAGCACCCTGTGCACTCGCTCGATAGAAAAAGTAAAGTCCAAGGGGAGGGATAAGACATCTGTCAATAGATCCACCAAAAAATCTTGTAAAAGTTCAGTCTCAAAGGGGCAGCACAATGGCTCAGTGGTAGGGCTTAGCACTACCTTATCAGCGACCCGAGTTCAGGAGCAAGCCCAGGTGCACACGGGTCGAGCAGCCAGGCTGAGAAGTGCTCCCGATGGGAGCACAAGCCAGCTGGGGAGGAAGATGGCCCAGACCCAGCACTGCAGCAGCCCCTCCCAGTGGGCCAGAGAGCTTGCTACCTGGTGAGGGGTGGTGCATGTCCAGTGTGTTCTACTGCATCCAAGGCCACCAGAGACTACACCGGACATTTGGGGAGGAGGGCAGGAACACAGGAGAAAATAGGGGGGAAAAAAGCGTACATGGCTGCCAAGAGTGGTGGCCCCCACAGTCCTTGGGTCTCACACCATTTGGATTCCCACTGACCATGACAGTGGGAAGAGTGGTGGACAATATTGGGGGCTGGCAGGGGGCCCAATGGCAGGAGTAGGTGGCAGTCAGGGCCAAACAGCTGAATGGAAGAAAAAAAGTTTGGTCTCAAGACTCCTCCAATAGCCCATATATCCTAAAGTTGTCGCTCCTGAAGTGTGCTTCTAACTCAATACACCAATCTTGTAGAGCTGCAGTATGTTGCATGAGAGTCTGAATGGCCTGTCGCAGCTGTATTGCACCATCCTCTACTAGGCCTACCCACTCCTCTGCCACTTCGACTCTCTTCTCCACCCTGGTAAGGTTTTGATGCAGTCTTTTAAATCCACTCATTTTCTTCTCTGGAGGCTTTGAGCTCATGCTGGATCCTCTCAAAATCTGTTGTGAGTTATGTTTTCAGCCTTGTGGTCTCTGTCATAACTGCAGCAATGATAGCTGACTGAGAAAGAGCTCTGACTGCCTTCGTGACTCTGCAAGGACAATCCATCTGCATCCTGCAGTGCCGGTTTCAATTTCCAACATGTGCCAGTATACCGATCATCCTTCCAACCTCTTCCTGCCATTTTGAAAGTTTTTGGCTGAAAAATTTAGCTTTTTAGGAAGTTTTGTTGGAGGATCCAGCAGGAACTTCTTTCTCAGCAGCCACGCTACCCTATGACGTCACCAGAAGTCCAGGGACCTGTATTTCACCTGTGTTTTCCTCAGGGATGCGAGCAATGTATCTCAAAGGTCAGATGATCATCATAAGTAAAGGGTCCAGTGACACAGGAATGTTTTTCCAAGGGAAAACCACTGAAAGAAAGGTCAATGAGACTGTTATCAAGATATAATTAAATATTTAGTGAACAGGTTTGAACTTTTAATGAAATGATTCATGAATAATGCATAAGTGGTCTGAACTTCTCATGTTAAAGCAAGACAAAGAAAGATCCCTTCATTTTTTTTTTTCTTGGTAAATAGACAGACAAGGGGCTCAGAAGGACTTCTCTCAGACAGAACTCAAACCATTCCCTTGAGATCACATACAGGATTGTGCTACACAAAAGAAAAGAAAGAACTTTTGGACTGTTCTGAAATAATGCAACAGCAGATGTCTGCAGCCATGGAATTTTGAACATTTACTAAAATCCTGAAAAAAATGTGGACTGATACCTGATGTCAGCAAGCAGACAGTGTTTCCTGGAAGACTAAAGTACAACATAGACTGTGAAGCAGAACTTTACCAACAAAAGACCTCCCACCTGCCAGCCAAAACTGCAGATCAAGACACTTTATGCCAGCTGACATATCTGAGTATTTGCTTAATATTTTTGCTCAAAGGCATGTTTTGGAATTAGTATTGGGGGTGGAAGTGAAGTCAAGTCCGATTTTCAATGCAATCTAATGGGTGTCTACTATAGCCAAACACATCTAATCATGTCTGCCAAGAGATAAACCCTGGTGTTACCTTGCAAGAAATGTTTTGCTTCCAAACTGAGCCTAATGACTCCTGTTAAAGCATCGGAAAGTCTATTAACTGCAATGCAGGGTATGTGTGTGCAAACCGTAGTGAATTTTTAGATTTTCTGTAGTAAGTAGGTTAGTTAATATATACATCATATTCACAACTAAACTTGTTTTGATCTCTTCTGGGTGACGAATGCGTGGTGTCATACACACCAAAGAACCCTTTTTAAACTCTGGCTGTGAACATGTATACATGAGCCATCATAACAATAAAATAATTTACTTCCAATCAAAAGAAAACATTAATTGAAGGTTCCAGTCCAGAGGTGTGATACTCTCCACCTCATGAGGCCTGCATCTCTATTGATCGAGATGTTGTACTCCTGAATGAGGGGTGCTCCAGTCCATGGATGCATAGTCATGCCCACAATTGCAGGGTTACTTGTACATATCATGTCAGGGTTTGGATGAAGTCCTGAGATAATGCATCCCAAGTGCGCAGACCAACCAGCTACGGTGGTATCATGTGCAACTTGCTTATGTCATTAGGACTATGCATGATGTCACTCATCCAAGAAGCTGTAGGAGAAACCATATTGTGCTGTCAGTTCTCATTGTCATCAACTTGAATGATTTGTGATGCTGGTCACTCTCTTGGTTGAGAGGCAGACTCTGGCCTGAGTCATGTTAAAAATCACCCCTAAATGCTCCAGAGTTTGTGATGGTGTCATGTTACTCTTCTCCCAGTTGATTATCCAGCAATGCTGCTGCAGAAATGACAGGACTGTGTTGCCGTGATGGAGTCCATATGTGATTTTGCTCTGATGAGCTGGTCATTTAAGTAGGTGAAGGTGCTCCTGCCTCAGTGCCACAACTAAGACTGCCATGACCTTTATGAACACCCTCAAGTTAGTCCCAGACGGAAGTCAATGGTACTGCAAGTGCCTTCCCATAATACTGAATCTGCGTTACTGGTGGCATAATGGTTTTAGGAGTATAAGTAGACATGCATCCTTTAGGTCTGTTGATGTTGGAAGGTTCCCTTTGTATATTGTCTGAATGGTGAAGGCCAGTGTTTCCATTTTGAATCATCCTGGGTGCACAACTGGGCAATAAATTTGAGGCTGAGAACCAAGCCTAGGTCCCCAGCTTTCCTTGGCATGGTAATAAATATGGAGTGCACACCCAGTCCTCTGTGATCTGCAAGGACTGGTGCAATGGCTCTATTGTTGAATACTTGTCTGAGCATTGCTTTGGTCTAGCCTCTTGATACTCTTTTTGCCTGTAGCCATGAGTGGAATTCTATGGTGTATCTATGTGATGCTGTTTCCACTAACCATCTGTCTACTGTTGACTGAGCTCAATGATTATTAAAGTCTGAAAGTCAGCCTGCTACTGGTGGGCATAGATCTTGGACTTGCCTCAGCTGGTGAAGCCTCTGCATTCATTGTGGCCTCATATCCCATTGCCTCTGCACCTAAAATGGGTGCCCTTAAGCTGGTGTGTCAGTACATTGGTAGTGCTACTCTCAAGACTCCAGTGACCTGAGTTTGGTAACAAGCCTAAGTCGACAGAGGGCTGGCTGGGGGACGATGGCACAGCATCACAGTGGATACCCACCTCCTCGGAGAGGGGAGGCTCTCAAACTCTTCTTCAGGACCGCCACCCTGGCGACCACAGGTGGCAGTGCAAGTAGGAGCCAATAACTGAGGGGGGCACATCAACATGCCCTGATGCATGATGCACACCTTG
Organism: Neoceratodus forsteri; assembly: GCA_016271365.2. Lineage (NCBI taxonomy): Eukaryota > Metazoa > Chordata > Ceratodontiformes > Ceratodontidae > Neoceratodus > Neoceratodus forsteri. The sequence goes on from CM057456.1 coordinate 1,669,705,787, forward strand.
CATGCATTCAAACATCAGTAGGGCCTCTCTCAACATCCGTGGGATGGGAGGCAAAGTGAAAACACCGATGACTGCTGAACAATGCTGTCCACCCTTTGCCACAGGCCCTGCACTGCTCACTGTGGCTGTTTTGTCAAAAACCATGCTCTATTGTCACTGGGGGAGTTGGGCTTAGCCCTAGCAGCCTGCTTAGGTGGGTAATGGGGCTGGGTGAGGTAGTGAGGATTGAGGAGAAAAATAAACTAATTAAATGTAAAAAAAATGGATGCCCTGTTGAACTGCATGCGTGTTTGAACTATACTTGAGAGTTTGGTGCAGAGAACGGGTACCTTCCTATGAATTTGCCCTTGAACGATGGTGGAAATGGTAACTTGCCCATTTTGACTATACTCGGGTGGTTTTTGCCATCCCGTTTCATTTTGATGTTCTTTTCCAGGCCTTCTGTGAAACATGACCCTCCCTTGTAGTGGAGTTGTGTCTGTATGTTCTTAGACTCTGTATCATCTTACAATAGTTTACTTTATATGCCACAGTCTTCTCCTTGCTCTAGTCATCTTTATGGCTGAGCTCATCTATGGTCAAGCATAACAGGAAGAAAATGTCATTTGTTCCCTTTAGGTCAAGGCTATTGTCCACTAAAGTGTCTTCCATCGCATGTAGTACAAAATAGTCCCTTCTTTGTGGTGGGGAGTGACAGAAAGTGCTTTTTGCACTTCCTGGTCTTGGCAATGTCCTAGGTATTTGTCATCCTATGCATGCACCTAGGTAACAGGGAAACAGTGTCTCGCACTATATCCACTCACCCTCTCAGCCATTATGCTTTCTTCTGATTGGCATCTGTATTCAGTTGAGGGGATGTACTGTACAAGGATGAGAGTATGCGAGTGATCACATATGGCTTACCTGAGCCAGCACCACTTTGTGGAGGTGATTGTGTCTCAAGGGACATGACATAGTACTATATGGCTCATTTATCCTTTTGTTTATTTACAGTGGCTGTTGCTACTATGCCAACATATACAGTGGAGAGGATAGTATTCACCAGGTATAGAAATAAAATGTTCTTGCTTGGTTGAAATAGTTCTTTATGATACCTAGGAAGGCTCCCATTATACACAGAATGAATAAAGCTGCACAACATGGTGGCACCATGTGTAGATAGTCACTGTTGATATTCACCTGGCTTTGTTTGCTTTTTAGTTTTGTGACTATCCAAGATGGCTGCTGGTTCAGAGGTCATGCACTCAATATGCCATGCTACAGGAGGCTCTCCTGCTATGCATAATATGGCTGCTGGACCAATTGTATCACTTTGTGGAATGCATGCCAAAACTGAGGTGTCAATGTTGATTTATAGTGGCAGCCTTGACTTGGTCTTCTCCAACAGCTGCTTACTGAGGGACCACCAGAGGATGCATTCCATGCTGGGCCTGGGAAGAACAGTTCATTTTCACCTGATTCCCCTTATTTCTGTTATAGCTGTAGTAGGTATGACAGGAATGCCAAAATGCTTGTTTGTGTTGCCTTCCTAGTCACCACAGCTAATGGATGTGGAGGATGGGTTCAGTCTTGGAATCTCTGTACTCCTGGACATACCTGATTTTGTAGCTCAGCAGCTCTGGCTGCTGGATGTATCCAAGTGGATAAGAGTACAAGAAATCTGTACTTGTAGCAGCTGGTGCTTGCAGTTTACTCTATGCAAGGAGGAGGCGGGGGCTGCTGGGATGACTGCAGTATTTTCTTGCCAAGATTCATGAGGTTAAACTGAACTCTCTGCTTAGACTGAGCCTCTCTGACTTTGTGATAAAACACGTCCCTAAATAAACCACATTACAATCTCTTTGGGCCATTTTTTTAAAATTCATTATGTGAATGCATTGTGGCATTATACACCCAAAGGCTTCTGTCTGATTTCTAAACTGCTGCAGTCTATATCCCTGTGTCCTTTCTATTTAGAACCAGTTACGCTTACACTTAAATCACCAGCAATGCAATGGACCCCACACTTACCAGGTGAGACTGCTTTGAGAGGAGAAGTTGGTGAGACCAGCCTCTGTTGATGTGCACAAAGAACTGTGATTGAAGTTGAGGGAAGGGAGGAAACAGAAGAAAGGATGAGAGTTTTAATTAATGTGTGTATTAACCTATGATACACCTACCTACTCATCCTGTGTGAGGACTTCTGGAATGCTTTAAAGGATGCAGTATATATGTATTATATCTGTGCTACTTGCTTTGGGTACTGGGTTAATATAGTGCCGCCGAAACAGTGCAAGGATGACTACGTAGTCTAAAGTGCAGAATGAATTAAGGCAACAGGGGTGTAATAGTGTTAGGAAGCTACCGCTACCTCCGTCACTCACTAGGAACTGGAGGAAGGGCTAAAGAGGCCACAGGTGCTATGCCTGGCTGAGCTGCTCCTGTGGTGGAGTGGCTAAGACACAAGCACTTGATGTAGTGGAGGCCCAAGGATCAGGTTTGACTCCTTCTCCCAACACATTTTTTTTTTCTTTTCAAAAAAGAAACTAAGTTCCCCCGCTCCCAAGTTTCCCTTTTCCCCTTGGTCCAAACCCCCTCAGAGTTAGATAATTTAGTTTGGTATTGTGGGGTTAGAACCACTCCCCATGTTAGGGGGTGCAGGGGCTAGCCCCCAGACAAAACAAAGAAATGGGAATGTTTCCATTTTCTTCATCTGGTGTGAGTTGTTTCTGTCTGTGTTTTCACCGACTCTGTTTTTAGATTCGTTGTTTTGACTGTGGCATTGTTTGCACTATTTTAAATTAAACATTATTATGACCCGTGCCTTGCTTTGTTCTTTTATACATTTTTACTCTTATTACTCTGGTGAGTTCCTGTCACATATGGATCAAAATAATTAATAAAACCATCCTACAGAAAGTTTGCGGCAGGCTGTTTAGAAGGTATCTGAAGACCTTTATCTCAGGTCTGGCATTGTGTAATTTCTGAAAATATTAAATTATTTTTTCTGACAAAATGTTGTACACAAACCAGTTAAATATAACAATATAAAAAGAAAATGCAAAAGTATTCAATAATATACAAGATGGGAAAGATTATGGAATTGAAAGGTTTCACCTGTGGTTCAATGGAAGCTGCCAGACTCCACCCTCCTACCCTACATAGGCCATACATTTCCACAGCCCCCTGCTACTGTTTTTCATGTGTGGTTTTATTTCCACGCTGCTTGGCTCTCCTATGTTGTTGCTTCATCTGATTTCTTTGTTCTGTTCTCCTTGTTGCTTGTGCTCAGTTTTGTGTTCTCCTAGCCTTCTCCTTCATCGTTTGTCTCTCCTTTTCCATGGTTTGCTGCTACCCCCTGCCTTTCTTTTCTCCTATCCCTATTGCTCATTCCCCATCTCTGTCACGGTTCCACTGTTCCTTTTCTGTATCTTCTTCTCCTCCCCCTCTTTGATTGCAGCTTTACTGCTTTCTCCAGTTTGAAGCCTCCTTCTCTACCCCACCTCATGGCTCTACCACTCCCTTTGCATTTCACCCTTTTCTGTTGCTTCCTCCTTCTTGCCATGGCCCCACCATTCCTGTCTCTCTCTCTCCATTGCTTTTGCCACTCCTCCTCTTGCCTTCTCCTGTCCATGTCCTCCATGCCTCTACCACGCTGGCATTTTTGTGGCTTCTACTGCTTCTGCTTGCTCTCCTGCTTCCTGCCTTTGGCCCATTCTCTGGGCTGTTGCTGCAGCTGCCTGTTTTTCATGTGTTTGGTGGGGTTTGTTTACCAGACAGCATAACCAGTATCCTTATTACTTTTTCTCTCCTAGTTGGCCAACTGTGTGTTTTTCATTAAGTGTACCAACCTGCATAACCAGTGTCCTTGTTACTCTTCCTCACCTGATTGGCCAACTGTGTGTTTTCCCTCAGTGCCTTGTTCCAGGTTTGCTGCTTTACTTTCCACTTCTGCGTTTGCTTCCAGTTCTGGTTTTGTCACTTTGGTTCTAATTTCTTCCTATTCTCTTATGTCTTACTCTCACCTTTTTCATTTTAATTATGTTTCAGTACATTCAGTCCGCTGAGTCTGGATGCAGCTCAGCTGTTCCACAGCATTGATCTCCCTCTGGACCTTCTATGACACACTCTTGAGGGTGCCAGATCAGAGTTCTCGTTTGCTCCAGTATTCATTTCTCTGTATACACTGCTCCTGGGATAAGGGACATCATGATAGCATAGCAGACTATAGAAGCATCAGCTGTGTGGCCAAGTGCCTAGCCTAGCATGCACTTGGAACCAGGTCCCATCCTCTGAGCATCGCTCAGGACACTGGTGCTCATCTGCCCTTAGTAGTTACCTCCTTGAGACAGGCACAACACCCGTGCTCTCTAGTGGTACTTTATTTCATTTCTTACAACCGCTATGCCGAAAAACAAGGTTGTACATTCCGGTCCTTTGGACCTTGATGACTCAGACACTTGACTGCCTGTCTGTAGAAAGGTTGCTGCTAAATCCCAGTATCAGATCAAAGAGTGGACCATACTCAAGCTAGTGTCTGCATTCCACGCAATAAAAATTCCCTTTTCTGCATCTGCCAAAGATTATGATTGCTTGGATTTATATGTAACCACCACATCAGCCAATCTACCTCCTGCTACTCTTAATTTGATACCTTTAACTCCAGCTTCAGCTGCTTCAGAGTTTTCTGGGCTTCGTGACTTAATCCTGCAAGCTAACTCAGCCATATTATAATTGGACTCTAGGGTCATGGTTTTGGAAGCCAGACCATCCAGAGTAACGTCAGATCTAGAACCATATTCAGCACTTCGAGGTCCTTCCAAAAGTCCTACCACCTTATTGCAGACTTCTAGGATAACTTCACCAGCCTTCCCACCATTATGATCTATTCCATGTCCTTCAATGAGTTTCAGTCTCCATGTAGTCATACCCTCATCAAGTACCATGTCTACTACAGCTCCAATTCCCATTCCAGCCATAGTCTGTCCAGCACATCTTGTACCCAATCATATCAGGAAGGAAATTATAAAAGGGAAGGATGAAAACCTTGTAGCACTCCTTATCTCATCACATGAAACTGTCAAGAACAGAGTTATATTTTGTGATGGTATTTCCATTGTTTTAAAGGCTGAAGATCCTTGTTTGCTCAAGAAATTTGCTATAGCAGAATTTGTACAGCCTATGGTATTTATCAAGAAACACTATGTGAAGCTCATTCTTTCCAATGTGAAAAGCTGGATTCCTCCCTTTATCTTGTTGTTGATATGGCAGTACTTATTTCTACCAAATATCTTTCTCTGCAAAAGTAGTTGCTTACCTATTGAAGCATAACTCACACATTTCCTGGGCATCACACGACAATTAGATTTTCTGTAGGCATTTTACTGGTCAACAAGCCTTAACGTGTTCCTAATGCTGCACCTTTTCCTTTTTTTTTTTCATTATGTATTTTATGTATTTTTTCTCCCATTCTCGCCAACCCCCGTCCCGGACAGGCATGCGCTCGTCTCATTCTGAGACACCCTCCTGACTTGCCACCCCCTCCCGCCTGCGCTGCCACCAGACCTCAACCCGGTGGCAGTGAAACCACGAGGGGCGACAACCACCCCTGTGGAGGAAAGCTGCAGATTAGTGTTCAATTCTGCTCTGCCCCTCCCCCCGTCCAGCACCCCGATGACCCGAGGTTGTTCCCGAACCCGGGTCATGGTGTGGTGTGAGGAGTGACATCCAGCGCCGCAACCTTCAGCACCACCGGGCTGGCACCTTTTCCTTTTTTGCTGCTTAATGTCCCCTCATGGTACATAACTCTTAACCTCCTGCCAGTAATGCTCCTTCTTCTGTTTCATCTTCTCAACATGTCTTCTATGCATATATGAGTCTGTTGGATAAACAAGGGTGTTAACTTTTTTACTGGGAGAGCAATCTCCAGCAATTTCAATGAAACAGCTTGCTTCGCACCATCATTCTTCTATTACATATTTTTAGCCAATGTGGAGAGGCTCATTCTAAATTGGTTTGACACCACAAACAAACTCCCACTCCTAATCAAAGCCACAAATGATATTTAGCAAACCCATATACTCCTATTCATATCCTTCATCTTCAACAGTTGTTTTCCACTCATCCATCAGAGTATCTTCTGTAGTTTCTTATCTTAGGCCTGTCTGATGGTTTCCGTACGGGTCTCCATCCAGTTCCAACTACTTCAGTCATTTATCCAAATCTCAAATCAGCTACAGCAGAACCTGGTTTCACCAACAGTTTACAAGTGAAAGCACATTTCAGAGGCTTTCTTACTGGTGCTCCCCGCCCCCCCCCATTTCTTCATTCTGTGTCAGCCCGACTGAAATTGCAACCTGAAAATATTCTGGAAAAGATGGCTCATCATCGATTTATTAACCCCTCATTCTGCCATGGATCAAAGGATCAATTCCTTGATTCCATCAAATGATTATTCTTTAGCTTATGCGCGAATCAATTATGCAATTACATTAATTAAAATTAATGCATTTGGGGTCTGTTTAACCAAAGCAAATATTACAGATGCTTTTAAGCTTTTACCTACACATCCATCTCTATGACACGTGTACAGATCTGTTGAAAAAACAGTATTATTGTTATGCAGTTTGTTTGACTTTGGGATGTGAAAGTAGCCCTCGCCTGTTTGACAACTTCTCAAGTTCCCTATGCTTGATCCTTTTAAACATACACAGATGCCCTTTTGGTGTACATCTCCCAGAGGACTTCCCTCTCTTGGATACTCCAGATTCTCCTCCTGCTGCCAGCGTCACTGGTCTTCATTGTTTGTTGTCATCACTCAACTTCCCCCTAGCAGGTAATGAACCACAGGGCACAGTATCAACTCTGGAATTTTTAGGCATCCAGCTAGACTCCATTAAATATGGCAGTGTGTCCTCCTATTGAAAAACTAAAATATATTTCAAATCTGGTCAGATCCTTCTTATTGAAATGATCATGTACAAAACGAGAATTGCTATCCTTACTGGGATACCTCAACTTTACAACGAGAATTATATCTCAAGACAGGGGTTTTATTTATCTTCTTGACTTAGCTCATTCAGTAACTGCTCTAGACCACCTCATTTCCATCAATGTCTCTGCTCCTTTAGACCTCACTATGTGGTTACATTTCCTCTCAGACTGGAATGGCATATATAGTACATGTATTATAAGGTTTCATCTCCTGAATTAAACATTGAAATAACTACTGATGTTACTCAGTCTTTCACTTTCACTGCTATCATTGGTTCATGCTGGCTTGTCTGTCTATGGCCATTCAAAACTGAAGAAATTGAAGACCTCCCACAGTTTTGCTCTATTTCCTCCTTATTTGAAATACATCACATTGTAGAAGCTGCTCTCACCTAGGGACATCTATGGAATAATCAACTTGTAACTGTCAATTTGGATAACCAAGCAGCAGTGGCCATTATTAACAAACAGCCAGTATCCTCCCATTCCATAATGAACTTCCTGAGAAGATTAGCAGACGACTGTACTTACTACTGGGAGAACAATGGGACCAGCAAACATCTGATCAGATCTTATAGAAGCTCTAACATGCACTGCAGGCTATTGAATCTCTTATTGATGCATCCCTCCTCTGATGTCAGCTGCAGGGGATGCCAGGGATTTGTAGTTACGCAAATGTCAGCTTCCAGGTCAACAGAAACAATCTGATACAATCTATTATACTGCAGAAAATAGTAAGTAAAAAACAAAACAAAAACAAAAAAAATTTTGTACACAAAGTGCAGAGTGGGACAAGCCCCACACTTGGGTGTGGGAGTCTTAATGCTGACTATCCCCTTTAACATACTAACTATATTTTCCAAAGCCATCTGTAGACATTTGGCTGACCTGGAGATTATCAACACATCATCCATGTACAGTAGAATATTAACTAACCAGTCCATTATCCTTGGTTCACCAGTATTAAGACAAGATTTCAGATAATGATATCTAAATATAAACTAAACAGCAGTGATACCAGAAGGCACCCTTGTTTTACTCTCATATTAATTGTATTTGTCAATTTCCCATCTGTGCTGTATCTTGCACAGAGCCTGAATCAGAGAAAGAAGCTGTTCCTTCAGTCTCCAGTTATTCAAGATGTTCCATTACAGTTCTTGGTTTATACTGTCAAATCTACGTTTTATATCAAAACTATCCAGAAATAAGCTACCTTTCTTTCCACAAGTATATTTCTTGTGCAAATGGTTAAGCATAAAAATATTATCTGCTGTGGCCCTTCCTTCTGTGAAGCCAAATTTCTTTTAGGACAGCATACTGTATTTTTGTTCTTAAGTATCTAGTCTGTCTAACAGACATCAACTGTAACTGTTTGCTGGGACACACAGCAAAGACATTAACCTATCATCTGCTGTGTCTTTTATTCCCATTTCTTGAAGATCACAGTTTCCCCAATCAGCCATTAATGTGGGATTTTTCCTGAGAATTAATTTCTACTGTATATACAGTGTCTTCGCCAGTAATTCTGACCACCATGTTATAGTAACTCAAACATCTGCTGGTAGCACATCAAAGCCTGGTGCTTTATCGCTGTTTTGTTTTAATATGTGAACCTCCACCTCTGCTGTGGTTATCACATTCTAAGTGTTAAAGGGAAACAGTGGAAAAGGCACAGCTTAACCCAGGCACTACAAAAATGCATGATTAGCACTTTCAGGCAGTAACATTTTTTAACAAATAACTCTAATTGATTTTTTAGTGATTTAAACAGTGGCCTTCAACTTTCACTTTCTATTGCTGGCAGCCACCATTTCATGAGTAGCAGAGAGCTTCCTGAGCCCACTTTATGCTAATACGTCCTACCAACCAATAGCTGAAGTCAAACATGCATATTAGCATACAGTGAGCTCAGGAAGCTCATTGCTGCTCATGAAATGGCTGCTGCCAGCAACAGGAAGTGAAAGTTGTGGGTAGCGATTCTAAATCATTAACTAAAGTTGTTACTGTCTGAAAGCACTATTTGAGAGTTTCTGCTGTGTCTGAGAAAAGCTTTGTCTTTTCCATTGTTTCCCTTTAAGTGTCTCATATAGCCTAAACTACTTTATTTCCATTTCCTAATTTGTACTATAGAGAGTTGCAAAATTCTTTCACAGACTTGAGATGATATTCTGTCTGATATCATTACTGTATTTCCATATGCAGTTATTGCCCAGGACATTTTCTGATCCCTCTGTTGAGCTGTGATTTAAAGATCTCTCCACAGACTACTCTCATATGTCTTTTCCCCTTTGTTTTAGCACTTTCCTGTTTTCCTTTCTTACATCTATGAAAAGGTTTGCTAACTACCAGTTCCAGGGATTTTTAAGCTTGTCCCCTATTTTATTAACCCAAAGGTTCAGTTTTTTAAAGGTTTCATCAAACCATGGGCATTCTGAAGTCACCACTTTATTACTATCACATGCTCTACCATTTGGTCCAATATTACTAACTATTCTAGATAGCAAGCTTTCATACTTCTCTAAAATATCCAAATTCTTCAGTATTTTTTCCTTTAAATTGTAAATCTCTTCCACTCCTAGATATCACTTAATTCCATTTCACCTGTTATTTTGTATGTACATAAGGTATTCACTATCAGTGTTTCTCTTGTTAATTTCCTCCATTTTAACCTTACTTTTTCCATATTGATTCAGTGAAACATTGAGGTGAAGTTCTACTGGCATGTGATCACTTCTGAAATCATTTAAAACCCAGAATAATTCAACACTATACATTGAAAAAAAGATCAATCACAGCTTAGATCAATGTTGAGCCCCCGATGGAAATGCAACTGTGCCCTTATTTCCTTCAACTCTCCCATTTATAATGTGCAAGTTTTTTCATAAAGGTGTGGCAAAAAAGTTTCCCTTTAGTATTGACTCTTTTATCTAGTGATTGTCTATCTTCTATATTAAAGTAGTTATCTAAATCCCATAGAGCACATGCAAAGGAACTCTCTGTTGAATCACTGGTTCTAGCGTTAAACTCCCCCATCCAGATTATCACATAGTTATATTAATTTCTTAATTCCATCATTACACATGTCAGTTTTTCCAGACTAGAACAACATTCTGCCTCAGAGATCCCAGGATCTAAATATACATTGACAAGACATACACAATAGCTCTGTTTTCTGGTAAGCTTATATTCACAGACATCCATCAACACTTATAACCTTGCCTGTAGAATGTAATCCAAGTTTTGTGAATAGTAATGTTATTAGTCCTTCCTTGTTACTACCCTTACAGTTTTTACTTTTCTTTCCTGGAATCTCAAGTCTGAGATAGCCTCTGATATCCACTTCTTCACCGGCCCCCACCTATGTCTCTTATGGTATGATCGTATCATATCATACATTTTTATCTTATCTAGCCATTCTTTATCATTAACTTTTTTTTTTGATGCCAGCAATATTCCACAAAAATATGTTCATTTGTAAGGGTGTTCTCAAGGGAGGACCAACAGATACCACATTTTATCTGTCTGGGTTGGAACTAACTACCACATCATATTTATTCTTTGTAGGAACATTAATTTGATTTTCTATTTGTGAGTCACTCTCAGGGTCCCCACATTCTGGGTCCCATGCACAGTTATTATTATCCTTACACCATGTTTTTGTCTGCCTTTGATATATAATGAGATAGTTCCTCTGATCCTTCTAGGGTACTATATGTTATTTCACCACTCCCTTTTCAAAGAACTCAGTAACACTTGTATTTTAAATTATTTTGTTTTCTTTTCATTATTGTATTCTGTTTTATTGTATTGGCATTACATACCACAGTGAGCATCACGTGTTCTTCTGTAACAGTATTGTTCAGATAAATTCCATTATCAGCTAATATTAGGCAGTCTTCCAATACTGTTTCTTAAATTTGTACTTTTAAGTAACTAGCATATTTTCCTCTACTCTGTACCTGTAAACCAATGTGATGCCTTCCCAAGAGAAGTCCTCTATTAGAATTGATGTTAACAGGTTATATACAGTAATTCTCAACATGAATGGAGTTTCCTTTCTTGCTTTGGGGACTCCTTTTCCATAAATTGTTGGCAACATTGCAACAATTTTTTTTTAGTCATAGCTTTCTTTCATTTCCTTTCCCTTTCTTTTAATTCAGCATCAGAATGTGATTTGACTTTGTGTATCTCAGTACTGCTTTTTTCCCTCTTTTTCTATTTTGATTTCTCTGTATTTACCACTTTGTCAATTGGTGTGGTCCGAATCCATTTAATTGTTATTTCCTTACTGGTTTGGTTTCTGTTTAGCACAGATGTTTTAGATTCTTTACCCTAGGAGTTCCCTTAAAAATGAGTATCTTGGCTACTTTTCTCCCCAATAATCACCTTTTTTGTATAGGTTTTTCTCCCATGGGACCGGGGCATATTTTCAGCCCTGTCCCTGCCCCCACAGATTGCCACCTGCCTCCCCAAGGGCCTTACCTTTCAGATGGGCACTCCCATGCATTCCCCCATGTAGGGGTCAGGGAAGGGAGGGCTACTCCCTGTGACATATTCAGTTTAGACTGAGGTGCTCCTAGGTGACAGTTCGAGTCCATGGACAGGTGGGCAGGGCTTCACTAAGCCCCAGCTGGCTTTTTTCACTTTTTTCCCTGTTTCCCACTCTAACTGACATGAAGTGTGTGTGTGTGTGTGGAGGCATGCACGCATCACTAGACCACAGCACCTCCCTTTCGTGCCACCCTAGGCTGCACTACCACCAGGCCTCCACCTGGTGGTAGTCAGAGACTAGGAAAGCAAACCCTCCCTCCCTCTCTGGCAGAGAAGAGCAGTCCCTTGGACTTTCAATCCTCTCACTCCCATCTGACCCACAGCAACTTGAGTTGACTTCTGAATTCAAGTCACTGGCATGGAGCGAAGGGTGGTGTCCAGTGCTCAAACCCTCAGTGCCACCGGGCTGACTTCCATAATTTCTTCTGTCTCTTTGTTTTAATGTCATCCTCACAGCCTCTAGCTTATCCAGATTATTTTGTCTTAAGTCTTTTTCCATTCTCTCACTGCCATTACCATTATTCATTTGTATATGACGTCTCTTTTTTAGTCTGTATACTAACTGCTGCCTTTAATAAAAAAAGTTGTTTTGTAAAAGGCTTGCTTAATTTCTATGAGTTCCTGACCCATCATTATATTATTCAGTACTGTGAGGGGTTACATAGAAACATAGAATTTGATGGCAGATAAGGACCACTTGACTCACCTAGTCTGCCCATTTTCCCTACCTACCGTAACACTGCAGACCCTACTTGATCTCCAACTTTACCCCCCACACACACACTTTCCTTACCACTAGAGTTCCAAAGGATTACTTATCTGTGTGACTGTATCTGCTCCCTGATTAATTTTTTATTGTTTACTGTTTTCTGAACCAGACCATAAAAAGGGAGATCTGGCCCATTCGCAGGGGTTGTCAAACTTATAATAATAATAATAATAATAATAATAAACTTTATTTAATAGAGCGCCTTTCAAATATCAAGGCACTTCACAAATAAGTAAAATTCAGAAAATTCAATAAATATCAATAAAATCAGAGGAATTCAGGATAGGCTTTGCCCCATAAAAATAGTCTCCAGTGCCTACTTAAAGCTCCCCACTGTTCTGCACTCCCGTAGCTGACGCAGCAGAGAATTCCAGAGGGTAGGAGCAACAAACCCGAAAGCGCGGGCCCCAGATGAATTTAAACTGACTCTCGGAATCTCCAGCAACCCCTCGTCAGCTGAGAAGAGCTGTCGCATAGGGGTATAAGGAACCAGGAGCTCTTTCAAGTAGTCAGATATGGGATCACAAATTGTTCAAAGCCATCTAGGTAGTGACTTTGTTTACCCTTTCCTATGCTTTAGCTTTCCACAGATCTAGCCTTATTCCATTGCTACAGTTCATGTTTGTCTAATATTTTCACTAGACTCTGTTTCCCTATTAGAACATAATAACTGATCATCACTCATATTTATGGAGCAATAAACCTCAGCTAACCTGTGGGTCATGAGTGGTTTGAACTGATGGATTCTTCTACCTGGTTGCATTGCTGTGATTCTAGATTTTTGATTATTTGCAATACAAAATTTTCCTCTGCGTCTTTGTTACCTATGGGCTCATTTTTTAGGGATGAGGTCAAAGGTAGCCCACTTCCAAAAGTAATTGAGTTATTAAAATTATTAGGATCTTCAAGAATTTAGTGATTTTTTTGTTTGTTTTTTAGCATCACTTTTGCTTTTTTTAACAGGTACCTCCTTTCGCACCTTTGCATTTCTTAGTTTCAGGTCTTTTTTTCTGCATCTTTTATAAAGAAAGTAATGAAATGTATCAGAATAACAAGGGGAGATAAAACAAGTTTGACCTTGAATAAAACAATGGTTATAACACCAAAGGAGGAAAAATCAGTTCTGTTTCCTTCTTCTGCTAGTCAGAAGCTTTTGTCATTTTTCTTCCAAATTGCTAGTTCCAAATTTGAGTTATTTCTTTAAGTGTCCATATTCTGTTTTATGTGCTGCTGCCAAAAACTCAGGCCAAAATCCAAATCAAGAACAGATCCACCAATTAAGCAATAATGACCGAACAGCCATTTCCTGATGATTAGTTACTGGCTTGGGGGGGTGATCCGAGGTGCAGCCGAGGGCCAACCCCACCCAGCTGGTCATTAATTAGAGGAAATGACCAGCTGTGAGTTCATTACTGCAATTATAAATCTAATCACAATAATGACATTTTTTTTCTTCAGGTTTTTAGTGCCAAAAACAGTTTTGTTTTGGCGCCACTGCTGTCATCCTACAGCGAGTGAGCCAAGTGCCACTGCTGTGCCAGTCATTTCTAAGAAATTTAAAACCAGCACAGCAGCCAATCAGTGAGCTAGTTCAGCTCATGAATAATTAATTAGACTTATAATAGTTCTTTCTTACTTCTCAACACTTTACCCCAAGGTTTAAAGTGCAGGTGCGTGACCACTTTTCCCCCAATAAATAAATAAATTAAACCACTATTACTAACAAGGGGAAAAAAAGACCTTTCAGATCAGTCCAGTTTGAACTCTTAGCATGAGACTTTAGTCCAGCGGCTCTCAAATGGGGAGGCATGAGCTGCTTCCAGGGGAGGTGCAGAGGCTTGACTGAAATACATGCTGAAAGCATGCAGCCAAACTGAAAACGGCGCCTCCGTGATGCTGGAGTGGACTGTCATTCAAGTAAATGCACATCCCCCATCCATTCTTTAACATCATCCCCCCTACCTTTGTCTTGAATCCCGGGCAAGATGACTTGATGAGGTACTAACAGCACCTTGATGAGAGGCGCCAACTTCTTTGTGCCAGTGTCGGGAGAAACACGAGTAAAGGCATCGGAACTAGAGGGGCTAGGAGGGTATCACAAGCCCACCAATAGAGAGGCAGGAGTTCGTCTGTACTGGGCCAATGAGAAGCACGCAAATAGCAGCCAATGAGAAGGGAGGTGAATGCAGCCAATCATATGCCACCAATTTCCAGCCAATGGCTGGCAGACTTCTTCGGCCAATCAGCTGCCGCTTACCCTGTGCTGCCAAACAGTTCCGCAATAAAGCAGCATGCCCAGGATGCTTTTTTTCCATCTCCGAAAGCTGCTGAATCGAAGATCTGCGCCGAATTCAACCGGGACCCGCTGCTCAAGCCACTGCTCGAGTCGCCGACCGATCGTCTGCGGGATTCATTTTAAAACTCCATTCACATTGATCTCTTTTGTTGCCACCTAGAGCGTGAACTTCACTCTTACATAGTCATCTGTTGCTGAAGGCTGGTAAGGATTGAATTTTTTTTTTTGCTGAAGGGGCTGGTAAACTCAGGGTTTTTGCTGCAGGGGCCTGGGGGCTGCAAGGTTGGTGTTTTAATATGCTTCTTAAAAAAAATATTTATTTCATCCCCCCTCCACATTGAGGGGCTATAAGGTTGGGTCTTTAATGTGCTGCAAAAAAAGTTCATTTGACCCCCCCCCATGGAGGTACTGCAAGGATGGAGTTCTAAGGAAGGGTCTGTAAGGTTGGGGGTTTTACCTGCTGCTAAAAAAATGTTCTTGCCCTCCCCCCATCTTGGAGGGGTTCTAAGGAAGGAGCTGTACAGTTGGGGTTTTTTATATGCTGCTAAAAAAATGTTCTTGCCCCCCCCCATCTTGGAGGGGTTCTATCTGCTGCTGTGAAAATGGGACTCCAAATGCAGGCTGTCACCCTCTCAGCCAGTAGGTTCCATGAATATTGTTACTGGAAACGGGAGTGTACACAGACAGAGCTGACTATTTCACAGGAAGGATTGCTTCTGGTTCATTTTCTATGTCTGGTTTATTTGTATTTATGGGAGGGGGTATGGTTGAAATGCCACAAAAGGAAGTCTTGTGGTGATTGGGGGGGGTGCTACAATGATGGACTTGCATCTTGGGGGTAGGGGCTGTGGAGACTTTTGGATGCTTCTGTTTTGAGGGAAGATGCACAGTTGTTTATGCTACTGTTTTTGAAGTGATGGACCTGGTGGTTTTGCTTGAAGGGGGTATTATATAATCATGATTTTAACTGTTTTCTGAGTGAAGGTTCTGTGGGTGTAGCTTGGGGGCATATATATGATAGTTCTCTGGTACTAAAATGGTACCCTTTTTTGGGGGGTATGCTGCTGGTGTACTTTGGACATGAGGGACTTCTTCAGATCTTAAGGAATGCCCCCTCCAACCCAAACAAGACCCTTCACTACAAAAGCATAATTTTCCTTTCTTGTGTGCTGTGGGTATCAAATGGTGCTGGTTTTTTTTTTTTTGCTCGTTTTTGGGAGTGAAGGGTCTGCTGGTGTAGCTTGGGGAGTGAGAGGCTTCTTCAGGTTTTCAGGAGCATCCCCCCCAAAACCCATCCAAGACCCTTCACTGTAAAAGCATTATTTGCCTTACCTATGTGTGCTGTGGGGTTCAAATTATTGTGTGTTGGAATCTTGTGCCTGCATATTTGGGTGGGTTGGGAGGCTTTGGAGTGAAGATCCCATATGAATACCCCATTGACATGCTGGAACTAACTGATAAGAAAATCATGGTAAGTATGAAGGAATTTCTACTAAGCTTCCCCCCGCCCCCCCAACCTCCAGTGTCTTGCCTGTGTGGTGGACAGCGTGGAGTGAAGGCTGTGCTCATGGCGTACCTTTACATGGGGTGCATCAGCCCAAAATAGGCTCAGTGGAGTGGGGGTCTTTTGGTATTCACAGCAGGGCCCTGCTATGAAGTCACCCAGCTACCACGTTGAGGTAGACCACCCATCAGCT
Source organism: Neoceratodus forsteri (assembly GCA_016271365.2). Taxonomy (NCBI): domain Eukaryota; kingdom Metazoa; phylum Chordata; order Ceratodontiformes; family Ceratodontidae; genus Neoceratodus; species Neoceratodus forsteri. The sequence continues at coordinate 1,669,722,072 of CM057456.1, forward strand.
GGGTCCCTACTCTAAACTGCATCTGCCTCTGAGCACAGACAAGCACTCAATCCCCATCTGCATGCCCTTGGATCCAAACCACCCATTTCCCAAGGCCCTTTGCATACGAATTTGTGCTAGGATTGGCTGAGGTGTACCTCAACCCCTTTGTTACTGCATAAGTGTTTATGTGCACTTAAAAATGAGACATTCAGCTGACTGCACAGTTACAGTACACTCTCTCTCTGTGGGTCACCTTTTGCTGTGCAGATCAGGATGCAAGCCGACAAGAGTTGCCATGTTGGGGTCAATGAAGGTGAATGGAATCTGTGGTTTGGTGTGCTGGTCTGGCTTAAAGCTGGAGGAGTGAAACACAGAACTGCCTAGCTTGGGAACTGTGAGTGAAGCAGTGTTGGCCTGGTATGCAAAAGTGACAAATGGAAATGTTTGGTTCTGGATAGAAATGGATTCTGAATCATTCTTTAAAAATCTCATTGCTGGGTTTTTGGTCTCATGGGTGCACAGTGAAACTATCGTAGGGAGCAGTGTTTTTATTTGTTGGTCTGTTTATGATGCTCGTCTTCTTTTCAAATTACTGCTTCTGCTGGTGCCGTTAAAATGATGTGGGCCAGAACTACGATGCCACAGCCCTTGTGCACACAAGCATAATTATTTGCTATAGCTATAGCCATTATTAACAGGTCAATATGGATGTTGCCTTTTGTTTTAAGCAAAAAATTTTAGTAGGGATATGTTGCAGACTGCAACTTACATGTCCAGTAATTCTTATGACTGTTGACATGCAGTTTGGGGTATTGCGTTTTCTGTAATCATTTTTTTCCTCTTTTTGGAATGCCCGATTGTTGTTGGACATGCAAGTATGTGCATGTCCAGGATGATTTTGGTTACACTGTTTGGCAATTTCCAACATTGGTGTCGTGAATAATGGATCGCTTTCTGGTGACCGGAAGAAAACGCGTGCATGGAGAAGTAGCTGTTGCTGAAGCCAACGGAAGGAGCTGCAGGGCCCTCAAGCAAAAGCGCAAGGCCAGATGGTATGATGATGAATACTTGAAGATGGGATTCACCTGGACTGGGACCAGTGAAGCACCTCGGCCACAGTGTGTGGTATGTGCTGACATTCTAGCACAAGACAGCATGTGACCCTGCAAGCTTCGACGGCATTTGGAGACAAAGCATCCCAGCCTAGTTTCCAAACCTCTGGAATTCTTTCATCGAAAGCTACCAGAACTGAGGGGCCAAAAGAAACTGGTGGAAAGGCATGGCACTGTGCCTAGCAAAGCTGTGGAAGCCTCGTATTGTGTGGCATTGCGAATTGCCAAAGCAGGAAAACCGCACAACATTGGTAAGCAATTACTTCTTCCAGCTGCAAAAGAAATGTGTTCAGTAATGCTGGGAGACAAAGCAGCAGCAAAACTAGATGTCATCCCCCTCTCCAATGACACAGTTTGCCGGGGCATTGAGGAGTTGTCTGTTGATGTCAAGAAACAGACACTGGACTGTTCAGCAAAGTCCATACTTTGCATTACAAATTGATGAGTCCACTGACATTACCCATGCTGCACAGCTCCTTGTCTATGTTCGTTATGCCATGGAGACTGAAGTCTTGGAAGAATTCCTGTTTTGCCAACCGCTGCCTGCACGAGCAACTGGGGAGGAGCTGTTCCACATGCTTAATACAGTCATTAGAGAGGAAGATCTTGCCTGGAGCCAATGTGTGGGAATTTGTAGTGATGGAGCATGGGCAATGACTGGCAGACACAGTGGCATGGTGACAAGGTTGCAAGCAGTGGCTCCTAGTGCTGTGTGGAATCACTGCATGATCCACAGGGAAACACTAGCAGCCAAGAGGATGCCAGCTGATCTTCAGAAAGTCTTGGCAGATGCTGTGAAAGTAGTGAACTTTATCAAGGCATGGCCAGTAAATGCAAGACTCTTTGCTGTGCTGTGTGAGGAGATGGAGCAAACCACAAACAACTACTGCTGCACACAGAGGTCCGTTGGCTGTCCAGGGAAAAGTACTAACACGCTCTTTAAATTGCGTGATGAAGTGCATATTTTCCTTGCTGACTGTGGCTCTGCACTTGTGGAAAATTTCCACGATTCATGATGGCTTGCATTGCTGGCATATTTAGTGGATGTTTCTGACAGACTGAACACACTCAATGCCTCACTTCAAGGTCAGGACACCAACATGTTCATTGTAAGGGACAGAATTGAGGCATTTTGTCAGAAACTACAATTATGGTCTTCAAGACTGCAGCAGGGATTGGTTTCCTCCTTCCTCACACTGGAGGATTTCCTGCAGGAAAATGAGCTTTCATTGACAGTGTCCAGATGCCAATTTCAGAACATTTATGGACTGCAGGAAAACTCTGTGAGTACTTCCCTGAATACCAGCAGGAGGAGGTAACCAGTAGGTTAGGAATCTGCTCAATTTTAAACCGAGGTCTGTGGACAACCTGCCATTAAGAGAGCAAGAAAGCCTTTATAGATCTGGCTACAGACCCAGCACTGAATGTCTCTTTGGACAGTTGCCACTGGCTAAGTTTTGGCTGTCACTGGGATGTGAATTTCCAGAATTAAAACAACGAGCGCTAAAGCTGCTATGCCTTTGCTTCAACCTATCTCTGTGAGTCTGGTTCTCTGCACTGGCTGGCATAAAGACAAAGTATAGGTCCTGCCTCAGGGTTGAAGATGACTTGTGCCTCTATTTCTGACAGTGCAGCCACGAATCCAGCAACTGACTGCCAAAAAGCAGGCTCACAGGCTCCTTCAGCTGAATGATTTTTAAAAGCGTTCAGATGCTAGATTTGGTGGTGGGGTGCTTTTAATGATCAAGAAAACAGGCTTACAGGCTGTCTTCAGCTGACTGGCTTAAACAGCACTGGATGTACAGCACATTTTTATCAGTTGACTTTTATTGCTGCTTTGCATGGTATCTGGGTGCAGTGGTAAACTGCCTTTCAGTTGACTTTTAATTACTCATTTGCACAGTATTTATAATGCACAGTGCTTCACTTTGTAAATAAAACACTATCACAGTATATTTTGCCTGTTTCATGATTGCGTATGAAATCGCGCATGAAATTGCATATCCTTTTGAGTGTATGCTACTGTGCTTGAGACATGGGGGGGCCCAGGCTTGTCCAAAGTGACATAGGGGAGGCTCTACCTGAGAAGGTCTGAGAACCCCTGCCTTAGTCTATTTAAATTTAAGTAAACTGGTCAGAGCATACGTGATACTGTACTTAATTTTCCCTCTGTTCATTCAGGTGGAGCCTTTGTGTCTTTGTTGCTTTCCACACCATCTGTTGCCAGATAAAAATAACATACAAGTCTCTTTTGAAAATGTCAGAGAACTGGGGTGTATTATAAGTAAACAGACAAAATATCTAACAATAGGGATAGACTAGAGGCCGTACACAGAAGGGTGACCAAGATGACCCATGGGCTCCATGAGCTCTCATATGGGGGGTTGCATGAAGGCACTAGACATGTACTCACTGGAAACTAGGACGGAGAGGGGGAGATATGACTGAAACATTCAAATTCATGAGGGGCATAAACAAGGCACCGTACTTGGAAATCTTCAACAGGATATCAGACTCAAACACAAGGGGACACGAATGGGAACATTACTTTTCAGAAAGGGTGATGGGACCATGGAACAGGTTGCCTGCTGAGGTGGTAGGAAATAGGTCTGTGGTGGTGTTCAAACATGGGTGGGAAAGAGCAAGGGTTATGTTAAGACTCCATAAGAGCTGGAAAGAGTATAACACTCAGGAGGGGCCAGAACCCATGACCACTAGAGGTCTCAGAACCCATTGGGCAGACTTCATGGACTGTTGGTCTCCTTTCTATGTTTCTATGATTATGTTGCCTCTGAGTCCATATCCTTGTTATAGCAGTTCATACTATTCAGATTCAGGTACTGGAAATTAAAACATTAAGTCACTATTGTAGGCTTTACTGTACGTAGTTCTTCCTTACAGATTAGAACAGAGGAATATGTAGGTATAGAAACCTTGCCATTGTACAAGCCTGAACAGTTCGGAAAGAGAGGACTGCATCTAGAAAATTCTATGCCATGTAAACGTTTAACCTATGCAAACCTTACAATGGAAATTACCTGTTTACTTGCATATCATGTATAAAAAGAAAATGTAGATTGTGGACCAATCATAGTATGTTATAAAGTATCATTAAAAAATAAGGGGGGATGGAAAAAGACCAAAGATAAAGAAGAAGGGGGAAGAAAAAAAACAATGGGTTTCAAGAGAAGACTTAGAGGAAGGGGAGGAATACTCAAGCTCACAGGACAAAATCTGGTAAGATGTCCATTTGAAATATCCCCCACCTGCGCCACCACATCTCGAAAGCAAGCAATCTATCATGAAGTGAGTAGCTCAGGGTGGCCCACAAAAATGGTCAGGCCACCCTGTCAAATGTCTTCTCAGCAGCCAGACTTAATAGAGTTAATGGAATCTGATGAGTGGTAGCATAGTCCAGGAGGAGCAACGTACACCTGGCACTATCATGTGATTGTCTATGATGGATGAACGCAACCTGACCTGGGTCAACAAGGGAAGGTAGGTATGACCCGACTCTGCTATCCAAAATTGTCATGCAAACTGTATAATCACAATTTAAAGGGAAACGTCCAGCTGGATTCAGGCTATACCTCAGCGTAAGACATGGCCCAAATCAGCTGTTCGCAAACTAAATCATTTTTTTCAACTTACAGCTTCAGAAATATATTACTTGTATCTGGTTGATCCTGCCTCCCTGCAACCGGCACTGCGAATGTATGGGCATGCCCACAACCACTCGCGGCTGTCCCAGTATGACGCCTGACACAAGGAGCAGCCGCAGTGCACCCATAGATAGCCTGTATAAGCAGAGCTATTAACAGCTCTGTTTTCCAAAGTACATGTCCCGGTTTTACACTGAGACCAGGTATGGTCTGGCAGTCAGCGGAGATTGTTGCATACCATCAAGAGGGGGGTGGTGGCACCCTTTGCTGCACAGCTTGGAGGATGGGAAGGAGACGAGTTATTAGGAGTAACTGAAATTTCTTAAAGAACTCTGCAGGGTAGCCATCAGGGCCAGGTATTTTATGAGTTTTAGATTTGTGAATGACCTGAAGAATCTCTACCTCTGTAACTGGGGATAGCAGTCTCTGAGCCTCTGTAATTTTAGGCAGGGGCAAGCTATGAAAATATTCTTGTAACTGGGCAGCAGAAGGAGTACAGTCTGTGTAATAAAGTTTTTTGATAGAATTTAGGAAGACATTTTATACCTCAGAGGGGTGAATATGCAACACATTTGAATCAGTGTCAATTAGATACTGTATAATGGCTTGAGTACACCTGGCCCTGAGCTTCCTGGCCAAACTGCAGGATTCTCCTGCTCTTCCATCATAGTGACTATGTTTCAAGTAGAGAAGATGTTCTAATTTTGAATCTATAATTTTTTAGATCTCCTGCTTGATAGTTTTTATTTGAGGGTGGACTGAGGCATCCACTTGCTGTAAAAAAAAAGTTTGATGGGAGTGGAGGGAATTCTGGAGTTCTCTAAGATGTTTGTCCCACTCCTTCTTCTTCTGAGAGGAATAGGAAATTATTTTGCCTCTAAGAACAGTTTTAATAGTATCCCGTAGGATAAGAAGGTCTATCTGGGGATGAAAATTATCTGTATGTATTTGAGGGAGCTTGTCTGCAACCAGCTGAAGGAAGGTTGGGTCTCGAAGGGGAGGAAAATTAAGTCTCCAGTGGGTTCCGGAAGGGTGCCCTAGGGTTAACGTGGCAATCACCAGAGCATGATCAGAGAGAATGGCTGGGCTGTGGGATATGTCCTGTATGGTGTTGAGATGCTTGACTGCCATGAATAAATAATCGAGTCTGGCTGACAAGTTGGTTCTAGGAGAGTGGTGTGTGTATGCTGGGTTGGAAAGGTGGCCTCCACATGTCTATGAACCCTAAATGAGTGAACATAGCTTGAATGTATTTTTGGAGAGATGATGTTCTATACTTCAATGGATCTGAGGCGCCAGTGATGGAAAAATATTAACATTTAAGCATAGGCTCCGGGTTGTATGGGCCCGTGGGTCATTGGCCCCAGCAATATTTTTTGAGCTGGGCTGAGCCCCAGCAATATTTTGCCACATGCTGCCTTTTTAAGGCATTTTTTTCCACTGGTTTCTGTGCACATGCCCTCTGATATGACCGCACCTCCCGCGCCTCCCCCACTGTTTAATTGGGCTATTGAGGCCTGACTGGCATGATATTTAAAATTCACACCTTTGCGCCTTTATTTTGGTTTGCTGATCTCCCCCCCCCCAGAAAGGTTCACAGGTTCAGTGGCCCTTTTTCAAACTTGCCACACATGATTGGGCGTGATGTGCGTGTGTGCATGCGCGCGTCCGTCCATCCATCAGGGTGATTGTGTAGGTGTATGTGAGGACTCGAGCCTGAGAGAACAGCAAAAGAAAGACCGAGGGTTTTGTGTGTCGGCCCGGGAGTCGGCAGCAGTCATCCTGGACACCAGAGGGGAGGAGGGATCAGGGCTGCAAGACCATTTGGAAGAGTGGAGACTCATCCAGCCGAGCAGGGGGCAACAGAGGGTGGCAGCCAGCCAGGGAAAAGTGTGTGACATGCGTCGCAGGTACTGGTAGTACTGTGGTTCAGCTTGGGAGGCCAGAAAGGAGTCCATGAACCGGACGGGTTGTTGTTAGTCGGGTGACAAGGTCGGGCAGCCACCAGCAGCTACATAAAGAAGAGGAGTAGCCAGGACATGGTCTGAATCAGAGATGAGCCAGCCAGGGCCCAGTCCCATCAACAGTCAGGAGAAGCAGAGGAGTAACCACTTTCCACCCACCCAGAAAGAGTAGCAGGCCCAGAGGAACCCCTGTAAGGACATGACCAGCAGCAGCAAGCCAGACAAAAGTCCACCAGGCAGCACTAAGCAAGCAGCAGAGAGCAGCACTGGGTGGTGGTAACGTATACACTCCTCCCCCCACCAAGAGATATTTGGTTGTATACACTGGTATTACTCTATATTTGTCACATTTTGCCAGCTCATTATAAATTATTGCAAGTTGGTAAAAATGGTACCTGCTTGCACTTTGTTTAGTATTGTATTATTTTGTTTGTCTCTGCTGTATTTCTTTCCACCATGTCCTCGGTTACATCTGAATTAAGCTCTGATTAGTGAATCACCCTAACTGATACCATAGTTCTATTCAGTGAATGCACTGGTATATTTAATGGGTTCATGATGCACTTACAGGAAAGCTCTGTACAGTGGTGTACACTATCCAACCTCTGGCATCGGTGGCACTGTGTTTATAGGAAAACAGAACACAGTTCTAGACTACCCCTCCCAGTGTGATCCCTGTTAGATTGTAAATAACTAACCTGGTGTGGTGCCAGTGATACCCCCTAACTCACCTGATTCCCACTGGACTGTAAATATCAAATTAAACTGTCTGTGGCCCCCATGGTATCCCCTCCATCACCCCATCTCCCCACTGAATGTGAATAAATCTCAATGCTGTTTCTAATTCTATACTAATACTGTAGGTACTAGGCAGTCTTATTAACCTTGCTCCTTGTCCTCCTGCCCCCCCCCCCAAAACAAAAGACAGTACCAGGAACAGTGACTGGCATAGGCTGTTCCATGACCTCTTTATCTGGACAGCATCTGCCACATGCAAGTACCTGTATCACTGTATCTCTCTGTATAGCAATACAGTTCTTGTGAGGAGAAATTTAAAAAAAAAATCTCGATCTTCCATATACATCTCACAAGTACTATGTTGCTATAAGGAGAGGTATAGTGATACAAAGTCTTCTGCATTACAGAGGCAGCTGGCCACAGAAGTGAACGGTCTGTGCCAGTTGCCATCACTGGCACTGGGGCCTAGGGGGGAAAGAAGACTGTGTGGGAGGGGAGGCACTCGACTACCAGGGATCTGTGGTATTATCAAAGATAAAGCTTTGGGATTTGCAACAGGGATCCAGTGAGTGGTACCACTGGCACCAAGGAGGATGTTGTTCCTTATTTAAAGTCTAATGAGGATGAAGACAGGAGGAGCGATTTAGCTGTGTTATTTTCTATTCACAAACAGCACAGTAGATAGGGAGTCCTCTACCCAGCCCATTAAGGATCAAGCAGGGGGAGGATGTGGTATAGGGAAGTCAGGGTTAAGGAGAATGCACTTATCATGAACAAATGGTAGGAGAGAGTCAGCCTGGTATTAATAATGCTTAGTCACTGCATCAATGGCTGTGGGCTATTAAAAAACTAAAGCCTCGCCCATGGGACAGAATATGAACTATTGCTTGTCTGTAGAAGCTTCACAGTCATATAGCTTACTGTTTCAGCAATTATATTATTTTGAAGTGTTTACTGTTTCTAATTTGTAGAACCAGATGTGGAGGATTTACTGAAGTTGCCATTTTCCTCTACATCCAGAAAGTGTTATCAATTTTTCAAGGAATATGCTGCAGTTTACCTGTTGCCATATGTGCATGCCATGCCAGAAGACCCTTTGCTTGACTGGCTGATTTTGCTTGATTTACTATTTAAAGAGGCTCTTCCTGTTCAAAACACAGGTTTAAGAAACTTGGAAGTCTATGTACATTACAGGATTTTTAAAAGAGGTTAGAAAATAATAACTAAAAAAAGTTGCTCTTTAAAAAAACTGTTCTGGGAATGTATTTTATTCTGGGAATTGCTGATTGCATTACTGCTGAAAGAGGTCAGTTTCGGAAAGGGGCCAAGCTGTTCTGAAAGTTTAGTTTGGGTGATGTAACTGGCACTGTCAGGAAAACCAGGGAACTAGTGTCTAATGGTGTGAGAACTTGGACTGCACAGAGTGGGGAAACTGTGTAGATTATTGGGTACATGTAGGAAGCTTTCCATAAAAGCTTCTTGAATATAGCACTGTTTTGGGCACAGGCCTTATTTTCATGCTTGTGGTGGGGTTGCCAGTTCACTTGAGTGTGGGGGGTGTCAGTCTCTCACACCCCCCTTGTTTTTTTTTTTTTTTTTTTACAGGGGGTGTTGGGGGTGAAGCCCCCCAACTCAAATAAAGTAATAAAAAGTAACTGAATGGGCGATTTAGCCAAGGGCTTATGCCTACTGATCTCACTTTGAGGAAGACTCTTGCAGCAGACCACACTGATAGGACCGAGTTGCCAGGCACAGGACTGCATGTAAACTAATTTTGGTTTTGTCTGTTTATGAGACTTGGCCCCCACACTCCCCTTCTGTTTTTTTTTTGTTTGTTTGTTTGTTTGTTTTAAGTGGGTTGTGGGGGGGGGGCCATAGCCACCCAACTCAAATAAACTAATGAAAAGTAAAGGAACAGGTGATTGGATCAAATGGTGTAACTTGAGCTCTATGCTCCTATGCAAGCATACACAATAATTTACACTATTGCTAAACTGAGCCTGTCATAACATTTTTAAGTGGTGTGGCAGTGTGAAAGTTGGGAAATGAGTTACAGTGAGCCTCTGCCTGCCTTCACAATTTAACCCAGAGTCTATGGTGAGCAGTCGCTGCCAGACAGGGGTGGACTGAGGTTTGGGGGGGCTGCCTGGAAAGTTGATAAAGGGGGGCCCACCCACCCTGGGTTCCTTGAAAATCAGGTGGGGATGGTGAAATGTGACAAACTCATCAGTATTCCATTTCACATCATGGAGTATACTGCATAGGCATCTATGCACAACTGGTGTGTTCTGCCACACAGTGGTTCCAAGGTCAGTGGGAATCAGAACCCTGAGGTGGCAGAACACACTGGTTATGCATAAAGTTGCTCATCCTGTATTTTTATAGTGCAAAGTATTATGTAAAATGTGTGCATTGTGTTTTTTTTTCTCTTTCATAGTGAATCAGTCTTGTGTAGTCTCTAGAGATTCTAGAATGCTGGTCTACCACAGAAGAGTACAATCACATTCCCTGACCATTGACTGTGACAGAACAGACTTTTTTTAAAGGATGGATTTCTATGCAGAACACTACTCTACTACACTCTATAATATGAATATGATACCCTACTCCTGTGTTTGCATCTTACATTTACTCACAGGGCACATCATTATTTCTAAAACATCATAAAAACAAAGATTTGTAGAGTTTAGAAGATTGCCAGGTACCTAGTATGGGGACATTAATACTCTTAACTATTTGCTATTACCTTTCTCATAAGTCCTTAGAAAATGTGGCTAAAGCTGGTATTAGTAGCACATTAGTGGCACTACTGACCTCTTGCATCCTGCAGAGGCCATTGGTTTGAATTTCAGCACTGCTGCCAGATGGACAGGCACAGGCTGTGAACTTAGTTATGTCCAGATGAGATGATCATGTGGTAAACAGTCACTCACCTCAGTAATATATGCAGAGAGGGCAGATACCCATTGGTACTGAGTCTGGATGTGTGTGTAGTGGTCACAGGTGAGGTGCTGGCTCAGCTGCCTGCAAGCGATTTGTGGGTTGGGTGAACAGCAAAGCTGTGATGTACTGCCTTAAACTGCTTCATAGAAATGAAGGCCATTTGCCACCTAATAGGCATTTGGATTGCTACAAATGTATGGTGAGATGTGTGTGGTATGGTCATGGGTGTGTGTGTGTGGGGGGGGGGTCCGAAGACTGACTTAGGGTCTGTGGTATAGCAGTAGCTAGAGAAAAATAGGGCAGACTACAGTGGCCATGAGGTCTTTGTATGCTGACATCTTCTATGTTGTATGTTTAATTAGTTTCTATGATATGTCTTTATGATATGTGGCCCAGGCAGAATTATGATGTCTGGCCCAGCAGTGACCATACTTTCAAAGTTTTCTCATTGAGAGTATCCCTGAATTTTATATTTTTGTGGATATGTTATATAATCTATATGTGCCAGGTTCTTTTTTGCCAATAACAGAAACAGCATGCAGGCGGCAGCACGGTTGGGGGAAGATGAAAACAGCTAGGTGGGAGACTAGCGCTGTTACAGAAAGTTTTACTAACACTGAAGGTTCACGCTGTTAAATTGCAGTTTGGAAGACAGCCACAAGCAGGGAGAAGGGATATGGCCCAAGAGTATGTGAAAAGTGTTGAGGTACCTACGCTAAGTTATTTTTTTTATTTTAATATAAAGTTGAAGCTTGCCTTTTTTTTTTTCATTTGCCAAGGGGAGAGGGGAAGATCAGCCGCTACTTTACAACATGTGCCAGTACTGGTCAGAGCAGAACTCAAACAGCAGATATCCATTCATTATTGAATATTTGCTCTTTGAGTTACAAGTTGCTGTAGCTGAGGTGCATTGCTAGGAAGGTCACTCAGTCACTAAAGAGAAAGTCTGACTGGGTCTTTCCTGTTGCTAAACAAGTGGGGAAAATTGTGGCCGCTCAGTTTGTGGTGCCCAATGATACCCTGAGTAATGTGGTACTCCAAACTGGCACTTTTTTTTTTTTCACCAGGCACTAGTGAAAAATAAATGCATGCCTGACCATGGCTTTCAACCAGTTAGCATGCTTTATGTTTCAAGCCCATTTTCTAATAGTGTAACACTGACTGAGTTACAGAGAATAGTGTTGTTTTGTCACGAGTTTGCTATCTTGTTCTGTAGATGTGCTAGGCTACTTTCATGGAATGCTGGAAGTTGAAAAGAAAAAGGCTTTTAAAGAGTATTTTCAATTATTTTCTCATTCCTGAAGTCAGGGGCTTAACCTTCAAACCCCCATGTTACTGCACAGGGTGCTCTGCTCCCATAGAGCCCCAACTGGGGTGCACTGACCTCTGACCCCTGGGACAGGGGCAGGGCTTTGACCCCTGACCCCTGGGCCCCACCAAAAATTGTACAAACCTGGCTCCTATGCATTTAAGTCACCACCCAGAATAAGCTGACCTTGAAGGGTCAGTATGAGGTGGTTGAGAAAGAACTGGGACACATTTTTGTCAGATCTTGAAGGGAGAGAGATGCATACCAGAGTGATTGGAGATTCATATAATGTGCCAATCGCTATGACATAGTGCTCTTCAGGATCTATAACCAGATCCTGTAAAAAGAAGGGGATCCTCCTGGGGATAAGAATCACTATGCCCCTCCCTCAGTCAGATTTTTGGGATGACACAATTATGGTAGAGAATCCCTTTTATTGAAATTTAACATGTTGTGAGTTTGAATAGTGGGATTCATGAAGGAAAGTTATCTTGGGCTTTTCCTTCTTTAAATAGTTAAGAATATGGCAACGCTTGTTCAGACTGAGAATCCCATTGATGTTTAGGGAAAGAATTTTTGAAGAATTAGCCATTTGGGAGCATATGTATTGCTTGTACATAACTGGAGGTTCAGGGGATCCCCTTCCCCAAAAGGAAGATACAGTGACAGAATATAGAGAGCCATGAAAACATTAAGGAGACAAACAGCAGTGGCAGAGGACAACGTTGTACAATAAAAAGCCACAAGGAAGGGAGGTAAGGAAAGAACAGACAGAGCAGAATATACAGTACGCATCAACAAAGAATGGGTTAACATTCTGCTATCTAGAAACAAAACAGAGTAACTTAAACAATATCCAAAAACCATACAGCATATTCCTCAATAGCCAACTGGGCTCTCAAGGGTAAACATACAGAATAAACTGGAAAATCATATGGAATCATAATTCCTGTAGTAGTCCTTGTTGTTGTAATTAGGTGACACTAATATGTAAGCTTGACTTCCAAGGTGGGGAAAGACAAGATAGTGCCTTTCCTGTAGGGGGGAAGATGGAATCTCCCTTGGGGGAAATACACAATGCAAGTATAGTCCCCTGTAGCAACAGTATTGCTGCTAATTGGAGAGAGGCTGGATCACAGATATCACCATGCTCTCCCCGGTCAAGTAGACATCACGTGCTGAGGAGAAAAGCTCAAAAAAACATGAAGTTACTTCCGGCTCAAATGCCAATCTGGATAAGGAGGTGTCACATCTGGGAAGACAATGTAATAACAGGTGCAGATGGGCATCCCTCTTCATAATGTGATGTGCTGGCTAAAATCTACCCTCTGAGCTAGAAAACTATATAAAGATGCACAAGTGGGTTTATACCCCCCCCCATTTCCCATGACTGCATCATTCAACTATCTCCTCAGTGCACCTGAACATCAAAGGACCAAAACAAAAATAAATTAAGAGAACTTAGCTAAATGAGTCCATGGTGTTCAAGTATTCATAATCCATCTGTACTCTTTGAGTAGATGTTTGACCTCATTTAATGTTGCTTGTCCGTGGAGGTGTCTCTTGCTGTATGCTGGGGCTGGTTTCCAAGTTGAGTCTCAGAGATTCTGCACCACAGAGTTAGGTGATTCCGTGCTGGGGTGTGGAACATCGATATTCCTGGCTGCCAGTTCTGTCTGATTCTCTGCTGGGGTAGTAAAACTTTTCGGACCATCAGGGAACATGATGACAAGGTGGTAAGGATAAGATGTCTGGAATTTTAACTGTTGAGAATGCAGGATTCTTAAGGCTGGTGAGTAGGCCCTGTGTTTTACTGCAAGGGCCACAGAATAGTCATCATCAAACAAAATTAATTTATTTTTACTGGTCAGCATTTTCATCCGCCATGCTCTGAGCAGGACCTCCTGCTTAGTGGAATAGTTCAGGAATTTAATAACTACTGAGTACAGAGGATCATCAATTCCTCAGGGCTTTGGGATAAGAGCTGTATGTGTCCTCTTGAGATCTAAAGGGAAGTCAGGGCCAAGTTGCAGTAGATCTCTGAGGAATCCATCAAAGAAGGAGCACATATCCTGACCTTCAGCATCTTCAGGTAAGCCGTAGATCCTAATGTCGTTAGGCTGTGATCTATTCTCAAGGTCCCCATATTTTTCAGCCAGGGTCTGACACTCAGTGAGTGCGTGAACTACCACTCATTCTAATTTATCAACTCATGTGTTGGCAACTCCCATATGTGTCGCCATAGTTGAGATTTGCTGATTAATTTTTGAAATTTCTCCAGTCAGCTCTATTTTAATGGAACAAACTTCTGCCCTGAAGTCCTTTAGTTCTGCTAGAATTGTGGCATTTGAGGGCTGGGTAGGAAAGGCTGGAGCCGCCATTGCCATGTTGGAGATCAGGCCTGGTGCTGGCAAGGTTGCAGACTCTAGTCTGTCCAAATCCAGCACCGGAGTGGTGTTGAACTTTTTCTTTGTTCCCATTAACCTGACAGGATCATATCTTGAGATTTATTAGAATTTTAATGGAGGAGAATATAGTTGAGAAGCGATTTTGACATTTTGGAGCTGGAGACACTGCTTCAAAGCTGCATTCCCTCAGATGACATCACCGGAAGTCTCCGCCCAAAATTTCCTCTCTCTCATCTCTCCTCTTGGTAATCTCATTATTTTTCAGATGGACTATAGATTTTCTGAAGGACTAACAAAAAGAAAGAACTTCTGCAGAATCTAGAATCATATAAACTGAAGAACCACCTTACCATCCACGTTATCTACGAACCTCACTAGTCCAGTTTTCATAAGAGGCATACTATCAAGACCACTCTGGTTCGGGTGCTTAATGATCTCCTAATGGCGAGGGATCAGAAGCGCTGCGCCATCTTGGTACTTCTTGATCTCTCCTCAGTCTTTGACACCGTGGACAATGGAGTGCTTCTCGGGTGTCTGAGGGTCATCTGTGGCCTGTCTGGAACAGTTCTCAGATGGTTTCAATCTTTCCTCACTGACAGATTTCAGAGGGTGGTATCTGGGATTTTTTCCTCAGGCCCATTGTCTCTGCCATGTGGGGTCCCTCAGGGGTCGGTGTTGTCCCCCATGTTGCTCGTGGTGTATATGCTGCCCCTCAGAGACACTGTAAGATGGTATGGGCTGAGGTTTCACACCTATGCTGATGATACCCTGCTCTACCTGTCTTTTGCACCCAACCAGGATAGTGCGTTCTCAGTCTTTAATAACTGCCTTGCAGAAATCCAGGACTAGATGAAATCCAGCTGGTTGAAATTGAACTCTGAAAAGACTGAGGTGTTGGTGGTGGGATCCGGGTCCCTGGACAGAGGGGTTGGTTGCTGGACAACCTTCTGGACTTCGTCTCAGAGGTGTCCAGCTGCCTTCCTCTGAACAGGTGCAAAACCTGGGGGTGGTTTTTGACAATGGGTTGACACTGTGTTAGCAGGTGTCAGCAGTCGTCAAGTCTTCATTATATCATCTCAGAAACATAGCCAGTATTAAGCACATTGTCCCATCTGGTGACCTTCCAGCGTTGATCCATGCCTTTATGACCTCGCGCTGAGACTACTGCAACTCCCTGTACTTAGGGCTACCGGGAGTTGATATCCGCTGCTTGAAGCTAGTGCAGAATGCTGTGGCGTGGTTGTTGATGGGGACTCCTCATTCTAGTCACATCACACCAGTGCTGCATGAACTGCACTGGCTGCCGATTGAGTGATGGATCACCTTCAAGGTTGGGCTCTTGACTTTAAGGCCCTGCATGGACTGGGCCCGGGCTGTCTGCAAGAGCTTCTGCTGCCTTACTGCCCTGGACGACCACTTCGCTCAGCTGATGAGGGGCTGCTAGAGATTCCCAGGGTACGCCTTAAAACATCAGGGGCCCATGCTTTCATGTATGCGGCCCCGACCCTGTGGAATTCTCTACCTCATCAGATATGTGAGTGCATGACTGTGAAGAGTTTTAAGAGGGTCTTTAAGACCCATTTATGGTATCTTGCCTATCAGGAGTAATTGTATTCAGTCAGGTATTTATGCATTTAACCTGTTGTATGTGAATTTTGTGTTTTTTTTTACTGGATGTTATCTGTTCTTCAAGCTGTACAGCGCCTTGGTTGCAGAAAGGCGCTATAAAAATAAAGTTATTATAATACATAATATAGCATTTAGCTGCTCTGACAGCATATGGCAACAATAGCATACCGATGAAAAATACTGTCATACAGTACAAAGTGAACTGATCAGCTACTGTACTTAACAGCCTCAGCTCCTGGTTGCCATCTTGCTCTTTCCCAACGCAACCTACTTTGATAGGTAAGCAGCTGCTTTAATGGAACAAGATTTCTGGTACTTGTAGAAATAAGTACCGCAAGGCTAACAACAAGATAAAGGTAGGAAGGGCCACATAGGTCTACAACACGGCTCTTACCACTGCTTTCAACTTCTTATTACCTCTCCATGTCACCCCTTGATTTCCCATCACAGGTCACCAAGGTATGTTGACAACCTGAGGATGTTGAAGACCAAGGGGCAGATTCTGGAGCATTGCTGATGGAGGTCCAGGTCTAATGAGAATAGATTGGCACTGAGGGCTCATTACAATGAGTATCAGTGGACAATTACTTTGAAAAAGTCAGTATTCCTGTCACCAGTGATTACTACCGGAAATAAATGACCAGCTCAACTCTTCAACACTGTGGATATATCATTGTACCCGATCTGTCTACATTTCTGCAGAGTTTTTTCCACGGAAAAGTGTAATGAGTTTAATCATTTTTTTCTCGACAAGGTATCCTCTGTTTGGGCTGGGATTTCCTCAAGCAGTCTGTCATTGGTTAGCAGTGTCCATTTAACAGTGGGCAGAGGCACTCTGTTTCTGTGGGTGGAGATTGGGCCAATATTGGTGGACGAGGTCTTCCAGGTAGACTCAGGGCTGCACCCTACCTAATGACCTTTGGATCCAGAGCTAGCTTGGCTTCTGTTAAGGTGCTGAGGTCTTGGGTCCCATTTTTGTGAAAATTCTTGGATGTTCCCTCAGGAAGGTTTTACTTTTCAATCTGCACTAAAGAGAGCAGTGGTGAAACCCCTTCTCACAAAAACATCATTGGACCCTGACAGTCTCTCAAATTATATGCCTGTCTTAAATGTTCCCTTTTTGGGAAGGTGATCAGTAAGGTGGTAGCGGTGCAGTTGGAGCAACACCTGGAAAAAGTACAATATTTATGAACCTCTCCAATCTGGTTTCTGGCCTTGCTGCAGTTCTGAGACTGCTCTGCTCAAGGTGCATCATAATGTCCTCCTGGCAAAGGATAGCAGACTTCAAACAGTCAATCACTTTATTTAACCAGGCAAAAACACCATTGAGCAAGCTCATTTTCAAAGTGGTCCTGGACATGTGTACAATACAATACATGTTCACAGATAAGGTAAACTCAAAAATGCAAAACCATTGTACAGGAAGACTCAAAAGGCCAGTACCACTGGCCTGCCAAGGTATGAAGATGTGCAATACATAAAAAATTTACAGGAAAAGGAGAGAAGTCAATAATCCTAGACTATCTTCAATGCGATGGTAGACCGGGAGAGGGAAGGCAGGGGAGAGGGTGCTAGTGGAAGAGGATGGGGTGAGGAGGGGCAGGGTAGAAGAAGTAAGCTGGGAGTGCTGGAAGTCCCCTATAAGTGAGGGTCTTAGGTGAAATTAGTTGTAGAAATTGAGGGAGGGGCCAGTTGCTAATGGCTCAGCATCGTCTAAAGCAGTTACAAATTTATTTCAGTAATACAGGCAGCAAACCTTTGAATGTGAAAAGGCCTGGAAGTGAGGAAAGTTTAAACAAGCTTTGCATGGTATTCCATAGCGATGGGAGTGAAAAATTGATAGCGGCCAAATCATATGTTGTTTTTACCCTAGGAATCTGGAAACAAAGTAAAGAGAAGCGTCTCAGGCCATAGGAACCCTTGGCTCATTGGAATAAACTCGATAGGTATGTAGGAAGATTATTGGAAAGCACTCTATAAAGCCAGAGCAGAGCATTTCTTTTCCTCCTATTTGAAAGTGATGGCCACCCCGATTCCTGGTATAGTAGGCAATGGTGAGTACAAAAGGGTAGATTGAAGACAAATCACAGGGCCCGGTGGTATAGAGTGTCTAATTTGCTGAGCACTGTTAAGAGACAATGAATGTAAAGAAAGTCGGCATAGTCCAGTATAGGTAAGAATGTAGACTGTACTAGTCTCTTTCTAGCTTCTAAGGTAAGCAGATGTTTAATATGATAGAATAAGTCTAACTGCTGTCTTAATTTCTTCAAAACTTCATTCAGATGGCACAGGAAGTTAAGCTTATTATCCAGCCAGAATCCTAGGTATTTAAAGGTTTCAACTGTTTCAAGGGGTTCATCAAGGAGCGTTAGAATCTGGGGAATATGTGTTGGTCCATGGCCTGCTTTTGGTGAGAGGATCATGGCTTTAGTCTTTTTGGCATCTAGGAGCAGCTTGTCTTTGATGAGATTATGTTGGAGGGTAATGAAATCTTGCTGTAAGTTCTCGTGTGCCATGTCCAAGGAGGAATTTGTGGTATACAGTACAGTATCATCTGCAAATAAATGAATATTAGCTGAGCGCAAATGAGTATCCAGATTATTGATGTAGATTGCAAATAGGATTGGGCCTAGTATGGACCCTTGGGGAATGCCTCGTAGAAGGTTTTTTTGTGGAGACAGATCACCTGCAGCTTTGACTTGCTGTAGCCTGTTGGTGAGGTAATTGGAGAACCATTTGATTGCAGGACTATCAAGTCCGATATTGCTTAGTGCTGTAAGCAAGATGTTGTGGTCCACAGTATCGAAGGCCTTACTAAGATCAAGAAAAAGGGCAAACACATGTTTTTTGACTCCAGGGCAATTTGCCAGTCTGTGGTAACTTTTGCAAGTGCAGATACAGTGCTATGTTTGGCCCTAAAGCTGGATTGTGCAGGGTTTAGTAAGTCATGCGAATCCAGGTGTTCTTTAATCTGGGCATTGACAATTTTTTCAAGTAGTTTTGACAGAACAGATAGTATAGATATAGGCCGGTAATTATTCAGATTGCACAGATCCCCGACTTGAATAATGGTAGAATGTAGGTAATTTTCCATGACAATGGAAGTTCTCCTTGTTTCAGCGAGGTGTTGAATAAGTGGGTAATGTGGGAGCTCAAGTAGATATGGCCAAGATTTAGGAAATAAGGTTCAATATTGTCTGCACCTGCACTCTTTCTGGTGTCCAGGGATAGTAGTAAGTCCTCTACTTGTTTAATTGTGACTGTATGGAAGCTAAAAGTGGCAGAATAGGGTAGGTTAGTGTTAGGATGAACATTAGAGTCAGCAGCGGGGTCACCTAGTGGGTTGATTTTGCTGATAGGTGAGGTATCAAAGGCTAGCCCTGCAGTGGCAAAGTGTTCATTAAACTGCTCAAGAACATCGGCTCTGTTTGGTGTAGGTGTCTCCAGCAGACATAATTTTGGATGGGAGAGATGTGTCAGCAGGATAACCGTCAACCTCTCTGAGAATGTTCCAGAATTTGGCTGAGTTGTTTTTGCTGGCTTTTTCAGATCTGATTAGTTTGGTGCAGGCATTTCTAGAGGTGCGAAATGCTAACCAATCTGCCTCCAGGTGAGTTTTCCTTGCTCATTTCCACCAGTAGTCCCTGTCCTTGAGCGCTTTTTACAAAATGGGAGAGAACCAACCAGGGGGTCTTTTTTTAGATCTAAACAGTCTTAGTGGGGCATGCTTGTCGATTAGTCCCATTAAGAGGCTTTGAAAGATATTAAATGCCTCGCTAAGGGAGGGGGGCTAGATAGAAATTCTGCCATCTAATGTTATTTAGGTCTTTCAGGAATTCCTTCTGAGAGAACTTCATTCTGTCTTGGTCCTGCTTGACCCTTCCTCAGCATTTGACACAACAGATCATAGTGTGCTCTTGGTGTGACTGAGGTACTATGTAGGACTCTAGGGAATGGTGCTGTGGAAGTTTGAGTCCTACTTATCTGGCAGGGTGCAGCAGGTGGCACTGGGCTTTTACATCTCGAGCAGTGCTGCACTTTGCTCAAGTGTGCTTCAGGGGTTGATCTTGGCCTCCATGCTGTTTGCCATGTACATGCTGCCATTAGGGGAGATCATTAGCTGCTATGGCTTGGGTTTTCATTGCTATGCTGATGATATTGTGTCTTGTGCACCTGATAGGGTGCTGTGGTCTAGGGGCTGATTGAGTGCTTCAATGAACTTTAAGACTGGGTGGCCGCCAGATGGCTTAGACTTAACCCTTCGAAGACAGAGCTGCTGCAGTTGGAACCTGACCAGTATGGATCAGCACTGAACAGTATGGATGCTGTCCTTCCATCTCTAGATGGTGTCATGCTCGGAGATGTGGAAAGAGTGAAGAATCTGGGGGTTATTGTGGATCCTAGGCTGAACCTAAAACATTAGGTATAAGTTGTTGTTCACAGTGGCTTTTTTTGTCTTTGAAACACCTCCTGGATCAAGCCCTTTCTTGCAGCTGCTGACTTGGTGATCCTGGTGCATGCCCTTGTTACATCTAGATTGGAGTACTGCAATGCCTTTTACCTAGGGTTATCTGTAAGGCTGGTGTGTCACCTGCAGGTGGTCCATACCAAAATGCAGCAGCTGAGCTAATTGCTGGGACCTCTCAGTTTGACGATAGCATGCTGCTTCTCTGTGCTCTGCACTGGTTGTCTATTCACTGGCATGTCAACTTCAAGGTATGCTTGATAACTTAGAAGACCCTGCACAGACTGACTCCAGGCTACCTAAAATATCTCCTTATCCCATACACTCCTGGCTGCCCACTTCAGTCAGCACAGGTAAGTCTCCTCTCGATACAAAACTCCCAGATTAAGTCTTCAGGTGACTGGGCATTCTATGTTACTGCTCCAGTGCAATGGCATGCTCTTCCCCTGAAGTGAGTGGAGCCCCTTCACGTTGACACTTTTAAATCTCATTTGAAAACTCATCTGTTTACTTTGAGCTTTGGGTCTGGTGCTATCTTTTATTATCCTTTATATTTTAATATTTATGCTGCTATTAAAATATGTTTTACTGTCCTTGTTATGACTCTAAGGCTCCTAGAGCCCTTGGGATTGGATGCCCTATAAATAAAATTGCCTTTCATTGGATGTACATTCCTTGTTTGCCTAACTAGCTCACTAACTGTCTTTCCTGTTTTTATTTTCAGCAATTCAGAGCTGCTCACCCTCAAGCCAACATAGAAGATATCTCCTCCACCATTCCAAGAGCTCCAAATGACCTAACCATATATCTCATCCACACTTCTACTACCATCTAGAATTCTTTAGCTGCATCGACAAAGTCTGCCTACAGAGTGACATGGAAGAAATTCACTCACTTCTGTGTCCTTCATAAAACAGACCCTATACAACATTCTGTTCCTTACATTCTGGCATTTGCATCCTAATGCTTTCAAATGAAACCCCCACCTGCCTTTTTGCCAAAACGACAGGTGGCATGCTGTTGGCGCTGGTAGCAATACCTGGTGGGGACCTGGGTTCAGGGAGGATGAGGTTACCTGGCACAAGGGGACCTAGGTTTGGCTACTCTGCACAGGGGCACCCAAGTAAATCCGAACACAGGAAGCAATAACTGTAATGTCCAGAACCAGGAATGGATTTTTCAGTGTGGCTTTTATTCACGACTAGCTGAACACAACAAAGCATAGATGGACCCCCATGGGGCTACGTTTACTGATAATGCAGATTAGAGACTACAACTCGGTCCACTGGAAGAATGAACCATTTCTATTGTTTTCAGGCTCTGGACCCACCAGGCACATAGCCCGGACTTGCACGAGCTTTGGGTACACAGCCCGACTGGCCCGGCTCCCCTGCCGGCCACTTGACTGACGGTCCATTGGAAGAATGAACCCATTTTACTTGTTGTGGCTCCCACACCACTTAGAGTTCATGACTCTAGAGAGATTTTCTTACTCTTTCTGACTCCCATACTTGACTGACAGTCCATTGGAAGAATGAACCCATTTTACTTGTTGTGGCTCCCACCACTTGAGTCTAGCCTTGACCCTAGAGATTTTCCCATTTAGGCCCACGTCTAGTACTTCCCCTCATCACTGATTAAGCGCATGAAGCAAGTAGCAATCACAGCAGAAATCCGTGAGAGGTGGACCTGGTTACTAAAGATGGGGTGTTCCCACCTCCAGCCCCACGGCCCATACCCGCCATTTCTCTGGACAAACTGAAAACTTCAGAATGTAGATTAAATGGTGGATGAACTGTCGCACCCCTCTACAATATTACTTGAATTCACAGCACTCTAGCTTTTGACACTACTCCATTTGTTTGTCCTAGTACTATAGGCCTCCCAAATAGTAGTTCAAATCCCAGATTTCTTCACATATCCCAGGCTGAAGAAACACATTTTTTGCCCTCTCATACTAGAGCAAACACTCACCCTTTTGTTGCAGGTGCCCCACAGGCGAAGTACAACTCTTCCCACTTTTCAAACAACAGACTGAAACTGAAATAGGCAGCTTTCTTTCTTCTGCAGAAATTAGGGGATTGCCCCTGGAATCTACATGGGGATCTTTACTTCCTTTACTCCCCCCCCCGAGGGAGGGGGGCACTGAGACCCGG
The DNA here is from genome assembly GCA_016271365.2 of Neoceratodus forsteri. Lineage (NCBI taxonomy): Eukaryota > Metazoa > Chordata > Ceratodontiformes > Ceratodontidae > Neoceratodus > Neoceratodus forsteri. The sequence continues at coordinate 1,669,744,440 of CM057456.1, forward strand.
ACAGCGGTCTTCACCACTTGAAACTGGCTTCTCACTCCTTCTCTGACAGAAGGTAAACAGGAACTCCCTTCCTGCTTGAAGGCAAGCAGGAGACTCCCTTCCTGCTTGAAGGCACACGGGAGACTGACTTTGAAAACTCCCAACGTTCTATCTCACTCCCTCTGCTGCAGATTCCAATGTGGCTTATGCAGCTGCGACAGTTCTATTGGTGATGTCATCTCTCAGTCTCAGCTGAGACTGAGAACAGAGTGAGACAGTGTAAAACCCATTTAACTGGAGTTTCACAAGCTGCCTTCCCTGCCTACCACTAGGTCTTACTGGGATTCTAGTAACCCCGGCAAACAAGGGGTTACACAAAGATTTGGCTTGACAGCCACAACAATCAAACAATATATCTGAGGCATACAGTTTACTTTGATGTCTATCCATCCCCACATGACATGCTCTTACAAATCCTGTCCAGTGATCAAGGGTTTTTTTCAAGGTTTGAGAAGATCTACTTCTCAAGATTAACCTGCACTGATATATTTATGTATTAATTAAGTACTTTGCACTTTACACTGTTGTTCGTACAGTATTTACGCAATTCAGCACTGTCACTTTAATGTTTGTTGTATTTAAGACCCTGGTTTTACTACTGGCTCAGCCTCCTGACGACACACTATATGCGAAACTGGGCACGGTGGGAATTTTTTTTTCAACCTGATGCCTTGTTTTGTGGTGGTATGCTCATTCATTTAATAAAGCTTATGTTTTAAGAGCACACCTCAAGAGGTGCAGATATTTGCTGCTTTTCTACTGCTGGACTTTTGTATCCAGCACACTCACATACAGTTGAGCTGTTTTGTGCTCTGTTTTGCTGTGTGGATTTAACTTGCTCACTGTAGAGACAGCATGTCCGGCTTTCTTGTTTTACACCGCCTCTTTCACCTGCTGCATTATGGGATACACTATTATGGACTGTGGACAGATTTTGCAATGGATATACCTGCGGTTAGCAAACCTGTCAGGAGCAGACGCAGAAACCCTACATTATGTCCTCTACAGCATTCAGGGATATACTTTTGGGAGAAGCATCAGACTCACTTGCAACAAGCATTTTCCAAGCCACAGGAGAATTGGATTTGTTCACCGATACTGCCAGTGAAAGAAATGTGCCAGATGATCCATCGGAGGAGAATACTCGGAGCACAGAGTAAAGTAAAGTAAAATGTTATTTATATGAGCCGCCCTTCCTGAGCTCAGGGCACCTTTACAATATACCATACAGTAACAATATTCAATTTAAAATCAGTAAAACAGTAACAATCAATCAATAAGTCCCTGAGAATGCCTGGTTAAATAGGTAAGTTTTTAAGGATTTTTAAAATCCTTCCATGGTCAGGCTATCTCGTATCTGGCAAGGTAGAGAATTCCACAGGGTAGGTGCCATAAAGGCAAAAGATCTTCCTCCAGATGTTTTCAGGGATATCCTGGGAATCTCTAGCAATCCCTTGCCAGAGGATCGGAGTGAGTGGGAGGGGCAGTAAGAAAACATGAGCTCTTTCAGATAGTGAGGTACCAGCTCGTGTAGGGCCTTATAGGTCAGCAATGCGAACTTGAAGGTGATCCACCACTGTATGGGCAGCCAGTGCAGTTCACGCAGTACAGATGTTATATGACTGGATCTAGGGGTTCCAGTCAACAACCTGGCCATTGCGTTCTGCACTAGCTGCAAGTGGTAGATATCCACCTCCGGTAGACCCAGATAGAGGGCATTGCAGTAATCAAAACGACTGGTGACAAAGGTGTGGAACAAGGTAGGAAGGTCTTTGGGCGGGACCAGGTGCTTCACCCAGACTATATTCCTTAGATGGAAAAAGGAAGATTTGACTACAGCTGAAACCTGCGCCCTCAGAGTCAGGCCCTCATCAAATACCACACCCAGGTTATGTATCTGGCCTGAGGCCATGAGCGGGTTCCCCCCCAAGGTATAAACCTGAGGGTTTCCCCACCCATGCCCCTGTCATCTTAAAACCAAGGTTCATCACCAATACCTCTGTTTTACTCGAGTTCAACCAAAGCCGACTAGTACTCATCAAGCTCTGTATCTCCAGCAGGCAGTTATTAAACACTGCGATAGAATCAGACTCCTGTTCAGGCACAAACGACATGTAGAGCTGAGAGTCATCAGCATAGCAATGAAAACTCAGCCCATGTCATCTTACAATGTCCCCTAATGGGAGTATATACACCGCAAACAACATGGGGGACAGCACCGAACCCTGTGGAACCCCGCAGGGCAGCCAGTGAGGGGCCGAGGAATGAATCCCCAACACCACTCTGATATCTGCCCTTGAGGAAAGATTGAAACCAACTGAGGACTGCTCCCCTCAGTCCACAGAAGAACCACAGGCACTCAAGCATAACTCCATGATCCACAGTGTCAAATGCTGCTGAGAGATAAAAGAGAACCAAGATGAAATGGGTTCTCTGATCTCTTGCCATCAGGAGGTCATTTAATACCCATACCAAGGCCATCTCAGTGCTGTACCATTTCCTGAAGCCAGACTGGAGAGGGTAATAGATATTGTGGTTAGTCAAATGATCCTCCAGCTGCAAAGCAACCATCTTCTCAATAACGTTCTCTATAAAGGGTAAGTTCGAAACTGGTCTGTAGTTTGCTGGGCAGTTGGAGTCAAGGGAGGGTTTTTTCAAAAGGGGGCATACTACTGCCTCCTTTAAGGGATCTGGAACGGTCCCTCTCTCCAATGAAACCGCCACTATCTCAGCCAGGACCGGGCCAATGACCTCTACACACCCCACTAGAAGGTGTGTAGGGCCCGTATACAAACTACCGTAGGTTGGCCGCAAAGTCTGGACAATCCTCACTATATCTATGACTGCCAGTTGGCTAAAGGTGAACCAAGTCAACTGGGCATTAGTACCACCTGATTGATCAGTGCAAGGTCCAATGGGAAGGCATTGGCTGATCTCATCCCTGATGGTGGACACCTTATCAGCGAAAAGTTGTGCAAACTCCTCACACTGTACTTGTGACAGTGCTCGACCGGCAAGAAGACAGGCTGGACTGCACAGTCTGTCCACAGTCCGGAAGAGCTGGGCTGGCCTACTCTTCACTGTAGCAAAAGACAGTGAGAGGAGACAGTGGATATAAAAACTGCATTTTTACACCTTGAAAGGGCAATTATTAGAGGACTATTCCATTACTGGGGCAAAATAACATTGGAAGCATATGTTAAGGTAGGCTGCTCACCTAGAGGGCTGAGGGTGACCAAATAACCAGGCTATGGTTGGGAGCAGGACATATTTATGAAGGATTGGAAGGATTGGAAGAACTCTTTGCAGATTGGGATGGATGCTCTAATGCAGTCTATTATAAGAGACTATCAGGCACAGCAAGAAGATGCATGTGCCAATATACAAGAAAAGGAAGCTGCAGTTCTGAAATTTAAGGGACAATCTGAATTTGAAGTTCTAGAGAGGAAACTTAAAGAAAACATGCAACATGAGGACAACAAGATTAAAAGCACTAGGCTTCATAAATTGGAAAGGGACCGCGAGGACTACTTGTATGACAGAGTGTTTGACTGGCATAAAAAATAAATCTAGAAAACATAAGAATACAAATAGAAATAAAGGAAATCATCAGAACCCTCAGGACCAAATACATACTCTATTTTGAAAAATAGGAGCAGCTCACCGTCATACAATACCTCTAACAGTGAGTCTGAAATTGAGGAGCTTTGTTTAGAGGAAGAATAACAGGGCCCTGTGGATGTCCAGTGCAGCGTGCAGTTCCAACTACCAGCATCGAGGCCATCACGAGGGCGTGGCCAGCGAATGCCCCCTGAAGGAGGAAACTAGAAGAGGAGACCACAAACATAGGTAGCAGACTAAGAGGCTGGAGGGGGAGATAAGAAGTTCTTCTAAAAACATTGTGATCAATATTTCAGACATTGAATTTACTCAGCCACAACTCTGTGTGTTACAAAAGGGGCTTTCCTTTGTGATTACCCAGAATTCAAGACCCTTTGAATGATATGTGGACTTGCGTAGATTCACTTAGAGTCTCAATTTGAAAGCTTACTTTGAGAGAACGAATATGTGCTGTGAAACAAGTTTTGAGTCAACAAAGGAGGATGCTACTGTATCTATATCACAGGAGGTAAGAACCTTTCATCCTCCTTCTACATTCATGCCACTCTACAATGAAACTGTCAAAGTTTTTGAAAGGGCATTTCAGAGTGATTTCAAGACTATGTTCCAACAAAATGACAAAGCTACATATATAAACATTACATCTGAAGAAGCAGCTGCACTTAAGTCTGGAGGGTAATAAGAATTTGATGCCTGTCATGGTAATGTCCACTGTACAATACATAAGGGAAATTGAGAGGCAGTTACAGGATGCACACTTTTATCTGAAATTGAAAAATGATCCTACTGATGAGTTCGAGAGGTATTAACACATTTCTGCATGATGCTAAGTCATCAGATATCATTACCCCAGATGAGACATCATATCTGACTGTTACACATCCTGTTCATGCTAGCATTTATATTCTGTCCAAGATTCATAAAAATCTGCATGATCCCCCAGGACATCCAATAGTAGCAGGAATTGGCTCCCCTACGGAGCCACTGTCCAGGTATGTTGAAACCCACATTAAACAATATGTTGTGGATCTCCTTTTTAAAAAGGGACACTAAGCAGATTTTGGAGGTCCTGGGGGACATGCAGATTGAAGATAGTTGGTATCTAGTGTCTATGAACATCAGTTCGCTCTATACCACTATTCCTTATGAGGAGGGAGTAAGGGCACTTGAATACTGTTTTGACCAAGATGAGAGCATTGGTGTTCACAGAAAACAGTTTTTGCTAGAGTGTACAGAACATGTGTTAAAGAAAAACAGTTTCCTTTTTCAGGGTATGCATTATCTGCAACTAAAGAGAACAGCAATGGGTGCCACCTTTGCACCCAATTATGTCATTCTCTACTTGGGCATGCGGGAGAAAACATCAGTCTATGATTTCCAAAGCAATCCTTTTCTTTCTTTTCTTTGTTTTTTTTTTAATTCATATTTATTGAAACATTGGGGCACCAGACAGCATACATTTAAGACATTCCATCATAGGGCAGTCCATTAACAGCAATGTACCATACAATATAATTAATCCGGTGACATATTGGGGTTTGACTGCTTAATTTCTCATTGTACAACTATTATCCTGCTAGTTACAATATTTTCTCATAAGTATAACTATGTTGTACAAACCTAGGTTTGGGAACGACCTCAGGTTGTCCGAGAGTCGGCACGGGGGCGGGGGGGGGAGCAGGATTGAGCAACCAAAAGGTAGCTCTCCTCTCTTGGGATGATTGTTGCCCCCACTGTAGTTCCAGTCCCACCAGGTGGAGGCTTAATGGGTAGCGTAGGTGAGAGGGGGAAGCAGTATATATCGGGAGGGCACCACGAGGTGTGGCGTGTGTGTGCCTGCACACGCGGGTAGACACCCAGGGCACAGGGCAGGGAGAAGACAGGGTTAAAAACTAATAAAAATCTATATAGAAAAAAAATACTGATAGGTGAACATCTGAGGTCAATTGCGGGGGTTGACAGTAAGAATGCCTTTTTATAGGATACAGGAAGAGAGACCGGTAGTTCTTACCCATAACCTAAAGAACTACCAATCTAGTGGGGCATTTTATTTATAATCTTGTGGGGCACCATTGTTCTGAAAGATGTGCCAGGGCTCCAAATGAGGAGCTTTCGCCCGTTTAGGAGCTAGTTTTAGAGGGCAAAATTCTAAGGAGCCAGGTGACCTCCAGAATTCACTTCCAGGTCACCATTAGTACTTAAGAAAGCCCTGTTGTGAGCAGGGTGTATGTGGCGCTGCGCATGGAGACGGCCTGGGAGAAGTGGAAGAAGGCCCTAATTTATATGCATTAGCTAAGGTAGGCCATGGATACTAATAGCAGGATCTGTTAACACTGACTGCTGTGCTTCATTATTTGATTCAGTATAGCCTGCTGTTTCATACTATTTCCTGAGATATTACACTGTGATACACCCCTGCAGTTCACACCATGTTTTAGAGGTGTAATATAAGTTCAGTTTACTAAGTGTTTTATTGTTGAGGTGTCCTTGTGGCCCATTACATAATAATATATAACATCTTTATACTGTTGAAAGAACATGTCTGAAACTAGTATGACCCTCGAAGGGGATGTGGGGATGCAGTGGTTGTCTTATGTACACTATGATGTTGGCGCTGTCCCCAAACAACCATATGTATGTGTTAAATATAAACAAAACTCCAACATGCAGAAGGAAATTTCTCTTTTTAATGCCAGGATAGCAGTTTTGGAACTAAGCCAAAAAGATATGGCTACTTGACTTGAACTCTGGAACAGCTCCCCTATATAAACATACAACATTCTTTTCCCATTCAAAGTCAGGCTAAGGTTGAACTAGCTATAACAAATGGGCATTCCCTTGGGCCCCTCAACCTCTTCCTTAGAGCCTAGGCCCATTTCCACACCTACTACACTAAACATCTCCCTTCCTATTCCTACAAACAAAAAACACGTCAGAGGAGAGGATGCCAATGATGACGCTGATGAAAACTGGTATTCTGTTCAAAGCTCCAGGGTAGTTAAAAAAGGGTATAAGGCTCAGCACTTTAGTCTAATAACTCATAACAGATTTGATCCATTAAGCATTGACAATGATGAGCAATCTGGCAGCAGTCCTATCTGCCCTAACCCCAGCACTTCTAAGGAAAGTCAAATCTGCAACAACAACATTGGCCAGTCCTCCTACATAGCTGTTAGCACCCCACCCTTACCACCTAATTGTGTAACTCTACTTGTGAACATGCCGTTTGGTAGTATGTCAGGTACTATAAATACCCCAGAAGAAATGGAGGTTATTCCCGACTCTGAAACAGGCATCCCCCAACAGCCAAGACAGGTTTTTGTCATAGGCAACTCTATAATAAAACACCTTGACAGGGCAATCTGTAATTAAAATAAAGTTAACCAAACTTGCTCTAGTTTTAGAGGGACAAACGTTTCAGATATAACTGCAATAATTAATGATATCCTGCATGACTGCGGGGAAAGACCTCTGGCCATCATACATGTTGGCGCTAATAATATAAATCACTGTTCGATTCATGATATCAAACAAGATTTCATCAGACTCTCAAATAAATTAGTGGACAAGGGATGCAAAGTATGCTTTTCTGAAATACTCCCTATCCCCAGGGCCTCTGTACATCTTACTCAAAAGATTAAAATCATTAACAGTTGGCTTAGAAAATTATGTTTAAAACAAGATCTAACCTGTATTACCCACTGGGAGGAATTCACAGACAGGTACGAATTGTTTTGTTGGGATGGGTTGCATTTGAGCAGAAAGGGTAGCACCCTTTTGGGTAAGCATATGGTGGCCACCATTGAATGCCATTTAAACTAAGGGGGAGAAGCGGGTACTGCCCACTTCTCTTAACAATTCCAACAGCTGTAAAAACTCACATATGAGCAACCATTTAAATTCATGTATTTTAATGCAAGGTTTCTTAATAATAAAATAGACAAACTAAAACTGAGGCTCAGACAGGATAACATAAATATCATATCCATCTCTGAGACATGGGGGATGATAAAGCCTCCTGGGAATTCATAGTACCTGGCTACAGCATGCACAAACTCAGTCACCAGTCCAGAAAGGGAGGAGGTGTCACCTTACTAGTTAATAGTGACATAAATACAATTGATGTAACAGATAAAATTAAATCCCATGACACAGACACTAAATCCCTATGGGTAAAACTCCTCTTTGATGATTCCAAACCTTTAATTATAGGAACATGCTACTGACCCCCAAATTCCTCAAATGAAACCATTGAAGCAATGCTACTAGAAATCGAACAAGCATGTGAATTAGGCGACACTATAGTCATGGGTTACTTTAATCTAGGGGAAATCAGCTGGAATAATTTTACTGCAACTTCATGCAAAGAAAAAAACTCCTGTCGTCCTGTGGCCCGCTGCAATTAAAGCGATATATTCAGTCACCCACTAGGGGAGACAGGATCTTAGATCTTGTTCTTTGTAATGAACAAAAGTCTCTAGTATATCACCTGTTGGCAATAGTGACCATAACACCATAAAATTCACATTACAAAAAATGTATTCCTATAGTACTGGTACAACTAGGATTTATTTACATGACAAGGCTAATATATCTGAAATGAAATCAACAATTAACAATAGTAATTGGGAGAAAGTATAGCGCAGTGGTTTAAGGCTCTGAGCTGCAAACTTGGAGACCTCGGTTTGAATCCCACAGCCCCCACTTGTATACTGTGTGACCCTGAGCAAGTCACTTAACTTCCTTGTGCTCCCAGGACGCATCTGTAAACAAGCTTCAGCTTAGTGTGCGTCTCCTGGTTAAAAAAAAATATTTTTCTAAAACTCATTCTATCTATGATTATTGGGATTTCCTTAAAACACCTTAATGGACCTAAGGGACAAACATATACCTTCTAGACAAAAATATAAAAACTCAAAACATTCTCCAAAATGGATGGTTAAGTCTATAAAAAGACTCCTCAAAAAGAAAAATAAACAATATAGCACGTTCCTTAAATCTAGAACAATTGAGAACTGGATATCTTACCTTAAACTCAAAAGCAATGTACATCTAAAATAATGAAAGCTAAAACTAAGTGGGAGTACTGCCTAGCTAACTGCCAACAAAACAAATGGCAAATATTTCTACTCTTGTATAAACTCTCCTAAAAAAACAGTCTGTCAGGTGGGACCATTACTAGTTAATGACAAAATAACACATGATCAAAAAAATATGGGCAATATTTTCAACCAGACGTTTTGTGAAATCTTTAGTACTCATCAATCAATCAATAAATCAATCAATCAAGTTTATTTTATACTAGAAAGAGTGTGAGTAAACATGCCCATTTTCACAGTCGTCCAGGTTACAGAGTACATATCACAACACATACAGCAAAAGAAAAATACAAGAGCAGAAATAATCATATTTACAACAAATTTAAATAAAAATTAAAACAGTCATAAATGTCGGTGAGGATGAGGGAGGTAGACAGTGGAAGAGGGAGGCAAAGATAAGACAGTAAATATAGAGCTGGGGGGAGAGGTTGGGGGGGTGTGGATGGAGAAAAAGGAGGTGACATAAGGGATACCCTTAAGGGAGAGGATCGGAACCTCACAACTGCTAAAAGAAAATTACCGCAGGGGGGCACTTACAAGAGTAACTCTCCAGGAGCAAGTTTTTTGCAGCAGTAATAAATAAGAGGATGGAGCCACAGGACTGGGTGCCAGGAGGTAGGTTGTTGTAAAGTTTCACACCCTGATAGCAGATGGAGTTTTGCGTGTGTGTTGTATGAGGGAAAGGAACCTCAAAAATGTGTCTGGTGCTCCCTCTGGTGCCATGCTTGGGGGCAGATTTGGGGAAGAGGCCCAAAACACTTGGTGGCAATAAGTTAAGATTAACCTTGTGTAGAAAAAGAAGTGTTTTAATTTGAAACCTTCCTTCCTGGGGTAGTCATGAGAGAGAGGAGGGTAGAGGGTACAGTGATGGGTGGACCAGGGGAGGCCAGTGATGAAACGCTCAATGTTGTTGTAAGAGGTTCTCAGTCTGAAGAAAAGAACAGGCAAGGGGGAGTAGACTGTGGAGCCATATTCAAGAAGGGGAAGGAGCACGCAAAGTGAGATCTCGAGGCTGGAAGAAGGAATTTTCTGATCCGGAATAGCAGTCCTAACCTCATGTTTATTTTCTTGATAAGATTAGTAATGTGTACCTGGAAAGTGAGATGTGGGTCAAGAACCAAGCCCCAGATATTTAAAATCTTCGACTTTATTGCTACTGTTCCCATGGAGGTCAGAGAGGGTGAGGTTTAATTCTACATTTTTCTGGGGCCTGCAAAGAGTATGTACTTAGTTTTTTTAGAGTTAAGAACTAGGTTTCAGTGAAGAAACCAGGAGTGGAGCATTAGGAAGTCAGTTTGCAGGTTAGAGAACATGGTGTCGGGGTTTTTATCACTGCAGTATAGAGCTGCATCATCTACATAGAGAACTATCTTGGTGTTTTGACAGATTTTTGGGATATTATTAAAGAAGAGAGAGAGAGAAAAAAAGCAGAGTTTTCAAATGGGAGCCGCCCTCCCGGGATACTGTGTTGTGAAGACATTTGAGAGTACCCTTTATGGTTGTCCTGTGAGATCTATTTGAGAGGTAGCTGTCTACCCTGCAAACTCATCAAACAATTAACCATCACACCTATCAAAGCGACATTGGGCACATCACTATATTTAAAGACCTCATAAGTAAAAAACTATTATACCAGAAGGATAAAACCTGCACTGGCCCTGACAACAATGCAGGTCACTTACTATACATATTACCTGATTGTTTAGTCCATCCCTTGAAGTTACTATTTGAAGGCTGCCTCTCTAATAATTTTATTCCAGAGAAATGGGAAAAGGTGTGTGTGGTTCCCATACACAAAAAAGGTCCAAAAACCATCTGGGAAAACTATAGACCAATCAGCCTTACTTCCTCTGTCTGTAAAACTCTAGAAAGTCTGATTAAAGATATAATTACATCAGTCCTAGATAGTCACGACCCTGGGCAGCATGTCTTTAAAAAGGGCAGAGCTTGTCTAACAAACCTCATGTGTTTCTACGAAACAATTAGTTACCAGCTAGACAACAGAACACCTTGTGATGTTATTTTTATCGACTTCAGTAAGGCATTCAATGCCATGCCCCATTGGGCCCTCATATCTAAACTTCATAACTTCAATATTAATATAAATATCATCAACTGGATAAGTAACTGGCTCCTCGCTAGAATGCAAAGAGTCTTGATGAATGGGCACCTATCTGAATTGGGTCAAGTCACTAGTGGGGTCCCTCAGGGCTCTGTTTTGGGTCCCAGTCTATTTCAAGCATTCGAATCAGACATGACTAGCAACTGCATCTCAGCTTCCATAAAATATGCTGATGATGTGAAAATAGGCGGCCCATGTGCCAACATGGATCAAGCTCTTACCATTCAAAATGACTTGCATAAAATTACTACCTGGGTTAACACTTGGGGTATGAAACTAAATACAAATAAGTGCAAAGTCATGCACTTAGGTTCACTCAATCCCCATGTTACATATGTCCCAGAGGGCTCCTCCTTGAACACAACCACTGATGAAAAAGATCTTGGTATAATCATTTCTAACAACTAGGGACACTTGAAACAAATACAAGAAGCATTTAATAGAACAAACAGAGTGATTTGATGGATAAAACTTTACATCAAATCTAGGGATCCCAAAGTCATGATGCCTCTATTTAGAGCATACACAAGGCCACATCTTGAACATGCCTCCCAGCTCTGGTGCCCATTTAAAAAAATTAACTGTAACCTTGTAGAAAAAGTCTAAAGGAAATACACGAAACATATACATGGACTATACAACGAGTCATATGAAGACAGACTTAACACCTTGAATCTTATGTCATTAAACTATATCATCTTAGGGGTGATCTCCTCTTTCTGATATTGTTCAAGACCCTTATTTAATGACAGAACTAGGCCTTGAATTTAACAAGCATTTGTCAATGCTGAATGTTGTCTTGCTGGCATTGGCATTGGTAGTGCAGGAGTTAGAGAGATGATATGAGATAGGAATGGCAGAGAAGTATTGAACTGACGCCAACCCCATCCCCACCCTGCAGAGACTGACAGACATTGGGGTGTGCCTTTGGGTCATCGGCCATAACACTCATGCCATTTCACCACACCCTACGCAGCAGACACCGACAAGTGTTTCGGTGTACCTTGGGGACTTCAGGCCTTACGTTCACCTATTCCATAAGGAAATATGCTGAGATGGGTGCAGTATAGGAGAACTGGGTGAACTTTGGGGCAGAAGAGTCCAAGGCACATCTCGATGCCTGTCACTGGCTGCAGGGTGGGGGTGGAATGGCATAAGCATTACAGCCGACAATCCCAAGTCATACCCCTGACGCCTGTCAGTCTCTACAGGGTGGGCATTACAGTTGGAAACCCTAATGCCCCAGGTGTTTGTTGGTATTTTCACTCCAAATTTTCAACATGGGCTTTTTTGTCACCCCACCTCATGAACAGTGACACTATCAGTTCGCTAGCTGAAACGTGATTTTGCACAGCGACAGTGCCATTTGGTGCCACAGGTGCGAAAACACATTTAGGGCAAAATGTGAAAAATGAGAGCTGTACTGTTCATGAGGAGGTGTAAAAAAACTAGCAATGTTGAAAATCTGGAGTAAAAATATGAAAAATTGTTGAAGTCACAATCTTGTGTAGAAACTGCGCAATGCAAGACCCTTAATGCAATTATTTGGGAGATTTTTTTAACCAAATTTTCAACATAGGCCTTTTGGGACCTCCGCTCATGAACAGTGGTACTGCGATGTTGTTAATCTGTCCCAAAAGTTGACTTCCCACAGTGACTGAGCCATTGTGCGCCAGATGTGCAAAAACACATTTTGGGCAGGATGTGAAAAATGACAGCTGTACTGTTCATAACGAAGTATAAAAAAATGGCAATGCTGAAAATCTGGAGTGAAAATATAAAAAATTGTCAAAGTTACGAGTGTGCGTGGAAACTGCGCAATGCACACTCATGACACAGTAATTTTTTGGAATTATTTCACCAGATTTGCAACACAGGCTTTTTGGGACCCCTCCCCATGAACAGTGGCACTGTCGTTTCATTAATTGATCCCGAAAGGTGATTCCACGCAGTGACCGCAAAATCACCTTTCAGGACTGAATAACGAGATGACACTGCATGTGTTCATGAGGTGGGGTCCCAAGAACCCCATGTTGAAAATTTGGAGCCAAAATAAAAAAAAAATGGCTGAGATATCCACCTAAGTTGAAACCCCCCTATTGATGCCATTATACAGCTTAACGGCATTTCTTTATTTCGCAGTTTGACTTTGAAGAGTCCAGACGTGTTCTCGCCCACGAAGATCGCAGCACCGGACTGGAGGCAAGGGGTGAGGGGGTGGGGAGGTGGGGTGCACAGAGGGTCGGTACAGGTTGGGGACATGGACAACGAGGGACCATTTTCTTTTTTCAGGTAAAAAACAGGAACCAGACATCATGGGATGGTTTTGTTGGGACACTGGGATGGGCTCCCAGTGTGCACAGAATGAGGATGGGGAAGAACATGTCGACATGGTCGGTTTTGTGGAGGGCAGCACACTGGGGGCCCTGTGTGCCACACAATGTGGGGATGGGGACATGCACGATGGGATTGCACCCCAAATGTCGGCTTTGTTTGAGATTGTGTGGCGGCAGCAGAAGCCGCCACCATATTTATTGAAATGTTTCACCAGGAAAGGCATGTACGAGAGGCGTGTCATCTCTGCCGCTGCATGACAAGCTTGTCTCTGACTGCAGCGGCAGATTTCTTTCAAGTTAGTGGCACTTTACATAATTTTTGCGTCAGTGCTAGCATGCTGGCTAGTTGGGGAATAAGGGACACACCTAGTAAAGCATACCCTGCAATTGCCAACACTAGTATACCTCTCACTGTGCTACTGTCACAAGATGTTGCTTGAGCACACGCAAGACAACATAAAAATAATGCCTATAACACCAGAGGCCATCCTCTTCAACTGACTGGGAAACATTTTAATTACATTAGCAGAAAATTCTTCTTCACCCTAAGAATTATAAATCCATGGAACAAATTTCCGCTAGATATAATCGTTAGCAAAACTAAAGCAGAATTCAAAAAATGGCTTGACAACTTATTACTCTTTGGGTATACCCTAGAATATTACACATCATAATTATACAGGAGCACTTATGGGCTATAACAGCCTCCTTGCTCCTCACCTACCTTAGTATGAACCTTAGTATCTTGTCATCTAAGTCTGAATACACACAGTGAAAATACACAGTTTAAAATTTTGTGCAATTGAGAAGGTAAGGTTAGGTACTCATGGGGGGGATTTGGACAGTAAATTAATCCAGAGGGAGTCCTTTTAGATCTTTACACTTGGGGCCATGTATTCTCCAGGTTTGAATGACCGTATAGAGTTGCTCCATTGCATAAAAAATTGAAGTCCTTCTCTGTGCCCTTTAAATTTTATTATAGTACTTTTTCTGTACCTGTACTGCTCAAAATATGACTAACCGTGTTGTATGTTTTTCCTCCTAGGGTGCAGAGGATTAAATACTTTTTGTACTTCAGGCACTGGAAGAGAGAGTGAGAGAGATAAAAAAAAATACAAACAAACTAATATTTTTCCTGGAAGCAGCATCATTAGGATTAATCTTCTTCTCCTAGGTTTAGTGTATGTAATTGTTCTTTTTTTAATGTTTCTTAGTGTTTCACACTGATATATGTATGTATTGATTAAGCATTTTGCACTTTTGTATGTATTTGCACAATTCAGCACTGTCACTTTAATGTTTATTGTATTTAAGACCCTGGTTTACTACTGGATCAGCCTCTGGATGACACACTACATGTGAAACTGGTCGTGGTGGGAGTTTGTTTTTCAACCTGATGCCTTGTTTGGGGGCGGTATGTCCATTCATTTAATAAAGCTGATGTTTTAAGAGTGCTCCTCGAGTGGTGTGGATATTTGCTGCTCTTCTACTTCTGGACTTTTGTATCTGGCACACTCACATACAGTTGAGTTGTTTTGTGCTGTTTCAACCACAAGGATGCCTATATATTACATTCTATATCCCTGACTAATGGATCTCTTAAAAGATGGAGTTTTGGGCTGGCCTGGTGGCGCTGAGAGTTGAGGCACTGGACGCCACGCCAGCGACCTGGGTTCGGGAACAAGCCTGGGCTGCTGGGGATCAGCAGGGGGGAGAGAGGATTGAGAATCTGGAGAACTGCTCTCCTGTCTCCGCGGAAGGGGATTAGTCATCCCACCCGCTGACTGCCCTCTAGCGGTGTATGGAGGGCAGTATGGGTCAGGAGGTGGACGTGCACTACACAGCACCATTTTGTGATCCTGGCTGCAGTAGACATGGCACGGAGGAGAGCAGCATTGTGGAGCCCTCTCAATTTGGTGGCCATTGTAGAGCCCCATGCTGGGGCCCTATTTGGAGATGACCCCTTAGAAAGAGCAGAAAGTGCTGTGTGGGAGGAGGTGGCAGAGGCACTGGAGGAGGCCACCGGGATTGCCCGCAGTGCTGAGCAGTGTCACCACCGCTATGGGGACCTCCGGCAGAGGGACCCAGACAGGCTTGCCCATCTACAGGCATGTGCCAGGTGAGGCGCAGTGCCACGTCCAGGTAGGTGCTCCATCCATACACTGGTAGCATCCGTCTAGGTATCGTGGTGGGCATGTGTCCACCACACGGTGAGGCCGTCCAGTGTGGGTGGTGGTAGTGGGGTTGCGGCATGGCTGTGCTGTGCGGGATCGCACACTCTGGGGGGGCCTTTGCTACTGGTTTGTACTGATGTTCCCCTCTCCATGTTTGCACCCTAGGCCCTGAGGAGAGGCTCTGAGCCTGTGAGGCACAGGCACACCGTGAAGAGAAAGCTGCCCGGCAACAGGGATGAGCTGGTGGGCCCATACCCCATCAGCGCCCAGATGTTGCCGATGCAGGTGAGTGCCTTTCTTCCAGGATATTCTGTGCATGCTGTGCTGAGGGGTAGGCAGCGGGGCATGGCCACCATCCATTGACACCACTGACGTGCATGCCACACAGTACACTCAGCACTGTCCTGTGGCACTGCATGTGTGGGTGTGCATCGCTGGTGATCCATGCGTGCACCGGGTACATGGCTGTGCCACTGCCTTCGTACCGAATAGCCATGTCACTGTACAGCCACGGTGGTGCTGTACGGGACTTGGGTGGTGGGTGTGTGCAGTGGTCTGCATGGCTGTGTGCGCCTTGGTAGGCAGGTCTTGTGGACACGATCACTGTGGGTAGTCGCACACCATCACAGGGCGTGGCCCATGGCTGTATGCCATGCACAATGGGTGGGCTGCAGGGGGATGGGCATTCACACATATTGACTCTGCTCCCTTGTCCTAGGTAGACAGTGATTGATGGCCATTGAAAGGGCCATGCAGGAGCTATTGCAGCTGGCCAGGGCATCCCTGGAGATCCTCCAGCAAATGGAGTGGCACAGGGTCAGGAGGCAGAGGACACGTAGGCTCCCAGAAGAAGAAGAAGAAGGAGAGCGGTGCAGATGATAGGCCCTCCATGCCCCCGGAAACACCTTACCCCCCTGGACCACCCTCACACCCCTTCTTCCTTCTCCCATTTGTTCACCCCTGCCCCCTTACCCACCCCCACCTGGTATGTGGCCCTTCCCCCCCATTGTAAATATTTTTAAATAGTTTTGTTTCTTACCTCTGTTTAATACATTTGTTTTGTTATGACAACTGTGGTGGTCTATGATTTGCAATGGGCCACAGGTGCTCAGCTGCAGTGGTGTGCATAGCATCACGGGTGGTGCAGGCATGGGCGCGTGTGTGTCTGGAAGGGAACTGCCTATGGTGTGGGCGGGGGAATCAGTCACTGTCTGTGGTTTATGTGTTGTTCCCTGTGCACTGGATGCCTGTGTGCAGTGGTCCACAGTGCATGCACTGTGTCCATGGCGCCCCTGTCAGACCGTCCATGGCCTGTGCAGCTGACACCCTTGCATGTCTGTGATATGCACGGTCTGCTGGCATGTCAGTGGTGGCTGTCCATGCTGGACAACCACGTTACCCAGCACAATGCCAGGTTGCCTTCTGTCACTGGTATGGTGCATCTCTGCCTCAGGTGGCGCTGTGGCCTCCACTGTTGTTGTCCCCCCTCCATGCTGTCGCTTGTGTCTGTTGTAGGGGATGTGCTCCATTGTCTGTCACTTGTGCTCCAGCCGCATGCTGGTGGCATACGGCTTCACTGTACATGCGCAGGGTGGCTGGTACACCTGTGCCATGGAGGGGTGCTAGCTGTGGGTACATGGCTGCTGTGGCCACATGCCAGTGGGTTTTTTGACCCACTACTGTGTCCCTGTGTTGGTGTGCCCTTGGGTATGGGTGGGTGTTTGTCCATGCACTGTGTTGCATCCTGTGTGGCGCATGCTTCCATGCTCCACTGTGGGCATCTGTGCTGGCTGTTGTGGCCAGTGCTGGGACAGGATGTGTCCTTGGGAGGGTGTGCAGGGTGCTGTTCCACTGGTGGTGGGGTCCGGGGCAGGCCCTGTCACATGTGGGGTACCTCGTGTGCCGACGCATGGTCGGTCTCTCAGCTGTACCTCGGGGGGGGCCGTGCAGGGTGGCACTGTGTCTGCAGTTGTTGCATCGATGTCTGCTACCGCCCACTGCAGGGTGCTCATGGTGGGGCTGCCTTGCATGGCTCCATGATGCACAGGGTTGCATTGTCACATTGGGGGTGGTGGCATGCATGGGGTGTCCTGCACTGTTGGCGCTGCTCCTGGGCAGGGTGTCTGGGGATCGCTGTGCAGGGTGTGCTCTGCATTGGTGGGATGGTGTAGCACGGGGTGGCCGGACCTCCTTGCGTGCCGGTCACAGCTTGCCAGGGGGTGTGCTGGGGCACCATGATCCGGCTGTGGGACTGTTGCTGGTGTCCATGGGCCGGTGGTTCTTCCAGCTCTCCTCAGGTTGTGCAGTTCATGTGGTGTGGGGGGCGATGTCTGTTCTGCTGTGTGCTCCTCTGCCTATATCTTCCATGGGTGGTGGACCCCTGCATCCTGTCCCTGCGCATCCCTGGTTGTGCTGATGCGCTGCTACCCTGCTCCATTGCGCATCCCTGGTTGTGCTATTGTGCATCAGACCTGTGCCACTGTGCATCCCTGGTTGCGCCATGGCACAGTTGGCATGATACTCAGTTGTGTGTCGCAAGCGCATCTTGGCCTGTGCAGTGTTTGAATATCGCGCGTGTTGCGCACAGGTGCACTGAACTTGCGCCTGCTACTGCTATTGCGCTACTTTGTGGCGTAGTTTGAATATCTGGGCCTAGGTGTTTTTAATTGTGAGTATTCTGCTTTTACTTTGTACAAGCGCTTTGGCATTTGAAAAGCACTTTTTAAAAATAAAGTCTGACAACTATTTATGCATGAAATAGCACACATGCAAAAGTTATACAAATTGATGTTTGCACACAACGAAGACAGAAAATGATGCCTAAGCCAAAAGAAATCATGAAACAGAGGAGGCGTAAAGCATTCTGTAAAATATTGTTGCAAATAAGTTGAAAAATTGAGTCAGCGGGAAAAAATTTGCAAAACACCACAAATTTTATTCCACAGCACAACTTCAGTACATGTTTCGCAAGACAGCATAGCTTCAATTTTCTGAGAACTCCATCAGTGCAAAGTCATCCAAAACAATTTTGATGGCTGTGGGGATAAAATACCTTCATGAGCTGTCAGCAGTATAAAATGCCTTTGAATGCCTTTAAATATGTCCTGTTCGGTGTGAGAGATTTGAAGAAATGAAACAGTGGGCCTACATCTGCAAAGGAAGGGTACACTGAACATGCGGTACCATTCACCCTTCAATAGCCACACCTCTTGTTAATAAAGAGACACCTTCCCTGCTGATGCATGTTCCCCTTGTAGTGGAGTGGCAGAGGATGATGGTATAGACATGTAAAATGAGTAACACATGTAAAGAAGGGAGTTTAGAGGTGGCATGTGTGAGAATGGGTATAGAAGATCAAACTAAGGTGTGGATGGATGTGTGTGTGTGTGTGTGTGTGTGTGTGTGTGTGTGTGTGTGTGTATAGAAATCTATACAGTGGAAAGTCTGTGAACATAGGTTACAATTAACAGCATGTACTGTGCTATACAGTGCCTGTTCAAAAAATATCTGACATGTACTAATGAACAGTGATAACATGCCACCCAGAACATGGGCACTTGGTGATGAGTCACACCAACCCATAGGGCTGTTATACCTTTAAGACTCCCTTTGCACTCACATATAATAGGTGTCAGGGGCCTTCTATGGAATGAAATATCAGTATTACCGACAAGACCGTGAATCACACAATAATTATACCAAATGAGCCAGACATGAAATTGCACCCATGTAGGACTGGTTCAGGGTGTGGAATAAAGTTTAAATAATTGGGTTTGTGTAAATAAGGCCTTTTGTGTAAAACTGCCTTTGGACTACAAAACAACAGACATTTTCACCACCAGACATGGTGACAGGGTCAGAGGGTGACTGGCCAATCAATCAGGTGACGCTGCCTGAAAAGAGAGGCACATGGTCTTCTTGAGAAGGACCCAATTAGTTCAGGCACCACTGCAGCTACCAACTGCCTGTCAAGTGACAGACCTCCAAGTCTACCTGACTGATTGACAGCCCTAGCCACCAATCAGAGCTGATTTTCCTGTGAACAGCTGGGGTTGTTCTGAATCCCAGCCAGTCTACATGAATGGTCTGGAAGCAGAGTACTATTGAGAGAGAGAGAGAGAGAGAGAAAGGCTGTACTGCGGAGACAGACTGTATGTCTGCTTAAACAAGAAATAAAGTCTAAGCAGAATTCCTCCCTACCAAAAGAGAGGTAACTGCATCCTGAGTGCCACACGACTGAAGCCAAAAGCTGCAACTTGCAGATGGATTTTTGCATGCGCTGTAGCCAGAGCCTGTAACTGTAACTGAAACTACCTCACCAGCAGCACTGTCAGGTGCTAGTTATTGCCACCCCTGTGGGACTGGGTGCCAGAACGTGCTAAGTGGGGTGCATTTACTGAGACTGCCACAGGAGAAGCTGTCCAGAGAATTGTTAATTGCTGTAGCCAAAAGAGGTTTGACCTGCAATGGAAGTACAGCTACAGCCCTGCAACATCAATGTCATCACAGACAAGAGTGAAGAGAGAGAGAGATAGAGAGAGGAGAGAGAGAGAACCAGTCAATTAGAGAAAGATCTGATGTGAACTGCTCCATCACCACCCTGCACAGCAAGGAAGATCCTCTGGTTCAGTAGACTCAGGGATAGCCCCAGCAACTTGCAACCTGTGAAATAGTTGGGAAGCATGTACTGGACGTAGCCATCTGGCCAGGAGTCACAAATACTTCAGTTTGTGGTTACAAGGATTGGGTTTGGAGGTTGATTTCACAAAGCACTGCTAACGTCCTTATTTTAAATGTACCCCTGCTGGCCAGCCATATGTAACAGTATTGGGCTTAAACCATTTCCACATCTGGGTATCCAGTGAAACACTGGGAGCTCCTTAGGTAGACCTAAAGGTATTACACTGGTACCAGTGCAGAAAGGGACATGCCCCCAGTACAAGAGGGCTGAACCATAGTACTGTACTACACACTGTAGTGTGGGGGCTGACACAGTTTAACTGCTGAGCCTGGGAGGGCACTAAAGTACAACTCAGGAATATTATTTTGGCTGTGCCTGGGATGGCATTGAAAACAGGCTGTGATTAAAGTAGGCTGAGCCTAGGAGGGAACTGAAAACCAGCCACAGAATACTATACTGCACTACCTCATTACTGGTAACCACCCCCTTTCTCCCATTTAGAGACTGAGGCCTAACCCTAAATAAACCACTTGCTCTTTTCTTTGACTATCTTCTCTGAGTGCAATTTGATTTAAAGTAATGACCCTGCTCGCCTTCAGTTTCCTGGTCCCTTTGTTTGACTATGGCGCTCTAGTTTATTTCCCACCCCTAAAACAGAGTAACTTCAACAAGCTCTGGATCACCTATCATAACATCATCTTATCTGTCTCCAGTCTCCCCAGATTTACCCACCACTGCAACCTTTACAGACTCTCTAACTGGACCTCACTCGAGGACAGACTCAACAGCAAAATCGTCACCTTCTTTCACAAACTATCCTTGGGCCTCCTCCCTGTCAGCATCATGTCCCTCTTCCCTAAGTCTGCCTTCTCTTGGACCACTAGATGGTCCTCCACCCTCTCCTTCTCCATCCCATTCTGTCGCACCACCCAAGGCCAAAATGCCCTCTCCTACAAGGGCACCAAACTTTTCAACAGTTTTCCCCCTGCTATCATCCAGCGCCCCTCTACGGCTTCCTTTAAGTACTATCTAAAGTTTCACCTTTCCCAGGCTGCCACCTGTAGGTATCCTCGTACGTGATTGCACCCTACAGGGTGCTCTTTCTCCCCCACTGAAACAGCTGAATCTTGCCCCATCTTTTACAGTGGCAGGGTAACCGGGTGTGAGAATTTCTAAGCACTTTATCTTGCCACTGCACTTAGCATTTCTTCGATTATCTAAATTGTTTTAGTGTCTTATCTGTACTCAAACTGTTTTGTATCTAGTTTGCTTGTATTCCCAAAATTGTGAACCACTGACTGTTTTGCCTTTAAATTATGTAACCTCAATGTTGTGTTTGTCCGTAACTGGACGCTTGTGTAAAGGGGCAACTTTTTCTCACATGCCTTTCCAGTATAATAAATAAACTGAAACTGAACTGCACGCTTTGTGGGGACTGTTACTGTATTGTGTTGGTTCACAAGTGCAATGATCTAGTGGGGAGATGTGCAGGTACTGCATTCAAGGGGGTTGTACCATAGTTAGAATGGCCAACTTTAACTTTTCTCTGGGTGGAGGCACCATGCTGTTTTCTATCTAAACTTTGGATACAAACTCCCAACAACAAGATAAAAGGATCCAGGCCCCTCAACCTTGTCAAGTCCACAAAGCAGAGGTAGCTGGTGAAACATCAACATTGACCCAGTGGCACTGTAAAGCCACAGTGCATGCAGATCCTCAAGATACCAAGTAGCCTGTGGCCCACCTTACAATATCATTTGATATATTCCTGTAACTGCACTGGCATGTGGGTTACGGTACAAGTAACAATGATGATGTGCTATGGAGTGTAGCAGCATTAAAATGAGAGTGACACAATTTAGAACACTGGTGTGAAACTGACAGCAGTGATATGCTATTTGGAGGAACAGGCATGCAGATACTAGATCTTCATTTAGCAGAAGATTTCGTTTTAGCAAAGTAACTTACCCGGTCACCAAAAGCTAATAAATAAATAAATAGAATTCCAGCAGGCTGAAAAATGCTCAGGCAGAAGCATATTGCATTCCTGTCCCAGAAATCTAGGTTGGGAATCAGACTAAGGTTTCTAAAGTCATGCTGCTGTGAACAGCTTCCTAGCATAGTGCATTCAGAGCCTGGGGTGCGGAGACTGAATTTCACACTGCCATAGTGACCTCTCGCAGTGGGACAGGGAACCTGCTTTCTTGAGGGGGGGGAGGGTGTCTGGCAATGGGACACTGCAATGAGGCTGTCAGAGGCTCTGTGAGACATCTGGCAGATAAGATGGTTTAGGGGTCATGACAAAGAATGAGCATGGAGCCTCTCCAAAATCAACATACAGAGGAAGAAATCCTCCCCAGGTGCACTGTCGAACATGATGCTATGGCACACTCAGGTCCCATGTCATAACTCCTGTGGTATTCTGGTAAAAAGGTGTCATACAAGTTCTAAGCCCAGGGCCCTTGGAATATCTCTGTCAACCTCTCCGAGGGGTCCAGCCGGGTTTCTTACAGTTGCAGGACAAATAAGTACAGATGGTGATGATGCTGTTCCTCCACCTGGGGTAACTGGTGAATGCCACAGGACACTCCTAAACTCAGGGACAACTGCTGAGATGATAACTGAGGTATGGGGGACTTGATGTTGACACTAGAGTTGTGCAAAGTTCTGAAAACTTCAATTCGTGATAACTTTGTGAAGGTCTGCAAGTTTGCAAAGTTATTCACACTTTGTGAAGTCAAACTTCGAGGTATTGGTAACTTTGCAAAGTTGCAGATTTACAACTTTGCTGATGAACTTCATCAGGACCTCTCAAAACGACTGACTCATTCAGTGCTGTTGCTGCACCATGTGACCTACAGAGCACATGGTTACACTGCAGTGGGAAAGAGACCCCAAAAGCTGTGCTGTGTGCAGTTCTAAGAAATCTGTTCAGGAAACAGGATCTGCTCTGTACATACAGCTCTGTTTTGACTCCATTTGTACTGCTCTCATTGCATAAAATCAACATTTTTTGTAAAAACCATATTGTACTTGGTGTTCTGCATCTGCAGACAGTTTAGTTAGTTTTTTTCCCTTTGTCTTTCTGTGTGGTGCTGCTGTGTTGTACTGAGCTAGACTAGTGCTGGTGTGGGGTGTGAGGGGCAGGCTTTTGTCTGCTGCCAACAACACAACAGTTTTGGTTTCAAGATCTTTCCATGCATTTTCAGCTTTCACTATCACTCTCAGATAGTTCATTTTTCTCAAGTAATGAAAATCTCTTTTCCCATTTTTTCTCAAGTCCAATAATTTCTGTACACTCTGTGTTCCAGAGCTGTTAAAGGGACACTGTCTACCCACGTAGGCCTCAAAGTGTTCCTAGTTAAAAAAAAAACACATTTAATGATTCTTCACATTCTACAGACTGTTGATGTAGCTGGTAGTTTGATTCAGATCCCTTTTTTCTTTTAAAAAGCGAAAATGGCTGGCCCAGTGGCGCTGAGGGCTGAGGCACTGGACGCCTTACCTCGTGCTGCACCAGCGACCCGGATTCGGGAACAACCTCAGGTCACGGGGGTGCTGGCATGGGGGAAGGGTGGGAGCAGGATTGAGTGAAGGCTCTCCTCCCCTGGGAAGGGAGGAGTTGCCTGCCCGTAGTCCAGCCGTCACCAGATGGAGGTCTGGTGATAGGCGTAGGTGGTAACGGTGCAACCGGTAGGGTGGGGGCATCCCACAAGGCATGTGTACGCATGCCACCACATGCATGCATCATGTCGGGGATGCGCGGAAGTGGGGTCAAAAAGGGAAAAAGCCAAAAGCACATACGGAACAAAAAAATAAAAAGACAAAAGTGAAAACGGGCTGCCAACATACTGGTGGTACCACACCAAAACATGTTGGTTTACATTTCTTGGCCAGCTCCCACTGCATCTTTCCTGGACTCAGGAACACCCCCAACACAATCTAGCCAGTCATTGTGCAGTGGGAGTAGAGGAGACTATTGTGTCATGAGCGGCTGCACTGTTTGAGGGTGAGCAGTTCAATGATTTGAAGCAAAACAAAGCTGGGCATAGCTATATATTACCATGCATTTTGGTTCGAATAAGCAAGGAGGCAGACAAAACAACCAGCAACATCAATGAATTTTAGAGATGGTAAGCAATCATAAAAGGTGGGTTTTTACCAAACAATAATATGATGCAAAAAAGGTTGACAGTGTCCCTTTAAATTGCTAACATCTGTCCAGGGCTCTGAGGCAGTTGGTTGTTAATAACTGTATTATTTAACCCTTTCTTGTCATTTTGAACGATTTTTTTAATTTGCGGTGTATCTGCAGTGTGTGATGGTAGTGGGGCTGTTAAAAAAATGCTTACAGCACTTGATTTGGCTGCTCTCTAAGTTAAGGGAGGCAGCAGCCAGAGCCAAGATCTGTTATCTGAAATTTCCGTGACTCCATCAACACCAGTGAGTAAACACGGTGGTGTGGAAAAATATCGAAAATAGTCCTCAGTGGGTAGCGGTACTGGACCTGAGTCTGAGGATGATGCAATGACAGAGTTGTGTGTGCTATTGCCATCTCAGGAAAATGAAAAAGAGAAGGACCTGCAAAAGGAGGAGGAGGAGGAAATGGAGGGTGAAGGTGAGGATGACACTGTCACTGATCCTTCGTGGGAGCCTGAGAAGAAAAAAACAAAAGGATGATAGAAAAGTGCAGATTTTTCAAATTGAAGGGTAGGCAACCTGTGTCACAAAAGCTAATACATGATGACACATACCCAGAACAGAAAGAAGTGTAGGTGTGGTCGCCACAACCTCCACAACTGTTGCTCCATATATATTTGAATATCCTTCAAAATCCCTTGTGTGACACTTTTTTATTACTGATCCAAAAGATGACACTGTGGCAGTATGCCAACTTTGTCAGGCCAGAGTAAGCCGTGGCAAGAAAGGTCTCGTACTGACACAGGTGTACAGCATACCCATCTTGAAGTCAAACATATGGCTAGGTGTCAAGCACATCAGCAGAAAGTGTCTGCATGTGGTTAGAGAGGTAGAGATGAGGCAGAGGATATTGTGGAAGGAAAGTCGGTTGAGAAGAGGTTAATAGTACCCCGGAAAGTGTGAAATCACTGATGAGCAACAGCAGCAGGAGTGGCAGCAACGTCACTGTGACAAACTGATCGGTTTCATTATTGTTTTTACTCACTATATATGCACTTTATTCCTACCAATTATTGTACCTGTATGCTACGTCATCACTTTTATTGTACACTGTTTTTTAACGTTGTCCTTACAGGATCTCCTTGAAAATTAGCATGCTCGATGGAGTCTTCCTGCCAATAAACTTAACCTAAACCCCCTCAGCCAAGTCACATGTTTCTTGACACCATCTCCTTCTGCGACAACCTCCAAGCAACTTGATACCCACACAAAACTGTCTTCAAAAATCACCCACCCAAAAAGATCCAGCAGATTGCTAGCATTCTCTCAAAGCAATGTAAATTCCCCCTAATCATTCATTCAGTGGCCAGTGAACTGAATGCTGCTGTGGCAGAAAGTATCATTATTGATCTTCTCTCATTTTCTTTTGTGGTAAATGCTGGTTTTCTTTGCTTTATCAAAGCATGTCCCAAGCCGAAAGTGCCATCCAGGACCTACTTTTCTCAGTGTGCAATTCCTGAACTGAGGAATGTTGTTGGAAAAGAAGTTTCACATGCCCTGCAGCATTCCTCCAGTTCATACATTCATCTTACCACTAATACCAGGCAGCACTGAAGATCACTATCCAGAGCTCTGTGGTCTCCATCACAGACTACGGTCTCATAATCTATGGCTCTGCCTCTACTACCATCCTTAGGCGCATAATGACCTCCCTAAACAAGGCCTGTCGACTGCTTACCAGAGCCCACCAACTCACACACATACATGTGAGCTTTACGCTCAAACGGGATGGCTTCAACTCGCTAACCGCATAAAGTACCTTACCTGCTTGATGGCGAAAAAAACTACCTTGGGCCTTACCCCACCTAGTGTCAAAGCCCTCTTGAGCCCAAAATCTAATCCTCGTAACACCAGAGGGTCTGAACATCAGCTTCTACAGGTCCCCCGATGCCGCAGCACTCTGGGCCAAAGATCCTTTGCACATCGTGCACCCAGCTAGATGAATGCCCCTCAGCACTCACATCACCTCTTCCTCCTTTCTGGGCATATTCAAATCAAGCCTCCATCTTCATCTCATGGCCTCCAGTTCATGTGACTGCCTCCCCTAACTTCCCCCTTCCCCATTAAGATCAACCACCCCTCTCTAATCTTCTTTGACAATGCCATGAGCTGCTCTAGTCTTTTTCCGGCTGCCACTCCCCTTTCCTCTCACCCTTGTGCCCTCATTCCTTCTAGGTTTTTGAAATGATCCTTGCATGTGTTATTCATGTATATTATATACTGTGATGTCGTACCTGAAATGATGAATATTGGTGTATGCTCTTTTTTAATGATGTATGCTCTTGTTTAACATGTATGTACTCTCCTGACGTGGAACCTTTGTAAAAGAGCCTTGGCTCAAAGGTAATTGTAATTCTAGATTTAAATAAATAAAAAAATAAAATAAATATGTGGAGCACTGGGCCAACAGCTGCTTGTTTTCTTACGTGTGTAACAGCACATTGGGTAGAACTGAAGGGTGTTGGTCATTACCTTGGCAGCAAATGCAAATGACCTAATTGTAATGGAAGCTACATGCCTGGAATTCACAAGCATGCAACATTTGCTATGAAGAGTTAGCTTGATTCGCACACCAGGGACAACATTTTGGCATCTATACTGGTGGAGACTGACACTTGGTTAAACCCATTGTCCTTAAAGGCAGGCTTCCTAGCCAGTGAAAATGGTGCAAACACTGTTATGGCTATCAGTGGTGTGCATTTTGTTAGGTGCCCTGCTTTGCACACTGTCTAAACCTGGTTGTGCAAGAGTTCTTGTCACAGTGTGACATTACAGAAGTGCTCCCCGTGTCATTGAATATGTGGCCATTTGCATGTTCTGGAAAAACAAGGGACAATTACGTGCACTGCAATTGAAAAATGGCCTTCCTCAGCACCGATTAAAGCATGAGGTTGTCACAAGGTGGAGTTTGATCTTGTATATGCTGGAGTGGATGTACAAACAGTATAATGCTTTATCAGAGAATATACTCTTTCATACAAGCTGTGACAGTTCTGGAGCTTCTATGTCACTGACAACAGAACAGTGAAGGTTTATGGATAGGTTGATTTTGATCTTGAGGCCATCTGATCATGCCACACAGGCAGTGACTGGGGACACTGCCTCTATCAGCCAGGCCATCCCACTGTTTAAGGTGCTGAGGCAGACTATCTGTAAGTACAGCAGCAATTTGAGGTAGCAGGTGACTCTGTAAGCTGTGCATTGTTTGAACACATGCTTAATGTATTGATTCATAACAGGCACGTGAATGTTATCCTGACATCTGTGGATGTCAGTACTGCAATCCCAGACCCCAGTTCAAAAATCAGAGAAGAGGAAGACAAGGTGGAGGGGGGCAGGTGGAGTGGCAAGAAGAGAAGACTACAGGAGACCCCCCCTCAACAGCAGCAACAACATCAGAGTCATTGTCCTCAGAGAGAACAAAGGCATTAAACTTATCAAATTATAACTTGAGTGAATCAGAGACAAGAGTTGCTTAATAAGGGACTCTCATTTGCCCCCACAGCACCTGCGAGAGAATTTGTAACTACTGTAAATATGCATAGATTATGTCTGACTCTAGGACTGAAATCCTTTTATGATAGGAAAAAGATGGACCATTAAATATGGACACCTGCTTTGGTAATACGAATAGTGGGGAACTTTCTTCTGAATCAGTGGGAAAGAATGACATTTACAGTAATTGTACATCCTTTTCACAATAGGTTAACTTTTTAACCAGTATTAAGTCCTGCAATAATATATTTTAGAGACCTATGCGAACAAGATAGTAAGAAATTATTTAGCCATCTTTGTCCGTCACCACCCGTAGCTCTGTTAAGGCCACTTTTAAGGTGCCCAGAACCAAGACCTTTCTTGCCCAGAGATCCTTCCTCTACCGAGCCCCCCCACCTGGTTCAACTCCCTCCCTAGCTGCATCTCCAACTTCCCAAAAATTGGCTCCTTCAAAACAGCCCTTCAGAACCATATCTTTAATACCCACTGTTGTAGGTGCAACTAACCCCCTGTTGTAACCTGTGGTTCCCACCCGCCTTGCCCCCTGGCTCGACAACGTCCACTGGACAGCCTCTCCCTTCCTCAGACCTACCCCTTCCCTACTAGGTCCAAACAGGGATGTAACTTACTGTCTTCTCTGAGGACCTACTATATCCATGAGTGTAACTCACAATTTTGTAACATTATGTAACCTAAGTAACATACAAACTACTACATTATGTAACCTAAGTGTATCTATGTTAAATGTTCCTTTTACTGTACTTGTAATGTTATCCTCTGTTTTAATCTGCATTGTAATAACTGTCTTGATGTCTGCCCTTCCCCGCAACGAGGTGCCTTTGTAAATGAGTCTCTGACCCAAAGGTTGTAAAACCCAATTTGTAATGAATAAATGAATAAATTTATGAATCCTCCACCGACAGAATTTAACAACCTAACTAAGGAAGAAAGATTAGCCTTGGAACAACAAAGCAAAAACACTAACATAACCATTAAGCCAGAAGACAAGGGCGTCAGTGTAGTAGTCATGGATGCTGAAGACTACATTGCTGAGATCCTAGACAACTTTCAGATAGATCATATTACAAAAGATTGGATTGAAATCCCCTGATTGATTTTAAGTGGGTGGTGGACGAGGCTATCTCTAATGCCCATGCCAACCATTATATAGATTCGGAAGTAAATAAACTTCTGACAATTCCCTTCTCTATGAAGGTGGTGATTTATGCACTACCAAAGATGCATAAATCATTTACCAACCCCCATGGTCACTATATAATAAGTGGAATTGGAACCTTGACAAAGCCCCCCCTCCAAATTTGTTGATTATTACATAAGCCCCTACATACCCCAGCTAAGATCATACATTAAAGATATAAATGCTGTACTCCAGTTATTTAATGATATGGAAATGGAAGAGTGAGGTTTATTTGTTACTTCTGACATTAAATCATTGTATTCCAACATCCCTGTGGGGGGGGGTTGGACACAATTGCACACTTTTTGAATACAAGAGAAAAATACAGCTATGCAACCTACCAAGTTCTTACTCCAATTAGCTGAATATGTTTTGAAATTTAATTATTTCACATTTTTGGACAAATATTATTTTCAGGTTAAAGGTATGGCCATGGGGGGAGAATCTTTTACCCCCACTGTCACCAATCTTTATGTTGGAATATGGGAAATGGAATTTATTTATAGTGGCTGTATGACACAGAACTGTTGAAGAATTTCACTAATTTGTGGAGTATGTTAACTCCACAAATCCAAATTTAAAATGTACCTGTAATTATGATGCTGTGTTAGTTTTGGGGATTTGGAGATTTCAAGAGGAGAAAATGGCAATGTTGTTGTCAATATTTATAGGAAACCAACAGATAGGAGCACTCTCCTTTTCGCATTAAGTTGTCATCCATGCCACGCAGTCACGAACATCCCTAAGGGGCAGCTGTTACACCTCAAAAAGAACTGCAGTACCAAAGAGGGGGTTAATGCGGGGGCAGAGGATTTAAGAATTAGATTTCTAGAGAGAGAGAATATTCCATGAGATGTGTTTTGAACGGTGAACAACATGCTAGGGCTCAGAATAGACGAGATCTATTGTTTAGAAAACACAGAAATGTGACTTCAGAAAGGATTAAGTTTGTCACTATGTTTTCATCTTATTCGGGACATATAGATGGTATTATCTGAAAATATAGGCATGTCCTGAAGGGGGATAAAGCACTGGAAACAATAGTAGATGAATTATCTAGAATGGCGCATAGAAGGGGAAGTACTTTGAGGGACCAGTTAGTCCACAGTAAATAACCTACTCACAGTCATAGTATGTGACTAGTAGAACAATATAGAGGTTGCTACATGTGTCACAATTGTCTGTATCCAAAACCTTTCTGAATCCAGTGACTAAACAGACACGTGAAATCAACAGTCTCATTACATGTCAGACTAGTGGTTTGATGTACAGTACTGTATATGGCAGAATGTAAATGCGGTGCCTATTATGTTGGAAAAAGTACAGAAATTTTGTATACAGATGGGAGAACATTGTAGGGCTATTGGCCAGGGGAATTTGACTTATGCTACCATTTGTCACATACATTCAGCTGCAACCCCTGAGGAACGCAGTTTTAAATTTATTGGTATTGAGAAAGTTTGGCCCTACCACAGGGGAAGGGGTGACTTCAACAGAAAGTTGCTCCAAAGAGAATCCCATTGGATCTATATTCTGGGAGCATAAAAAAGGCTGGGTCGGAACAGTGGCTTTGATTTGGCACCTTTTCTGAAAGTTAGATTTTTTTTTTATTTTAATAGCATGATTTATTAATGGCTTTTTCTTCTCTCCATTTAATATATGGTATTTTGGCAGGATGGTCTCTTCTAGGTGGTTTATTTTACCTCACACACATCAAGGCCCTTTGTGCAGGTGGATTTAAAATAAGGACCCGAAGAACAGCTTGTTTTCATCAACTGACTTCATTTACATGAGTCAGTGCTTGAACTTGAGACTATTTATATAAAATTGCAATTCTGAAATATAATTATTTAATGGACCCTAGCTTCTGATTCACTGCTTTTAACATTTTTTACAATTGTTATTGTGTGTGTAATTTATTGTTAATTGTTTGATGTGTGTCACTTGGGTACAGGCACCAGTGATTATTGCTTGGATAAATCCTTTTATGTCACTTTAAGCAGGCCACTATAAACTACATCATTACTGTGCTGCTTTGCCGCTGAGAAAGCACATAGAGCTGTGTGAAATGTGTCAGGCATCTCTTCATGTGGTGCTTATGTGGATTTTGGCTTCTTAACATTTGGACACAGTTATTGACTCCTACGGCTGTTTAATGGTGGTAAGTGCCACAGTTTTACAATTGTTTCTGTATTTCATGTTACTGTTGGCACCTGTTTCCCAGTGCACTTCCTTTTGTTTTTTTTCTTGTGGAATCTTTGTGTAGTTCAAAGGAGAGAGCTGGCCCAATCATAGAGTGGCTCTTTCCTTCGATCTGCATAATGCTGCCAAGCAAGCAGAGTTAATGGTGTCATGATTAGCTTGCTGTGGTCCCCACAACGTAATCTGAAATAAAGAAAACCATCCCTTAATCCCTCCCACTCCTTTCTTCTTAATTTTACAACACGTGGGTGCTTAATCCCTGGTGCTGGCTACTATAGCCACCCCACCCATTTTCATTGTGTAACACTGAGAAACCTACCCGCAGTGCTGACAAACATAAGAAAACTGTCCCTCAATCCTTTCCACCCCTTCCTTATTAAGTTTTTGACAATGGGGTGCCTAATCCCTGCTGCCGGCTACTACACCCCAACCTGCCCATTTTCACTGTGCAACACCAGGAGACGCCCACCCCCCAATGCTGCCAAACATAAGAAAACTGCCACTCAGTCCCTCCCCCCCTTCCTTATTAAGTTTCCGAAACTGGAGTACCCAATCCCCGGTGCCAGCTACTATCCAAACCCCACACATTTTCACTGTGCAACACAAAGGATCCCACCCCCAGTGCCGCCAAACATATTCACCCTGTAAAAAAGAAAACCATCCATCAATGACTGTTGTCTGTGCCGTTATCCTCCCCCACCTGACCCTCCCACTCAGCACTCACCACTTCACACACTGCCATCCTTTACTTACTGTACCAACTAGGGGTCCAACATTGTAATCCTCTCTGGACCAGAGACACATCTTCATTCTACAGCGCCAGACCACCAACTGAGGAAATCAGGTATGTGGTTCAATGTATTTCAATAGGTTTTGAACTTGTACTCATAATTTGGTCATTTTTTGAATACTTTTTCTCAGATGTTTAACATGGCTTTTTTGGGACTCCACCTCCTGAGCAATGGCAGTGAAATTATGCAAATCTGTCATGAAAGGTGATTTCACAGTCACTGCATGAAATCACCTTTTGGGCAGGATTTAAAAAATGTTCCTTGACCCTTCTTCATGAGATGGGGTCATAATAAGGCTATGTTGAAAATGTGGGTTAAAATATTAAAAAACAAAAATGTTACGCACCTACTGTATGTTGAAATTTTTCAACACATGCTTATAACTTTGATAATCATCAATATTTTGACCCCACATTTTCAACACAGCCATTTCTTCACACCGGCTTATGAATGCAACAGCTGTTATCACCTTTTGCACAGGCTTTGCACATTTTTCACATCCTGTTTATGAGGTAGGGTCATAAGAAGGCTATGTTGAAAATTTGGGGTAAAAATATTACAAAACAAAGTTATGAGAATACTGTGAAATTTGTTAATGCACACTTGTAACTTTGGTAATTTTCGATATTTTGACCCCAAATTTTTAACATAGCCACTTTTTCACAGCACCTCATGAATGTGACAGTTGTCATTTTTCAAATACTGGCCATATAAGTTTTTACACTTGTGGTGTGAAATCACCCTTCAGGCAGGATTTGAAAATGTTCTCCACCCTTGTTCGTATGGTGGGGTTATAAGAAGGCTATATTGAAAATTTGGGGTAAAAAAATATTTAAAAAACTACAAAGTTATGAGAATACATTGAAACTTTTCCATGCACACTCATAACTTTGGTAATTTTCAATATTCTGATCCAAAATTTTCAGCATAGCCATTTTTTTCATACCACCTCATGAATGAGACAGATGTCATTTTTCAAATCATGGCCAAAATGAGTTTTCGCACTTATGGCGTGCAATCACTTTTTGGCCAGGATTTGAACATTTTCTCCTCCCTTGTTCATGAGATGGGGTCATAAGAAGGCTATGTTAAAAATCTGTGGTAAAAATATTGAAAAAAACAACAAAGTTATGAGCGTACATTGACATTTTTCAACTTTGTAACTTCGGTAATTTTTAATATTTTGATCCAAAATTTTCAACATAGCCATTTTTTCAAACACCTCATGAACATGACAGCTGTCATTTTTGAAATCCTGACCAAAATGTGTTTTCACACTTGTGGTGCAAAATGATGTTTCAGCCACTATTTTATTAATAATACTTGTTATATTCACAAAGAGTAGCCATAAAAAGGCTATGTTGAAAATTTGAGGTCAAAATGTGAAACAAACAACTAAGTTATAAAGAAATGTTGAATTGTTCCAGTGTTTATTCATAACTTTATTATAAAGTATGGTAGGTTGTTGTTACTACCAAGAATCTATTGTTTCACAGAGTTGTTGTACCCTGGATGTGATGTCGTGCTGTTGTGATACCATCTTAGGTACGTCACATCGATGGTACAACAACAGGGATTGCTCTGCGCATGCTCGGTACTTGAATCGCTGGCCTTCCTGAACTCACCACAGCAGTGAGAGCCGGACCTGGAGCAGAGCGGCAGTGACTGAACAAACTAAAAAGTAAGGATCCTACATCTCTTTTTTCATTCTTGATGTGGACCATGATAAAATATAATGTATGGTCCACGATTGGCAACAAAATGTGTTGCCATCTCAAGGTTGCCAAGATGACCGAAACCTCTCGAGTTTCGCTCTCGAGGTTTAAACAGTTGTTATGGCAACCTCTCGATGGCTACACATGTTTGTAACCAATGACGGACCATACATTATCCTCTATGTTGTTAACACCAAGTCATAAAAAGACCATTGAAAATTTGGGGTACAAATGTGGAAGCCCAGTGAAAATTAGATATTGTCTCTCAGCTGGCCTACCATTGGTAAATACAATCAAAAAATTTGTAAAAGCAGGACACCACTAAAAATGAGATATTTCATGTCTTCTGGTCTATCCTGGGTAAATATATAATAGAAATGTGTACAAGCAAGACCTGTTACAACAGCAATGCAAGCCACGAACATTAGGCATTGACAACTCCTTGTTAGCCTTTGTCTTTCTGTGTGGTGCTGTTGTGCTGTGCTGGACTAGTGCTGTGTGGGGGTGGGGGGCAGGCTTTTGACTGCAGCCAGCAACACAACAGCTTTAATTTCAGAGTCCTGAAAATCTAATTTTCCATTTTTCCTCAAGTCCCATAATTTCTGTGCAGTCTCAGTATTCCAGTGCTGTTAAATACTATAATCTTTCCAGGGCTCTAGAGCAGTTCCTTAATAATTGTGATTATTCATTTTCATAATACTTTAACCCTTTCTTATTTTTTGAAATTTTTAAAACTTGATCACAACTATTTCACTATTGGCAGTATTTTTTATTATTTTTCAAAGCAGTAGTATTTGTACACATAACCACATTACAATGAGTGGTAGAGGGGAAGGAAAGGGTAGACATGGAGGAAAGGCAGAGAAGGCAGCAGTGGTGACTACTAGTGGAGAAGGACATGGGTGTGGTAGTATGGAAGCTGCAGGTAGTAGTGAATCTGCAGTGTGTGATGGTAGTGGCGCTGTTGAAAAGGTTTTTACAGCACTTGATATGGCTGCTCTCTAAGTTGACGGAGGTGGCACCACAGCCAAGATCTGTTATTTGAAATTTCCTCAATGCCACGAGCACCAGTTAATAAACACAGTTGTGCTGAAAAACATCCAAAGGAGTCCCCAGTGGGTAGTGGTACTGGACCTGAGTCTGAGGATAATGCTGTGGCAGAGTTGTGTGAGCCACTGACATGTCAGGAAAATAAGGAAGAGGAGGACCTGGGAAAGGAGGAGGAAGAAATAGTGGGTGAAGGTGAAGATGACACTGACATTGTTCCATCATGGGAGCCTGAAAAGAAAAAAACAAAAACTGATAGCAAAGTGTACAATTTTGTCAAACTGAAGGCTAGGCAACCTGTGTCACAAAAGCTAATACATGATGACACATATCCCAAAACAGAAAGAAGTGTGGGTGTGGTTGCCACCACCACCACAACTGTTGCTCCACATAAATTTGTGCATCCTTCAAAATCCCTTGTGTGGGACTTTTTTTATTACTGATCCAAAAGATGACACCGTAGCAATATGCCAACTCTGTCGGGCCAGAGTAAGCCGTGGCAAGAAAGGGTCTCATGCTAGCACAGATAGACAGTATACCCATCTTAAAGAGCTCCTGGTGCAGTTGACACTGTGCCACATAGAAGACTATTACACAAACTGGGCAATATGGGTGTGGGCAGGACAGTAGTGTGGTGGGTAGGTAACTGGCTGGGTGGCAGGACACAGAGGGTGGTGGTAAATGGCTGTCACCCCACAGAGGGAAGAGTGACCAGGGGTACCACAGGGATCAGTGCTGGGACCGGTCCTATTCAACATCTTCATCAGTGACATTGCGCAGGACCTAGAAGGCAGAATTTCACTGTTCGCTGATGACAAAGCTCTGTAACAGAGTAGACACACCAGAGGGTGTAGACAGAATGAGAAGTGACCTGCAGAAACTTGAAGAATGGTCAGGGGTTTGGCAGTTGAAATTCAATGCAAAGAAGTGCAAGATAATGCATATGGGGCACAAAAACCCTGGCACAAATATATCAGTTGGGGGTGAGGATAGCATGCACCAAGCAGGAAAGGGATCTTGGGGTTATCATCTCTGATGACCTGAAGGTAGGGAAACAGTGTGACAAGGCAGCAGGTAAAGCAAATAGGGATGCTGGGATGTATAGGGCAGGGTATTACCAGCAGGAAAAGGGAGGTCATAATTCCGCTATACAAGACACTAGTGAGGCTCCACCTGGAGTACAGTGTACAGTTCTGGAGACCATACCTACGTAAGGACATAGACAGGGTAGAGAAGGTTCAGAGGAGGGCAACAAAGATGGTGCATGCATTGCATCACAAGTCCCTATGAAGACAGGTTGAAGGAACTGAACATGTACTCCCTGGAGGAGAGGAGGAGAGGGATATGATAGAGACATACAAGTATCTTACAGGGAGGAACAGGGTGCAGAAAAACACTATTTTAAGCGAAAAGATGTTCCAGGACTAGAGGGCATGGGATGAAGTTGGAGGAGGACGATTCACAGGAAACATGAGAAAGAATTTCTTCACAGAACAGGTGGTGGACAAGTGGAACACCCTGCCAGAGGAAGTGGTGGGGGCTGAAACAATCACGGGATTTAAGAATGCATGGGATAGACATAAAGGAATTCTGTAGGTCAGGGGTAAGGTGCAACAGACTTCTAGGAAAACAAACTGAACTTACAAGCTCAAATGGTCAGACTGGGTGGGCCATAGGCCCTTATCTGCCAACACTGTCTATGTATGTATCTATGTATCTATGTAACTCTGAAAAAATGTGATACTGAGACATAAATGTAGCTTATATTTCATATTTTATTCTGTAATTCTCACCCTTGTTTCCTTATTACTAAGGCTATATGCATGAAAGCAGTGTCTCTGTCCTTTCAGCTCTGGCTGCTTGTCTACACCTGACAGCATAATTCTGCTTATGACATCACACTCTGATGCTGTGAAGATAATTATGTTGTTATAAACTGGGAATTGTGATGTCAGGTGTAGACAAGCAACCAAAGCAGACAGAATCTAGGGGACAGGGTTCTTGTTTTCATGCAACTGTTTTCAGTACTGAAGAAAATGGTGAATTAACTACTTAAAATATATGAAGTAATAAAGAAAATGGGATGGAGTTGAAACTAAATATTACTTTTTTCAAAGTTTTCCAAATGCTGTCAGGGGCTCTTTAAAGTCAAACATATGGCTAGTTGGCAAGCACATCAGTCAAAGTTGTTTGCAGGTGGTTTGGGAGGCAGGGATAAGGCAGAGGATATTGTGGAGGAAAAGGCAGTTGAGAAAGGGGAGATCAGTTGTATCCCTGAAAGTGTAAAATCACTGATGAGTAACAGCAGCAGTAGCAGCAGCTGCAGCATCACTTTAACATAACCACTCAGCCAAGTCACATGTTTCTTGACACCATTTCCATCTGTGACAACCTCCAAGCAATATGGTGTCTGCACAAAACGTCCCAAAAATCACCCACCAAAAAAAGATCCAGTCAACTATTACTAGCATTCTGTCAAAGCAATGCAAATTCCCCCTAATCATTCAGTGGCTGGGGAACTTAGTGCTGCTGTGTTAGAAATGATCACTGTTGATCTTCTCCCATTTTCTTTTGTGGACAATGCTGGTTTCCTTCGCTTTATGTCCAAGGCATGCCCCGAGTGGAAAGTGACATCCAGGACGTACTTTTCACAGCATGTAATTACTGAACTGAGAGATGTTGTTGAAAAAGAAGTTTTACATGTCCTGCAGCGTTCCTCCAGTTCACACATTTATCTTATTACTGATGCGCGGAGCAGTGGACCAATAGCTTCTAGTTCTTTTATGTGCATAACACCACATTGGGTGAAACTGAAGGGGGTTGGTCATTACCTTGGCAGCAAATGCCAGTGAACTAATTGTAATGGAAGCTACAAGCCTGGAATTCACAAGCATGCAACACTGGCGACAAAGAACATGCTTGATTCGTACACATGGGACATTTTGGCATCAATACTGGAGGAAACTGACACTTGGTTGAACCCACTGTCCTTAAAGATAGGCTTCCTAGCTAGTGACAATGGTGCAAACCTCGTCAAGGCTATCAGTGATGTGCACTTTGTTAGGGTGCCTTGCTTTGCACACTGTCTAAACCTGGTTGTGCAAGAGTTCTCATCACAGTGTGACATTAAAGAGCCACTGACACATTGAGAAGATCTTTGGAAGACATTC
Source organism: Neoceratodus forsteri (assembly GCA_016271365.2). NCBI lineage: Eukaryota > Metazoa > Chordata > Ceratodontiformes > Ceratodontidae > Neoceratodus > Neoceratodus forsteri. The sequence continues at coordinate 1,669,782,330 of CM057456.1, forward strand.
TATCTGGAAACAAAGCAGCTTATATTTCTCATCAGCTCTATATTTCTTAGCCCCATTATTTATTTCTGAGGACATTTTGCATAAAAACAGCATAGTTGTTCCTTGAATGTTCATCAGTTCCTATTGCTTCTTCCCAACCTGATGCCATAATATTCTACTTGTGACATCACAGTTATTCCCATAGGAAAAGACTGTGATGTCACAACAGAGCATTATGATTTCAAGTAGGGGTTAAGCTATACAGAACTAGTGTCAGCTATATAGTCAGTGTCAGTGGCTAGGTAGGCAGCACACTCGCCTCTGAGGCCGGGAGATCAGAGGGCTGTGGGTTCAGTTTCCACATCTGACACTTGGGTTAATATCCCAGTACTGACAGTGTAGTGCAGCATGAGAGGGGTGCTGCACTTCTGAGGTGCCATCTTTCGCATGAGACATTAAACCGAGGTCCCATATGCCTGGATTGGTGGTAGTTCAGGTGGATGTTAAAGATCCCATGGCACTTATCGAAAAGAGTAGGGGAGTTTTTATTGTAATAATAAACATAGATGACAACACAGTACAACAAGGTATACAAGAAAATTATATCACTTTAACAGAGAAAAAACTCATTATCCTCAACAAAGACAGATTTTTATAGACATGAAACTACTTAAATTTTATAAAGTGAGTGAAACCTTTCCATCATTTTTTTATTTTATGTGAATTAAACAACTGTGAATCTTGTGAATATATCTTTGAAAGTTCGTTTGAAACTAAAATACTATAACACTCATAAGACATTTTCCTTTGATAAATCACCCATTGGCATCTTGCCTGCCATAAAAAATATCTCACACAACAAAAAAATAAAGATAAAGTACTGGCATGAAAATGAGCAAAACTAGGTGGATAAATTCCCAATACTAGTATATCATATATGACAGAAGGAAACAATTTAAAATTCCATAATCTTGCTAAATAAACCCACAAGTCTTTAGAATAGGAGCACTGTAAGAAAAAATGTTCCATCGTTTCTTCTGCATTAATACAATCCATATAACGACAATTCCTCTCTTCTCTAGCTTTGTACTTTGCATTCCCCCTAACATTAAGACGACCATACAGAATAAGCCACTGCGCTTCCCACTGTCTTGGAGGTAATTTAGTTGCGCTAATACCTTAGAATTTAAGGCTGATGGGCAATTCTTAAAACAAGAGACTTGCAGATGTATTGCTTCCATGACCAACTTATACACAGTCTGCATATTATTGTTCTTAATCATATCTTTAGTGATTTGCCATCTATATAGTTTTTGCACTGCCGGTCTAAAATACAAAGGAATGTGAATATGAGGATTCATTTTGGGAGTTAAATTATGCCAAATTTTAAAATATCTACCAAGGGCCCTGTCAATCCATCGCTTTTCTATACTCACAACTTGAATCACACCACATTTAATAGTATTTATAAAAAATAGGGTGTGCAAAAATACAATTGGGTCTATCATCCCAAGACCCCCTGATTTTTTAACTAAATAAGTATAATGTCTCTTAACTGGGTTCAAACAATTCCCCCATAACATTTGAAAAAAAAATACTATAAGTTTTAGTCTCCAGCTGAAGTAGAAGAGGGAAAATCATTGTGACATACTGCAGGCAGGGAATAATAAATTGTTTTAAGATATGTATGCGCTTCAATTTAGAAAATTTCCACTGTTTCCACCCATTTTCTTTCTTTTCAGCTTTCTCAAGTACTAAATTCCAGTTCTCAACTGGCAGATTTTGGGGCCAAAAAGGATTCTCAAAATGGTTTCCGTGAAATGCAGATATCATCCTGCACAACCTCAGCAGGACCCTTTGCCCCAATAAACAAGCCTCTAGTCTTCTGCAGATTTAGTTTAGCATTTGAAACTGCACAGAAAAGTTTAAACTCCTCCAGAAAATTATGAATTTGAGCTAGGTCTGAAAAATATAAATTCAAATCATCCGCATAGGCTTGCAAATGTAGTTGATCATTAAAAGTATCTCCTGTAATCCCCGTCCACTTTGGTGATTTAACTAAAGACCGTAAAAGGGGGTCTAATGAAAAAACATATAGTAGGGGACTCAGGGGACAGCCCTGATGAACCCCAGTTTTTAACCGAAAGCTCTTGGCTGTACATCCTTTTAAAAAAGGATAAACTGCGCTACTCTGATACAACAATTTAATTAGTTTAATCATCTGTGTAAGAACCCCATAACTTTCTAATGCTAAGAAAAGGTAAGGTAGGTGAACTCTGTCGAAAGTTTTCTCAAAATCCGCAATGATAACACACCCAGTTTTGCCAGCTAGTGATAAGTGCCCAATGACATCCCTCACGATCATCAGAGCGGACTGAATTCTTCTATCAGGAATTTCACAAAATTGATATGGAGCTATAACACACTTGGCATATCTTTTTAACCTATTGTTTAAAATGCTGGAAAAAATGTTGTAGTCAGAATTTAAAAGAGTAATAGGCCTCCAATTCTTTATATTATTCCTGTCTCCTGATTTAAACAAATGTATCAACAGTCCTTCAGTAAAGGAAGGGGAAAATAGAAACAGTATCAAAAAAAATTTAAATAGGACTATAAGACATTCACTCAATTCTGTCTGAAAACATCTATATAGTTAATTAGGAAGCCCATTAATCCCTGGTGAAATATTAGGCTTCATCTTATGAATAACCTCAGTTACTTCCTGACAAGTAATAGGCCCTAACAATTTTAAAGCCTCAACTGATGCTGAAGGAAGGTTAACGGATTTTAGGGAGGTAAATATTGTAATCTCTAGAATGGGGGAGTCAGGTTCTAGGGATTGGTAATGTTGTTTAATTAAATTCCACAGCTGGTCTATTGTTATAGCTCTAGAGCCATCAGAATTTATTAGAAAATCTATGGTGGAAGATTCCCTTAAGGTTTTACACGCCTCAAAAGGGTCTCCAATGGGAATCTTTTTTTGTACCGTTAGCAAGAATGGCTTGTAATATCCTAGCCCCATCATACTGATATAACTTCATACTAGATTTAAGTACTTTAATTTGTTCAGAATAGACTTGTTTAGAAGTGTACGAAATCATAATGAGCCTCTGTAGCTGTTGTCTAAGAGAAAAGTATTTAAAAAAATGACGGTCTTTTGCTATTACACCTTGTTTTTTGAACCATTTACAAATATCTGATTTTGTCTCCATCCACCATACTCCCATATCTGTATATAAAAAAGCCACTGATAAATGGGCCCTTAATATAAACTTTATGCCGGTTTTTATACGGGGGGACTCTAGAATGGAAGTATTTAATTTCCACCTAACCTGTCTACTGTAGGTCAGGCCTTCAGTTTGAAGGGAACATAGTAAAAAAAAGTGATCTGAGAATTCACTAGGTCTCATTTGAAAGGATTTAACCTGTACAGATGAGGAAACTAGCATGTGATCTATTAAAGATTGCATTCTCCTTTTCATAAATGAAAACCTGGGTCCATGTGAAAGGTAGGAAATACAATTAAGAAAACCAGCCAACCTAATGATGGAATCTAGTGCATGAGAATCACAGTAGATTTTTTTATTCTGCTGGGGTGTTTTAATTAAACTACAATTAAAGTCAACACCCCATAACACCTTAACAGAGGTGACCAAGAAAGGTTGCACTGCCTTCATATATGCTACTCTGTCTGCTATGGTCTGAGGGTTATAAATATTAATAAATCTGTAATGTATATTTTGCCATTTTCCGTCCAGGATCATGACCCTACCAGGAATAAGATCTATTAAGTTATGAAGTAAAAAATCGAAGGAGTTGAATAAAATGCCTATACCACCTGCACTATCTGTCCCAAATGACCAATAGGAAGGACTCCAGGGCCATTCCCTCTTAAAAACTGATAATTGTTCTATTGAATACATCCAGGTTTCCTGCAAGAAACAAACTGAAACTCTTTGGTCATGAATATGTTGAAATAGGGCTTGCCTTTTGATAGCATTTAACAAGCTATCAGTATTCAATGATCCCCATAATAACAGCATTAGAAAACCAAGTGATCATAGATACTCTTCATTTTTTCCTTTTTTTCTTTTTTTTCTCTTTATTATTGTCAATAGACTGAGAAATGGTGGACAGAGAGAATTTTTGAGTCTGAATCTCCCAAATCCATTTCTGTCTCCCCTACCTCATGGAGTGAATAATGCTGCATAAGAATTGCTAGATTCCACAGGAATAGAAGGGGGGATTTAGGTTGCAAATTCCTGGAAGATCTCCTTCGAGGTAATGGAGATGCAGGGACAGTAGCTTTTTGATCCTTCTCTGGGACTACCAGATCAGTAAAACAGACTGGAGCAAACTCAAGGTTTTCCGGAGGTCCCATGCAAGGCTTAACCTCCTCATGAGGTGTTGAAACTGAGGATTGAACTTGCATCAGAGGTCCTGGGGAAGAAGGCCTAGTAGAGGAAGCAGCCTGAGGCCTCTCCTTTCTTACCTTGGGGAAGGGGGGGCCCGCAGCATCCTGAGCCTTCTGAATTAGAAGATCTGGACTAGTACAGGAAGCTTTGTTTTTAGCAGCTCAAGGACAATCCCTAAAAACATGGCCATATTCCTCACAAGGGTTGCATTTTGTATAATTTGCACACTGCATAGTAACATGACCGATTTCCCCACAATTGTCACATCGGGGTTGATCACATACACTGGAGAGATGAGTCCTGCAGCCACAGTTATAACATGCTCTAGGCTGACCCCCATAAAAACAGACCCCTCTATGCCTTCCCAACAAGAAAGAATTAGGTATATGCTCAATACCCAAATCTGATTGCCTTAGTTTAATTTTGTATTTCCAATCCCTCGTCCAAAATTGCTCAGAATCCAGAATAGATTCTGGGGCACTTAAAACTTCACATTTTTGTGACAGCCAGAAAGTAATACCTTCCACATGGACCCCCTCATATCGAAACATCACTGTTACAAACTTAATCAAAAGTTTAGTTAGGGGGATAACCAAAAAGGGGGTCCATGTGGGAGAAAACTTTACCTGCCCATATCTTTCCCAAAAAAGGTCTACTGCATGTAATGTCCTAAAACTGACATCAAAGTTGTCTTCTCCAGAAATGTTTATAAAGGCAAACACATCCTTCAATGAAAAGTGAAAGGAGTCTTTCAGTAGATTTTTTCCAACAAAGTATCTGTCCGGCCTATTTTCTAAACCCCCTTTGTATCGTATGAGGACTGCATTCCTTCTTGGAGCTGCCTCCCGCTTAGCATTAGTAAACAGTTCTGACATTAAAGGCTTTTGAGTAGGCAAATTAGAGTTTTCTAAATGAGGTGAAAGAACTTGAGGAGAAAGGCCAGAATCTTCTTTTGGGGCGATGGACTGTAAAGCCTGTGATTCTGAAGGCCTAGCAGTAGAGTGAGGCCCAGGCACACAGAGCTGTTCCCCATTAGTAATGCCCTCTGTACAAACATTCACCTTTGTACCTGGTTTCCAGGCAGGAGAATTTCTGAGTAAAAGCAAAGTCAGCATCCCACGTCAGATCAGGCATCCAAATGCCAGAGGGAGCCTGCTTCCATCCAGCCCCTACTAAGGCTTTCCCCAGTGTCCAGGGCCCCCCCAGTGAAATTAGAGGCAATATCCACAGAACCTGGTTCTTGAACAGGAGGATTAGATTTTGTAAATACAGCACCATTTTTATCCTGCTGCTGAGGATACTTATTGGGAAACAGAAACTCTGTGACCCCAGCTTGAGACTCCGAGGTGGACTGGTATACAATAGCAGGGGAAAAAACAGTCTCATCAGCAGCCAGGTTTCTAAACACAAAACCCACCAATTTGCTTAGCGGTATGTTCACATTTTGAATAAACTCAGCAGATTTAGGAGTTGCATGAACCCGTTGTTGCTTCGCTAGAAAAACAGAGTCTGAAACATTATTTCCCTTGTCTTGCGGAAAATCAGGCTTTTGGCATTCGTTGGCTTCAACGAAATTACTGCCAGCCTGCTGTTTGACAGAGTCAGAGTTCAAAGTGTAACCCTCTTGTTACTCGGGGTTACTAGAATCCCAGTAAGACCCCTCCCCCGGGTCGTGCCTGAAAATAGGAAGGATTTGTCTAGTGCACTTACCCGGTCAACAAAAACGAATTAAAAAAAAAAAACAGCCAGATAAATTGTTAAGGGTATAAATATCTTGCTTTTATGGGAATTTCTTCAGTAATATATAATGAACAGGACAAATCTATAGAAGAGCTATGAAACACAAGATGAACTATGTCCAACTATTATGTTTTTTAACATTTTCCCAAAGGCATCAGCTGCTCTTTAAAGAATGCTCACCCAGTATCATTGAATATGTGGCTATTTGCACAATCTTGAAAAACAAGGGACAATTAAATGCACTGCAATTAAAAAATCGGCCTGCCTCAGCACCAATTAAAGCAGGAGGCTAGCATGAGGTGGAGTTCAACCCTGTATATGCTGGAGTGGATGTATGAACAGTATAAGGCCTTATCAGACTACATGGTCCTTTATACAAGCTGTGACAGTTCTGGAGTTTCTATGTCACTGACAACAGAACAGTGAAGGTTTATGGATGGGTTGATTTTGATCTTGAGGCCTTTTGATCATGCCACACAGGCAGTGAGTGGGGACACTGCCTCTATCAGCCAGGCCGTCCCACAGCTCCAAGGTGTTGAGGCAGACCATCTGTAATGTGCAGCAGCAGTTTGAGGCAACAGGTAACTCTGTAAGCTGTGCATTGTTTGAACACATGCTTAATGTATTGGATCATAACAGGCACTTGAATGTTATCCTGACATCTGTGGATGTCAGTACTGCAACAATGCTGGATCCACAGTACAAATGGGAGCGTCCAGCCATACTTGATGGTGGTAGTAAGACAGTTGAGCATTTGAAAAAGACTCCTGATCAGTCGTGTACACCGTTTCCAGATGTTAAATGAGATGCAGTGTATCAGCAACAGTCAGAAAGGTAAGCAAGAAACATAAAAATTGATGGCAGATAAGGACTGCTAGGCCCATCCAGTCTGCCCATTTTCCCTACCTACAGCAAAAGCCACAGATCCTACTTGATCTCTGGCTTTACCTTCTCATTCCTATCGCTAGGGTTCTCCTATGCTTGTCCCATGCAGTTCTGAATTCCCCCACTGTGTTTGCCCCCACCACCTCCGCTGGGAGTCTATTCTATGCATCCACCACCTTTTCCATAAAGAAATACTTCCTCATGTTACCCCTTAGTCTACCCCCTTCCAAATTCATGTCAGGCCCCCTCATCCCTGAACATCTCCTTTTCTGAAAGATGCTACCCTCCAGCACCCTAGTTATGCCCTTTAGATATTTGTAGGTTCCTATCATATTTTCCTTATCTATCCTCTCCCTCAGGGTATACATGTTGAGATCTCCCAGTCTCTCCTCATTTGACTTTTGGTGCAAGCCCTGCACCATCCTTGTTGCCCTTCTTTGAACTTCCTCCACCCTGTCCATGTCCTTATGGAGATGTGGCCTCCACAACTGGACACAGTACTACAAATGAGGCCTCACCAATGATGTGTACAGTGGCATCACCACCTCTTTTGTTCTGTTGGTGATACCTCTCCCTATGCACCCCAGCATCCCACTGGCTCTCCCCACAGCCTTGGCACATTGCTTGGCCACCTTTAGGTCAACGGATATGATTACCCCCAAATCCCTTACCTGTTTGGTGACCGTCAGTATCCCCCCCCCATCATGTAATCGATGTGGAGATGCAGCTTCAATATCCACCAGAAATAAGAAAACTGAAAAAGCACCTTCAAAATCAAATCCTATAGCCAGCCCAGTGGTGCTGAGGGCTGAGGTGCTGGACGCCACACCTCACGCTACAGCGGTGACCCAGGTTCAGTGACGGACTCGGCTACCCAGGGGTTGGCAGGGGAGGGAGAGGATGAAGCATCTGAAGGACTGCTCTCCTCTCCTTGGGGTTGGATCCATGGATGCCCGGTGTCCTGGTGGCCCCCGATGGAGACTGGGGGCACTACAGGTTTACTGGCCAACATAAGGGGCAGAGTGTAGCAGACGCCAGCAGGGCTGCCATGCACAGGCATCACTGCATGCTGCACTCCTTGGGAGGAGCAATCGGTTTAAATGCTTCATTGGCAAGCTTTTAAACTAGTCAAGGGGGGAGGCACTGATAAGCAGCAGGAAAATCCCAGCCTCTCCCTACAAAACAGGGTACTGAATGAGAAAAAGACCGAGGTAGACAGGTCAGTGGGGGGATGCTGCAAAAGAAGGTAAAGCCATCAAAAAATGGAGAGCAATGAGTACCAATGCCCGTAGTCTGAGTAACAAGCTTCCTGAATTAGTGGCCTTGATGGAGGAGGAACATCTGGATATCGTGGCAGTCACAGAAACATGGTACACACAAACCATGACTGGGACATAAACATACCAGGATACACTATCTACAGGAGGGACAGGGAGGGTAAAAGGAGGAGGAGGAGTAGCTCTTTACATAAGGGAAGGAATCAAGGCAACAGAACAAAAGGAAAACAGGGAGGAGGAGAAGAAGCACTGTGGGTAAATTTGGAGACCGGCAATGGCACCACAATTCACAGGGTTGTATACAGACCCCCTTCTTGGGGAGGAAATGGACAAGGAAATGATAGAAAGAATACTTAGAATGGCAGAAAAAGAGGAGATATTGCTGATGAGTGATCTGAATATGCCAGATGTTAACTGGAATGCAGTTGCAGCAGCCACTTCAAAGAGTGGGGTTATTCTAGATGCCCTACAAGGGGTATGCCTAGACAACTAGTATTGGAGCCCACTCGAGAGGAGCAATCTTAGACCTGGTTCTCTCAAATGGAGATGAAGAGAGGATCACAGATGTAGAAGTGGGTAGCCATCTGGGAACTAGCGACCATCGAACAGTATGGTTCACAATAAACACAGCAATAGAGTCAAACCATACGAAGGCAAAAGTTCTGGACTTTAGGAGGGCTGACTTTGCCAAAATGGGTGAGCGCCTAAGGAATGCACTAGCAAATGGGCAGGAAGGAGGGGTGGAAGAACAATGGGGAATAATAAAAACTGCCATCACAGAGGTAACAAGCCTTTGTGTAAGCAAATTAACAAAATGAAACGATGTAAGAAACCACTATGGTTCTCAAAGGAAGTGGCAGTGAAGGTTCAAGAGAAAAGAAAGCATTCAGGAAGTACAAGGAATCACAGAAGGAGCAGGACAGGGAACTGTATCAGTTAAAGCAAAGGAAGCTGGGAAGGCAGTCAGAACAGCAAAGGCCCAAACTGAGGAAAAGATAGCCAACTCTATATAAGTTGGGGGATAAACCTTCAAGCAGGTATATCAGGAGCGATGAACACTCGAAAGGGAGGGATAGGAGGCTTAACAAAGAGGAGGGAGGGTGGGCAGAGGGTGACTGAAAAGGCAGAGATACTAAACAAATATTTTTGCTCAGTATTTACAAAGGAAGGGGAGGTACCTAAAACAAACAGTAGAAACACTCTGGATACAGAAGTTGATACCAACTCATTTACAGAAGAAAGGTTCTGAAAGAACTCTTAAAACTGAAGGTGGACAAAGCAATGGGGCCTGATGGATTCATCCCAGAATTCTAAAAGAACTAAGAGTAGAACTAGTGACACCACTGACTACCCTGTTTAACAAATCATGGGAGGATGGGGTGGTACCCGAGGACTGGAGAAGGGCAGATGTGATTCCCCTTCACAAAGGTGGGAGCAAGGCAGAAGCAGAAAACTACAGACCTGTTAGTTTAACCTCAGTGGTACGGAAAATGATGGAATCACTTCTGAAAGAAAGAATTGTTGAGTATCTAGAGGCCAGAGGGGCTCAGAACCCTAGGTAGCATGGATTCACAGCGGGAAGGTCATGCCAGACAAATCTGATAGATTTATTTGACTGGGTGACCAAAGTAGTAGATCAGGGAGGGCTGTGACATGGCCTACCTAGACTTTAAGGCATTTGACACAGTCGACACAAACAATTAATATACAAGTTAGCCAGCCTGGGAGTGGGTCCCAAGATGACAGCCTGGGTAAAAGAATTGGCTGAGAATAGGACACAGAGAGTAATAGTAAATGGAGTCCACTCTGAAGAAAGGGGTTACTAGGTGGGTACCGTAGGTTCAGTATTAGGACCGGTCCTCTTCAATGTCTTTATAAGCAATATTGCAGAGGGACTGGAAGGAAAAGTATGTCTCTTTGCAGATGACACAAGATCTGCAACAGAGTTGATGCACAAGGTGGGGTGGAAAGGATGAGAAGGGACTTGGCAAGGTTAGAGGAATGGTCAAATGTATGGCAGCTTAGATTCAATGCTAAGAAGTGCAAGGTAATGCACCTTGAAACAAATACCAGGGAAGAGTACACAATGGGGGTGAGATACTAACAACAACAAAAATGGAATGGGACCTGGGGTAGTCATATCAGATGACCTAAAGGTGGCAAGCAATGTGAGAGGCAGCAAGGAGGGCTGGGGGATACTGGGATGCACAGGAGAGGCATCACCAGCAGAAAACAGAAGTTATTATCCCTCTGTACAGACAGTTGGTGAGACCCCATTTGGAGTACTGCGTGCAGTTCTGGCAGACCAATCTCCGTAGGACATAGACAGGATGGAGGCTGTCCAGAGGAGGGCAACTAAAATGGTGCAGGGTCTGCACGGAAGACATATGAAGAGAGACTTAAGGAGCTGAATATGTATAGCCTCGAGGAAAGAGGAGAGGGGGACATGACAGAAACTTTCAAGTATCTCAAGGAATCAACAAAGTCCAAGAGGGTAGCATCTTTCAAAAAGGGTGTGCAGAACAAGGGGGCACAATTTGAAGATAGAGACGGCTCAGAGGTAATTTAGGAAGTATTTTTTCACAGAGAGGGTTGTGGATGCATGGAATGGCCTTCCCGAGGAAGGTTGGCGGAGTCAAAAACAGTGGTGGGATTCAAGCATGCATGGGACAGTCATAAGGCAATTCTAGGGGTTGGGGGTAGGAAGAAGTAGGCTGCTGGTTAACTAGGATCTGCAGCTTATCCAATAGGTAGGGAAATGGGCAGACTGGATGGGCCAAGCGGTCCTTATCTGCCATCAAAATCTATGTTTCTATGTATGAAACAAGAAAAAATCCCCATCCTCAGGGATAGGCGATGGCACCTCAGCCCCGGGCCACACTCCCAATACCGGGCACTCTCCTCTCCAGGTCCCGCTCACCCAGCCTGGCACTCTAGACTATAGATAAAGTGCACTGGGCAGATAGGGCGGCCCCACCTCGGGGGGGTTCAGAGCCAGGGGGCATGTCAGGCTGGAGTGAGGGAGTAGGAAGTGTCTCAAATGGGAGTTAGAATCTGGAGGACAGAGGATGCTGGAGAGAGTTCCCTGAGGGTGGTGAAGAAATAGAACTGAAAAAAAAAATCAAATCCTCTGTGAGCAGTTCTTGCACAGACTGGCACTGCAAAATGTAAGGAGAAGGAGGAACAATCGGAGGATGCATGAATAAAGGCAGTAGCTAGATCTGTTGAGGCTTATATGGCAGACCCCAAACACCTTGGAGCAGATGATGAACCCCTTCTGTATTCGAACAACAAAGTTCGGGAGGCCTGCACTGGCAGATGTGGCTTTTAAATATGTAAGCTGACCACCATCTAGTGATAGTTTGGAATGTGTTTTCAGTGTAGCTGGTGCAATCATCACAGACTAACATACAAACCTATCCCCCCAAAATGTCACTTTGTTGTTATTCATTAAAATGAATGTTGCATGTGTACCTCCAAACAAAAGTGCATCACTGTGGGCACCACTGAAACACCAGAAAAAAGGAGAGGAAGGACAGTCACCCACCACCACCACAGAGGTAGATGTGGACTTCAAGAGCAGCTGACACCATCAGGAGAACTTCAACAAAACACAATATTTAGACACAGTTCAGCTAGTATTTCACATTAGTTTTGTATTCCTCATCCCCATTATTTATTACTGAGGTCATTTGCATGAAAACAGGATCTTTGCTTCTGAAGAGTTCATCTATTCCTGTTGCCTTCTCCCTACCTAAGGTCATAATGCACTGCTTGTGAAATCACAGTTACTACCATGGCAACAGATTGTGATGCCACAACACAGGATTATGACTTAAAGTACTGAGTAAGCTATAAAGGTAGATAAACTCTAAGGGGAATCTGAGGGATAACTATCATGTAGTCATACAAATTTACTCAGTAATAAATAATGGGGAAGAGGAATATGTCAAATATATATGGAATACAAACTGAATTATACCTAATTACTATGTTTTTCAAAGTTTTCTCTGAGACATCAGTCACTCTTTAATGGATGCAGAATTCCCATGTGGTGAAAATTCAGATATTGAGGATACAGTGGGGGTATTTATTGTGGGGGATGAGAAGCAGTACACTGATTAATTTGGTGGATGCACCAAGACTCTTAACCCAGTTGAAATGCCAGCCACCAGACTAATGTGAACCTGCCATTAGATGCGTGCAACCATTGATGATGCACCGCACTATGGCCTCCTCCAGTCTTCCTCACTCAGGAACAACATGTGCCGCCTCCTCCTCCTCCTCCTAAATATCATGCCTCCAGAAAAAAACAGGACTCTTAACCGAGCTGAAATGCCAGCCACTGGACTAATGTAAACCTGCTGCCATGTGTTCCACCACTATCAATGATCTGGGTATGGCCTCCTCTAGTCCTCTTCACCCAAGAACAACATGGGCCTCCCTCCTACTTGTCATGGAACTAGCAGAGCCATTATCAGAACTGTTTAGTGAGTCTCTGAGCACAGGAGAGGTCCCAGAAGACTGGAGAAGGGCTCATGTGCTCCCGCTCCACAAGAGTGGTAGCAGGGAGGAGGCAGGAAACTACAAACCAATCAGTCTTACCTCAGCAGTGGGCAAGATTATGGAGATGCTCCATAAGGAAAAGATAGTGCAACTCCTGGAATCCATAGGAGCACAGGATCCAAGACAGCATCAGTTTACAGAAGAAAGGTCCTGTCAAACTAATCTCATAGATTTCTTTGACTGGGTAACCAGAGTGGTGGATCAAGGGGGAGCAGTTGATGTTGCCTACCTTGATTTCAGCAAAGCTTTCGATACTGTTCCACATAGAAGATTGATTAATAAGCTGGGTAGGCTCAGGGTGGGTCAGACGTTGGTCAACTGGGTGGCAAACTGGTTGACGGGCAGAAAACAGAGAGTGGTGGTAAACAGTATACAGTCAGAAGAGATGCAAGTCACAAGGGTACCTCAGGGATCAGTTCTGGGGCCAGTCCTCTTCAATATCTTCATCAGTGACATTGCAGATGGACTGGAGGGTAAGGTTTGTCTGTTTGCAGATAAGATCTGCAACAGAGTAGATGATCCAGATGGTGTGGGCACAATGAGAAGAGATCTGGATAAACTAGCAAAATGGTCAGAAGAGTGGCAACTGGGGTTTAACGCAAAGAAGTGCAAGATCATGCACATAGGGAAGAGAAACCCTGAAGCCACCTATAGGCTGGGAGGGGAGTTGCTGGCAGTCACAAGGGAAGAAAGAGACTTGGGCATCATCATCACCGATGGCCTAAAATCATCCAAGCAGACCTCTAAAGCAGTAGGTAAGGCTAGAGGGATGTTGGGGTGTATTAGTAGGGGTATCACAAGTCGGGAGAGGGCGGTAATAATCCCTCTTTACAAGACACTGGTTAGGCCCCATCTGGAGTACTGCGTGCAGTACTGGAGGCCACACCTTCATAAGGACATTAACCAAATTGAGGCAGTCCAGAGAAGGGCAACCAAAATGGTGCAGGGGCTGCATCGGAAAACATATGTGGACAGATTAACTGAACTCAGTATGTATACCCTAGAGCAAAGGAGGGAGAGAGGTGATGTGATCCAAACATTCAGACTCCTTAAGGGCATTAACAAGGTGAAAGAGTCTAACATGTTTCAATATAAAAAAAATAGCAGGACAAGAGGACACAGCATAAGATTAGAGGGAGGCCGTTTAAGGGGTAACGTGAGGAAATTCTTTTTCACAGAAAGGGTTGTGGATGCATGGAACAGCCTACCTTAGCAAGTGGAGGATATGAATACTGTGCAGGGTTCAAACAGGCATGGGATAGGCATAAGGGAGCAATACAGATGAGTATGAATAGATAGGCCATTGACAGAGCAAAGGTCTATGTCACATTCATAAGATAGAAAAAGAAATGAGCAGACTGGATGGGCCTTGCGGTCCTTATCTGCCGCCAACTTCTATGTTTCTATGTTTCTATGCCTCCAGAAAAGCCAGGACTCTTAGCTCAGCATAAATGGCAGACACATTTACTACTGTGTGAACCTGCTTTTGTTGTTCTGCTGCCTCCTCCAGCCAGCAAGACGCCTACTCCTCCTCTCATCCCAATACAGCACCGTTGTGCTATTAGACACTTACTGATTTAAATCTAATCCTGCCAAGCCTAGCTATTACACACTATGGCCATCACTAATGTGATGGTAAGTATCATTTGGGTGTTTTACTTTAATGTTTTAATTTTCCTTTTACATGTACAAAAGACAGGGAGTGGGCTAGTCTCTAAATAACGTCACTCTTGTGTTCACAGGGCTTCTCTCCTGCTGCCTCATCCTCAACAGCTCAGCAGCCTGCAAGCCGCTGGCTCCTCCTTCTCTGGGGCATCATTGTGCCACTACATGGCTGCCAAATGAGAGCAATAATAATTTCAATCTTGTCCTCACAAGTAACAATGGTGGTGGTAAGACTGTGAGATTGACAAGGGAAATATTGTGTGGCCTCCATAGTGGCCCAGTGAGGAAAAACAATTTGTTTGTTGTCTTCACAAGTGACAGCTGGGCGTGCACAATGAATTTAACCTGGGCTGCATCTGGAAACAAGCCTTGGCTCAGTGTCCCTTTCCCAGTTACCAAATTTTAATTAAAATACTGTGTGGCCACCATGCTGGCAAACTCAGGCTAAATACCTTTTTTTTCTTCACAGGTGACAGGCATGGAAACAGTGGGATTGGACAATGGATCTAGCATGTGGCCACAATAGTGGCAAAGTCAGGGTTAATTAATTTTTTTCTTCACTGGTCACATGTACACTTTGGAGTGGACAATGTATACACTGTGTGATCAGTTAACCACAGTGGCTACTTTAATAAGGTCTACATAATTTTCCCTTGTCTTCAGATGTACCCTCCTGTCTTACTCTTTGCATCCCAGAAGCAAGACTCCTCCTCCTCTACCTTCTTTGACTGGAGCACTTTCGTTCTAGGTTGGACCACCACCAATATGACAGTAGGTATCCAGGTATCCTTCTAAAAAGTTATTTTTTCTTTTAATTTTTTACATTTGTTTTCCTTTCACAGGTGTGCTGTAACCCATTATGGAGCATACTACAGTCTAAATAATTTCTTTCTTGTATTCACATCAAGTCTGTTTACATTCTGCCATCAAGATGAAATTGTCATCCTCCTCCCACAGAAAGCAAGCCAGCCATTGCCATCTTCTAATCTCCACTAGATAGATGATG
Source organism: Neoceratodus forsteri (assembly GCA_016271365.2). Taxonomy (NCBI): domain Eukaryota; kingdom Metazoa; phylum Chordata; order Ceratodontiformes; family Ceratodontidae; genus Neoceratodus; species Neoceratodus forsteri. The sequence goes on from CM057456.1 coordinate 1,669,797,863, forward strand.
TGGTCAGCCTTGCTGACACATGCTGCCTCCTCCTCCTCCAGCTTCTCCACAACTGTATGTTGTCTTATTAGCTCAACACATTCTCTGTATCATTCAAGCATATATAACAGTTCTCCAACTGATGCGTCTGCCTCATTGCACAATTTGTCATGCACCATAAAAATAGCTGAAATGAGAGAAATATGAGCAGACAACAGTTATACAGTGACATACGGTTACAGATAACATTTAAGATTTCCCCTACAGTACGTAACAAGAAGGGGGGTGCTGAATGATAGTGCTCAACCTTGTAGCAGAAAGCCGCAGTGCAAGACATTTATTCTGGTACTTGAAAATGATTCTGGGAGGACAGAATTTATCTACATTGTGCTTTTCTCACAATTTCCCCTACAGTGCATAATAAGAACAGTGGTGGGGGGGCTGCAGAATGATAGTGCTCAACCTTGTAGCACAAAGCAGCAACCTGCAACTGGTAGTTGAGAAAAATTCCAGGAGAAGAAGACAGTGATAGTGTGAAGGGGTACACAGTTGCTCAAGAAAGAGAACAATAAAGAGAGGAAATCAGAATTTGTTTTCTTTTATTAAAAGAAAACACTGGAAAAGACACAGTTATCCTCAGACACTACATAAACTCTCAATTAGTGCTTTCAGATGGTAACAACTTTTTGTAACAACTTAAAACAGCTACCTCTAACTTTCACTTTCTGTTGCTGGCAGCTACCACCTCATGGGCAGCAGTGAGATTCCTGAGCTCACTTGATGCTAATATGTCTGTTTGACCTCTGCCATTGGTTGGCAGGACACATTAGCATAAAGTGAGCTCAGGAAGCTCTCTGCTGCTCATGAGATGGTGGCTGCCAGCAATAGAAAGTGAAAGTTGAAGGCCACTGTTTAAATCACTAAAAAAGCAATTAGAGGTAATTAAAAAAAAAAATACTGTCTGAAAGCACTAATCAGGCATTTTTGTAGTGCCTGGGTAAAGCTGTGCCTTTTCCAGTGTTTTCCTTTAAACAGCAGGAGGAGGATAGCGGACAGAAGAATTTAGGTAGAGAGAAGGAAGTAGTATCAAAAATCAGGACAGAAAGAATTTAAGATGTAAAAATAGTTTTTGTGTTATTTTTTTTTAAGCTACAACGAGTGAGGATAGGAGACAGTAAGACAGATAACATAGCTGGAATAAAGGAGAATAAAGATAGAATAAAGCCAGAGGCAGGTGCAATCCCAGTGCCCTCATAAAGTTCAGCAAGACCCTCAAGAATGCTCTGTTCATTCTAGAGCAACACCTCAATACTTGCTTTTATAGCAACAACTTACTGGGAGAGCGCCCCTCTCTTGCCATGCAGCTATGCCACCTCTGTGTGGAGAGTTGTAGTAGGAGGATCTGAGGCCAGTCCCTCCGGTGACTCCCGTAGAACCCAAGTCCACCTGCAGCTCCCTGTCCTACTCTCCTCTGTTCCCTCTGTGTCCCTCTCCGAGACCTGCCCTTTGCATGATGACCCACCACACCTCCTTTTATGCTGACTCCCATGCAGCATGGAAGAAGTAGTAGGTGTTCCACTCCCTCCGCCCCTCTCTGCTGTATCATTCTTTTTCTGAGTACTCATATGTTCCTCCCACTCCTGGGGGTGCCTCACCTTAAGAAAGGTGCGCAGGCTACCTGTGTCCATATGGCTGCCACATTTCCCATGCTGAACAAGCATGTCATACTATGTGCATCTCATCATGCTGTTGTCAGTGAGATCAATTACAAAAAAGTCCCACACCAGGGATTTTTGCTGCTGCTGAGTGGAGAAGCCAGACGGTCCAGGGTGAGACTCCTCCACTTCACGGGGCTCAGGTGGCAGCACAACCATGTGGGAGGGGCACTGGGGCAGGTGCTGCAGCTGGTTTAGGATCTACTGTAGCAGGGTCACCTGCTGGTGGTTGTACCTCTACTGCATGCTGATGCTCCACTGTGGGGGTTCCAGTTTTAATGCCCGGTGTTCCCGGGCCACACCATTGCCTCTTCAGAAGGATGGGGCACAGTGTCCCATCTGTCAACCATGTGACTGTCCCTTTCTCCTCCCTCTTGCTCCCACTCCTCCTACTCTCCTCTCCATCTCCACTCATTTTTATTTAAAATAAAAAAAGTATGAAAAGTAAATATAACCCAAAGAAAGTGAATTTGGAAAAGGCAGAAAAATTGGAAAAAAACAAATTATAAATAACAAAACAAGAATTCACAGAACCAGAGCGTCTGAACACATAAGTAAAAGGAAAATACAGATAAAATGCTGTATTAAAAAGTACAGAAATATAAAGAAAATAAGATCAAAACCGCAGAAAAACCTTCCTGACAAACGACTAACCAAAGAGAAGATGTAGAAAATGCAAAATGAAAGCTGAAAAAGGTTATGTTTCAATCACTTTTCAATTATCAAAAAGCAGCAGATCTTCCACTCACTGACAAACTGCAAAGTGAAACTGAAGCATGCTGTGTACATAAAGTCATACATGTGACGTGCAGGAACAGTTGCCTGTGACCTACAGCCTCTTTCTGAGGAACCTTCATCTGAATTTACCATGAAGTAAATACCTAAGGTGAAATTAAATGTGAAGTTTTCGAAGTCGAAGTTGGCACAAAACAGCCAACTTCATGAAATGGATCAAGAAGTCAAAGTCAGTGACAGTCAAAGTAAAACTGTGCTGCATGTCTAGCTGCCACTCAAAGCTACCATCCCCCAACAGTTAATGTACTGTAGATCCCTCGCCCACATACACAGTACAGTCCCACAGCAGTGTCAATGATGCAATATCAAAGGATAACAATTACCCAAACTCAAATGCAAAAAACAACAAATTTATTTAAAAGGAAGGATCAGGAAAAGACAAGGGAACAAAAGAAAAAATAAAGAAGCAAAGGGGGTAGCAATAAAGGGAAAGGGGAAATTGTTTAACCAGGAAAGGCACACTAAGTCAGAGATTGCTTCCAGGTGTGACCTGGGAGCACAAGGAAGTCAAGTGACTTGCTCAGGGTCACATAGTATACAAGTGGGGGCTGAGGGGATTCAAACCCAGAGCTCCAGATTTGCAGCTCAGTGCCCTTAACCACTATGCTACACTGCCTCCTTAACAACTGACTATTATACTCTAAATGTTTATATGCTGTATAAACTTCCTACAATACCCATCTCCCATCAGTCTCACAGTGACAGCTGGTGCACCAGACATTCCCCTAAAGGCTTTCAGAGCTCTGTGGACAAGCGTTGCAGTGGGTACCTCACCAGAGTGGAGTTGCTGTTAGCAGTGCTGGTGTACACGTAGATGCACTTTCCAGCTATTGACACAACAAATAAAACAAGCAAACAAATTAAAGGGGTCCCTATCTGTAATCCAAAGTGATAGGCCCATTGGCCTCGGATCTTCTGCCTGGGCCTACAGCCTCCAACCCATTTCACAACAAAGTCACACCCTAGGAGATTAGACACTACCACTCAGCATTAGTGATAGTGGACACTGTTATACTGCAGTGACTGCTGAAAGGGTAAACCTACAGGCTCTTTTTACCAATTGCTCCATTTCGGATCTGGCTGGACCCTTTCTCTCCTCACGTGGTGGCTTCATGAGCTCTGGGCCTAAGCCTGCTCTTTCTTCCAACAATTGTCTCTCTAGGCACTTCAACAGAAGTAACATTTTTTTTTCTGTAGTAGTACTCAGTTTGAATACATAACGTTCAGGCCTAACAGTCTCCACTCGAGCCCTGGCAGCTCCAGCCTCCCACTATGTGACTTTTAGTTATAGGCTTCTGACTCAACAACTGGGAAAAACTGAGCCCATATTCTTAGCTCTGTTACCTTTGTACAGAGTTCTAGGGCTGAGCTTTGGTTGGGCCAAATGTTTCCAGAGAAATTATGCATCTAGATCCTGAGCCAGGCTTTGCATGCATATTCTGCAAGCTTCAGCTCAGGATTGGTCCAGCTTTTCCTGGACAAAACAATATGTATCTCTTACCTCCTCCCCTGCAGTCCTGCAGGGTGTGAGAGCTTTCAGTTGCATGGCAGCAGCCATGTTTGTTTACTTTCTGCTTTGACTGTTTTGCTGTCTCTTAGCAGCTCCTGTTGCTGTCTTGAATGCACTTCAGGGCTTTAGTTTATTCTAGCCCATCCTCACTGCCTGCCCTGAGGTTAGACCTGGTGCTAGTGTTGATGGTGGTGGTAAAGTGTTCCATCGGGGCCATGCAAGAGGGAGTCAGTAGCAGAGCCACTCTCTCTTCCATGTGTGCCCCATACAACACAAAATGCATGCCTGAGTAAATGTGCAGGTTAAGGGTGCCTAATTTAGCATATACTTAGGGCACTAAGAAACCACTTGATTGGTTCCGACCCGGTGGCACTGAGGGTTGTGGCATTGGACACCACACCTCACGCTGCACTGGTGACCCAGGTTCGGGAGCGAGCCTGGGTCATTGGGGGTCAGCCGGGGGGGGCAGGATTAAGCAGCCACAAGGCAGCTCTCCTGACCCAGGAAGGGTCCTTGTCACCCTCGCAGTACAACTGCCCCCAGGTGGAGGCCTGACGGTAGTGTAGGTAAGTGGGCAGCACGAATAGGGAGGGTGTTGTGGAACCGCGGCGTGCACGTGCCTCCACATGTGTATACATGGCCATGGCATGGGTGGGAGAAAACAGTGCAGGCAGGCTCTATGATGTCCTAGTGGCATTCCTGGTGATGGGACGCCAGCTGGGGATGGATGTGAGCCCCACCCCCGAGGGGGGGCCAGAGCCTTACCTGCCAGCTCCCCGAAACAAGCGCCAAAAATGTAGTTTTAAAAAAAGAAAGAAAGAAAGAAAGAAAGAAAACAGTTGACTGAGGATGCTAAATAAAGCTTCTTGGGGCCAAGTATTATTAAGCAAATAAAGTGTTTATTTTTAAAACTGTGCATACATTGTGTGTGTGCTTTTAAAAACAAGTATGTGCTTTAAACTGTGACAAGGCTGTCAGGTCTTTGCAAACTTCCCTTTCATGATCTGAGTCAGCCGGCCTGCTGCAATATATTTCATCTGTGAACTTGCTCATCAAGCGTGAGAATTTCAGTTCTTACAAACAGGGAAAGTTCATCTTACAGTATTTATATTATGATCGGTGCAGGGTGTGACATCATAAGCAAATCATGCATGCCATGTGTTCCATATGTGGAAAACAATGCAATGTCATTTCCTGAACACAGCCACATAGAAATAAATACTGTATTAACAGGAACTTCATATTTTCTTCTTAGATTCTTTTTTTCTTCGGATGTCCTCAACCAGTAACTATTACTTGCCCTTGCTATAGAAAGATGCTTGGCATGTAACAGATTTATACAACAGACTTAAGAAACAAAGGACAGTTAGAAATGGGACAGCACTGGGATGTTCTCTTTCCAAGCACTCCCTGGTGTCTAGCCACAACCTAAACCATCCCTGTCCCAAGGGTCAGGCTGATCTTTTTTTTGGACTGGCCTGCAGGGAAAGTTTGACCAAAACTGTACTGTCCCCTTCAAGATGTGCACTTATTCGTGGCTAAAATTACTACTCTCTGCTCTCCCTCCTCCTCCACACACCCATCCCCACGTCTTCTCTTTTACCCCATCTCTCCTACCAATACTTCCTCTGCTCTGCAGTGGCTCAATTTGGTCAACAGCAACAATTCCTAGTCCTTGGTGGCCCGAACCCCTAGATCCCCTTTCTGCATCTTTTATTGCTACCTCAAGCTCCACCTTTCTTAACATCTCCTTTCTATCAGGTAAGAACCCTTGTGACTGTAAGAGTGCCAAGGTTCTCCTTCTACACAATGGGAGTGACTCTTCCTCACCTGGGAACTATTATCCAATCTCACTTACTGCTACACCTGCTAAGGTTCAAGGAAAACTAGTGTTCTCCAACTCTCCTCCTTCCTTGACTCCTCTCAGTCCTTTGTCATGCCAGTCGGGCTTCAGAAAAAACAACAACACTCCATTCTCTCCTCCCCCTTACATTATCCAACTCCATCAGGAAGAAGATGAATCAAAGCCTGTTTACCTCCGCAGTATTTTTCAATCTTCCAGAGAATTTTGACACTGTTGCACACCCCTTCCTGCTTGGAAAAGCTTGCTTGGCTGGCATCCCCGCCAATTAGTCCTTTTAGTTCACTCCTTCACACTCTCTCCCAGTTAAGTCAAGGGTTCCCCAGTGTTCTGTTCATGGCCTTATCCTGTTTTTGATTTTCCTAAATGACCTTTACAAGGCCTGTGTATCACTGCGCATTCATATACATGCAGGTGACACAATGCTTTTTCTCAGTGGACCCCCAATTTCTCTGTTAGAAGTGGAATTCCAGCAGGATTCTAATAATATCCAGTGCTGATTCCAAGCAAACCAACTCACTATGAATGCTACAAGAAATCTCTATGACATTTGGTAGCAAACAGAGGTTGATCAGGCCCCACTTGACACCAGTCTTCAAAACTGACTGGCCCCATTCTAGATGAAGTCCCCTTCTTTAAATACTTCGGCATCTGGCTGGATCAACCACTCAATTTCTCCATGCACAAAGATGCCATTCATGCAAACCCTTCCACAGGCTGGGAGCACTGTATAAGAATAAATCTAGTATACTCCTCCTCCTCCTCCCTGCCCAGCTTCTCAAATGCAGCACTCACAACCAAAGTCTCAGCAAGCGCATTTATTAAAGCAAAGGTAGAAACATAAGTGGAGACAGATAAAAAGGCCACAGTCAATTGGCATGTGGGTCAAACTGTTCACTGATACAGGTACATAGGTGACGTCTTAATAATTTGGAGGGGTGCGGGCTGGCTCAGTGGTACAGAGGGTTGAGGTGCTGGATGCCACACTGCTGCCCATGCCTATGGCCTGGGTTTGGGAGCAGACACTGGCTGCTGGGGATTGGCCAGGGAGGAGAGGACTGAGCACCCAATGACTGGCCTCCTCTCATGGGAAGGGGGGATATGCCATACTGCTACAATGTTGTCATGGTGGCAGAAAAAGCAGCAGCAACATCACTGTGGGACAGTCAGCAGTTTGGTGCACAGTGCACGAATACATGCCTCCACACGCACCCACACTTGCTCCATTCGCACACCACTGATTGTGGGGAGAAAAGAAGAAAATAGCAGATGATGCCTGGTTTGTCCCTGACTTGCACCACCGCCTGGTGCCACCTGTTCAATCAGATTATGTTCCGGGTGAGGAGGTGGACCTCCCCTCCTAGCTCGACATGGTGTGGGGCAACCTGTGGAGGAACATGGCAGGCAGGTGCTGGGGAGGCTGGCAGTCAGTTGGGGGCAGCGTGGGGCAGAGTGGGGCTCACTGACTGGGAAGAAAAACCTTGATGATAAAAAAAAAAATAGAGAATAGTGGATGGCCAACTATGCAGAACCAGTGTGTTCTGCTACAGAGGGGTTCTGATTTCCATGGACCTCGAGAGTGAAGCCCTGTATGGTGTCACTGAAATACATTTTTTAATGGTTTGAGTACTTTTTATTGTAGTTTTTAAATGAAGTCGCTGCTGTCCACTTGTAATTCATACAGTTACAGCTGGTTGCTAGGACATGGTACGTGGTTGTTAGGGACCAGACGTCCCTGAGTTTCTTTAGCGCACTCCCATTGGTTGAGATTTGGGTTTGGGAGTGGTTTTTAAGGAAAAAAATGGCAAATGTGTTTCTTACTTAACGAGAGGTCATGGAGGAACCAAATTTATTTTGGTAAGTAAGTGAAAATATCTGGTTGATCCTGCATTTATTTTTTTATAAGGAGGTACAAATCTGGTTGATCCTGCCTGTATTTAATTGAAGAATTGTAAAGAATGCAGCACTGCATTCTTTACTATTTTTCTATGTTTGGCTGACTGCTATATTTGCAAGTGAACCACTGTTGGCCTAGTGCAGGACAGCTGTCTTCATTTTCCTGTATTTAATTGTGTCTGGTTGATCCTGAATCTGCACGGTTATGCAACTGTGTGTTCATGTCATCGCCGCTTCCGGTAATCTGGTTGATCCTGTGCTTTCAGTTACTGAGGCTTCTGCACATGGCATGTCAGCTGGAATGCTGTTGTACCAAAGAAGGGTTGAACAGCATTCCACAACCTTTGAACTGTGGTACGACAGTGTTTCAGCTGAGATGGAAATCTAGGTGGAACAACATTCCACCATACACTACAAAATAATTTGGAGTGGCATGCCTATTTTAGTAACACAATATGTTGAAGAACTCAATGATCTAAATCTCTCCTTCATGTGTAAGGTAGAGAAAAAAGAAAATGAATTCCTAGATTTTAAGCTCTTTGTGACCAAGGACATGAAAGTAGGCCTCAAAGGCTACCATACGCTGATGGCTAAGAAAATGGTTCTTTATTTATTTATTTAACTCTAGGATTACATAATACCTTTGAGCCGAGGCTCTTTTACAAAGCTTCCATGTCAGAAGAACGGACAATACAGTTTATGAAATTACAGAGTAAGACAGTCATAATGCCTAGTGGTTATAACAACTTGATTTCAAGTACAAATAACACGACATATTACAATATCGACAGGAGGTATATTACAACATAAGTGAGGGGAAAGGGAGAGAGTGGGGTGGAATAGAGTATTGCAGCCTAGAGGGCTTTGTCAGGACAGAGTATTTGAGTATAAGGTTGAGCAAGGGAAACAGTAGGAAATAGAGAAGCACGAAGAGCAGGGTTAGCATGGACAGCGGTGGGTATGGGAGCTGCCGAAATTATGGTGCTCAGCTAAGGTAGTCACAGGTACTAGAAGCTACCAGAGATTTGTGGAGCTTCTTTTTGAAGGTTCCCAGAGTTGGCGAGGCATTGATGTCACTGGCAAGGTTATTAAGCCAGCTGGGGGCCCTGTAAGAGAAAGACCTTTGACTTTGAGTGGTATGACAATGAGGGATTCGCAGTAGCTGTGGATTTGAGCTCCTGGTGTTGCAGTTGTTTACTCTGGTTTTAAGAAGGGAGCAGACTCCTGGGGGGGCAATGCCCATCATTATTTTCTTGGCCGTGATGCAGGTATGATACTGAATTCATTTTTTTAATTGAAGCCATCCAGTTTGGGAATAGAGATCGTAGGTATGGGTGAGACGGTGAGACGACATGCTTTATTCAGGGAGGTGGCAATTCGTTTGAGTGTGGAGGTAGTGGCAGAGCCATAGACTACGAGTCCATAGTCAATAACACTCACAACTGAGATTTGAACGGCAACAGACAATGCTTCAGAGGTTAGGTGTTTTTGGTGACGGTACAGTACGCCCAGTCTGGTGTTGGCCATCTTGGCGACATTACTGATATGGGTGGCATAGGAGAGTTTGGAGTCAAGGGTGATGCCAAGATATTTGAAAGTATCAACTTGATCAATGGTGGCTCTGAGTTTGGTGTTGACTGTGAGGTGGTACTGTTTATTTTTTGTTCTGCAAGCTGCTGAAGAGCATGGTCTTAGTTTTTTTCTGATTTAGTAACAGCTTGTGTTGCAAGAGCCAGTTTTCAATTGATGTGAAACCCCGCTGTAGGTTACCTTGCAGTTCTACAGGATTGTGATGGGAGGCAAGGACAACAGCATCGTCTGCATAGAGTATTATCTGTTCTGGACTTGAGTCTGGAAGTGCATTTAGGAATAGGCTAAAGAGGAGGGGGCCTAGGATAGACCTTTGTGGAATACCAGAGAGGACTGGTCTGACATCAGAGAGTGTTTCAGTTATTTTTACTCTTTGGGTCCGGTTGCCTAGATAGCTATTGAACCAGTCAACTGAGTCAGGTGAGAGCCCAGCCTTCTGAAGTTGGACAAGTAGGAAATGGTGGTTGACAGTATCAAAGGCCTTAGTTAGATCGATGAACACATCCCCTGTTAGTTTACCATTATCCAATGAGTGGTGAATGGCTCCGGTGAATTTGAGTAATGCTGTAGAAGTGCTGTGACCCTTTCTAAAGCTGTGTTGTTGCTTGCAAAGGATGTTGTGAGTTCTCCGTCCCAGTAGTGCCCACACACCGCCTCTGTTTTCATCCATTTCCTATGGCCAGTTCTTCACACTACGCCATAATTGTTCTACTGAAACTGATTATCAAGAGCAGTCTAAAGAGATGTACAATAGATTTGTCTTGCTGAGTTATTCCAAATCAGTTCTGGATCAAGCCCTGGTGAGAACCTCCACTTTGGAATGGGCACATTTAATATGCCCAGCAGAATGTAAGGTACAAGAGGATATACCACTTACCTTCATTATGGAATCTAATGCGATGGTTCATAAGAGCATAAAAATCATGCTGAGGAATTGGTCTATATTAGAACACTGCACTGTTCCAGTTTTGTTCACCACCCAACCCAGAATAACATTCAGCAGGGCAAAGAACCTCAGCGACCTTATTGCACAAAGTAATCTCAGACCAGAGGGATGAAAGAGCATATTGGTTGCCACCAAAACCACTGGAGTTCCATCTGTGTGGCAGATAACCAAATTAATTTAACAAGTTCTTTGTTGAGTCTGGAAATGTTTTCAGGAATGAAGAGATTCTAGGAAAGACATTAGGGAATTTAGCTCAAACAGATAGGATTAGTGAGTTTATGTTTTCTGAAATTCAGGTGAGTGAGGTAATGGAGCAATTACTAAAACTAAAAGCAGAGAAAACTAGTGGTTTTGATGAAATTCCCATGAATATGTTGACATTTGCTGCTTTACATATAGTAGATCCCCTTAGATTGTTATTCAACTGGTCATTGTAGTCTGGAGAATTACCTTTTGGAGAGAAAGTAGCAAAAGTTGAGCCTGTGTTTAAGGGGGGAAACCCATAACATGAAGAACTATTGGCAGATATCCCTTCTCCCTGCAGTCTCGAAGTTACTTGAGAAAACTGTCTTGAAGCAGCTTCAGGATCACATTGGGGAGAAGGCATGTTGTGACAAATACCAGTCCGGGTTCAGGGAGGGACATAACACCATCACATCTGTGTCTAAGGTCTTGGATGATGTCAACAAAGCAATGGAAACTGGGACATTCATCAGTGCCCTCTTTGTTGACCTCTCCAAGGCCTTTGACACAGTCGATCACCTGATATTGTTCAAGAGACTTGAGGTGTAAGGAATATACGGGGTAGGACTGAAATGGTTTCTGGACTATTTCAGTCAGTATAGGCAGAGGATTTTGATCACTGGTAGGACTTATGGGGATTTGGTGATATGGGGAGCGGGTCCTGCAGGGTTCAGTCCTTGGACCACTCCTCCTTACAATGTATCTGAAGAAGTTTGGGAAGTGCATCAGGAGTGTAGACTACCAGTTGTATGCGGATGGCCCTGTGGTCTACGACTTCAATACCTCCCTTGAAACAGTGTAATATAGATTGCAAATGGCTTTTGATGGCTTATGGGCATTTTTAATGCTTCAAAATTAAAGATGAATGTAGGAAAAATTAATAACATGCTTTTTGAAACACAATCAGAATTAAACAATATTCAGTTTCCTCAATTGATATTGAGCACTACTAAAAGTGAACAGATCAAGTCAGGTACATAAATACAAGTACTTTGGCTACTAGATGGAGCCCTTGGGGACAAGAAACATTCATGCTGAGAAGTTAGCAACACCATTCGGAATAAAAGTAGGAGTGTTGTATCATCATCGATATTATTTAGGACCTAATGTTAGATTCAAAATTATACTAACACAGGTGTTATCAATTTTTAGATTATGCAGATATTATGTATGATTACAGTAGCATGGAAACATTGCGCAAATTGGAGAATTTGTACAACAGATTGGCAGCATTAGTACTCAGATGTCCACATTGCTAAAATGTCTGCATTGCTAAAATTGTTCAGAAAGCAGGAGATAACACTGATGTTCTGGTACACATAGGGACTAACAATCTCTCTAGCCAGTCAGTTGTGGAGACCAAGGAACACCTGACCAGGCTGGGTGACAAACTATCATCCATTTCATCCGGCACCTCCTTCTCTGAGATCCTGCCAGTCTGGGAGAGGGGGGCAGATGGATGAAAGGTCAGAGAAGGGGAGATAGGCGAGCTAAACATGTGGCTCGAGGGCTGGTGCCAGGAAAAAGGACACAAATTTGTAGGGAACTGGCAACAATTTTGGGAGCGAAAGTTCTTTAAATTTGATAGACTGCATCTGACTTAGGAGAGAGTCAGTGCATTGGGGCAGAAGTTTGACGTCTTTGCAGAATATTTAAACTAGCAAATGGGGAGAGGGGTGCAGCACCCGACACATTGAATGGGAAGCACACCCCTCCCCCCCTCAACTAGTGGTCAAACAGGAGTACAGCATGTTTGTAGTTCATTTGCATCATCAGGTAGGGAAAAAGGTCTGGCTCCCCATATGATGCACAGGGGAAACGTCAGACCTCGCCCAACAACTAACACACCAAAATCTGGCCAATGGAAAATCACGTACACAAATGCTCGCAGTCTAGGAAACAAGATCCCAGACCTACAGGCAATAATGACAGAGGCTAAACTGGACATAGTAGCCATTAGCGAGACTTTGGTTTACTAGTAACCACACTTGGAGACTTCAGTACCTGGCTATGTAATGTCTAGAAGTGATCATGCAAAAGGGGGGTGGAGTGGCCCTTTATGTCAATGAAAATATCAAAGCTACAGAAATTCAGAATACACATAAGGAGCCAGAAGAACTGTGGGTCACCCTGGAAACAGGAAATAGGACAGCCATATGAACTGGGGTTGTGTATAGGCCTCTAGACCAGGGGGAGGACATAGACACATTACTGTTAGAAGATATACAAAACATGACAGCTAAAGGGGAGGTTCTAATAATGGGAGACTTCAACATGCCAGATACAGATTGATCAATACCACCAGGAATATCTGCCAGAACTAGACACATGGTGGATTCCCTGCAGGGGAAGGTCCTCAAACAACTGGTACAACAACCCACAAGAGACAGGACTATCCTAGATCTAGTACTGACTAACAGGGAAAGGATCACAGATCTCCAGGTGGAAGGTCACCTGGGGGCCAGTGACCATCACATGGTATGGTTCAATTTGGCCACTAGAACTAAATCATTCCAATTCCAAGGCAAAAATATGGGACTTCAGAGGAGCTGACTTTGATAAGATGGCCAACAGAGTTAAGCTAGCCCTGGCAAAAAGAAATACAGGTGAGGGGGGGTACAGGCAAAATGGGCAAGCATTGAGGATGCAATACTTGAAGCAACATCCCATTGTGTTAGAGAGAAAAGGAAGTGCAAAAGAAGAAGGAAGTCACTTTGGTTCTCAAAATCAGTAGCAGAAAAGGTCAGAGCCAAAAGGCTGGCCTTCAGAAAATAGAAGAGAATGCAACAGGATGAAGCTAGGGAGGCACACCAAACTTCCCTAAGGGAAGCAGGGAAAGCAGTAAGGCAGGCAAAGGCCCAAACTGAGGAAACACTAGCATAAACAATAAAAGAAGGTGACAAGACTTTCTATAGATACATTAGTGAAAGGAGAAAGTCCAGAGGGGTTATTGCTAAGATCAAAGAGGATAAGGGGGCATGTGAGGAGGAGGACCATATAAAAGCATCTATCCTAAATAGATACTTCTGCTCAGTATTTACTGAAGAGAAGGTAGTGCAGGGACCACAGCTCAGCACCATGGACACAGGGGGGGGAGGGAGGTGTACACTAGTCCCTTCACAAAAGAAAGGGTCCTACAAGAGCTCAAAAAGCTCAGGGTGGACAAGGCAATGGGACCAGATGGCATACATCGCAGGGTACTAAAGGAGCTAAGGGTGGAACTTGCAGAGCCATTTTCAGAACTGTCTATTGAGTCTCTGAGCACAAGAGAGGTCCCAGAAGACTGGAGAAGGGCTCATGTGATCCCGCTCCACAAGAGTGGTAGCAGGGAGGAGGCAGGGAACTACAGACCAGTCTTACCTCAGTAGTGGGCAAAATTGTGGAGGCACTCTTTAAGGAAAGGATTGTGCAACACCTGGAATCCATAGGAGCACAGGATCCAAGACAGCATGGGTTTACAACAGGAAGGTCCTGTCAGACTAATCTCATAGATTTCTTTGACTGGGTAATCAGAGTGGTGGACCAAGGGGGAGCAGTTGATGATGCCTGCCTTGACTTCAGCAAAGCTTTCGATACTGTTCCACATAGAAGATTAATTAATAAGCTGGGTAGGCTCAGAGTGGGTCAGAAGTTGGTCAACTTGGTGGCATACTGGTTGAAGGGCAGAAAACAGAGAGCGGTGGTAAATGGTATACAGTCAGAAGAGATGCAAGTCACAAGTGGGGTACCTCAGGGATCACTCCTGGGGCCAGTCCTCTTCAATATCTTCATCAGTGACATTGCAAATGGACTGGAGAGTAAGGTTTGTCTGTTTGCAGATGATACCAAGATCTGCAACAGAGTAGATGATCCAGATGGGGTGGGCACAATGAGAAGAGATCTGGCTAAACTAGCAAAATGGTCAGAAGAGTGGCAACTGGGGTTTAACGCAAAGACATGCAAGATCATGCACATAGGGAAGAGAAACCCTGAAGCCACCTGTAGGCTGGGAGGGGAGTTGCTGGCAGTCACAAGGGAAGAAAGAGACTTGGGCATCATCATCACCGATGACCTGAAATCATCCAAGCAGACCTCTAAAGCAGTAGGTAAGGCTAGGGGATGTTGGGGTGTATTAGTAGGGATATCACAAGTCGGAAGAGGGAGGTAATAATCCCTCTTTACAAGACACTGGTTAGGCCCCATCTGGAGTACTGCATGCAGTACTGGAGGCCACACCTTCACAAGGACATTAACCAAATTGAGGCAGTCCAGTGAAGGGCAACCAAAATGGTGCAGGGACTGCATCAGAAAACATACGAGGGCAGATTAATGGAGCTCAATAGAGCAAAGGAGGGAGAGAGGTGATATGATCGAAACATTCAAACACCTTAAGGGCACTAACAAGGTGAAAGAGTCTAACATATTTCAATATAAGAAAAATAGCAGGGCAAGAGGACATAGCATGAGATTAGAGAGAGGCTGATTAAGGGGTAATGCGAGGAAGTTCTTTCTCACAGAAAGGGTGGTGGATGCTTGGAATGGCCTACCTCAGGAAGTGGTGGATATGAATACAGTGCAGGGCTTCAAACAGGCATGGGATAGGCATAAGGGAGCAACACAGATGAGTATGACTAGATAGGCCATTGACAGAGCAAGGGCCAATGGCACATTCATAAGGTAGAAAAAGAAATGGGCAGACTGGATGGGCCTTGCGGTCCTTATCTGCCGTCAACTTCTATGTTTCTATGTTTACATTACAATCATTGCCTAATGTACAGTACAACAAATCAGGATGGAGTTTGTTGCTCGAATGCAGGCTATTACATAAAACATTCTTTGCACTGAAATGTGCAAATGGATTGGTCCCAGATTATCTACTGGAAAGACTAATTATTAGGGAACCTCATTTTAACTTACATTTAAGAAGCTCCAGAGGTATGGATTTGACAGTACCAAAGGTTAAAACCCCAAACGGCCGCACATGTCTTTAATTACATGGTGCCGTACACATGCCTTCAGAATTCCAAAATAAGAATGATAACTTCCATTCAGCTCAGGCAGCAAAATCCTGGTTTCCGAGGTCAAGACATGTTTTGCACACACTTGGTTGTGTCAGAAGATGAAGTGACATGAAAATCTATTAAATGTCTATGAGCTTTCTTCCCCCCCTTTTCCCTTTCTCCCGTTTTTGCCTTCTCCTTCCTATTCTCACGTTTCCTTTTTTGTCTTGCTACTTTGAAAATCTGGTTTTAATATGTACTTGTATTTAATCTGTAGCAAGGAAATAACTTGATGTAATGTATAATCACGTTATTAGAATGTTGACGCAGAATGTGTATCTAGTTGTGGCATGAATAACAAATCCCATAAATGTCATGTGTGGTATGTTTATAATCAACTTGTGTTGCATAACTATTTTCTATGGTGTTCTTCTGGGTCTCCATTGTAAAGGAGCATCTGCTCAATGGATTTTCCCAAATAAAACTGAATTAAAAGGTAAAAAAGATGCTCAGTGTGTAGATATGGCACTCCTGACAAGGAATTAATAGTCCCAGAATGAGATATCAGTGTTTCAGCCAGGGAATTTACTTCTTCCTGTACATATTTTGTGGTGTACATCATTGTTTGCCAATTCCCCAAAATACATGCCAGCAAGACCATCTGACTTGTCAAGAAAAAGTTGCAAGACCACATTTGTGATGTCAGGGCAGGTCAGAGAATTTCAGCTTTGGGCTCACACTTTGAGCAAGAACATGGTTGTAACCCTGTGGGTATGAGAGTTTGCCCAATACAGAATGCCCCCATCAACCTTGGAAGGAGAGACAAGGTATAGTTCCTTCTGCAGAAGGAGTCACACTGGATATTTACCCCGAGGGCTTAGAGCCATTAGGCCTTCATGCAGAGCTGCACTTGTCTATTTTTCTGAATACTTAACTGTGTGTTATCATATGGCCCCCCTTTAATATGCTTATAAGCCGCCTATCCTGTAAACCCCCCTGCATTTTGTGACTTCACATTAAAACGTATGCACTGTAGAGCACCTTTATATGCAGATCTACTCAATCTGTTTGCATTTGCAAATAATGGATTGCATAGCTTTAATGTTCAATGGGAGTAGTTCCCATACTTTATCATATGGACTTGCAGTTTGGTGTTCTGTTATATACTCTTTCTGTTTCAGGTCAACTCGTTCCATCATTTGGATATGTCAAGTATTCCTTCTGCCACTACTGCTATCTGAAAAAAGACTTGTTGAATCAGATAATACCAAGACACTTTGTGGTGTAATGCTCTACATTTATTCAGTAAATATGTGCATTCGAATTTTTCTTTCATTGCTTTCTTTCCCCATTTGCCTTCTGTTGACAACATCTGTTTTTGTATGAATATTTAACATTAACGTTGTAACAGACATTTATGAAGAAATGTATGGGTTTTGAGGATATGTACAGTATTAAGTGAGGTGTTTTGTCCTTTTTTGTCCTTTTACCTTACTAGCCCCTATCAGCTTTTTGTGGTCCAACTTGACACCGCATTTATTGTTGATCACCTCTAAAGGCAGATCCATATAAGGCGATTTACATTGGCAATTTACATACGGGGGGGGGGGCTAAAGTATATAAGGGATGGTATTGCCATAGTTTGACATTCCCCCTGATGAAGAAGCAGAATATCCTGAAAGTGCCGGGTTAGACTGTGGTCTTTTTTGTCTGTGTCTCCACTTATGTTTCTACCTTTACTTTAATATTAAATCACTTGCAGAGACTTTGGTTGTGAGTGCTGCATTTGAGAAGTTGGTTTCTGAAGCTATTGGCAGTTGCACTACCAAGAGAACACACAGATGGTAGAAGCTTTGATCCTCATCTCTGGCCCCTGTGAGACTGAGCTCAAAATGATACTCCCAGCATTTAACTGTGGGGAATGTGATTTACAGTGTTGCTGCCAAGTCTACATAGGTCAGAACCGATCCCTTCTTTCAATTATTCTGTTGCTTCGAAGTTAAGGAACAATAATAAAGAGCTGAGTCTTGCCCTGAGGACTGGGACTGGGTGATAGTTGTCTTGCCCTGATTGCTGGGGTTATATAATAGTTGTGGGAAGGTCAGAGCCATATACTTAAGGAGGGTCAGTTTTTGGCTTTGGCACACATATTTCATCACTCCTGCAAACAGCAGCTTTAAATGGAGGGTCTGCCAGCAGAGCAGTGGAGGCTGTCTACAAAGGAAACAGTTGAAAAACAAAACCAGGAATGTGAGTGGTGGGATAACTTCTGGACCTACAGTGTCTGCAGGATAACTGGGACCAACCACAACAGCCCACAATTATGAAGCAATAACAAAGAGCAGTGTCTTGTCCTGAGGACTGGGCTATGTGATAATTGTCTTACCCTCTGACTTGGGATAACTGGGGATGAGGCTGAGCCACATGTACTTGAGAAGGGCCAGTTTTTTGCTTCTGTATGTATTTCACCACTACAGTGAGTGACAGCTCAGAAGGAGGGCAGATTGGTAGGAGCGGTCACTTAATTACTTGAACCAGGCTAGCCAAGAGGCCAGTTGACGAAACTAGGTCCAGGTGGTGTACAGGCCAGGTGAAGAAGGCAACCAGGTAGGCTACCCAAATTATTCAGGAGGAGTCCACAGAAAGGTACGGTAAAGTAAAGGGGTGTGCTGGGTTAGGTTATCATGGAGAAAGGAAGCACAGTCGATGTGCTGCTTGAGGTGGCAAGATGTATATAATCCTACCATTAAAGGGCATGTGTACATCTGCAGATGCTGCAAGCTGGCTGAAGCTCTGAAGAGACATATTGCCAGGCTAGAATGACAACTGGGCCTGCCATGGGGGCATGGGTAAGAGGGCCAGCAGCTGGGAGGGTGGAAGGGAAGAGAGGAGGGAGGAAGTTGAGGTTCAGAAAACTGGGAAAGAAATGCATCTAGTATGCTGCATGGGCTGTATAATGTACTGAGGGGATATGTGATGGCTAGGTGTGTGATACAGAATATATCTGAATGAGTGGCAAGTGAGCTCAGGGAATATCACGAATGGCGGAACCACGAGTGTGGTTCCCTGAGCTCACTTGACACGAGTTCAGATATATTCTGTATCACACACCTAGCCATCATGTATTCATTTTATACAACAGGACTGTGTTTTGTGCTGTTTTTTTTTTTGTTTGATGATGTAATCACAGTGTGATAGCTGGAGTTATCACACTGTGATGATGTCATCACAGTGTGATGTTATCTGCTCACTCCTATTGTATAAACCATCCTGCCTATTATGGGCAGGGGTGATATTGTATATCTGTGGCCACCGCAGGGTGGGTGACACTCTAAAAAAGTATATTTCCAGGCTTGAGTGGCAGCTGAAGGAACCTTGGGGTGCAGGCAGGGGACCAGACATCTCAGGAGGAAAGGGGAGATAAGGCTAGGGACATTAGCACCAAACTAGGGAGGGAGTTGACAAGGAACGGTAGGATAGGGTGAAGGGGGCAGGAACTGTGATCTCTAGTGACAGGGATGGGGGATGGCTCTAATTGGAAGGGAGATAGTAGGTGTGGTCATAAGGGAGCATCATTACCAATGGACACCAGCAACAGGTATCAGCATCTGGCTGGCCAGTCTGAAGGGGAGCAACAGGTGACTGGGGCTAGTGGATGCAGAAGAAGCACTAGGACACCCAACCTACCAAGAAGGATACAGCTGTTGGGGGGGGGCAAGGAGAGGCAGGATGGTAGAAGTCATCAGAGATTCCATAGTTCGGGTAGTGGGTGAGATGGGGTGGCCTCGCTGGACCAGGATTGTAGCTCAGGTGAGGCTATTTGCCTGCCTGGAGCCCAGATTGAAAAAATGCTATTGAGAGCCAAGCAAGGCAGCTGGGGAGAGGATCAGACTATTGTCATAATGTTGTCATGAACAACACAGAGAATACAAGTCTTCAGGACAAGAGGTAATTCACATAACTAAAACAAGACATTTCCAAAGGGAAATGTATCCAAGGAGCCTTTTTTGAAATCCTTTAAGTCTTGGGGCTAGTGAGGAGTGATAGTGGACCATTAGACAGGTCAACATTTGGGTAAGAGTGTGGTTCAGGGGGAGGTCTTCTTTTCCTGGCCATCTTTAGAGCCTTGTGGGGGAAAGGAAGCCTTTATGCCCAGGATAGGTTGCAGCTGCCCCCAGAGGCAGTGGAAGCACTGGCCAAGAGAAAGGACAGAAGAGTCAGGGGGATTTAAACAGGGAGAAGATTGGAAAGGACATCAAAGCAGGGGAGAACCAGGAGACACCTGGGGTAAGGAAGCATAAAGGGGGTTACTGTCCTCACATGCATACAGGCCAAAATAAGGAGCATACCCATTAAAGTCAGGGAGCTCAAGGGCCTGATGCACTTTAAAAGTCAGGATTTAGTGGCACTAGCAGATACCTGGTGGGGAAAAGAAAATGACTGGGACACAATGATAGTGGGATGCAGATTATTCTGAAGGGACAGGCCTGACAACAAAGGAGGTGTCTCTCTTTTAAAAGTATGGAATCACTGTAGAGGACATTAGCGGAGCAAATAGTGCCTCCAAATGCATATGGGCTGAACTACTGGAAAGTAAGGCAGAAGAGTAACCCAGGGGGTATCCATGCCCTCAAACAGCTCAGCAGAGTTTGATGCCCAGCTGATTGGGGAAATTTACAGAGCACCTACTATAAACTGGATGCTGTGGGTGATTTTGGGGAACTTCAACCTCCTAGGCATAGACTGGCATTTCAGAAGGCTAACGGCAGGGCTGAGACCAATTTCCTGTCTACTTTTATGGAAACTGGGCAAACTCGAGGACCTGATGCACTTTGAAAGCAAGGATTTCATGATACTTACAAAGACCTGATGGGTGGGTAGAGAAAATTACTTGGCAACAAGAATACCCTTTGTGTGTTCTACTTTGGAATTTTGTTTTGTACCCTGCCAGGTCATACCTTAAAATAGGCATTTAATTGTCTAGTGTACCTACCAGTTATCAAAACCCAAACAAATAAAAAAAGTGTAAGGGAGGCTCTCTTTTTAATGGATGAAGTCTCTGTGGAGGATGGAGGGGTCTCAGGGGGCAAACACAGAGGTCAAGTTCAAGCTAGGGGAAAAGGGGGACAACAGAATCATCCAGGGAGAATGCTACAGTCCCATAATGAGAGGGCTTTAAGCCCGAGGTTCAATGGGCGGAGCAACAACGCCACTCACCCATCGAGCTTAAAAGGTCCCAACATCCTGGGCCTCCCCAGGATTCTTTTTTGTTGCAGCCGGAGGCCATGTTGGCTGCACTTTCTCCTGATCTTTTTTGCTCGTTTGCCTCTGGCTGCCCCCTCTCACCTCGGTGGCTTGTTTCTCCTTCCTCATTTTCTCTCCTTTTCCATCCCCTTCTCACTCTGTGCTTTTGAGCGCTAATTTCCCCCTGGTTGCCACCACCCCACCACCACTCCTGCCGATCGGCTCCTGTTCTTATCCTGCCTCCAAGTACATCAACGGCAGGGGCGGGGAGCTGCTGGCCGTCTGCAGTTTTCTGCATGCCGCCCACTTCCCTCCTCGTGTCCTGGCAGCGCTTCTGGGTGTTTCCTCACCCCCGCCCCTGGCTTTCTCACTCTTGCTTCCTCCCTCAACTTACTGCAGCTGCTTTGGTGCTGCATTGCTCCTACTCGCCTTCCTGATGACCGCACTGCACTGCACCTCCCCACCGATCAGCATCCTGGAGACCTTCTGGCACCTCTATGGCTGCTGTGCAGCTCTGACCTGGCCGCTTCTGACCTCTCTTAAGCCGCCAGACCTCTGAGCTCTGCCAACAGGTATGCTCTCCTCAGGGCTTCAGTCGGATCGCACTACATGTTTTCGATTAGGCCGCCTTCTTGACTACAGGCCCTATTGGCTGTGGTGCTGTTCTCCTTTTGGTCGTATTTGAACTGAACTTTTGATGCCTGCCTGATTCTTCATTAGTGCTCCGATTTTCTGTTCTTCCTTCTACCCTCGAAATATTACGGTTTTGTGATAATTTTACTGTGTCACTGTGCTGCACTGTTTTTTTTTTAACTTTTTATTTTGCATTTTATAATGATACAGCATATTGTTTCACATAAAAAAGTATGACTATAAGGCATGCAAGCCTCCACCTTACTTGTACAGAAGAATTTTACAAGATTTTATTTAAAGACTAGAAATTATAGTCCAGGCAATGCAGAAGTCGCCAGTACAATTGTTAGGAGTATAATTCAAGCTATTCCTGCTGTAGAGCAATTACCCTCTCACCTCCATCTATATATAAGATCTCTGAAGCCAGGAGGTCAGTTCCCTTGAAGAACTTACTTCGGGGGGCAGAACAAACAGAGTATAACTGTAAACCTCCTAATTACAAGAAGGTCTGGTCCCAATTAAGTTGATTAAGTTACCCACAGACCTATGCAATCACGACAACCTGCTCTGTGAAGCTAGAGTACTAAACAGGCAATATAACAGTTCACAAATTGAGAGGTGTCAAATACACCAACATTCAACATTTACAGCTTCCTCTTAAAAAACTTGCTGAAAGGTATTAGTAACTAGAGTACAAACATGACGTCAGGTTTAACTAGCCACAAAAATCACCACAGCTTTGGTTATTGATTAGTAACTGTCCAAAATTAGCCATTTATCTTAAAGTAAAATGATAGATTCCTTTTTTTTAAAGAAAAGTGAAGCAAGTCCACAGGTTGTATTGTTAGGGCCACTAAGTCCACCGTTTGAATTTTGTGTCCCTTACTTCTGAAAGATAGCTGTCATCCCTCTTCATCCAAAGAATGGGTCGTTGGATGTAAAGAATCGATTAACTTCTCCGCGAAATGTGAAGCTGCCTCCGGATCAACAAAGACGTGCGCCTTGCCGGCATGTCTAATATGAAGTCGGGCCAGGTAATTAAGCCTTGCCTGTATCCCGTTTTGCAATAGCAGCTTTTTGGTCACCTGCAGCTCCTTTTCTGGGATTGCGTCTGAGTGGCAAGGCCTGGAAAAAAGGAGAGACGATTCCCTTCCCAGTTTATCTTCCCTCTGGAGCGAGCTGCCTGCAGTAGGGCAATTCATGCCTCCAGCACTGAAAGAGTAACAATTGCTGTATGCTGTTGCCGCTGAGAGTCACTGCGTGGTTTAGGCTGCTGAGGAATAGTGAACGCCTTCACTATCTGTATGCTGGAATGAGGAGGTAGCAATCGTAAGTCTACGAAGATCACTTTGTTTACTGCTGGTTGTAGGTCTGAGGCTCCTGAATATTTAGAGGGAAAGCCTACAATACGTATGTTGGCTTGTCTCTGCTGGTTTTCCAGGGTTTCGAGTTTTGCCTTTACAAGATGCATATCTCTCACTATAGCAGCATTGTATTCCTGCTGCCTTTCAGATTCTGCCTTAACGTCCTTAATTGCTGCTACATTCTCTTGAGTGGTACGATCGTTCTCTAGGAGCTTGGATTCCACTGCTGCCAAATGTTTATTTGTCTTATCTCCTGTCTCTTGAATTTTTTTTTTTAACATCGCTAGGATTTGCGATGTAGGAAGTTCAGATACCACCGAGTCTTTACAAGTACCAGGCCCCGAAGGAAGAGTAGGAGTAGCAGTCGACAGGTAGATGTCCAGGCTGTGAGGCTGTTTTTTCAGATCCTTTTTTGTGCTCATGCTATTACTTAGGGCTTCCAATTATCGTAGATGTAGAAAATTAATAGCGCCAATGAGTTTTGAAGGGTATTTATGTTGTTTTGATTCCATAACCAGACAAACTCCAATTTCAAGCTGCTGCCATGTTGGAGTGCCACAGCCCCGCTGCACTGTTAATTATTCTGATGACTATCATGTGGATTTTGACTGCCTGAAATGCCTTATTGCTTCCTTCTGCTCAATTGTGCACTGGGTTCCAGGGCTGGACTGCTTACTGCTGGTGAGTGGGAGCAGCCTTGTCCTACTCCATTACCATGCTGTCATACCCAGCTCGCTCAAGCATTCCAGATCATTTATTTGCCAACAGCATCCATCAGCCTCCAATGCAATAAAAAACCAAAAAAAAACACCCAGCACCTATTCCTTTCCTTCCTCCTTTCCTCGTCCTCAGCACCATGCTGACCTCATTGTTCTCCCATTTCCTTAACTCGCTGAGTGTCCTTCTCCTTGCCTCCTCTGCTCCAACTAGTGTATTCTTTTAGGCATACCTATCCTCAACTCCTCTGCCTTTTACTCCACTAACGTATATCGTTCCAGTCCATACCTCACCTCTAACTGTATCAGCCTTCATGGCTTTCTTTCCTTTATTGTACCGGGTCTAATTGTTCAGAGTCTACTTGTTTACTTCGCATAATCATGTATGCCTGTTCAACCTCAATGTCTGCTCACTCGCATCACTCAGTCATGTGCATCATCCAATCAAGCCAGTATGCATTTTCCTGACTCCAGTCATCATTCACCACTTCTTCTCTCGTACCAACCGTTATGGATTCACTCCACTCATGGCTTCACTCTATCTTCATACCTATCATGGATCCTATGCCTCCTGCTCCGACTCTCCTTCCTACTGTTCTCCTCCCATACCGGCTGGGTCCTATGCTACCCTACTGACCTCCCTACCGTCCTTCATCCTTTCATACCTCGCTTTCCAGTACCTGCCTTCATGGCATCAATCCCTCATTGTACCTCATCCGTTCCTGTTACCTTCCTCAGCCTCGTGCCTATTCTCGTCCTGGCCTTCATGGATTCTTTCCACTCATGGCTTCCCTCTTCATCGTACATCCTCTGAGTTGGCTCCTCTTGGTCGCCTGTCCTGATCCTTTGTCCTTTCATACCTCGCTTTCCTTTACTAGCCTCCACGGCTCCACTCCCTCATTGTACCTCACCCCACCCACCCCTGGTCAATTATTCCCTTTGTACTAGGGGTTCTGACATCACTTCCTCAAACAGGCAAAGGATTTGCACCTGTCATAACAGAAGCAGACATCCAGGAAAGGAACTGCAGCAAGTGAAGAGGTGACTGCTCTCTCAGTGGAAGGAAGTAAATGCAAATCTAGGTGCTTCATTATTACTACTTCACATAGTTATTGCATTGGGTAAAGGAGGAGAGGAGTTGAAGAAGGTTGTGCAATGGCTACTTAAAGTATTTTTGAGTGTGGATAGGAATATAAAAGCAGTTGCTCAACATATCTAAACGTGCAACAAAGGAGGTAAGGAAATAAAGAATGTTTTGCACTGATAGAGGGGGAGAGGGGACTTGGGGAGTGTTTGGTATCCTGCATCTGGAAGGGTGGGGGTCGCGAGGCAAACGACAGCAATGGGTAGGGTGGTAGGCTGCAACAACTGCGGTGCACCAATCTTTCTAAACATTGCCTGGAGAGTGGGAGGATGTTTAGTGTGCAACCACATAGAAAAACTTAGAAAGGAGATTGAGGGTCTGCAGGAGGAACTAAAACAGGCAAGGCAGATTGGGGGTGGGTTTAGCCCAATACTGGAGGGAGGAAGAAGGGGAGATGACAGAGGGCAATTTAAGCCAACAGTGGTGAGGAGAGGGTCAGAAGAAGGGAAGCAGAGACAAAGGGGCCCAGGCCAGGAAGAACGATTGCCGGGGAAACCAGGTCAGGAGACAAAAGTCAAATGGAAGGAGGCAATAGGGACTTGTGAGGTGAGGCGAAGAAGTGGCAAAAGTAATGGAGTGGAAAGGAGAGAACAGGTTACTATGCAGAGAGAGGGAGCAGGCATTTGTGAAGGATCTTCAGAAAATAGTTTTGCACTGCTAGAGAGGAACAAGGTGGAGGAGGGAAGTGATGAAATTAGAGGAGTAATTGATAAATGCCTGACCAAACTGGAGCTGGGGAAGTTCTGCTGGGAGAACTGCAAACAGGGGTAAAAGGCGTAATAATGTGCAGGAGGAAGAAGAGGAGCTGGAAATGAGGGAGGGAGATGAAAGGAAGCAAGCAGGGAGTAAGAGGGGTGGAATCTTAGTGCTGGGGGACTCAATACTAAGAGGAGTTAGGTGGGGTAGCAAGGCGGAGAGGCATAGTCACATTTGGGTGGAGGCCATGCCAGGAATGACAGCTGAAAGGGTGAGACAGTCTGTTCTGAAATATGCTAGAAGGGTAAGGACAAGCCTCATTTAATTATACATCTTGGGACAAACGACCTGGCTGACAAGACAGTGGATATAGTCCAGAGGAGGTTTGAGGAACTAGCACAATTATGTGAGGAGGCAGGAAGATCAGTAACTTTTTCCGAGATACTTCCGTGTGCCAAAGGCAAGCACAACAAGAAAGCTGAGAATAGAGGAATTTAACAGATGGCTAAGAACCTGGTGTTGTGCTAAAGGGTATGGGCTGTTGGGGGTGGGAGGGACCTGGGAGGACAGTGTCTCTATGCCAAGGACAGACTACACTTGAGTGAGGAAGGAAAGAAAGTGTTGAAGCAGAGGATGGAAGAATATATAGAGGAAGTTGGGAGTTTAAACTAGGAGTGGGGGTGGCAGTTAGGGAAGAGATATGCAGAGACTACAGGTTGGGAAATCATATGAGCTTACCCCCATAACAGTGACAAAGGACAAATGGCAAGTACCATTGGTGATGCTAGTAAAGGAGGGCAGGATGGGAGGAGGGAAAGGGTGGAAGGTGGTTACCTTAATGCTAGAGCCTTGGGAGGAAAACTGCAGAGTTGCAGGTTCTCATGGCAGAGGAGAGGTGGACATTGCAGCCATCACGGAAACATGGGCTACCCAATATAATGACTGGGACCTGTCTGTACCAGGGTACAGGTTATTTTGAGGGACAGGTGACTGGGAAAGGAGGGGTGGCACTATATGTGAAGGAAGGACTGAAGTGTGAGGAGGAAGGGAGGAGGGTAGTACAGAGTCACTTTGGGTGCAAATCCAGGATTCCAAGAATAGGAGTCTTAGAATGGGAGTGGTGTACAGGCCACCATCTCAGATGGAGGAGTTAGACAGGGAACTAGTGGGACAGATCAGTAGGACCTGCGAGAAGGGTGTGGTGATTGTGGGGACTTCAACATCCAGGAGTGGACTGAGCACCCCAACAACCAGGAACAGAAGGAGCAGGTACTGCTGGATGCCTTCCAGGACAGCTTCCTGCTGCAAATGGTCAGTGAACCAACCAGGTTAGGGAATACCCTTGACCTTGTGCTGGCAAATGGGGACTTTGTGAGAGAACTTACAGTGGAGGAACCGCTGTCAGGGAGTGACCACCACTCAGTATGGCTCATATTGATATGGGCAAGGAAGGAGGAATCTGGCACCAGAGTGCTGGACTTCAGGAGGGCTGACTTTGGGAGGATGGGGGAAGTGGTAAAGGGTACCTGGCCAGAATTCAATCTAGTATGGATACTAACCAGAGATGGGAGCTCATAAGTTGGGGATAGTGGAGGCAACCAAAACCTGCTGCAAAGCCCAGAGCAAGAAGGCTAGGGCTAAGAAACCGAGCTGGTTGAGCAAGGAGGTCATGGAAAGGTAAGGAGGAAAAGAGCTGCCTTTAGGAAATACAAGAAAACAGGGGAGGGGAGGACAGAGAGGAGTACTTGACAGAATCGAAGGAGGTGACAAGGGCAGTAAGGGGAGCCAAAGCATCTACGGAACTCAGGCTGGCACAAGGCATTAAGAAGGGGAGAAGGACTCTTTAAGTACATCAGGGAGAAAAGGAGCTGTAAGGACCACATAGTAAGGATTAGGAAGGAGGGGGGTTGGGTGGAAGCGAGGTACGTATAGGCGGAAGCACTAAATGAGTACTTCTGCTCAGTATTTACTAAAGAGAAGAGGGGGTGACACCCAAGATGGGAGAAATGGCAGACACAGGGGGAAGTGATGACAGATGGGAAATCATGGAGAGCAGAGTTCGGAGGGTTTGAAGGCACTGAGGGTGGACAAGGCGCCAGGCCCAGATGGCATCCACCCAGGGTACTGAAGGAGTTGGCAGAGGTCCTGCAGGACCTTGGCAGACCTATTTAATGCCTCACTACATTGGGTGTGTACCTCAGGACTGGAGGATGGTCATATGGTGCCCCTCCATAAGAGTGGCCCAAGGATGAACCGGGAAACTACAGACCAGTGAGCCTCACATCCATCGTGGGTAAGCTAATGGAGACTATCCTGAAGGAGAGGCTGGTGGCCCTCTTAGAGGCCAAGGACTACAGGACAGCAGACAGCATGTCTTCATACGTGGCGATCCTGCCAAACCAACCTGGTCGAGTTCTATGACTGGGTAACTAGGCAACTGGACAGGGGACATGCAGTGGATGTCCTGTATCTGGACTTCAGTAAGGCATTCGACTCAGTGCCACACGGAAGGCTGAAGGAAGTTAGTAGGCACAGGGCAGGTGCAATGCTGGTGAGATGGGTAGGAAACTGGCTGCAGGAAGGCAACAGAGGGTGGTGGTGGGTGGGGCTCTCACACCCAAGGGCAGTGACGGCGGTGTCCCACAGGGCTGTGTTGGGACCAATGTTGTTTGGGATATTCATTGCAGACATATCATGGGACATCAAGAGCAAGATCAGTCTGTTTGCTGATGATACCAAGGTTGGCGCGGTGGTGGATGACCTAGGGGATGGCAGGGGTTGCAGGATGATCTGGCAAAGCTTGAAACCTGGTCAGACACCTGGCAACTGGGCTTTAATACCAAAAAGTGCAAGGTGATGCATTTTGGGATGAAGAACCCAAGGAGGACTTACCAGCTAGGGGGAGTGCAGCTAGCCCAGACAGAGGAGGAGAAGGATCTGGGTGTGCTCATCACAGGCTCATTGAACAACTCGGCACAGTGTAGGAAGGCAGCTGCAAAGGCCAACAAAATGCTGGGTTGTATTGCAAGGGGGATATCCTCGAGGAGGGAGGAGGTGATTCTGCCACTGTATAGGTCATTAGTTAGACCACACCTGGAGTACTGCGTGCAGTACTGGCATCCGTATCTGAAGAGGGACATTAAGTTACTGGAGGGAGTGCAGCGCAGGGCGACAAAGATGATCAAGGGTCTGGGGGACTTATCATACGAAAGGAGGTTGAAGGAGTTGAACATGTACTCACTGGAGGAGAGGAGAGACAGGGGTGACATGATTGAAACCTTTAAATACATGAAAGGAATAAACAAGACAGGTACAGAGGGGCTGTTCAAAGTAAGGGAGGGAAGGGCCACCAGGGGCCATGATATGAGACTGGAGCGAGGAAGGTTCAGGAGGGGAGATGAGGAGACACTTTTTTACAGAGAGGGTGGTGGCTGGGTGGAATGCGTTACCTGCAGAAGTGGTATGCAGTAGAACAGTGGACTGCTTCAAACGAGGATGGGACAGGACAAGGGGGAGGGTTAATGAAGGGGAAGGGTGGAAGGGAGGGGCAGCTGCAGAATAAGGGGTGCTAGCTGCACATTCGAGCAGACTTGATAGACCTCTAGGCCTTTATCTGCTGGCAAATTTCGTATGTTCGTATGTACCTTATCCGTTTCCTATGTTTACCTTCCTTATCCTAATGCCTTTGCTAGTACCAGCTATCATGGCTTCACTCCTCATCATACATCGTCCAATTTTGCTCACTCCTAATCATACCTCATCCAGTTTTGATCCTCGATCACTCACTCTGAGTTGCCTCTGGTTCCAGATTTTCCTTCTTGGCCTTGGAGTCTTCCTCCTTTCGAGGAGCCTACTTCCTTTTTACTTCCTTTGTACAAGTTCATTTCAAGTTCATTCCTGTCTCGTCCTCTTCCAATTCCATACCGACAATCTAGGATTCACTCCATTCATGGCCTGTCAATATTCTTTTTGGGTATACCTACCATAATTCCGATGCCACCTATCAACCGTGGCCATACTGCCACATGTATCGAGTTCATAACTCCAGTCATAACGAGTTCATAAATCCAGTCATCATTCACTCAGCATTACCTCAAGGTTTATCCATTTACATCGCTTACTTGAACATTCCTATCAATAAATTCCATACTACCTCATCGACTACAACCTCAGGGTCTAATTATTCAGAGGTTAATCGTTTACATCACATAATCAAGCATGCCTCTTCAACCTCAGTGTCTGCTTAATCGCATCACTCAATCAAGCCAGTCTGCATTATCATCTGTCTCCTCATCAGCACATCTGGAATCTCCTTGTGAGCACATCTGGATACCCTTGCTCCTATGACGCATACATGGATTTACTCCCTCCCATCCTTACTCCTCTGATATACTATCTCTCATTGAATATGTCAGTGTCAGTGGCTCAGTAGGTAGCACACTCACCTCTGAGGCCGGGAGATCAGAGGGCTGTGGATTCAGTTCCCACATCCGACACTTGGGTTAATATCCCAATACTGACACTGTAGTGCAGCATGAGAGGGGTGCTGCACTTCTGAGGTGCCATCTTTCGGATGAGACGTTAAACCAAGGTCCCATATGCCTGGATTGGTGGTAGTTCAGGTGGATGTTAAAGATCCCATGGCACTTATCAAAAAGAGAAGGGGAATTTCCCCGGTGTCCTGGCCAAATTTCCCTCATTCACTAAAAATACCACCAACAGCTTAATCTGGTTTAAAGTCAGTTGGCATTCATCTGTATCCCCCTCCCCCGGGTCGTGCCTGAAAATAGGCAGGATTTGTCTAGTGCACTTACCTGGTCAACAAAAACTAAATAAAATAAAATAAACTTGAGCATACCCTCCTTGGGTCCCTGCTACCTCATGTCCCTTATTTAATCTGTGCTTCTTTGGAGTTTTTTCCCTATCCCATCGTCATTTTCCCTACCTATATCCTGCATCTATGAACCATTGTCTTTACAACATTTGTCCTTAAATCAAACGTCGTCAGCCTGGAGGGAAGGTGACCTAGGCCTTGGATCCCCAGAGGTTTCCTCCTCAAAGGGGTTTTTTCCTCTCCTCCGTGCCAATGGTCATAATATTAGTTAGAGTTAGTGCTTCTCCACGTTAGTTAGTTAGGTTCCGCTGTTGGATGAGGCGGACAGTGGCCCCGGCTTTCCCCTCTCTTCTTAGGAAGTTAGCCCTTCTCTTCACAGAATTCATTCATCATCCTCGCCTCTTCAAAGCTTGACATCTTTGGGTATTCTTTTTGGGCTTCTTCCTAACCTACCTGAAGCTGATGCATTCATTCCCGGCACCTGTAGGGGGGAACTCTCCTCTAGGGTTCCATGCATCGTACCCCTACAGGGTGGTATATCCCACGGATAGAGAGGCGGAGAGCCACAAAGCAAATCAAGTCACACAAGCATCATCTTATATCTTATCCAGTTGCATAAGCACATTGAATGGGAGGGCTTTAAGCCCGAGGTTCAATGGGCGGAGCAACAACATCACTCCCCCATCGAGCTTAAAAGATCCCAAAATCCTGGGCCTCCTCAGGATTCTGTTTTGTTGCCCACCATCCACCCCTCCTCCTCCAGCAACTTGTCTCTCTTACCCATGGGCTTCTTCCTAACCTACCTTTAGCCGACATATTCATTCCCGGCACCTGTAGAAAGGGAACCCTCCTCTAGGGTTCCTTGCGTCGTACCCCTACAGGGTGGTATATCCCATGAATAGAGAGGCAGAAAGCCACAAAGCAAATCAAGTTATACAAGCATTATCTTATATCTTATCCAGTTGCGTAAGCACATTGAACCGCTCTATGGCGCATGATGCTCAGCTGGTCGGGTAAACTACAGGTGTGTTTACAATACTGAATCTGTGAGCGGTATAGATAAGTTTGCACTGGGGCAGATCCCATCATGTAAACATGTGTCAGTGTGGCTTACAACGATCGGTGTTTTGCTGGGAACATGTACCAGTGCACACATTTAATGCTATGATGCAAACACACTGCTCTGCCTGAAACAGTACAGCTCCACGATACTCTGCGCCAGGCCGAACTGACAGTTCACTTCCTACAGTATGTGCAGCCCCACAAAGAAATACCCATTTAGAGTACCAAACCATATTCAGTTCCCCTTCCCAGGTCACTGTACAATAAAAAAGATCTAATTCCCATAGCAGTATTTTTTTTTATTGCTGGCCATTAAATTGTCAATATGCTTGTTTTTTTTTATTTATTTATTTTACCAGGAGAGAGAGACACTAAACTGAAAGCTTGTTTACAGGTTCAATCTGGGAGCACAAGGAAGTTAAGTGACTTGCTCAGGGTCACACAGTATGCAAGTGGGGGCTGTGGGATTCAAACCCAGGTCCCCAGGTTTTCAGCTCAGAGACTTAAAACACTGCACTATACTGCCTCCACAAAATATATGTAAGCACCTGTAAGGTTGTAAGCACAGTCAGCACGAATGGCTGAGTGAGCATGATCGGAACAAGAACTGCTGATTGGCTGAGGAGGCGAAACCAGTAATTATTTCTTTATCTTGTCACTGTTGTTGATAGCTGAACCCAGAGGTGGCATACCAGATTACAAAGTAGCAGAAGAACGAAGCATGTAGTTAGCGTGCCAGTGTGTTCAGATGGCAGATCAGCTGCTGTGATCCCAGGAATGATGGTACTACTGACAGAACATGAGTAACATTAAAGTCAGCTAAAAAAAAAAAAAAAAAAAGTAATAATTAGGTTTTCTCAGGAGTGAATATGCTGTTTGTGGGAGTGTTTGAATGCTGTGGCAGTGGGTTGCATTTGAACTGGGTTTCAATGGGAGAGTAACTCACTAAATGAGGAGAGAAAATGGTGGCTATTTAGTTTTGAAAAATTATGTTTGGGCACAGTGATTTATTTTGTGCTGTGACAGGCTGGCATGGAACTTGTTTTTCACGGACTTTGATAGTAGTTACTGTATCCCCTTGGCAAGGGTCTCAGCCAATCAGAGCAAGGGAAAGCAAACCCATTTTGCAAACCCATATACACGATATATATCTTATTGTATATACAGAATCTTACCATGTCAGAACAAGGTATTGTGAAGCCGGCCTGATGGTGCTGAGGGTTGAGGCTCTGGATGCCTTGCCTCATGCTGCACCGGCGACCCGGGTTTGGGAATGACCTCGGCTCGTCGGGGTGCCAGTATGGGGGAGAGAGGTGGGAGGACCAGGACTGAGCAAGCCGTCAGGCTGCTCTCCTCTCCCAGGGGTGGTGGGTTGTCGCCCCCCCCCCCACAGTCCCGTCCTTACCATCCTTAGCGGGTGAAGGCCTGGTGGGGTACATAGGCAGTGGGGGGGGGCAGTACGTAGGGAGGGAGGGAGGAAGGGGCTGAGCTGGCTTCTGGGCTGTGTGCACTCCTCCACACGCACGTACCGCTATGTGCCGGGACCCCGGGAGGGAATGGGAGAAAACCCAGAAAAAAAACATAAACACCTTAATAATAAAAAAAAAAAAGAACAAGGTACTGTAGATCTAATTAGTGGTTTGGAGGGCCCTGTGGCAGGGGGGCTAAGTAACAGCTGTTAAAACAGAGAATTCAGTGCGCCCCCTTGACAAATCTTTCAAATATAATATTCTTTCTGCCAGAATTGGCTACTTACTTATTTACTCTCCAATGGGAGTGGGAGTCTCTTGGTGTTCACATCAGAGCTCTGATGTAAAGCTGCCCAGCTACTGAACATCATGGTGGATCAGTCATCAGCTGGGTCTATAATCTAAAATATAACTGCCTGAGTTGGCTTCTTTTATATGAGGTGCACTACCTAAACTGGCTTCCTTTAATTAATGTGCAAACCCAACCAGTATATGTAGGTAACTGGTGAGGTGCTAGCTAATGAGAGAGCCATATATCTCCTAAGCATTTAACAAACACAACATTAGCAGCTCTGCCCTTGCTCATTCACAAACAAATTATTTTTTTTAATTTGGGGTGTTACTGCTTTATGGCATACGTTAGTTAAATTCAAGTCTAACTTTTTTGTAAGGATAGATAAGACGGCAAAATTGAATAGTCTGGGATAGGGATAGGGCCTGCCAGTGTTTATCTTGGAAGTGTTTAAACTGATTCTGTATATAGGCTACATGATATAGGATCCAGCCTGTAAATATATGTAAAAGCCTGAGTGTTGCAAATGATAAGCTTGGTACTTTTAGTATACAAAAAGGACAATGCAGTTCCTGAACAGAATACCAGGTGAAATATTAGAAAGTAGACAAGGCAATGGGGCCTGATGGTATACACCCTAGCGTTCTAAAGGAACTCAGAGAGGAACTTGCTGCCCCAGTAGCTGAGCTGTTTAACAAGTCACTGGAATATGGCTCAGTGCCACGTGACTTAAGAAAGGCCACTGTAGTGCCATTATATAAGAGTGATAGTAAGGCGGTAGCAGGAAATTATCACCCAGTCAGCCTGACCTCAGTGGTGGGTAAAATAATGGAGACGTTGCTTGAAGAAAGGGTAGTGGAATACCTCAAAAAAAAAAAGTGAAAAACCTGACCCAAGGCAACATCGCTTCACTGCAGGACGCTCGTGCCAAATGAATATGATAGAATTCTTGGACTGGGTTACGACAGTGGTGGACCAAGGTGTAGCTGTGGATGTAGTGTATCTGGAATTCAGCAAAGCTTTTGATACAGTTCCACACAGAAGGCTGGCAAATAAGCTGGAGCAAACAGGCATGGGTCAGAAAGTCGTCAACTGGGTTAAAAACTGGCTTCAGGATAGGACACAGAGTTATGGTAAATGGCACCTTGTTGAAGGAGGGAAGCGTGACCAGTGGCATTCCACAGGGTTCAGTTCTTGGTCCAATCCTTGTCAACATATTCAACAGTGACATCACTGATGGACTAAATGGAAAGATTTGCCTGTTCGCAGATGATACAAAGCTCTGCAACAGGGTGGACACTCAAGAAGGTGTCTCAGGAATGAAGGAAGATCTCAGAAAGCTAGAGGAATGGTCCAGGAACTGGCAGATGAGATTCACTGCCAAAAAGTGCAAGGTAATGCACTTGGGTAAGAGGAAACCAGGAGATAAATATGTCCTGGAAGGGCAGCAACTGGAAGAGACAACGTTGGAACAGGATCTAGGAGTTTTCATATATGAAGATTTAAAGGTAGGAAAGCAATGCAAAAAAAGAGGACTAAAGGCAAGTAGCATCCTTGGATGCATAGGAAGGGGTATAACCAGCAGAAAGCGTGAGGTAATCGTCCTACTCTATAGGTCCTTGGTAAGGCCACACTTAGAATACTGTGTGCAGTTCTGGCGGCTTCACCTAAAAAAGAACATAGACCATCTGGAATCTGTGCAGAGCAGAGCCACCAAGATGGTGCAGGGTCTGCACCATGAACCTTACGAAAATAGGCTCAGCCAATTGAATCTGTTTTCCCTTGAGCACCGAAGAAATAGAGGGAACATGATAGAAACTTTTAAGTATGTCAAAGGGATAAATATAGTACAAACTGAAAACCTCTTCCATGAAAATAGGACGGCATGCACAAGGGGGCACAACTTACACCTGGTAGGCAGAAAGATCAGAACCAATGTTAGAAAGTACTTTTTTATAGAGAGGGTTGTGGACCTGTGGAACAGCCTGCCATCTGAGGTGGTGGCAGCTAAGTCAGTCAGCAAATTCAAACCGGCATGGGACAGTAACTGTGTCATCTCTGCAAAAGCAGTAGATGGGGGGTAGACATCTTGGGCAGACTAGATGGACCACACAGTCTCCATCTGCCGGCAAATTCTTATGTTTTCTTATTAGATTCTCAGATAGAAGTAGGCAATTGCCCATTGAGTCTGTCTCCCAAGTTAGGGGGTAAATTCAGTGCCTTGACTTTTTATTATGTATGAATCTAGTTTGTTACTTTTAAAGGTTTATGCTTCCACTATCTCTTCAGGCAATATGTTCCATAGTCTCCTTGCCCTCTGAGTAAGAACTCTCTCACGCTGTTTCTTTTTCATTATGTTGTCACAATCTGTTTACTGTGGGATCTCAAACTAAAGTCTCCATCACATAATTTTAGTCCTAGTCCTGTGTTAAGGTCTTTATCATTCAATGTTTTATATACAGTAACTGGAGCATGTCCCTTCTTTTAATTCTTATCCTGAGTCAAAATAATCCCAACTCATTGAGCCTTCATTCACAGGGCTTGTGGCGTAATCTTAGAATCAATTTGGTAGCCCTATGTTGTATTTTTCCTGTAAGTGTCATACCTTTCTTGAGGTTGGGGCTCCATAATGGAGTGCAATAATCCAGTAGCTGACAGTGTAACCTAAGACTACCATATACTGTGATTACAGGGCTCTGGATGACAAGACGCTTCAATTATTGACACCACCTAGACAGGAAAAAGCAAATGCATCACATTAGTAAATATGCATATCCCTGAGTTCTGTAGCTTTGTATGAAGAGCATAAGCTGCATAGCAAGTCCATAACACTGTTTATAAAAGCTACAAGTACTGTATTTTATCTCTCCTTCAAAGGACAAACAGCAAGTCCATGCATAAGGCCTACAAAATAAAACCAGCATTGGCCAGCACCAAGTGTTCACTTGCTTGTATTTGTCATGTAGTTGTTGGGCATAGCACTGCAGTTTAATAGAGAATAATGGATAGGTAAGTGTGTGTTATGGATTTTTTCACACACCCTCGGTGTGTGATGGCCCATAAACCTCGAGAGCGAAGTTTGAGAGGTGAATGTGGTTATCACACACCAAGGGTGTGTGAAAAAAATCCATAACATCAAACTTACCTATCCTTTATTTTTTATAAATGCTGGTGCAGAGGTTTAGACTGTATTTCTAGCAGCTTGAAAGAAAAATAATTTTTTTTAGCTAGAGTGCAGTTTTATTTTTTAAGAAATTGAACCGTACATGAATAAAACACAGTTGAAAATACTGCAGTTGAAATTATTTTTGTGAAACAATCGAATGCAACAGTTTCTTTGGGGAATGTCATATTGACCAGATTTCGAGTTATTTTGAAGTGTCATATCAACCAGATTTCAGGTTATTATTGCCTTTGGAGCATAATAACCAGAAATCCAGTTGATGTGCATTTTTAAGAAAACAGTAATCCGGTTGATATTTATGGTCACCAGTAATTATATATAGAATAAGTAATAGGTAAGGGAGGTATACAAGGATGTATACCCATTGAGGGGGCTAATTAAGGCTATAAGGCCATGAGCTCTAAGTGTGAGTGGCTTTATTGCCCTAATTAGCCCCCAAGATAGATATACTTCCGAGTGTACCACCCTTACCCATTGTTTGTTTAAGCAATAAACCACTCCAGGGTGTGGGTTATGGTGGGGTTTATCCATACTTGATGTGGTTTGGTCACAAGTCGATTATACAATATTCCCTTTTACTTTTGGTATCTAAAAGTTAACTAGAAATAGGTTTTTGACAGTTTCAATATTTTTTTAATGGAATTTATTGTAACGGCAGGAAAAATAGCTCCCTGTTGCTAGGTAGAATAGTTAGGAATCCCCCCCCCCCGGAACTGAGACAGGCACATGTTTATAACAGTGTTCTTTTTGTTCTTTAAATTTTTTTCCTATTAATCACAGACAACATATGGGTTGCGGCACAGATAAGCATGGGAGAGCATGAGACAGCCTGTCAGCTCCATTCACCAACTACAAGACCAGATGTGGTGGTCATTGTTACTTGAGAAGGTTAAGTGAACAGCAGTTGGGGAGTTGTAGCTTTAAGAGCAGGTCCCAGCAGGTTTTGTAGGAGAGCGAGATGAAGGTAATACTTAGCCTTCAAAATGATAGGGTCATCCATACGACAAAGACATTCATCCCTCTTTCTGCTTGAATGGAAGTGAGTGAATTATTTTTTTCACCAATATGAGCAGTTCAAATAAACAAATAGATCTGTTGCTCACTGATGTGCACTGCGATGATATGTAATGGATATGGGGCCAGGCAAACTGGAGGATCAGTCCAGCGGGAACAACCACCCGGAGCAGTAGTGTGTAGCCAGGAAGGAGTGAGCACAAAGAGCAGCCACGTGAG
The DNA here is from genome assembly GCA_016271365.2 of Neoceratodus forsteri. Taxonomy (NCBI): domain Eukaryota; kingdom Metazoa; phylum Chordata; order Ceratodontiformes; family Ceratodontidae; genus Neoceratodus; species Neoceratodus forsteri. The sequence continues at coordinate 1,669,835,248 of CM057456.1, forward strand.
GCAAGTGTGTGTAACCGAGGGGGGACACAAAGCTGCAGTCTGACTTTGGCCGGTTTACTGTTTCGGAGGTAAATCACATTTTTTGCATATTGACAACTATAGTAGATGTATTGTACAAAAAAAAAAAAGGTTTTGTGGTTTTTAAAGTGGCTTTGAGGACAGGTGGGGTGTATGACTTCTGCACTCTTAGTTTTTTTTAAAGACACTTCTAACGGGAGTTTTCATTCACAGTTTAGCAAGTATGTCATATGGTGGCTCAAATTTTTTGATTTTCAGGGGTCAGATTGATTTTTTTAATATGCTCATTGAAGATGAGGGTGACCAGTGGCATCTTGCAGGGACTGGTACTGGGACCAATCCTATTTAACATATTTATAGCAAACATAGGGAATGGACTGACAGGGAAGGTTTGCCTGTTTGCAGATGATACAAAACTCTGCAACAGAGCGGACACAAGGGAAGAGCAGACAACATGGAAGCTGACCTTAGAAGGCTAGAGGACTGGTCCAGGGACTGGCAGTGACAATTTAACACCAAAAAGTGTAAGGTAATGCACTTGGGAAAGAGGAACCCTGGAAAAAAGTACACACCAGGAGGACATTAACTTGTGGAGACACAAACAGAGCAAGATCTCAGCATAAGTTTTTCTTTTTATTTATTTTTGTTTTTGTTGACCAGGTAAGTGCACTAGACAAATTCTGCCTATTTTCAGGCATGACCCAGGGGAGGGGGATACAGATGAATGCCAACGGACTTTGAACCAGATTAAGCTATTGGTGGTATTTTAGTGAATGGGTGGAAATTTGGCCAGGGCATGGGTGGGGGAAATTCCCCTACTTGACAGTAGGGGGACCCATGATGGTCTGACAAAATCTGTCAGTGCGTGGGTTGTGCAGAGAGAAGAAGGACATATGAGGCAAGGGAGTTGGTCTTCTCCCTAGCATTAGAACAGCCGAGACCATGGAGGAAGAAGGAAAGCAAAAGCATAATGTGGAAAATGTAGAAACTACAGCAATGGCAAGAGAGGAGCAAGAAGAAAAGAAAGCACATACCAGCAGAAACAGAGAGGATACAAGCCGAAATGAAACGCCTTCCATGGAGACAGAGGGTGGCAATACAGTGTGTGACACAGTAAGGAAAAATTTGGAAAAAAGCTAAAAGGGGGGAAGAAATAAGAAAGCTGTACATAATGTAAAGTCTGGAACAAGTACGCTCATGAATAGCACTGGTAAATGCAACATTGAGTATGAGCTTGAAGCGAGCGCTGACATGGCAAATGTGCAGGAGGCTGTGCATAGCGCTGAGGGGAAAAATGACATTTTGGAACAAGTACCAGACAAAACATCAAAAGGAAAGGGCGATACAAGTTGGAAATGACTTGGCCCAGGAAAAGTGTCTGAACAGAAGCAAGAGTTTGGGGGAAAAGAAAGAAATATAAAAATACAAAAGGAGGGACAAAAAGGAAAAGGAAAAACTGATAGAGAGGGCTTTCAAGACTTTACAGATACACCTGAATGGGTGAAAGAAGCCCTAATAAAAGCAGGGTGGACACATAAAGAGGATGGATCTGGTCGGGATCCAAATGGGCCTAGTATATCAGGCCAAAGTGATGCAATAATGGTTGACCATAATAATGATCCTCAGAATAAGGGGAATATAAATACTGATGATACCAGAGATATAGAAGGGCTGACAGAGGATGAAAGCGGGGAAACATCGATGGAAGTGGAGCAGAAAACAGTACAATCTGATAAAGTGCAATGTGAAGGAGAAACAGAACAAAAAGAAGGAGTATGGGGATAAAATACAAAAGAAAAACTTTTTCCTGGAGAGTCAAGGCCACAACAGGCTAAGAGAAGAAACGCAGTTATGCTGCATTTCAGAGGGGCAGCTGCAGATGCCCCAGACAGGTTATACGTAGGAAAGCAACTAATAAAGGAGAGTATGAAATTCTATCCTGATGAGATATATGCTTTGATACATGTATCAGGAAGCAGCGAATATGATGTCGGTTTTAAACACCCAGGGAGTCTTGACTGGTTCTGGAAATTATACCATCAAATAAAAAAATACAGTGTTATGGAGAGAATTTATTGCCATACCCCTTACAAAACCAGCTTTTAAAATTGCTATTGTACTTTTTAGAAATTAAGGGGTGAATGTGATGGACATTTCCTTCTGGTTAAAATAAAGATGTGTGGTACATGGGGTCCCGGAACCAATACTAGATGAGGAATGTATACGGAGGGTGGGATGGAAGTACAAAATTACCTTAAAACAACAAGAAGGGGAAACACAACACATACCAAATTGTTTTGTTTTTTTTCTGGGGCAATATAGAGGCATAATATTCTATGCAGGACAACCACAAGCATGTTATTGCTGTGGGAAAAAAAGTCATCTAAGTAATGCATGTGAAAAAATAAAATGTGGAATGTGTGGCGAACTAGGACATTATGGGGGAGAATGTAAAACCAAAAAGAAATGCAATTTATGTGAAGAAGGACAAATTTTTATGAACTGCCCCCAGGCCTCAAGAAATGGTCCAGATCCAAGTGAAAGGGCAGAGCAAGATGTAAATTTGGCATTGGTCCAAAAGGAAAAAAATAAACAAGATAAAGTTGTGATGGATGCTCTAAATGAGAAAAGAAGTTATGTAGTGAATAAAAGTGAACAGCCTCCCCCTCCCCTCCCCCTCAAGAAAAAGGAAGGGAAGGGAAGGGAATGAAGAAAAAAATGAAAGCCAGAGTAAGAAAATGCAAGAAACAGATGAAAAAGGCAATAAACGAGAAGGAGGAAAATTCACTATGGTAACAAGGGCAACAAAGATAAAACAGGGGAACACCTGGAAAGGAAAGGAGAAAGACAGAGAAAGGGTTCAATTGACAACTAGATACACGTTGTTACAAAACAAGGAGTGGGCAACACTGGATGAAGACTCAGACATAACAAGCTCAGACATATCAGAGGGGGAAGACTCATTGAATGGAAATACTACAGATACACAAGTTTGGGACACAGGATGAAGTGAAAAAGAAAACCTAAAGAAGGGACCAATTAAATTGTATCATGTGCAATGTGAATAGTATTAAATCTAAGGTTAAAAGGTTAACAACCTTTAAAATATTGAATGACTTGAAAAGTGATATAATTATAATGCAGGACACAAGGCTACATACCATAGAAGAGTTACAACAGTCACAGGGAGATTGGAGGTAGGGTTCTTCCCTCTGGACAATAGGGGAAGAAAGATGATGGGGTGGGGGGTAGCCTTTATGACTAGTAAAATTCAGGTAGGGAAGATAGCAGATTTAGTTCCAGAGAGAGTATTTAGTTTAGATATTATAATAAAAGAAGTAGCTATAAGGGTTGTGGTACTGTATAATCCTAAACTAAACTAGAAATGAATCAGATTATGGAAATGATAGAGCCATATTTGCACACCTCAAAGTTAGTTATATGGGGGAGGATTTTAATTGTGGCTTGTCAAAAGAAGATTGGGGGAGGAGAACAGGGAACATTTTTAGTGATACTAATTGCCTAAAGAGAATTCTTGGGAAAGCAGGTATGGAAGATGCATATACAATTAAAGGGATAAAGGAGAGCATACTTTCCATAAAGGGAGGTTATCAACACGAATAGATTTTTGGATGTTACAAAAAAAAAAATCAAAAATAAAAGGCACGGGTAATTCCAATAGAAACAGCAGATCATATGGCAGTTAGTCTTACAACAGATTTAGGGAAAAATATGAAATTTGGTGTAGGGTATTGGAAAATGAACACAGAAATGTTACAAGAAGAAAGGTGTACAGAATGAATTAAGGATTTGTTGGAAGCTAGAATGACAGTGGTAGATTTATATAATAGTAAACTGGAATGGTGGGAAGATACAAAGTGGGATTTGAAGAAAACCATGCAGGAAGAGACAAGGAATAGAGAAGCAACAAACTATGGAAAATACTTAAGCTTAAGAGCCAAACTATATAAACTAATTACCATGAGAGAAAGATGGAAAACAGATGTAGGGCAAGAAAAAATAGAAATTAAAGAAGAAATGAAAAAATACCAATATAATAGAATACAATCATTAATTATGGAACAAGAAAGTGTAACACAAGGTACAAAAAACAAAGAAATCCATTTGATAGTAATAGGGAAAGAATAGAAGAAAGAGTGATGCATGAACTTAAAGATAAAAATGGGAATGTATATACAGACATAGGAAACATTAAAAATATAGTACAGGACTTTTTAAAACAAAAATATCAAAAACAAGTGGATGAAAAGAAAAAAAGATCTATTTGAAAAATAAAAAATTCCACATTTAGAGGAAAATGAAGTTAAAATTTTGAATGAAAATATAAGCGAGGGAGAGGTGAGAGAAGCAATTAAAACTTTATCTAATAATACAGCTCCAGGTATTGATGGCGTACCAAATGCATTTTATAAAGTGTTTGAGGAGAAATTAGTACCAATGTTGACTCTAGTCTTTAATGAAATTGAGAAGGAAGGGAAAATAACCGAAAGTATGAACATGGGAATTACAATATTTTTATATAAAAAGAAAGGGGAAAAAACAAACTTAAAAAACTGGAGGCCCATCAGTTTGCTAACAGCTGACTACAAAATCTTAGCAAAAGTTACAAATAACAGAATAAAAGAGTTTGCAGATCAACTAATCATGAAAACGCAGACATGTGCAGTGTCAGGGAGAGATATAAGAGCTAATTTAACATATATAAGGGAAATAATGAATGAAAGTCAAGAAAGGAGAATAGAGGGATATTTATATATGTTGGATCAAGAAACAGCTTTTGATGTAATAAAACATAACTATATGTGGGATATAATGAGCAAATATAAGTGTCCTGAAAAAATTATTAATATTATTAAAGCCTTACGTACAGAAGCACAGGTTTGTCCTCTTATAAATAGACTTATGGGTATCCCAATGTATATTAAAAATGGAGTACATCAATAGTGCCCTTTAAGCCCACTGTTGTATGTTTTAGGATTGGATCCTATTTTGAGAAGTTTGGAAAATAATAAAAATATTGAATGGGAAGGTCAAAAACTTAGGAAAACAAGTGCATAAGCTGATGATTGTATAGTGATGGTTAAAGGTCAGCAAGATGGGGAAGAAGTAATACAAATGTTAGATACATACAAAGGATATACAGGAATAAAAATAAACAAAGAAAAAAGCAAAATATATCCATTAGGGAAAGTAAAGGGAGGACAAATAGGGGATTTAGAAGTTGTGCAAGGGAGTATTCAGATTTTGGGAGTTTGGGTCGGAGGACAGGACCCTGAGGTAAGGAACTGGGTAGAAAAATATAAAATAGCACAGGAAAAAATTGGAAAACAGAAGGAATGGAAAATGACAAAAGAAAAAAAGATTACATTTGTTAAGGACTATTATAATTCCAATTTTTTTTTGTGTATAGCATATATTTTTCCAATACCACAGCTAATGCAAACAAAAATTCAGAGTTTGTTTTTTCAATTGCTTTGGGGATGTAGACTAACTCCTGTAAAAAGAGGAATTACATACAGACCAATAAAAGAAGGGGGTTTAAATATGGTACAGCCGATAGTTTTCTTCATAAATATATATGTGTATGCAAACATTTTGCCCATTATAAAAGGGGAAGTGAGATTATGGATGCCATTTGTGCAGGGATGGGAGCAGGTATTGACTCAAAATATAGGGAAGAAAGGAAATATAAAAGGGAGGAAAGACATACCAAAGTACATGGAAATAAGTAGGAAGTATATGACACAGTGGGGGGTCACAGTGGATTTATTATTAAGGAAAATTAGGAGACAGTTACATAAGATAATCATGGAACAACCATTTTTTTAAAGTAGATAGAGAGATAGATACAAATAAAGTGCTGGAAATAACATTAGAAAAAAGAATACCAACAATGGTGAAAGAAATGGTATGGATGTGCAGCCACAGAAAGTTGTATGTAAAAGGAAATCAAAAACATAAAAAGAAAGAGGAGAGAATTTGTGGAGACGTGAAGTGTGTACAAATGCTAGCTAAGTGTTGGAATATGAATTGTTTTAAAAATATGACATAGAAACATAGATAGAAACATAGAAACATAGAATTTGACGGCAGATAAGGACCGCTTGGCCCACCCAGTCTGCCCATTTCCCTACCTAATAGATAAGCTGCAGATCCTAGTTAACCAGCAGCCTACTTCTTCATCCCCCACCCCTTAGAATTGCCTTATGACTGTCCCATGCATGCTTGAATTCCACCACTGTTTTTGACTCCACAACCTCCTCCGAAGGCCATTCCATGCATCCACAACCCTCTCTGTGAAAAAATACTTCTAAATTACCTCTGAGCCGCCCCCATCTTCAAATTGTGCCCTCTTGTTTTGCACACCTCTTTTTGAAAGATGCTACCCTCTTGACTTTGTTGATTCCCTTGAGGTACTTGAAAGTTTCTATCATGTCCCCCTCCCTCCTTTCCTCAAGGCTATACATAATAAGCTCCTAAGTCTCTTCATATGTCTTCCAGTGCAGACCCTGCACCATTTTAGTTGCCCTCCTCTGGACAGCTTCCATCCTGTCTCTGTCTTTGCGGAGACTGGGTCTCCAGAACTGCACGCAGTACTCCAGATGGGGTCTGACCAGCTGTCTGTACAGAGGAATGATAACTTCCTGTTTTCTACTGGTGATGCCTCTCCCTATGCATCCTAGTATCCCCCCAGCCCTCCTTGCTGCCCTCTCACATTGTTTGCCCACCTTTAGGTCATCTGATATGACTACCCCAGGTCCCTTTCCATTTTGTTGCTGTTAGTATCTCACCCCCATTGTGTACTCTTCCCCAGGGTTTTGTTTCCAGTGCATTACCTGCATTTCTTAGCATTGAATCTAAGCTGCCTACATTTGACCATTCCTCTAACCTTGCCAAGTCCCTTCTCATCCTTTCCACCCCACCTTGTGCATCAACTCTGTTGCAGATCTTGTGTCACCTGCAAAAGACATACTTTTCCTTCCAGTCCCTCTGCAATGTCACTTATAAAGACATTAAAGAGGACCGGTCCTAATACTGAACCTTGCGGTACCCCACTAGTAACCCCCTTTCTTCAGAGTGGACTCCATTTACTATTACTCTCTGTGTCCTATTCTCCAGCCAATTCTTTACCCAGGCTGTCATCTTGGGACCCACTCCCAGGCTGGCTAAGTTGTATATTAATCTTTTGTGTGGGACTGTGTCAAATGCCTTACTAAAGTCTAGGTAGGCCATGTCCACAGCCCCTCCCTGATCTACTACTTTGGTCACCCAGTCAAAGAAATCTATCAGATTTGTCTGGCATGGCCTTCCCGCTGTGAATCCATGTTGCCTTGGGTCCTGTGCCCCTCTAGCCTCTAGATATTAGACAATTCTTTCCTTCAGACATATGACATATGATATATTGGTATATGGGCAGTTGACTAAGGAATGGGAGAATATGAACAAAAGTACAGTATATGCAGTTTTTGCTATTCTTAAGTAGGCTATATGGCAGACTAGATGTCAGAGATTTAAAAAAAATAAAGAACAAACTTTGCAAAACTTATTGTTCAGAATACAGGTACAAATTAATGAAGTGTATGAAGAAGAATGTAGAATATTTGGAGAAGAGAGAGCAAAAGACTTGTGGAAAGAAATGACTGGAATTGGATAAAAACATGACTCAATTAAGTATGTAAACTATCTGTTTTTGGTTGTAAATAAAAACTTCCCCATCTCTTTTCAAGAAGTGCCATGGGATCGTTAACATCCACCTGAACTACCACCAGAACAGGCAGATGGGACCTCGGTTTAACGTCTCATCTGAAAGGCGGATCATCACTGACAAATTACAGGTAGGAAGACAATGTGAGAAAGCAGGTGACATCCTCGGATGTATAAGTAGAGGTATTTCTAGTAGAAAGAGGAAGGTTATCATGCCCCTCTACAGGTCCTTGGTAAGGCCACACTTGGAGTACTGCATTCAGTTCTGGAGACCTCACCTCAAGAAGGACACTGACTGTTTGGAAACGGTGCAGAGAAGGGCTACTAAGATGTTACATGGATTGCATCACAGGTCATATGAAGCAAGACTCAGGGAGCTGAACCTATACTCCCTTGAGCAGAGAAGAAATAGAGGGGACACAATTGAAACATTTAAGTATGTAAGGGGATTTAACACAGCTCAGATAGGCAATCTTTTTCAACAGAACACAGCAGCATGCACGAGAGGGAATGATATGAGACTGCTAGGAGGAAGGTTCAAAAGTAACCTCAGGAAGTACTTCTTCACAGAGAGAGTGACAGACCCATGGAACAGCCTGCCCCAGGAGGTGGTAACATCAAAGACAATCAGGGAGTTCAAATTTGCATGGGACAGACATAAAGGACAAGTAAGGAAGAAGGCTGCATGGGGGGGTAGTTTCTAGGGCAGACTATATGGATCACACGGTCCCCATCTGCTGACGCTTTTCTTATGCTCTTATTTCTTATGTGGCTGACTGATACTTTTTGTGTGGATTGTTGTAGGATTTACCATAGCTCAAAAGTGCCAGTCAGTCAGTCAGAATGCTCCATTCTCAGACCCCCACTGTATAATTTTTATTAGTGCAGGAATATACTTTTAATTATTTGATTAGTATAAGTATACAGCTTTAATTAGTACAGGTATATATAGAATAAAGGATGGGGAAGGGTATAATATAAGAATTTAATGCACACCCGAGTTGTGGGATGCTACATAAACACCCTCAGGGTTTATCAAAATGTCCCACAATGAGGGTGTGCATTAAATTCTCATGTGCACACCCTCCCCATCTTTTTTTTATATATAATAACTGGGAAACAATTTTTTTCCAGCCCGATTTATTATGTCACAGTCACAAACACACACACACACACACACACGTCTCTCTCTCTCTCTCTCTCCAAGTTGATTTTTGTAATGTTTATTTTCTTTTTACTTTTTTTTTAATTTACATTCTGTAGTCCTGATTGCGCTAGTGAATGCAGGGCTCCATTCTGGCTCACCGCTCACACCCGCGATCAGACATACAACAGGATCAATTAGATAAAATTTTTTTTTTGAGGGGGTGAATGGTAGGATCAGCCAGATAGATTTACAGGAAAAAAACATTTGGGTTCGCGCGCTTGCAATGTCGCAAACCGGATGAACAGCAGGATCAACCAGATACAGCTTTTAAAAGCTGTGAAAGGTAGGATCAACCAGATATATTCAAACAAAATAATAAAAATAATGACAGATGGGTCATGTTGTGGTGGCTCCACAGTGAGCGAGAGACACATGTTTGTGCAGCTGTTAAGCCCGCCCACAAACAAGACAAGAACCAATGAGGGAGTGGCATTGTTTGATTGACATGGCTCATGAATGCCGTAATAACCAGCCGGTTATTATAGCAAATATCAACTGGGTCAGCCCATAGAGAAAAATTGCTGACTAGTAATTATATAGCTGTAATTGATTGATTGGTGCAGGTATATAGCTGTTATTGACTAAATAGTGCTGATATATATATAGCTTTGATAGCTTAGTCACAGGTATACGGGGGGGGGACTAATTAGTTATTGTATTTTGTTGTATTATGTGTTTGGGTTTGGGGGTGAGAGTCCCTAAGCTTTGTTTTCTGTTTATTTTTCTGTGAGTTATTTTGTGTTCAGGGGGGTTATTCAAGGTCTCTAAATTCCAGGCTCTGATCTGATGTTAGCTATTTTGGGTGTTGGGAGGGGTTTTCAAATTATTTTTATTAGGGGGTATTATTAGTTGTAGTTTTATTTTTGGATTGTTTGTTGGTTTTATTTTTCATTTGGCAGTACAGCATATAGCATGTGCTGGCCTTCATCCCCCACAGTAGTGCGCTACTCATCCTCTTCCCTTAGTGCCCTTCGCCCTTTCTATCCTCCCCCTCTTCAGTTCGAGACCTACCAGCGATGTAGAGCGCTGGGCATTGTTTGTAAGACAGGGAAGAGGGCACGGGGTTATGAACGGGAGAGGTTGATCGAGGGGAGCCATCGTATTGGGGTGGTTGGGACCAGAAGGCGCCCTGGGGTGAAATGGAATCCAGATCGTGGTTTTCCATGTCTGGTGCCCATACACAAGAGCACCACCGATTATGGTGGGCAGATGGCCTGGGCGGCCCATGAGGTTTGTCCAACTCGGGCGGTGTTGTGCAATGCCAGGTCCATTAAAAACAAGACCGCAATTATTGCTGATCTTGTGGGTACGGTGTACCTGGCATGCATTACTGAGACCTGGCTGGACGATAATTCTGGCCCCATTTTGAAGGCTATGACTCAGCCGGTACCGTGTTACACTGCCCCAGACTGGATTATGGGGGTGCGGCTCACTTCAAACCGAACTTGGCCTCATGGAGGTCCTAGTGGGGGTTGAGTCCTTTGAGTGTATAGCAGTAGCAGGTGTAGGCTTCCGAATTGTCCTCATTTACCGTCCACCTGGTGATGAGAAGCGATTCCTTCAGGAAGCGGTGGACTTCATCGTCGATATGGCGTTTGAGTCACTCAGATTGATGGTTCTGGGCAACTTCAATGCCTGGGTCAATGACGAACTCTCGCAATTTGGTCAACACTTACTCCAGCTAATGACAACACTGGGCCTTACACAGGTGGTTTCCTCTGCTACGCATAAATTTGTACACTCTTTGGACCTGATCTTCCTCCTAGGGGTCGAGGCACCCGATGTGGGGGTGGAACCTGTCGGGTGGTCAGACCATTACACCAAGGGGTTTAGTTTTTGCACCCCCTCTAGAAGGCCTGCCCCTGTGGAGTTGGTTAGGTACCACCCTTAGTGGGATTTAGATTCCCAAGGCCTTGTGGTAGTGCTTGACCTCTCTTCCCCCACGTTAGCAAGCAGTGATCCAGAGACCCTCGTGTTGGCCTATAACACAGCCATGGGGGGGGGACTCTGGACTCTATTGCTCCAGTTCGTGTCCGCCCCCTCTCCCTTCACCCCAAGTCCCCTTGGTCTGATGGGACGTTGAGGGAGATGAAGAGACAGGGGGTGAAGGTTATAACGTAGCTGGCATAAGTTCACCCTTGATGCTGACCACCTTAGATTGATGGATCATTATTCACTCTATCAATCTGCAATCACCCGTAAGAAGGCAGAATTTCTGTCCAGGGAGATTGCGGTTGCTCAGAATCGACCAGCTCAGCTGTTTCGAACTGTGGACAGACTGTGCAACCCAGCCTGTCTGCAAGTTCGGAAAGCCTTTTCGCAATTGGAGTGCGATGAGCTTGCTCGGTTCTTCGCAAATAAGGTGGCCAACATTAGGGTGGAATTGCTGCCATCACACTCTAGGGGAGTTGCCTTGGATCAGTGTGAGACCACGATGCCCCAGTTTTCTTGGAGCTTCTTCAGTCAGCTGGAGTTCATGGACGTCATGAGGATCATCCAGCACATGCACCCTACGTGCTGTAGTTTGGACCCTGGACCGACCTCCCCCTAATTTTGGGTTGTATTGACATCATCGGTCCCATCCTTGTGCAGATAGTCAGGTGCTCCTTGGAATCTGGTGAGTTTCCCAGCTCCCTGAAAGAAGCGGTGGTGATATCACTCTTGAAGAAAGCTACCTTGGACCCTGACTGTCTCAAAAAACCACAGATCTATCTCTAACCTTCCCTTCATTGGGAAGGAGATTGAGAAAGTAGTGGCTGCACAACTGGAGGACCATTTGACCATCCATGACATCTATGAACCCCTCCAGTCCGGATTTCATAAAAGACAGCGCTGGTTCGTGTGCTCAAGTGAGCTCTTGATGGCTAGAGATCGGAAGAGCCATTCCATCTTGGTTCTCCTCGACCTTTCTTCAGTGTTTGACACTGTAGATCACATGGTGTTGCTAGAATGCCTGAGGCTGCTTTGCGTAATATCTGGAACCGTTTTAAGATGGTTCACTTCTTTCCTCACTGGGAGATCACAAAGGGTTGTGTCTGGGTTTTTTTTCCTTGGATTCAACAGCTTTGTTGAGTGGGGTGCCTCAGAGTTCAGTATTATCACCCATGTTATTTGCTGTGTACATGCTACCCATCGGAGACATTGTAAGGAAGTATGGGCTGAGGTTTCACTGCTATGCAAATGATACCCAGCTCTTTCTCTTTTGCCCCCGACCAGGAGGGAGCTCTCCCAGCCTTTAATAGCTGTCTAAGAGAAATCCAGGAGTGGATGAATTCCAGCTGGCTGAGGTTGAACTCTGATAAGACTGAGGTATTGGTTGTGGACCCGGGCCGACAGATAGGGGGGTCGGTGGTGGTGCATCTTCAGGAATTTTTCTTGGTGGCGTATCTCTCGCAACCTCTGAACGGGTGCAGAACCTGGGCGCAGTTCTTGACGATAGGCTGACACTGCATTCGCAAGTGTCTGCAGTCGTCAAGACTTCATTTTATCATCTTAGGAACATTGCCAAAGGTTCAGCATCTTGTTTTGTCTGCCAATCTGCCTACTCTAGTCCATGCCTTCATGTCCTCGTGCCTGCATTATTGCAACTCTCTCTATCTAGGGCTGTCTGTGGTTGAAATCCATCACCTGCAGCTAGTGCAGAACGCTGCAGCCCGGCTTTTGACAGGTTCTAGTAGATCTTGTCATATTACTCCAGTGCTGCGCGAACTGCACTGGCTGCCAATTCAGTGGCAGATCACCTTTAAAGTCAGCTTGCTGACTTTCAAAGCCCTACACGATCTGGACCCAGCCTATCTGAAAGAACTTCTGGTTCCCTATCACCCCAATCGATCTCTCTGCTCAGCCGATGAGGGGTTGCTAGAGGTTCCAAGGGTGAATTTGAAATCCTCGGGTGCTTGGGCTTTCTCGCATGTTGCCCCCACCTTTTGGAACTCTCTACTCCATCAGTTGCAGGAGTGCACCTCTGTGGAGGGTTTTAAGAGGGGTCTGAAGACCTTTCTGTGGGAAACTTCTTTTCCTGAATACTGATTGTTTTAATTGTTTTGGTCTGGTTGGGTTTTTTAATGATGCTAACTGTTTTAATTGTTATTATGTACGGCACCTTGACAATTGAAAGGCACCCTATAAATAAAAATTACTATTATTATTATTTTCAGTGAGACAAAGTTCCCATCCATGTATTACACTGAAAAAAAGTATGAGTATACTGAGCATGTCATGACTGGGAAATGAAGACGTTCACTTTTCAAAAGGAAAAGGAGAAAAAAGGCAAAAAAGTGGGCAGTCTGGGGAGAAAATTCAGTATTTTAATACGGCACACATGAAAGAGTCATACCTCCAGAAACCCGCTCAGTTCAAACTGATACCTATTTATTCACATGCCTTCCAAGGAAGCATAGCGTGCTTCTCTTCAGGGATGGGATATATATGCTAAATCTTGTTTATGTTGTAATGACCAAAATACTTTAATTGTAGTGTAAAAAATACAGGTAAGCAGAGTAACAGAGTGTCTTACCTAAAGTGATCAATGAGTGTAGAAACATATTAGCACATCTGCTTTACTTGCTTTTTAGCACAGTGTGAGACTACATTAATTCTAAGAGTTGCAAGCACTGTATCATGGGTATGCAAATTATATGGGCTGTGCAACATCTCTGCCAATCCATAAAAAGCAAAGCACTAAGCAGCAGCACATATACAAGAAGTAAAGAGTTGGACAGTCGCCCATACATGGAACAAAATGCACAAATTGGCTTCTGCACAGGAAAACCCTCTACCTTGCATTTTGCAATCCTGCTGGGCATAGAAAGCACACAAGTCAACATGAACGAAATATTAACACACAATAGCAAAAAAATAAGAAAAAAAGCACAAAGTTGGCAAAACTAGGGAGGAAATTCTGTAGTCTGACTGTGACGATACAGTACATGAAGAAGAGGCACACCCCCTACCCCTTCTCATAGTTCAAACTCACATCAATTTATTCATGTGGTTTGCAAGCAAATGTAATTAATTTACTGTCCAGGATATGGTATATTTGCTAAGCCTTATTTATGTTGTAATGACCCAAATGCTTTCATTTTAGTGTTCAAAACACAGGTAAGCAAAGTAACACAGCTCCTTATCCAAGCTGATCATTGGGTGTATGAATATGTTAGTATACAGTATCTGTTTTACTTGCTTTTAGCACAGAATGTGAATACATTAACTCCATGAGGTGCAAGCACTGCATCATGGGTATGCAAATGAGATGGGTTGTACCAACATTTCTGCCATTCCCTGAGAAACAAATCACTAAATAGCAGCATATGAAAGCAATAAACAGTAGCACATATGTGGAACAAAAAGAAGGCAAAGGTTTCAAGCAGGAATTAAGAGTCACACAAGAAAACCATCTGCTCTACCTTGCATTTTCTAGCCTTGTGCTTGGGCAAGAACTTAAAATGGAAAAGGAGGAGAAAGGCAGAGTGTGGCTGGAACTAGGGCAGAGATTCAGTATTCAGAAGCTGTAATAGGTAAAGGAGGGGGTGCACCCACAAAGCACTCACACAGATCAGACTGATACCAATATGTTTGCACGCTTTGCAAGCGAACATAAAAATTCACACAGATACAAAAGCCAGCAGGTTAAGAAAGTGATTTTAAAAGTTATAGGACATTAAGCAAAAACATCTATGTCCCTATAAAACTACCCGTGGATAAGAGTATGAACATTAAACAGTAAACCTATAATGAACTTCAAAACTCTGTGGCTGACCTGATTATGTCTGTGACATAACTGCCCTATATCAAACCAGTCCATATGTCTCTGAACAGAATAGGCATCTTGGGATAAAATAAAGGACCAAAATACTCACAGTTCAATGAGCAACAATATAACACACATTCATGAAGGTACCTGTACCAAAAAATGAAAAACACATGCTGTCATCCCTGAAACTATTTAAGGGTTTTAGTTGATGATTAGCATTCAGGCCACTGTTTCTTGCTCTGAGTCTGACTACTAGGTTGTCCTGCATATGAACTACCGGGTTCTTTCCACCGATTTCCCCAGCAGCAACTAGATAGTTTAATGTGAAGATCCTGTTCTCAAACACGACGGAGCTTAGCCTATGGCACAATGGTATGCGTGTTTTTTTGTCTGCCTCACCTTCTGACAAACAGCATCAACCCATTTTCATCTTTGTCTCATGGCATAAGGTATTTCAGGAATAAAACAATATAAAGGTCGCTTCAACCAAAATCATTTTCTGCCATTACACCAGTGCCATGATCCTAGCTTTCATTCCAATGTCATTTGTGATTAGGAGCAAGGCTCTCAGCAAGTCCTCTTTTAATGGCCACTGGCTCTGGACAACATGATAAGCCTTCTGCAGGCTTAGTGGTCCATCCATTTCCACAATATCGTGGACATCCAAAAGCCATTCTCATGGAACATCCTTGAATGATCACTTCCGTACCTTCACGTAGACCTACTGTATGGGGATGATCGCTCTCCTCACCTGATTTTCTGAGGAACTCCACGCATGAGTGCAAATGCTGGTTCTCTTTAGCCAGCTGGGATGTGATATGCATGGCAGCTTCTCCTGTTCACCTCAGTCATGTCATTTTTAAGAATTCCCACTGCTAATTTCACTGTGTATACTCTGCCAGTTAAGTGATCAGGTTTATTTTTCATATCTATGAGTGATCATGCCAGCTAATTTAGCTTGGCTCTGACTGTCTGCAAAGTTTTAGTGGCTTGCAGCTAACCATGCTATCCTAATTTCCTAATTCTTCTGCAGGTATGCCTAAAGTGGAAGACTTGTTTTTTACTACTGAAGTTTAGGACTAGGACTCCTGAATGATCTATAACATACTATGTGACAAGATCTTTTGCCAGGTATAGAAAATTAAAAATGATGATAGGCACAAATAGTTATTTTTTGCTATATAATAAAGTTCAAGCTTGGAGCTTCATCTGACTGCGTCCACCTGGCTCAGAAGCCACAGCACCCCCACCCCATCAGTCAAAAATTGGAATAACTGATGGAGACCTTCAGCTGAATTTTCAGCCCGTTTTGGGACTAAGTTCCACTTTGCAGCCACCAGTGCAGAAAAAATCTCCACACTGGTGCCAAGTCTTAATTGCCATATGGGCAGCAGGTGGAACTGTGGAGGATGTTATGCCTGGTCCAAACAGGTATAACATTTTAGTGCACCTGCACCAAAAAAATGGCCACAAGCTGCCATAAATCACGGAGCTGGTCACAAACGACTCTACAATTGAAAACACAGCACATGTGGAAAAATATTGTGGACCCACAAGGTTTTCCAACATAGGCACCGAAAATGATGGTTTTTGAAAATCTGGCCCCTTGCCTCTCTCATTAGTGGAATCTGCTATCCAAGTGAGAACATAAGAACATAAGAAAATGGCCAGCAGAAGGAGACCTGTCAGTCCATCGGGTCTGCTCATAATAAGGGTTGTTTCCGACTTTTAGTTTACATCTGTGGGCTCTTCTTCCCCTCCCCCCCCAGATTTCTGGTCTTTCCCCTCACAAGACCTCTTTCCATTCCTTTATGCCCATCCCAGGCTCTTTTGAAGGCTCCCACTGTCCTTGACTCCACCACCTCCTGTGGCAGTTCATTCCATGCCATCACCACTCTCTGTAAAAAGTGTTTCCTTACAACCCTCTTGAATCTCCCTCCCACCAGCTTAAAGCTGTGCCCTCTGGTGGTGGTGATGGTGCTCTTATTGAATAGGTTCCCCCAGTCCACTCTGTTAATTCCCCTCAAGTGCTTGAATGTCTCAATCATATCCCCCCTCTGTCTCCTCTCTTCCAGCGTGTAAATCCCTAGGTCCTCCAACCTCTCTATGTATGATCTGTCCTGTTGTCCTTTTATCATTTTAGTTGCTCTCCTCTGTACCCTTTCCATCATGTTTATGTCTTTCTTCAGGTGTGGGTGGCAATATCTTACTCCATAATCCAAGTGAGGTCTGACCAAAGACCTGTACGGTGGCAGAATAACCTCACTCCTCCTACTGCTAATTCCCCTAGTGATACAACCTAACATCCTATTTGCCTTTGCACAGCATTTTTGCATTAAGTTGAATACTTCAGATCACTAGAAATTATCACCCGCAGGTCCTTCTCCTCCTCTGATGGCATAACCTGGACTTTTCCAATGTAGTACTCTGTTCGCGGGTTCTTGGCCCCATGTGCATCACTTTGCACATTTTGGTGTTGAACCTAAGCTGCCATATCCCTGCCCATTTCTCTAATTTGGCTAATTCCTCTCTCATCTCCTTTCTCCCTTCTTGGGTGTCCACCCTCCCACAGAGTTTGGTGTCATCCGCGAACATGGACATTTTTCTCTGAATGCCTTCCCCTATGTCCCTAATGAACACGTTAAACAGCACCGGCCCCAGCACTGACCCCTGACTAACCTCACTGGTGACTTCCCTTGTACTGGAGAACTCCCCCCCCCCACTACCACCCTCTGATTCCTGCCACTCAGCCAGTTATTGGCCCATCTAACCAACTTTTCACTCACCCCTAGGTCCTTCAGTTTCGTTATCAGCCTTCTGTGTGGTACAGAGTCAAAGACTTTGCTAAAGTCCAGATATATAATATTCACTGCTTGGCCTTTGTCCACTGTCCGGGTGACCCAGTCAAAGAACTCAATCAAGTTCATTTGACATGACCGGCCTGCCATGAACCCATGCTGTTTACTATCCTGCAGACTATTTTCCTAAGAACTTGATCAATCCCACCTTCAATATCGTCTCCATTAGTTTACACACAATCGAGGTCTGGCTGACTGGCCTGTAATTACCAGGGTCCTCCTTAGGGCCACTCTTACGGATGGGCACTACTTGGGCTATTCTCTATTCCTCTGGCACTACCCTCATGTCGAGAGATCTATTGAAAAGTATTGTCAGTGGGCCAGCTAGCTCTTCTGCCATCTATTTTAGTATCCTGGGGTGTATTCCATTCCGCCCTGGAGATTTTTCTACCTTCAAATTCATGAGCCCCTCCCTCACCCTCTCTGTACTTATGGTCCCTAATGGGTCCTCGCGAGCCTCCTTCCTGCTCCTTTCACTGTGCAGTATTGGGCCCTTTCTTTGGTAAAGACAGAGCAGAAGTAATTGTTTAATATCTCTGCTTTTGCCCCGTCTTCTACCACTATGCCTTTCCCCTTCTTCAGCCTGACTATGCCATCCTTTTCATCCCTTTTTTCTTTGATGTATTGAAAGAAGGCCTTAGCCCCCTTTTTTATCCTCTCTGCTACCTGGAGCTCCTTATTTGCTTTTTCCTGTATTACCTCCCTTTTTGCTAGTTTAGCCAGCCTTTGGTACTCTTCCTTATCCTCTTCCCTTGCAGATCCTTTACTTTTCTTGTAAGCTGCCCTTTTATGTTTCATTGCCTTAGCCACCTCTTTGCTGAACCAGCTGGGCAGTCAAGTTCCAGCCCTCTTCCCACTCATCTTTATGCATCTGATTGTGGCATTTTGTATGGCCCCTCTGATCCTGTCCCACATTTCCTCCACACCCAGTTTTTCCCCTAGGTTCCCGAGGTTTTCCTTGATCATCTCCCTCATTCTCTTAAAATTCACCCTCTTGAAGTCTAGCGCTCTTGTCTTGGTGGGGATATTCTTCCTTCCCATGTCCAGGTTAAACCATATTGTGTTGTGGTCACTTCCACCAATGGGATCCCCAGTATCTATGTCCTGCATGTGTCCACCATTGGAGAGCACCAGGTCCACAACTGCTTCCCCTCTTGTGGGACTGGTCACATACTGCGTCATGAAGCTATCTTGGATTGCATCCAGAATCGCCTGGCTTCTGGCACAGGATGTGGCTGGACTCGAACTCATTCTATTTTGGGCAGGTTAAAGTCGCCTAACACTACTACCTCCCCCCCTTTCTGCTACTGTTGTTAACTGAGTGCATAACTCCCTGTCCTTGCCCTGATTGGGTGGTCTGTATATGACCCCTATCCTTATCTTCCTTTGTTTGTCTGGAGTTGGAGCCATAGCACCTCCATGCTCCCTCTTGCAAACTCCTCCTCCCTGGTGCACACAATACCTTCTCTTATGTATGCTGCCACCCCACCCCCTTTTCCTGTCTCCCTGTCCCCTCTAAGCAGCCTGTAACCTGGGATCGATAGGTCCCAGTCCTGGAATGCTGATGCCCAGGTCTCTGTAATGGCAACAATGTCTACCTTACTTTCTGCTAAGAGCGCTTGCAGTTCAGCCATTTTGTTCCCAAGACTGCGCACATTCAGCACCACCACTCTCCACTTTGTCTCTGTCATGCCCCTATTATTCCTCTGACTTGATCCTACCTGTCTTGCTTCTCTTCCCTTATCTGAATTGTCATCCTCCCTTGCTCCTTGTTCCTTGACTCCACTGCTGTGGGGGAAGGCACTCTGGCCTCCCCTTTTCTGCCTCCCCCTTAGTTTAAACCCAGCTCCCTTGTCATGTATTCCCCCACTTTAGTTTTAATTTTCTTTCTCCCCTCCCAGGTCAGGTGTAGCCTGTCACTGCTTTAGAGTCTCTTGTCACCCCACGCGTCTCCCATAAGACCGAACCCCTCTTCCCTACACCATCTGTCTAGCCATCCATTAAATTCTCTTATCCTTTCCTTTCTAGCTGTGCTTGCTCTTGGTACTAGGATTATCTCTGAAAAGGATAGCGATTTCACTGTCTGCCTACATGCTGCTGCTAAAACCATAAATCTGTGTTGCCCCACCTCTGCCTCCTCCCCTGCCAAATCATTGTCCCAATGTGTAGTATCAAGTCTGGTTTTCCCCCTGCCTCTCTTATCAATTACCTTATCTTCTGAGTTGTAGTACCTGCTTCCATCCCAGGTGCGTACACCACTGTTGTCCTCATATAGATGTCCTCATTCTTCTTCCAGTGTATACCTTTTATCGAGTCCCCATATACTATTACTTTATTCTTTCCAGAGTGCTCATTGCCCCTAACATTCCTCCTGAGGTTTCTGCCGCCTGTATTGTCCGTCCTCACTGTACTCTTTTCCCCTTCCCCCTTTTCTGCCTCTCCCTCTTTTCTAGTCTCACTGTTACCTCCCATTAAGATCTGCAGCTTCTGGCCCTCCTGTGCTACCTTCTGGCCCTGTTCTCCCACGACCTCCTTGGTCTCCTGCTGCAACTCCATAGCCATCGTGCATTGTTCCCTTGGGTCTCCTCTGTCAGTATTGCATATCTGTTGTATGTTATCACCCCCAAGATGGGGGTTTCCTTTACCCTCCAGTTCCTGCCCAGAGTTCCTTGTTTTAGTCCCCCTGATTCTGTCATCTTCCCTCTCTCTCTTGTCTTACCCTATCATATGGGTGTTGCTTGTCTTCCTGCCTTATCCCTTGTCTTCGTCTGTCTCCTTCCTGCCTCTCATTACCACTTATATTCCTTATTTTCTGTTCGTCTACTCCATGTCCAGTTTGCCTCTGTATATTTTCTCCATTTCTTGTCATCCCCCACCTCTCCCCTCTGCCCCCCTCCTGTGGGTGTTGCTCTTCCTGCTAACCTTTCCTTTCCTTTGTCAACTTCCCCTTCTCCCCTTTCCTCCCATCATATGGGTGTTGCTCGTCTTGCTAACCTATTCCTTGCCTGTCCTCCCTCAGCCTCATGTCTTCCTCCTTGCTGATTTTTCCTAGTCCATGTACGTCTGCGCCATGTCTAGTTTGCCCCTGCTTCCTGTTTCTGCTGCCCTCTCTCATTTCTTGAAGTGTCTTATTGAAGAATTCTGTCTCCATTTTTAACTTTCCTATGCTCCTACACACTGGGCACCCACCCCCCCATCTTCCACAGTGTTTCCATGAATACAGCTGCCCCACAGTAGTTACAACCTACAACCCTGCTCTGGTTGCCCTGTCCCTTATTTTGTCTTCTAACATCCCACATTTTACAAAATGCTAAATTTCACCAATTTACTGACTTACCTACTAAGCTATTAGTAAAAGACCCTAAAGATGCTCCAAAATACACTAACGACTACTTGATTACTAGTTCAATATTGTGCAACCTATACTAAATTAATTACTAGGTTAACATATAGGTACAATTTAATTGGCAGTGTAATGCATTTAAGATATCCCTCAGTAAGCAGATACTCGACTATCAGCAGAAATAAATGAATTGACTGTACTAACTCGGATTTACCCTTATGACAGTGTCTCAGTGTCAGTGGCTCAGTAGGTAGCACACTCGCCTCTGAGGCCGGGAGATCAGAGAGCTGTGGGTTCAGTTCCCACATCTGGCACTTGGGTTAATATCCCAGTACTGACACTGTAGTGCAGCATGAGAGGGGTGCTGCACTTCTGAGGTGCCGTCTTTCGGATGAGACGTTAAACCGAGGTCCCATCTGCCTGGATTGGTGGTAGTTCAGGTGGATGTTAAGATCCCATGGCACTTATCGAAAAGAGTAGGGATTTCCCGGTGTCCTGGCCAAATTCCTCATACAGTAAATATACCACAACAGCTTAATCTGGTTCAAGCTCAGCTATTCATCTGTATCTCTCCCCAACGAGCCTGAAAATAGGCAGGATTTGTCTAGTGCACTTACCCGGTCAACAAAAGCTAAATAAAAATAAAAAAAAAAATAAAATGACCCTCAAACGTCACTATGCCCCTGTTTATGCTGCAGTGTCTCAAAAGTCTTGGTGCTCGCACCTATGATGCAGCAGCTTGTCCCCAGGTTAAGTTTTAATGATGCCTTCACAGTACCTTCTGAGTTATTTTTTATTTTTGAAGTCTCTCTTGCAGTCCTGCCTCAGTATACACCCTGGGATGCCCCCTTTGCTGTGCTCCTCCTCCTGCCAGTTCCTGATAGGTGATCCTCCGTCTACATGTTCCTCTGCTAGCCTCCTTACCCCAATGATTTTGTTTGGGAGGAGCTCCAGAAGACCATTTAATACTGGAGGGGTGGAGGATGGGTGGACAGGAGAAAATTTCAAACACTTCTTCGCAGCTTCTGTGCTCTGCTCCTTCTCCGGCACTTCCCACGGCTTTCCGGTTTAGGGAAGAGGTGATCCCAGCATGGACCCGACTGCCTCTTACCTCTTCACAGCAACTACTGACAAGCAGCTCTGAAGCCAAGAGGGGCTTCACTCCTTGTTTTAGTTTCGGTTCCTCCTTCATGCTGTGCCCTGATTGGCCCAAATTTCTCTTTCTTGCCCACAGTTTGTTTCAGGCACTTGTTTCAGCCTGAGACCACGGATTGCATTTCAATCATGATTCGAACAAAAATTTCAAATACTTCCTCGCAGCTTCTGTGCTCCGCTTCTTCTCCAGCACTTCCCGCAGCTTTCCAGTGAGGAGTAAGGGGTAGTCCCAGCGTGGACCCGACTGCCTCTTACCCCTTCACAGCAACTACCAACCATCAGCTCAGAAAAGCAGAAAATAAAGTCCATGGGTAGAGAATGAAACAAGAAAAAACTGGGTTTCAATTTAGGATAAGTTACAGTGCTGCCCACTAAGAAAAAGCACAATAGTATCACAGTTTCAGACAGTAATATATTGCAAAATACTGCAGGAAGCTATGTAATCCAGTGATGATTGTTCCAATTTGTGAGACAGAAAACATCTATTTACAGAGTGCATCATCCCTGTGGGCAGCACTGTATGCTATTCTTCCAGTGTCTAACGATAGCCTCCATTGTGTAAGGGTTGCCAGTGTAATGGAGAGGATAGGTGGGAGGATTCACAAACAGGGATTCAGAAAAAGGGAACAATCCTTCTTCAATAATTTCAACAGACTGCCAGAATGCTTAACAAGCTGGAGAAAGCCAATATAAAGTGTTTCTCAACTGTGTGCAGCATTGTAGTATAAACCCAAATTACGGCGTGCCAGTCCCCATTAAGCCTTTGTGAACTGCAACATTTTACAGTCAATCCATTTATTCTTCCCGCTTCATATAAAACAAGAGATCAATTTATCCCATCTTTGAAAATATGCCTTGGTTGGGGGGAACAGGGATGGTCTGAAATAGATACGTTAAATGGGAGAGGCTATTCATTCTGCCAGTATCAACAGGTTGGATACATTCTATTGGTAATGATATCCAAGGTTGGAGATCTTGTTTCAGTGTACAAGATAAGTAAGGAATAAGGCACAAGAGAGGATAGGCTTGAGGATTCACAAACAGCGATTCTGAAAAAAGGAACAATCCTTATTCAATAATACTTCAATAATTAATTAGTACTTCTTTACAGAAAGAGTGGTGGATTCCTGAAACAGCCTTCCAGTGGAGGTAGTGGGGACAAAAAACAGTGGTGGGATTCAAGAATGCATGGTATAAGCACAAGGGAATTATACTGGAAAGGAAGGAAGAGGGGGGAGAAAGTGCTGTAGATCAGGCACGGTCTGTGGTAACAATGTAGATAGGGAGAAATGGGAAGACTGGATAGGCCAAGTGGTCCTTACAGTATCTGTAGTCAAATTCTATGTTTCCATGAGACAAGGTAGTTAGTATACCATAATGAATTGCTGAGGGATGGATTTACAGCCTGAGCTGCAGGCAAAGGTTGTAATTCACTCTACAGGTATGTTACAAGGTATACTACTGCCTCTCAAGTGCCTTATTGCACTTATCAAGTGACTCCCCGATTAAATAATAATAAATTAGTGCTTTAAGGCTAGTGTTGCATGCTACTGTTGCTTTAAACAAAGTTCAGAGTTTCTTGTTCCTGGTCACATGACACTGCACAGTACTGGTTTGCAAGCTGCTTGCCAGGTTCCAGCTGGAGAAAGCTGTATTTGTCTCAGGTACATTTTAAGTTTTAAAAACCACCTTTCTCAGTCTCATTAAAAATTACACAGAGTAGCCTTACTTTCTGGTGAGGCATCTGATCCATAAAGTTAAATGTTGCAGTCCTAGATTTTTAGGAGGAAACATATCATATTTAGGCCACATAGAACCAAAAGCTTTATCCTTTCCACTGCCCAACTGTAAGCCCTGCCCCCACGCTCTGTCAGTTTGTGATGTAATAGTTTGGAGTGCACAGGGGCACAATCCATACAGACCAGCAGGGATGTCTTTTATTTGAACTTTTTAGGACCGATTTGAAAAAGTCAGAGCTGCCACTTAACTAACGAGGGCCTTGCTAGCAGAGCGGGGGCTTTGATTTTTTTTCAAATAGGCCCTTTAAAATGCAAAGAAAAAGTATATGAAAAGATGTCTTATTGGTTTCTATGGATTTGCCCTGCTTCTGTGGAGTGTGCCTCCCGCTCTCCAAACTATGATATCACAAACCATTAAAACACAGGGGCAGGGCTCACAACTGGGAAGTGTAAGGGATCAGGCTCTTAGCTCCACAGAGCCTAAATATGATTCCTTCCCTACAGAAAATCCAGAAGTGCAAAATTTAGCTTTAAGGATCAGATGCCTCAACAAGAGGTAAGGCTCCTCTGTGTGTATGTGTGTGGGGGGGGGGGTGCATTTTTTCTCTAACTCGGTACTTTTTGAATTAAAAAGGTTGCTGTACAGATGATAAGATTTGTGTAACTTGATTTCATGAATTTATTTGAATGTTTAGTTGCAATGAGTGCTATGTTACGTTTTAGGCAGTGAGGTTTCCAGCTCCACTCTCTTAGCAGAGTCAGCATCTGTGTCTGTTTGGGTATGTGAAGCTTTCAACTGAGCTAATCTGGGATTTAAAAATTCACTCTGTTGGTATATGTTTGTGTGTGACTTCTTTTCATGAATATATTCACAGTTTCAGTTGTATGGGTCTCTTTCTATGTTGTTTACTGTGAGGTATAGTTCATTCTGTGTGCTTAAAATGTATGTTTGCTGTGTTTATAAGATACTTTTGCTTTTCCAGTTGCACTTTTCGTGTTGCAAGGTCTGCCAATGTTATATTTTATCAGTCCTTTTATGTTTTTGGGGGTCTATTAGAGAGAGATTTTGTCATTGATTTTAACTTCTGCTGATTATTCCACAGATAGCCTGCCTTGAGGTGAGGTTATATTATTGTAAGGATAAGGAAATAAATCCCCATGTGACCTGGTTTTCACCAATGAAGAGGAAGAGGAAGATGAATTGGTTAGTGTGGTATAATATCAGTTCTTGATAATGGGGTATCATTTATCTTCATTAAATGAATTCAGTACAGAGGGATGTAAATACCCAAATTGTTACGAGTGGAAAGATTACAACATTTTGTATCTAGTGAGAATCTCTGACATAGGGAGATAACTGAAAAACAAACCTTTTTTTTTTGCAGTCATAAAGTTTACAAGTGCATATACATACAAATTGCTTCAAAGTGTTCCTTAAAAAGGCAAGGACTTATCAGGTTCAGTCAAAAATTAATAAGTTATCAACATATACTGTAATGCAAAAACCTTTGTTGTCCCAGGGAATACCTTGAATATTAAGTGGCTGCCTTATGGTTTACGCTACTGGTTCCAGATATACAGTAGTGCAAATAAAAGAGGAGGCAGAGGACAGACCTGTTCATTTTCCTCATGTAATTCAAAATACTGTGAGAAACATCCATTTGTATCGATAAAGGCAGAAGGGAAAGTATACAATTTCTTTAGTAAATCAATGAAAGTAGTGTCAGACCTGAACTTCTGTAGAGTGCGATGCAGGAAGGCTCACATGGCTGAAGGTCTTTTCTGCATCTAAACTCAGCAGCAGGAATGGGAGGCAGTTCTAGGAAACCTGGCAAAGAAGGATATGTAATGCAGCTCAGGCACCATGTACCAGCGGGCTACTACCCCTGCCAGATGACTATAATACAGGCTAAGGGGTCTGGGTTCTGTTCTGATGAAAATCAGGGGTTCTCTCCCAAAGATATAAATAAATGGTGCAGTGCCTCCACCCAGAGTAAAATTATAGTGGGGCAGATGTCTGCGTAGTACAACCCCCTGGGATGCTGTGCCTACCCACCTCCCCTTCCAGTCACCCCCTACACAGAACACCATTCTAAATTGTAGCACTGTAAAACACATGCAGTTAGTGACTGTAGCTAATAATATGTTCACAGAAAATGTTAACAGCAACCACAGTAACACTTTTTATTATAGGGAAAGGGGAATGAGAAAGCAAGGAAAAGGCAGCTATAAGGCTGGAATAGCTGGCAAAACCCATAAACAATAACAACAGTGCCCACCCACAACAAGAGCAACACTTTACTTTCGCCCACCTTCCTACTGGTACCAGTGTCCCTACAGTCTAACTGGGTACCCAGATTAAGGTACAGGCCTGATCGTTGCCACAGGCTCGCCGGCTTTGGGGCCCTTAGAAGTAACTTCAAATAAACTATAACTTGTTGCAAACCTTAAACTTGTAACCAACTTTAAACTAACTCCCAGGTCAGGGCAGGCTCTGTTTTATTCACAGTTCTGAAGTCCCACTTTTCAGGGACTGAAATGGTGTCTGAAGGCAGGCCAGAGAGCTGGAGCCTTGAGTAGCAACATGGGTTGCAATAAGCTTGCTGGATGAGGTACATTTGTCTAGCAGCTTGACACCTTCTGGCTGGCTTGCAGGATCTGGCAGCTTGTCACCTTTTGCCTTGCTTGTAGCGTCTGGCAGCTGATTACCTTCTATGTTGGAGAGCAGGAGCCCTGCTCAGGGTTTCCTGGTCCACAAAGAGCCCAGACCCAAGGAGTGACCCCACGGTCTGACTCCCCCAGGTAGGTCAAGAGTGCCCTAGCAATCAGGCATGCACCAGTGGCTCCCTACATCCCAGTCCACCCCACTTGGAAAAGGCTGGCTGGTTCCTTACCTGGCTCCAAAGTGGCCTGAGCACAAACACTTCTGCATACACTTCTGGGTGGCTTCTGGCTGAATAGCACACAATCTCTTAGCTGAAAGACCCAGGTTCCAAACAGCAGGATTTCACAATATTATCTGGCTACCTGGCGCAGGAGCATCCACAAGTTTCTTTCCACTGATGGTTTTAGCTTCAGGCCAATTTAGACAAACTGGAACTCCGGGCAGACAATTCAACACTTTCTCCAAGTTGAGAACTTTCTCAGGATAATGCAGGAGTCGGCAGAAAACACTCTCACCCTGGGGCTTCCAGGTGCTGGACACAGGCAGTTCTCCAAGTCTCTGGCTGCGGAAAACCTTGGACCGACTTCCAAACTCTCCTCTCAGCACAGTGTAAGCCCTCCTGTCTCACTGAGAGCCCAAGCCAGACTACCCCATGCTGTAACTGTCTCTGGGATTTCACTCTAGAAGTGGCAGCTTCTGATTGGCTGAAAACAGCTGTCCATCAGTAACATTATTAAACATTACGTCCCTTCGATTATTGATTGGCAATTCGTTTGGGCACCTAAAATATGGTTCACACCTCTCCCATGATTCATTTCTCTAAGTATTTGGGCACCTAGGGTTCTGATTGGCTGTTCTTGGGGGTCAAAGGATCAAAGATGGCTGCTAAGGAAAACAGTTTATGCAGTTTATATGGAGTCCTCCACTTTAAAGCCCTGTTGCAGCCAAACAGCATAGTTTTTATAAATTCTTGTCCCATAGTCTGTTAGTAGCCTTTCTTAACTGTCCCCTGGCTGCAGTGTTATGTTTCTAAACACTGTCCTCTGCCTGTCGCTGCCCTCATTATGCACAGTCCCCCTTGACAGTGAACAGGCTCATTAATATTTAAATCAGTCTCATTAATATTCAGGAGACCCATTCCTATAGCGCTTATTGGCGCTACTAAACTAACACATTTTGAGGCTTTTGAAGGGCCTCTTGCATGTCACTGACCCCCAATTAGCTTATTTTGGGGATCAGGAGCACCAGAAAGGCTTCTGTTTAGCTGCTACAGTGGCCTGAAAATGCCCATGCACTACTGTGCATGCGCAGACTGCTGGCTTGCACATTCATGCAGAGCGCAATGTGGTGGTTCCACGACTTCACTCCTCCAGCCCCATTTTGGAGAAAAATATCTTGTGGAGTCGGACAGAGACTCACAGACAATCTGGGACCTGGAACTTGCTGTCAGACACCGGAAGAATGACAGCCAATGGAGAAACAGGCAGGAGCACCCAAGGGGGGCAAAAGGTAAGCCCCACTGTGGGGGGGGTTACAGTAATGTTCACATTATATTAATATTATCTTGAGTTTGTGTGATGATACAAAGATCCTGATCAATGGTAAGGGGTTATAATGTTTCTTGCCTCCAAGCCATAATCAAGGTAAATAGTTTATAATCCATGTTAAGTATTGAAATAGACCAATGAAAATCAGGCCAATATAGTCTCTGCCCGGTTTGGGGAGGGCAGAAAGTGTAGCATATTTCCAGAAGAGTGATGGCAGGCAGGCAAGGCATCAAGGTGTGCTGACAGGCGCCGAACAGTGTAGGAATTATTTGGTCTCTAAAGGCATGGAAAATTCACCTGGGTAGCAGTCCAGGAATGGACATTTTCTTGTTTTTAAACAGGAGAGCACTGTGATAAGTTCACTCTCATCTATAGGAGCCATTAAGAGTGAATTTTGCTTCCTAGAGCCTTGGGGTAAATTTAGAGAGTGAAAGAAATGATCTAATTGGGTTTTATCTCGCACTGGATTTAGGGAGTATAAAGTATTATAATAATTCCAGAAGGCCAGTAAGATCTGATCTATGCAAGTCAACACCAGATCCTGAAGGGATGCTTTTAACCTAGTAACCCTTGCCCACACCCTTTGCCTCCATGGCCTGTAAGCCAGGATTCTGAAGGTACAGGGTCCCCTGTCATAATAGTTTTGTTTTAAATAGCATACAGCTAGTTCTGTTTTATAAGTATACATTTGTTGCTTCAGTTTTACAATTTCCCCTAGAACAGCTGTGTCTCCCTACTTATGGAAATTTTGCTTATCACCCAAAGACCCAGTTAGAGTTTAAAGGAGTTTTTCCTATGTTTTTGCTTGTCTGGCTTGGTCTCCTTTAGACCCCCTTTCATGGCCGTCGCTGCTGCTGCACTTCTGGCTGCTGTATCGGGCACATTCACCTTTCCCCTTTTCATCCTCCATTGCTCCTCCACTTTTCTTTGCTGTTGATTCCCCCCCGGCAGGCCTCCTGGCTGCCCGCTCCTCCTCACCATTGACTTTCCAGAGCTTTGGGTGTGTAGTCCCCCTCCATATCTGCCTACTCCCTCACTTCTCTTCTTTTCCAGCATTCCTCCAGTTGGCTTGGCTCCAGATTCTCCCATCTCCTTGGCTCTGCTGGTCCTGGTCCTGATTCTCCTTGTCCATACTCACAATGTATTCTTCCTGAGGTGTGCCGTCAAACCCGGGCATCTGACACTATCTCTCCCACCACATTTCTCAGCCTCTCAGCATTGCAGATCATGGCTATGGCCTTCTAACCTCATTGTGGGGGCATGCATGTGTCAATTTTCTGTTTTGCTTACTGATATGTCTGCCGATTGTGGGCCCATGTGGTGAGTGATGCGGAGTGTTTCTCTCATCTTTGTTTAGTGATTTACTAGTTTTGTGTTCAGCCCTAACTCTACCATTATGAAGAACATCAGTAACCCTATCCAGAGCATGAATACATTTCAGTGTGATATTTATGGTGCTATGCAAACTTTATTGCATTTGAAAGGTAGACAACCAGAAGGGTCGCTCCTGGGCTATCCTGCTCTTCCCGTACCCCTTGCCCTCTCTGGGTTGCTATCGTAGCACTGGCCTTCAACTCTCCTAGTACATGGACCCCTCTGCCCTCCATTCCACTCCTTCTATGACCTTTGATTTCCTTTGGGGGTTTTCCCCATCCTGCCATCACCTTCCTCATTCATATCCTCCTCTTACTTTAGTCCATCTGGCATCCAGGTGCTTGAGTCCGGTTCCCCTTCACTCAATCTGACCTCAGAGTCTACTCATTCACATCGATTAATCAATTTGAGTCATTTTTCTACTGAAGCGAAATTGGACTGCATCTGACATTCAAGCATGGCAGGGTCAGAGTGGGACAAGTAGAGCACAGCATCATCTGCGTAAAGCAGTACTTGGTCATTTACTGCTAGGGGGAGTTGATTAAGAAAAAGACTGAAAAGCAGAGGCCCTAGGATGGATCCTAGGGCCTCTGCTTTTCAGGATTATTGCCCTGCCTATCTTCCAAAAATATGGAATGAATTAAAATTAGAAACCAGAAATGCAAGTAGTTTGGGACAGTTTAGGAAAAGTTTAGATCAAATGTGGAATGTAAATTGTCAGTGTTTAGGGCCATAGGATAACTGTTTAGGCTTTTAGCCTAATAACTGCAGATTGTAGCCTATAACTGTTGTTGTTAATATATGTTTGTTGCAACTATTTTGTGTGATCTTTTTCTTGTTTTGTAAAATTATTTCATAGTAGATTCACAATTATAGTCACTATAATGAGATAGAAAAGAAGTGCTATCTTATGTTTGTTTTATATGTGTATGCTGAATGTATTATAAATTTATCTTTATGTAAGTCATGTATGTTGGTCCTTGTACATACAAAACTGTGTTAAGATTTGTACTTTTTACTATGTAACCATTTGCTCTTACAGGACAGCTTTGTAAAACAGGGCTTTGCCGTCCTAAAGGCTACCTCCTGTTAAAAAATAAACATTTTTATCTATCTATCTCTCTATCTATCTATCTATGTAGCTATCTAATTCCTACCTTATCAACTGCAAACTACATTTTCCCCAATAGCACTTTTAGGAGTCTGAACATTCTATTACTACTTAACCTTAATGCAAAATGACTGCCTTGGAGAGATTAAGTTACTACCAGTATCCTGGGTAAGGAAGGGGACAGTAAATCTCCAACAGGTTAATTTGATAGAGTTCCATAAGTCAACAGATAAACTTAGTAGAATCTGATAAAAGGACTAGGCCAATTTCACAACTACGAACCTTATCCAAATGTTCTTCCATGACTTTAAAATAATCTATACTAGAATAGACTGCATAAGAGTAAGAATAATGGGAATATTCCTTCCCCAAGGGGTTTAGAAACCTTCAAACATCTATCCGGTCTAAGAGGTCCAACTGTATTTTATAAAACTTATGAGCAGTTGTCACTAGAGAAGAGTTAATATTTGTATTGTCAAGATGTTTATTAGATATCAAGTTATAATCACTCCCCATCAGCAGCATATCCAGCAAATGGTCTGCATCTTACCCAGCAGGAGACTGAGATCAGATGAATCTGTTCCAGGTGCCAGATATAAATTCACTAAAGTTAACTCTATGCCATACAGATGACCAGTTACAACAGCCAATCTATCATATTTGTAAGAACTGGCAATTGAGAAGGCATAGACTGGGGAATCAATATAGCTACTGCTTGTCATTTATCATTACGAAAGGTAACAAAAATGACTTGAGAAAACCCAGACTTTGTTCGTTTTGGAGTTCAGCTTCAGAAAGATGAGTTGACTCTTGATAAAGCTCCGGTAAAACCCGCTGAGCTGCTGGCCCAGGGCAGTCTGCTCACTTTTTGCCACCGCCTGGTAAGTAATTTGATGTACCGTATTGCCTATTTTGCGTGTTTTATTATAGCACCACTGCGTCATAGTGCTATTACACTTTAATAAAAGTGCACTGCCCCAAAAGTCTGTTGCTGGTCTCCTTTGTTGTTCTGTCTCATTTTTTTGACCTGGCACATTCTGCCTAACTGCAGTGGCTCCTTTGTTCATTTTGTGTTCCTGCAGATACATTATACTATATTCACTGCAAAAAAAAATATGTTAAAGGGACACTGTCAATCCCTTCTGGCCACAAGGTGTCCCTAGTTTAAAACACACATACAGTAAAACCCTGTTTATCCAAACCCCATTACTCTGAAACGCTCAGTTATCCGAAACTGAATCCTGTCCTCCAACATCCTTACATTTCTGTCTTGCAGTCCTGAATAATTAAGCCGAGTTGACAACATGATTAGTGCTTATTATGTGCTGGCAGTTAGCACCTTATTCAGCACCTCGTTACAGAAGTCCTCCTCATTCATGCCCCTTTTGTTAACCCATCTCACTTCCTCATGGCCCCAATACAGTATAGGTTGCCTTTACAAATTGAACCAATGCAAACACAAGCAGACAAGCAAGTGATCAGTCACAGGCAGCGTGTTCCCTCTATGACTGCCTGAAATTGCCTAATTACGGTCACTTTAAATTTGATCTCAGTGCTTGCAAAAAAAAATGTTGCTACTCAAAATCAGATACAGTACAGGTTGCCCTTTCAAATTAAAATGCCAATCTAGAGACAGCAGGCGACCAAGTGATCGGTTGCAGGCAACACAGTCCCTCTCTGATTGCTGAGCTTGCCTAAAAGTTGTTTCTCAAATCTCATGACTGACCAGGGACTGCAGCAGAAGTGCGATTGAAATCAGAGTGGAATCAGTGAGTTTCGTTTTGTTTTATTTAATGGCAGTGGTAAGCAGGATTGTATGGGATATCCGGTCTAGCGGTGAGGTTTGTTTTGTTTTGCTTAAAGAAAGGAAACAGGCTGAGCAATACTGCAAGTTGAGGACTGCCATAGAGCAGGTATGGGAAAAGGCTGCATCTCACTCTTCTAACTGCTGGAAATAATAAGCACCCTCGCACTATGCAAGAACAGGGAATGAGAAGCTAAACTCCAACAGGTCACTGCTTGTTAAGAAGCTTCAGCTGTGGCTGCATGGTCTGTACCTGTAGTGTAGATAATTTTCCATGTCTCAATACAGCACTGTAAAACAAAAGTGAACTGAAGTTATGAGTGGCAGAGTACACAATTTTCAATGGGAACCTTACTTATTCGAAACCCAGTTTATCCAAATGTGATTCATGTCCCCATGACTTTTTGATTAACAGGGTTTTACTGTATTATTTTTTTCCATATAGGTGTTTATCTATCCCCGGCAGGAAGGTGGCTTGTGTCAGCTGTCTGTACCTGGTATCCATGGTCATTCGAGGCCACCCCCACTACGCCACGGCGGAACCACTGGAGCTGGCCTGGGGGCTTCACTCAATGGCAGTCACCCCCGCATTTTTCCACATTTTCTCCCCTTAATCCCTGGAGCCCCAGACAAAGTCAGGCACACGTGTGGAGGTGTGCATGTACTCCTTGGCCCGGCCGACTCCGCTCCACCCACCCATGGCTTAGCACCCAACTCCCGTTCATGCTTGCACCACCATCACACCTCTACATGGTGGTGGTGGTCTTAGGCCGGGATAGCCAACCTTCCCAGTCTGGGAGAGGAGAGCTGCCTGGTGGTTGTTCTTTCCTCTCCCAGCCCCACCCCAACCAACCCCTGGCAGCCCATGCTTATTCCTGAACATGGGTCACCAGTGTGGCGAGAGGTAAGATGCCCAGCGTCTCAGCCTTCAGCACCACTGGGCCAGCTGGATTTTACTCTATTATGATAGCTCACATCCTGTAAAGACTGATGATGTAGCTGGTAGTCTGATTCTGATTACTTTTTTCTTCCAAAAAATGAAAAAAACAGACTGCCCATGGTGACAGGGTTGAATAAGACCTTGTCCCAGTTGTTATGGAGAGTTTGAATGCAGGAATCTGTTCTGTTCTTTCCTTTCCTGTCTCTTGTCTGTCTGGTTGTGCAACCAAATTTTCTTGTGAGACCTAGGATTTGATCACCCCAACAGTCTCGCAATTCTTTGCCTCACTGTCTCTCAGTCTTCCCTGGCTGTTTCTGTCTTTTCCTCCCTTGCATATCTACTGGTATAAAAATATATGCAAATCATTATGTGAAAATGTAACTGATATTGGGATCCCTTTGTTTAGAAATTATATAGTGTTACTGTTGAAATATATACGATTATAGTTGGAGATGATTGCAAAAAGCTATTGGGAACCCAAGGGGTTAATCTGAGAGCAGTTTTAAGCCCTTTTTTAGAAGCTGTGGAGAAGGGGCCTCAGTTCTGGGACATTGTGTTCTTGCTGCACCTGCCTGAAACATATAAGAGCATTTTAGGGAAATAAACAGGATGCTTGTTTTGGGGGGGAGTTACAAAGACTTACAAAAACAGAGCTGTAATTTCTTGCAAGAGAGAGACACACAGACACACAGAGATTGAAGGAAAACTCAGATGGATCTTCTCTGTTTATTCTGCCTTTGTAAATAGTTATTGTGAACAATTTTATTTTTTTATGTTACTGTTAGTACTAATAAACACTTTTTGCAAATTCTACAGCTGCCTCTGTTTTTTTCCTATGCTTCCTGACCTGTGCCTCGACGACACCCACCATACTGGTGTTACCACACAAAATCATGTATGTTTATATTCCTCCCACTGCATGTTTCCTGGATTTGGAAACACCGCCAACACAGTCTAGCCACTCATTATGCAGTGTGAGGAGAGGAGACTATTGCATCATTGGTGACTGCACTGTTGAGGGGGTGTTCCTAATGTTCAAGAAGTGTGCATCAAGAGCAAATCAAGGATTTGAAACAAAACAAGGCTGGGTATAACTACACCATTAGCATGCATTTCAGTTCTACTAAGAAAGAAGGCAGGTACAACAAAGACACAACATCAGTGAATTCAAGAGAAGGTAAGCAATCATAAAATGTGGATTTTTAACTACAACTAATATAATCCAAAAAGGTTAACAGTGTTCCTTTAATGCATATATTAAGGTTATAAGGCATTAAGAAAAGGGAAATGTGGTGTTAGGGTTTTTTTTTAACCCTAAGATCCACCCCATTTCCCATCCTGTATCTTTGTGACCCAAGGCCATGCTACAGGTCTGGGGCTGCACATCACGAGTCTGCTGCTTTAAGCTACAGGTCCGGAGCCATACCCCCAGTCTGCTGCTTCATGCAGTGCTCCCAAGATCAGTCATAACTTCCTTCATGAAGAGCCCTGTGCTCATGAAGCAGATTGGTTATAACACTGTTCACACAGCAGGGCCCTGCCCAAAGCAGGTCATCAGTCATAACTCTCTTTGTACAGGACCCC
The DNA here is from genome assembly GCA_016271365.2 of Neoceratodus forsteri. Classification (NCBI taxonomy): domain Eukaryota; kingdom Metazoa; phylum Chordata; order Ceratodontiformes; family Ceratodontidae; genus Neoceratodus; species Neoceratodus forsteri. The sequence goes on from CM057456.1 coordinate 1,669,870,070, forward strand.
AGATCTATAGCTTAAAGCAGCAGACCTACGGGTCACAGCCGTGGACCTGCATCTTGGCCTTGGGTCACAAGGGTAGGGGTTGGGTCAGGAAGGCCGTTCAGATTTAAAAAAATACTAATGCCACATTGCTCTAATTTTGTGGCTTTGTAACCTTAACATATGTACTATACTGTATTAACATAGTTTTTTGCAATTACTTTCCTTACGTTTTGAAAATTTTTTTGCTAGGTAACAATAATACCTTTATTAGACTAACAAAAATTTAAGATACAGTTCAGGCCTATAACCCTTTTTGTAGAATAGGCTGAAGGCATGAAGTACTGCTGTAGGAGAGCTTTGTTAGCACTCCAAAGTTTACTCAAACCTTTGCAGTTTTCCCTATTTTTCTTGCATTGTTAATCAAAGCAAAGCTCCTACAAAGGGCATTTCATGCCTTCATTGTAACATACCTGAAGAAGAGGCTTATAGCCCTCAAAAGACTGGATCTTTAACTTTAAATTAGCCTAGTAAAGGTATTATTTTTACCTAACAGAAAGATTGTTTTTGTTTCTCTCCTGCTTTTGTGTGGGATAATGCAGCATAACTCTACCTTGATCTTACATGATGAGAAAATAGTCAAAACTTGCTTCGTGCAGGAGGTGATTGCTAACTTGCTTTTGGGCCCCGTACAAAGCAGGAGGTAAGTCCTAACTTTCTTTGGGCCGTGTAGAAAGCAGAAGGTAAGTTGCAACTTGTTTTGTGCACCATACAAAGCAAGAGGTGAGTCATAATCTGCTTTTGACCCTGTACAAAGCAGCAGGTGAGTCCTAACTTGCTTTGGGCCCTGTAAAAAGCAGATGTGAGTCCTAACTTGCTTTGGGTCCCATATGAAGCAAAAGATGATTCCTAACTTGCTTTGGGTCCTGTAAAAAGGCAAGAGGTGATTCCTGACTTGATTTCCTCGGTCGATCTGGCTTGCATCACAGAAACCTGGTTAGGTAATGATGCCAGGCCAGTTTTGGAGGCATCTGTCCCCACTGGGTACTCTGTAGTGCACTGCCCGTGGTGGGAATGAAGTGGTAGGGGAGTGGGTATCTGCTTTAGATCTGACCTGGGCTTCACCGTGCATCCAGTGGGGACAGCCAGGTCCTTAGAGTGTATGGCATTGCATGGGGATCTGGGCACAGGTTGCAGGATTCTCCTTATTTACCTTCCTGATTGGGCAGGGGGAAATTTCCTGCAGGAGGTTGCGGACTTCGTCATCGACATGGTGTTGGAGTCCCTCAGATGCTTAGTTCTGAGGAACTTCAATGCCTGGGTCAATGATGAATCCTCGCAATTTAGTTTAGACCTCTTCCAGCTGATGTCAGCACTGGATCTGTCACAAGTAGTTACTTCCACGACCACCACCATGGCCACATGTTGCACCTGGTTTTCTCATTGGGGCTTGAGGCTACTGACCTTGAGATTGATCAGGTATCTGGTCTGATCATTGCATGGTGAAGCTCTCGGTCATGGCTCTCCCTGAGAGTCCCTCCCCTGTTGAGATGATCAGCTATCACCCTTTAAGGGGACTGTCCCCAGAGGGACTTCTGGCGGTAACTGATTTATCTAGTGTAGACACTGCATGTGCAGTGGGTATGGAAGAAGTGGTAGCTGCTTATAATAGGGTAGTCTCCGAGGTGCTTGATTCCATTGCAATGGTCTGTGTATGACCCAAATCCTCTCACTTGAGATCCCCATGGTTTGATGGGGATCTCAAGGCGATAAAGATCAGGGGTCGGAAGTTGGAGCATTGTTGGTGGAGGACCCAGTTGGATGAGGACAAGCTGGCCCTGCGTGCTCATTATTTTGAATACCAGGGGGCAATCAACCGTAAGAAAGCAGAGTTCCTGTCCAGGGAGACTGAGAAGAACTGACCAGCTCATCTTTTTCAGACTGTTGACAGATTTCTTAATCCAGTTTTTCTGCAGCCAAAAAAAGCATTTTCAGTCACTGTATATGACATGTTTTCTCAGTTCTTTTCGGACAGAGTGTCCTCTATTCAGCAGGGGACTCCCTCAGTGAGTCATTCTTTGTCTCACAGTGATTGGGCTGGCAGGAACAGGGGCTGTCCTCCTGTCTTGGATGAGTTTAAACCAGCAGAGGTGGCCGAGGTTACTGAGGTCATCTCGAAGCTGAAGCACATGTTTTGTGAACTGGACCCGGCTCTTACTCATCTCTTGATGGGATGCATTGGCTCTGTTGGCCTGGTGTTCACCAGGACCATCCAGTGCTCATTGTCAGAGGGGGTCTCCCTGGAAATCTTGAAAGAGGCTCTGGTGAGACCCCTATTGAAGAAGCCATCTCTCGACCCCAACACCCTGGTGAATTACCGTCCTATCATCAACCTCCTGTTTTTGGGTAAGGCTGTTGAGAAAATTGTGTCGCAGCAGCTCAAGGAGCACCCCATGTCCTTTAATATCTATGAGCACTCCAGTCAGGTTTCAGAGCCAGGCACAGCACTAAAACGGCTAGAGATAGAGGAGACAGGTCAATTCTTGTTCTCCTTGATCTCTCCTCAGCCTTTGACACTGCTGATCACATTGGGCTTCTTTTTTTTTAATATAATGTTTATAAGTTTTTCAGTCGACACACATCAGGTTTTTGAATAGGTACAATTATTACACTTGGTTATTACATTGTGCTTCTTGATCACCTCAGAAAGTATTGTGGACTGGCCGGCACTGTCATCAGCTGGTTTGAGTCCTTTCTCTCTGGCAGAAAAGCAGCGGGTGGTGATGGGGAATTTCTCCTCCTCCCTGAGGCTCCTGCTATGTGGAGTACCTCAGGGGTCGATCTTGTCGCCAATGTTATTTGCAGTGTACATACTGCCCCTGGTACAGCTCATTAGGTGGTACAGTGTGGGTTTTCAGTTATGCAGATGATACCCAACTGTACCTGTCCTTGGCCCCCCCATCTGTCACTGTGGAAGATCTTAACATCTGCGTGGCCGAGGTCAATGACTGAATGTCCTCCAGCTGGTTGCAACTGAACCTGGACAAGATGGCGGTACTAGTGATTGAGCCGGGATGAGGATGTGATGGGAGTGCCTCCGATGTGACCACTGGTTTAGTCCTGGGATCTATACCATTGAAGGCCTCCCACAGGGTGCGAGATCTTGGTATGATTCTGGATGACAGACTGACACTGAATCTCAGGTGTCGCCTGTTTTTAAAAGTGGTTTCTACATGTGTATGCTGCTGAATCAGAAATATACTTCAATGTTTGGAGCAGGAAATATGAGTGAGAGCCTCATTACTGGAAATGGAGGTAGAGGAGAGAAGTGATGCACCAGTGGTGGTCCACAGAGTCCAAATCAGCCAAACTGTGCTGCAACATGATGGGTGATGGCACACCCGGATCTGCATGTATGGAAATGGAGCAGCAGCTGGATGAGGCTGTGAAACATTTTCAGAAGCAGGAACGATTGGTGATTCCCAGGCTGAGATAGGGCGAGGAGACCAAGACATCAAAAACCCTCTGCAGAGTGAAAGCAATATGTTTGCTGTGTCCTTTAAGGTGCACACGAGGTGGCAGGAAAGTCCAGGAAGGCAAATGCTGAAGCACCATGCCACTGAGGGTCAGAAGGTAGAGCTGACGTCACACTCAGGAAGTGCCGGCGGTAAGCGGAGTGGCAGCGGTGGCTGGAAAGTTGGGCCCCAAAAGAGAAAAAACAAACAGGATGAAGGAGCTGACACCGCACAACAGACAAAATGATGTACACGGAGAAACCAGAATGGGGGACAATCAGGAAGAGAACAACATGCCACAATGGGGAGAACAGAAACAATGGGGGGACACTAGAGAAGGAGAAGGAAAACAAAATGAAAGAACAGAGAAATGAACAGGAAGGTGACTGGACAAAGGGGGGGACAAACAGAAAAGAGCCCAACCTCTCCAGCCAAGCAGCCACAGGAGTCAGGAGCACAGATGAGCTGCTGACATGCAGTGGACCAAGTTGATTTCACAAGCACTAAACAGAACTGTTGGGAACGGTTTACTTTTATTTTGGATATTGGAGGAGCTATTCCCCGACACTGAACCTCGGGCTTTAGCCCTCCCAAAAACGAGATTGAGAAAAGTGATGCACTCATATTATTGATACCTTCCCTTACACCCATTTCATTGGTTATACAAGTGCTAGAGTAACAGTAATGACATGGTGCTGCTTGTTAGTATACACATGATGGAATATTAACTTGTAGATATAATGATAGAGTTCCATTACAAACACACCTATATGCAGTGTGATTGTTTTTCTTATGAGATGAACTTTATTCAGAAACAACCATTGCAACATTTGATAATTTATAAAAATATTTTGCAGTATCATAGTCAAAATTTAGATATCAACTTATGTTTTTTTTAGAATAGTATAAAAGCTCTGAATTTCAATAACTACCAAAATAAAGTAAGCGTTCATTTCAGTACTTGAATGTGTGTATGTGGCGGGGGTTGATCCATGTAATGTTGTCTCCTATGATAGAGCTTGCAAAATCGCATACTAGATAGTAACACCTTTTCACAATGTTATCCTTCTCCAACACTTTTTAAACAAAGATGTTTTTAATAAAATATTTTTCAAAATTGGTAGTTAAGAAAGTAACTGAAATTGGCAGGCATTACCATCATATGTGGATGTTAAACCATTATGTGCATTATTCAAACACTGATCTGTCTATTCTGAACCGATCTGTGTTTAAATAAGTGTTGGAGAAGGATGACTGTGCATGTGGGGGTGTCCAATGAAGTCCAGAGAGCAGTCAGGATCCGATATTTCAAAATTTATTAGAAGCAGAAAAAAATAAAATGGACTTAAAGCAAAACTTGTACATAACTTTCAAAAAAAACATAAGGCACAGGAAATCATATCTTTAACAAGAAAGAAAATTCCTGCCAAAAAGGCACCTAGAATCTGGCTAGGCATCTGGTAGGTTTGCCTTCCTACCACACACTGACTCAACACTCCACATTCACCTCCTTTATACCAGTGGAGGCACATGACTTAGTTAGCTCCTCCCCAACTTGCATCATAAAAGTGGGTCAACCAGGCCGCTCAGTCCTATAAAGAGATTGGACTGAGAGGAGCTGGAAGCACTTACAAGAGAGTTGTAAGTCTAAGGCATTTCTGCATCACATTAGGAGACTTTAGTCCTTTTAAGTTAAACAGTTTTATCTCTCTCCTTTTAACAGTGGCATGCATTGCTTCTCCTTTTAAAAGTACTAGTTTAACCTTTTATTTAAGGAATAAACAAACACCACTTTTCAAATGATTTCTCAGTTATAATTCTGAGGTATAACATAACTCTGAACTTCTCACACTAAAACTAGCACAAAGGCTGTTAATTTGTTCAGAATTCACCAGATAATGAAACGCTCATAACAAACTCTTTTTTGGCTACCGCACGCTCTCGCATTAATCACACAGCTCCATTTATCGCATAGTCGAACGCAGCATATCTGCAGAAAATTAATCAAACAGCTTGTACTGCAAGCACAGAACATTCTAAACATTGGGGCTTTATTATTTAGAGAAACAAGCTGGAAATAAGAAAGGGACAGAAAGACTGCTCAAAGCTGGCCAAGCTCGAGTAGGGGAATGACAGAGAAGGAGCGATAGTAAAAGGAAGAGATTAGAAGAGCAGGAGACTGTTACAACAGATTTTTTAAATATTTTAGCCCACAATGTTCTCAAATTACCTCTACAACATAGGCAGGTAATTACATATGCTCTGTATCCATGTGAGCATATCAAAGTTTGGGGGAGGGTCACCGACCCTACCACAATGACACTGTGAAAAGGTGATACTATCTAGACTGTGTTGAAGTAAATAAACCAGGAGAGCCTCACAGTGATACAGAGAGCATATGGATTCAATTACAAACTAGGACAGGCAAAAATATTTTAATTGGTAGCTGTTAAAGACCCCCAGCTAGTACCCATGAATATAATGAACATTTGCTCAAGGAATTAGTTATGACCTCAAACTCCAATGATGTAGTAATACTTGGAGATTTCAATCTTCTGGAAATTGATTGGGAAGACTTAATTGACATGAATGTATTAGAAGCACATTTTATCAACACCTTACTGCAACATGGTCTTGAACAAAAAGTTATGGTGCCCACTAGGGAAATGAACACTTTGGACCTAATTGTTACAAACTTGCGATCAGATCTATGGTGCATGGGAATTTGGGTACTAGTGACCATAACATCCTATGTTTCAGTTTAGCAGCATGTCAAAGTATTGATATTCATAACATATCCTTGTGGATATAAGAAAAGGCTCAATACACAAATATTTGAAGTAGTCTTGATTCCTTTAATTGGGATCAAAAATGAAAGTCTTATCCGTGGCGCACTACTGGGACCTTATAAAATATAAATTGAAGGAAATGGAAGATAAATGTGTCCCCTTAAGGCAAAAATACAAGAAAGGCAAAATTCCTGCACAGTTAACCACCAAAATTAAGAGGCAAATATGTAAAAAGGAGTGAGGTTATGAAGCGCTTAAAAAGAAACTCTCTGAACAAACAAAATCCAAATATAGATAGAACAGAGAGCAACTAAATAACTGATTAGGAAAGAATGGAATAAATTTGAATTTAAGAGACCATCAAAAAACATTCTTTTCCTATATCAATAACACAGGAGTGGGGAAAGATCCATTGGACGATTCCTTTATAATGAGGAAACTATAAGGGATTCTCTGACAAAAGCAAAACCTTTAAATAATTATTTTTGCACAGCTTTTAATGAAAAGAACAAAGGCAGGGTTACAGATAAACCACTCCAAATGGAACTATGTACTTTTCCATTGAAGAAGTACCATCAGCCTTAAAAAGTATAAAATCTAAATCATTCCCAGGCCCCAATGGAATCCACCCAGCATTTATAAAGGAACTTGCAACATCTTTGTGACTTCTATTTACAATACTTTTTAACAAATCATTTGAGCTGGGTGAAGTACCCTCTGAATGGAAAAAGTCTTATGTCACCCCGATTAATAAAAAAGGCAGCAAGTCATTGGTGGGAAATTATAGACCAATAAGGCTTACATCCATACCATGCAAGGCGATGGAAAAAGTAATTAAAGCACACCTAGACAAGAAGTAACAAGTTAAGGGCCAACATGACACTACACAATATGGTTTTACTCCAGGGAGGTCATGCACTACAAACTTGATAACTTTTTATGACAGAATTAGTATCAGTTTGGATAACAGCATACCGGTTGATATGATATTCCTGGATTCTAAAAAGGCCTTCGACACAGTGCCACATTTCGATCTGGTCACAAAATTAAACAGCGTGGGACTTAATTTATATTTCATAAAATGGGTTGAAGAATGGCTAACAAACAGAATTCAGCATGTAAGGGTTAGTGGCTGTCTGCCAGAGGAGGGATTGGTCACTAGTGGAGTGCCCCAGAGATCTGTCCTGAGTCCAGCACTATTTGGTTTATTTATTAGTGACATGCATCAAGATGAATAAAACAATATATCAAAATTTGCAGCCATTAAAGTCAGCAGCGAAACAGACACTGAGGAGAAATTTCAGTCCCTAGTTAGGGAGCTAAATTGTATTGAATTATGGATTAGATCAAGCAAAATGGAGTTCAGTGCACCGTTCTCCATCTAGGTAAAAACAACTCTCTAAGGTCACATTGTCTAAACAGTGTCCTTCTCAAACCAGTAGTGCACGAACGCAATTTGGGTGTCATACTAAATAATAATCTCAATTCTGCAAACCACTGTAGAAAAATTAGGCAGACTGCCAATACAGTAGGTTAGTTAGCTGCATAGAAAAGACATTTGTCTCCAGAAGTGAGCAGTATATGATATCGCTATACAGAACATATGTAAGGCCACATATGGAGTACGGGTCCTCATTTTGGTCTCCCTGTCTTAAAAGGGACATCAGTCTAATTGAGAGTGTGCAGAGAAGGGTCACCAAATTGTTCCCAAGGTTTAAGAATATTTCTTATGGTTAAAGATTGGGGAAATTAAACCTGTTTAGTCTGGAAGTGATACGTTAAAGGGGAGATATGTTATTATTGTATAAAATATTAAATGATCCAGACCTCACTACACAGTGTGACATAGGTGTTAGGGACAGAACGGTCAACTTAAGATCTCATAATCAGCAACTAAAAATACCCAAAGCAAACACCAACAAGCAAGATAACGTCTACAAAGCAAGGCATCAAAAGCATGGAATATTCTACCCCAGTACCTGGCTAACATCATTAATTTTGACAGATTCAAGAATGAATTAGACAGGTACCGTCAAAATTCTAACATTTGGGTACAATATGCCTATAAAGAGTGGGAGGCAGACTCAACGGGCTATAAGCCTACTTCTGTATAATACCCCGACTGATACTGAGTGATCCAGTATGGGATTTTGTAAAGCTCTCTCAGAGGAAATTGCATCATATTGATCAACTACCCCCCCACACACACACACACACATACACGCACACACTCATCTATTAACACTAACTTTTACTTTATTTAGGTAGTTATCGAAATCTCTTATGCCGTTCATTCAGTAGAAAACTTAGAAATGTAAAAAGAAAAGTTGAAAGAGACCATGAAAAATTCAAGCATTATAAACAAAGCTTAAAAATAATATGTGTGCATGTGTGTTGGGGTGAGAAACAGTTGATTATCGCCACCATTAACTCCGGTAACGTAGACATTTCTCCAGTCAATCTCAGTGCCTATCATATGATGTTTTCTAATTAATCAGCCTATAAAAATACTTGGAAGTGGTTGTACTTATGAAAGTTGTATGACATCAGATTAAAAAAATGGTTTTAATCTACCAGTTGAATTTATGTCTCATCTGTCAGACTCTGGAACATTTTTCTCACAACAAGCAATTAGTATTCATAGTGCACTGTACCTGCTTTACACCTTTGTGAGGCAGCACATTGCACAACATATAACAGTTGATTTTACATAGTGTCTAACCCTCAGTTGGCAACTAATCAAAAAAACTGTCACGCAACTCTGGCATAGAACGGCACTACTATCGTGCTGAACTGTCAACGACTGATACTGCAGGAGCCTGTTTAACTCCTTATATGCTGATATATCTGTTCAACTAAATCAATGCTTGATTCATGCTGCCAAACTATAAATGAACTGACTATACAGTAAGCCTATCTGAATTGGACTACAGCAATACCTCAGTGTTCAGCACAATACTTAAACCAAATGACTAGATGTATAGTAAAATCAAATAAGTAAACGGCGTCTCTACAGCAAGCTGAACAGCTCACTCATCAGTTCCGGTTCCTGAACTGACGATCACTGAAGCATGGCCATAAGACTTAAAGGCAATTAAAATCAATTTTTTACCTCATCTATAGCTGTTTTTTTACTGCTATGCTGCTGCAGTACTTATAGGACTGCAAAGTTTTATGTTCATATACTCAGATTATGTAAACAATCCCCTTTAAGTATTTTTTACATTTTTAGCTTTTAAAGTTTTTGTTTCTGTCCAACTTTAACACTGAAAAAGGTTTTTTTTTCCTCTGTATTATTAAGTGGTCTTAAGTGGTCCACACATTTGTGAACTTAAAATGTTTATAACATAAAAACAAAATAATAATTAATTTTACCCCCCCCCCGGCACTTCCTTGGATGAAACTCCAACAATCCTGTAAGTTTCATTATTTAACTCTGCCTAGTTTTTTGGCTTCTAATGAGTAAAAAAAAAAAAAGGAACAGGGATTTTGTTTTTGTAAATTCGTTAATTAATAAGGTTTGAACCATCAAACTGAGTTTTGACAAACTTGAAAAAAACTTAGCCTCTAGGAGGGAGACTACATGCTCAGTGTTACAATTTTAGTGGATAAGACTGCTGAGATGTATAAGCTGTCAAAACTTTATGTTTTGACATAAACACTACTCAGCTTTACTGCACCCATATAGCCCACTGTATGTTTTTTCATAGCCCGTAACATTTTATGACTAATTAATCAGGTTTTTTAGATTGTTTACATAACTTAAATAAATGGCTAAAGGATCTGGTTGACCATCCCCAATCCCTTAAAGAAGAAAATGTGTTTACCCACAGGCCACTCGCTCCCTTGTTTACTACCTCTTGCCCTGGATCCCCTCCACCAAGAGCAGCTGTGTATTAAAATTCCATTACAATTACCTCACGCCCCACCAGTGACCCAGGTTCGGGAATGGACTCGGGTCACTCAGGAGCTGGCAGGGGTGAGGAAGGATAGAGCATCTGTAGACAGCTCTCTTTCCTGGGGAAGGGGGACAGTGTGGTGGGCTGTTTGACTGACATCCAGCAGCAGCTGGGTGTCAGCGCATACGTGCAGCCAGAACGGGGAGGGCCCCACATCCAGGGCACAAGGCTGCCCTTTGTGGAGGCGAAGCCCAGCCGCTCCGCCCACTGCACCTTCATGGGGCTCAGGGAGAAAACTGTGAAAAATGGAGCTGGCAGGCCCCAGGATGGCCCGGATGCCCAGGACTGAGGAATGAGCCCTCATAGAAGGGACGAAACTGCCTGCTCTGGAAAAAATGCAAATAAAAAAACAACATTCCATTACAATTACATATGTGCAAACAGAGAACAGAGTCAGAAAATTAAACAGAAAACGCTGTTACATTTAACAAGGACTTTAACTTGAAGTATTCCCATAGTTGGGGAGAACTCAGAATGACTCCCTATAATGCTGGGGTAATAGTGATGGAAGACCCAGTACCACCCAGATAGGCGGTAAACTGACAGAAGTAATGATGAGAGGCCATGGCTAACCATGGTATTAGCGTTACAGGAAGGAGAAGGCAGAAACCTTGGGAAAGAACTACATCAGCCTGGACAGAATCAGGATAAGCAGTAGTTCCATCATGTCCTATGGCCAGGACTGCATGAGTAATCCGTTGTCGTGGTGGCACAGTAAAACATACTCACAAAGTAGCCAATGCATCATTCTTGCTATATAAATTGCATTTAAAAGTAAACAGAAACCCAGATTGTAACCTTTGGGACAGTTTGCAAAAATTAAAATGTTGCCTTTTCAACAACATAATTAGGTTTCAATTTGTAGCTTTCACACCAGCTACATTTATAGGTATAAAATATATCCATATTTTGTTTTGTTTATTTTTCCCATTATTGTGAAGTGATACAAAGTGTGTGTGGTTTTTTTTTTTTGGGGGGGGGGGGTACAGCACAAAAGCAAGCATCACCAGAGGCAATTTCAGCTCCCAGTATGGGGCACTGCTTGAACAGCCTCTCCCACCACAGTCTGACTGTAACAACTTAGAATCAGGTAAATCACAGCCCAGTATGAAATCAGATCTAGAACTACTGTTGGAAACCCACATTGTACACTAAAATAAAATAGCCAGATAGATATTGCCCTTCACAATGGCTAAAAGTCCAACCCCCCTGTCCCTTGGAGTACATATAATAACAGTCCATAGTAAAAATGTAGACAGGGGGCATAGAGATAGAAACCTCTGGGGTCATCGTTGAAAAACATCTAACCCCACCGACAGAGTCACATCATACCTCTCAACTGTCCCTGATTTTCAGGGACGTGATTTGTCTAAAAATTTTACTCTGCCCTCCTACAATTGTGTTTCTGTGACTAAACAGTGGGGTTATAAGTACAAAATAATATCAAACATAAAAGTTACAGACTTGTTCTTTCTTAGTTGATTTTTTTAAGCCTTGTCCCTGATTTATGAGGGGAGGTTGAGAGGTATGAGTCACATACCCCTAGTAACTCATATATCACCATGCATACCTGATTTATAACCTAAAGGCAGATAAACTGAATGCAACAAGCATCACTGTAAGTCAGATTGGTACAGTAGGTCTCTCTGGAAAGACTGAATAAGTGCTTGAATATTCTTCATGGTTTCTGTAGATTGTGGCATGCAAGTATGCAAAACATTCACCTCCAGGAGCAAGTTCTGAGATTATCTAACAGAATGTGACTACTCCCATTGTGATGTAGACACTGTGATGCCTTTGTCTTGAAGTGCAGCTGTGGTGGCTGCAGTGGCCTTGCATAGCTGTGTGGCTTCAGGAAAATGTGAACTTTTTCAGGGAACACGATCTGAAACCACTAAATATTTGCCAGAATGGCTGCCAGCATGGGGCCATATTCTTTTCTCTGAACTACAACTTTTGGAAAATAGTCATTATCGACACCTGTGTTTTCTGGGATTCTGTAGATGCAGTAACTGCCACAGAAACATAACCGTGCCGCAGAAACACACCTCCGACACAGAAAAAGCATGTTTGGTGAAGTAAAGATGGCTTCAGTCACTGATTCCCCCCCCCCCACCACCACCACCACCAACTAAGTTGCTTAAATTATTGTGAAGTAAGCTAAACTGGCGTTAATGTGAGTTTTCTGGAAGCTCCAAACACATCCCTCCTTTCCCGAGTGGCAGTGGTCAGTGGCACAACCCTTTTCTAACCCACTGGCACCAAGTGTCGCAGCTTATGACCATTATGGCCATCTACAAGCCTTGAAGAAGCCTTAGGAGGTCTGTTTCATGAAAAAAAGGTGGTTCTATTTGCCGACTGCAGAACTGTGGAATGAAAAAGTATTAGTAATTATTGGAAAAACACTGAATGGGAGACCTTGCAGACTTCTGTCTAAGGTAAATGGTCCCCATTCCATGTGTAAATAATCTAGGGTGGTGCAGTATAGGAGAATGGGGTAAGAGTTAGGACCGACAACCCCGACACACATGGGGTGCAAGGGGTGGCAACCCTAACACCGAATTTCCTCACTTTTGTCACTGTGGAATAACCTTAACTGATGCATTAAATGGAGTTTTGCCATGACATATATATATATATATATATATATATATATATATATATATATATATTAATTATAGTGTCGGTAGAGACAGTATATTACAGTTGCTCAACAACTTTTATGTTAAACTCAAAATCTTGCACGTTAATAACTTTGCAACAGTTTGTCTGATTCACCTGAAATTTTGCATGCTCGGTATGGTACCATAGATCTCTGGATCTTGAAAGTTTTGTTCCAGTCAGATTTGTGGAGCTGTGGAGTGTGAAAAAGTGTAAACAAATCCTCAACTTTGTGAAATTCTTTGCTCATCTCCACAGCCCAAACGGTTTGTCCATCTAGTCTGAAATTTTCAGGGTATATGGACATTGGGTTAGGGAAGTGCCTTTGGTGAAAAAATATTAATCTGTTCAAAAGTTTTAAAAGTTTAAAGTTTCCTGTTATAGCCTATGAGAAAAAAATATATGTTCTGAAAGTGAAAGCAAGTGAACAGTCCCAAACAACCAGTTTCTTTGCCACTTCTTGGCATAAAAATGGTTAGGGCTTTTGAACTGAAATTTGCAGGGTGGCAAGCCCTTGCCCGAAAGATGTGCCTTTTCCTGGTTTGGTGAAAAAATTTACACCGGTTCCATGGTTACAGCATTCCGAAGTTGCGAGATTTTCCATAGGATAACACTGCAGCGCCTTCGGCACCTTTCAGTGCCCGTATCTTGAAAACAGTTTGAGATACAGATTTTTCGCTACTTGTGGCTTAGTCCACCTTTAGGTGGACTAAGCATGGATGGAGGTTTCCAAGCCATGATTACAACTGCAGTGGAATTTTTTCATAATTGCTACAGTTACAGAGATAGTGCCAAATTTGTGTTACAAGGGTTCCTTTTCATGTCTCTAGGCCTGTGGTATGTCTCCGTACTTATGTGTAAGTGAGAGTGCAGGGCCCAGAGGGCCCGTGCTTCTGTATATGCATACAAAAAACAGTGTCAGTGGCTCAGTATGTAGCACACTTGCCTCTGAGGCTGGGAGATCAGAGAGGCTGTGGGTTCAGTTCCCACATCTGGCACTTGGGTTAATATCCCAGTACTGACACTGTAGTGCAGCATGAGAGAGGTACTGCACTTCTGAGGTGCCGTCTTTTGGATGAGACGTTAAACCGAGGTCCCATCTGCCTGGATTGGTGGTAGTTCAGGTGGATGTTAAAGATCCCATGGCACTTATCGAAAAGAGTAGGGGAAAATTTTATTGACAAGAAACATAACATCACAAAAAATCACATAAACAAAAAATACATCATATGTTTGTCTTTAACATGATGTTGAGAAAACAAAACGTCCCAATATAAACTTAATGCATCATATAGAAATAAAATTTTTCCAAAATAAATCAACTTTTGATTTGGGAAAGAACTCAAATCCCTGGTTTTAACAGAGCGTAAGCCCTGTTCAATTTGAATAAACAAAGTATTTGTTAACACATTTAACTGCTGAAAGATATATTGACACCTGGCTTGCCAAAGATAATATTGTATGAAAGCAAAAAAACATTTAAGGTGCTCTATGATAACGACTCCATGAGCCAGTATAATTCCCTAGAACTATAGTTTGATATGTAACATTACCTAAAATCGGAAGATTCCAGTGAATAGCAGCATCTTGCCAACATTTTTGACTAAAAGGGCAATATACAAAAAAATGAACCATGGTTTCTTCACAGTTGATACATGTGTCTCTTAAACAAAATCTTTCAGTGATAGGTTTGTATTTCAAATTACCACGTACCCCTAACTTCCCTTGTATCGATAACCATACTACATCCCAGATGAAAGGGGGTACTCTAAAATCAGTTAATTTCCTAATAGCATAAATCATTTGTGTAGGCACACATTCTGGAAACAGGGGAATACATTTCTGCACTTCAAACACCACAAAATTATAAAAAGTTTTCCTTGAAAAGGTAAGCAATTGTGGAAGTAATATTTTCCATTGTTGTAATTTTTTAAAAGTAAGTACTCCATACGATGGTAGGAAATGTTTACCAAGTATTTTTAGGAGGAAGTAGGGACCATTTATTTAAATATACAGACCATAAAGATTTGGACCACTTTGCCAAGTCTTAGTATCATCCGACCATAAATATGAAAAGAATCAAATAGAAAGATGGAATGGTAAAAATAATAGGATTAACCATTCCAAGGCCTCTTTATTAATTGGAAGGTATGTAATGTCCCTCGCACTGGTTTAATCTATTACCCCATAACATTTGGAAAAAATACTTAATAGTCTAGTTTCTAAATTAATAGAGGCGGATACACATAACTTAAATATAAAGATTGGTAACACAAACTTCTTTATTATAGTAACCCTCTCTTTTTCCAAATTTCCATCCCTTCCATTTTGTAGAATCTTAAATTCTCAATGTATAATTGTTTTTCCCAGTTGTATGTCACTAAATCACCATTTCCAAACCAGATTCCTAAAATCTTACGATTGTGCTGATTCTACAAGTATATTTGCAATACTGGTTGGATCTGAGTCTTAGATTGTAGAATAAAATGAAACTTTTTTCCATGTTTATTTGAGCTCCTGATAATGTCTCAAACTGAGAGAATATAAATAGGGCCCTCTGTAATGAAGGTAAATCTTGTAAGAGTAAAGTAATATCATCTGCATATGCAGTTATTTTTTCCATTGGTAAACCAGGGGCAGGAGTTAAGCCTATAATATTCGTGTCCCACACAATTTGTCTGATAATGGGATCCAGGGTAAAAGAATATAGTAGTGGGCTTAAAGGGCATCCCTGCCGTACTCCAATTGATATAGGTACTTCTGTCCCAAATATATTATTAACCATGGGAATACAGTTAGCTTGTTTATATAAGACCGAAATCCAGTGTACAAAAGGGGGTGGGATTCCATATCGTAGAAGTACTGAAAATAAGTATTTATAGTTAACTCGGTCAAAAGCTTTGGTTTGATCTAAAGCTACGATGTACCTAAATCTGTTTCTTACTATTTAGGTCAAATAATTCTCGTAAAGGTATAAATTATGTTGAATTTTCCTATGGGGATGGCACATGTTTGGGCTGGGTGAATTAGTGTGTCGACTACTAACAATAATCTATTATTCAAAATTTTCATAAGTATTTTATAATCACTATTTAATAAACTTAAAGGCCTCCAGTTTAGTAGTGATGCCTTGTCCCTGATTTATATAGAAAAAATAATAGTGAGGTATTAAAACCCAACAAGTCACCAGATGAAAACAATAAGAAATTGAATATTTTAGGTAAAAATATGTCATATAGGAGAGAAAAAGTTTGTAAAACTCATTGGGTAGACCATCCCATCCTGGTGCGATATCTTTACTTAACTGTTGGATTGCTACTTCAACTTCTTGTGGCATTATTGGTTGTATCAAAGATATCATTGTAGTGCTCAGTAGTTCATAACAGGGCGTAAAGAAGGAAAAATCTGGAGGATTTGATACTTCTGCATTTTAAAGGATAATTCCACATATTTTTGTACTACAGCTAGTATATCCATATCCTTTGTGCATACTTCTCCACTATTAGCCCGTAAGTGGGTCATAAGGGTGGTTTCTAATCTATGTTTACAAGCTGTAAAGGGATCCGAGGCTGGGTAGTTTTAACTCCAAATTTAAACTCGAAGTCCAATGATTTGGCTCTATCATACTGGTATTCTTTCATCTGTTCCTTTAATAATTTAATTTGAGAATCATCCCTTGATTCTTTTTAAATCAAATGACATTAGTTTATATAATTGATTCTGAGCAAGTAAATATTTTATATATTTGGAATTAGCTTTAATTTTGCCAAAAGAGAAATAGCTTTTTAATTCTTGTTTAGTGTCCATCCACCAACGTAGAGGTCAGAATATGCACAAAATACTGAATCTCTATAAGCAAATAAATTTTCAGTTTGGTTTTAAAGGATAACTTATCAAGCAATGATATATTAAGTTTCCAACGATTATATTTAGAATAGATTTTGGTGGAATAAACTGTAAATGAAATGAACAAAATAAAATGTTATGATCAGAAAATTCCGTTGGTTGAGAATAACAGACATTGAGGTGTAAATATTAAGAAAACAAAAACATGTCTATTCTGGTGGCATAAATAAATCTATGAATATGCGCACAGTATCATTGGGTGTAATTTTGAAAAGCATCCTGCATATTTGAAACATCTAAAGTTTGCTTTAAAGCATTGGAGTCACAATATATTTTTTTGTTTAGTCGTAGCTACAGGTGTGTCTAAAGAACAATTAAAATCCCTCCCAAATAATATGTGTTTAGTAAAAAGAAAAGGTTTAATATCACCAAATAAATCTACCCTAGCAGATTTGGTTTGCTGATGCATAAATGTTAACAAGTCGAAAAGAAAAACCTCTTATTAAACAATCTAGAATTAAGGCTCTACCTGGCTTTACATCTATTAAACGAATAATATGTACATCAGTGGTTTTGAATAAAATACCAATCCCATCTGCTATATCTGTGCTGAAAGACCAAAAAGAAGGCCCCCAGTACCATCGTTTTTTAAGTACCTCTATTTCTTTAAAAGAGGAAATATGGCATTCCTGCAAAAAAAAGACATCTACAGGTAAGGTTGATAAGTGCGT
This sequence comes from Neoceratodus forsteri, assembly GCA_016271365.2. NCBI lineage: Eukaryota > Metazoa > Chordata > Ceratodontiformes > Ceratodontidae > Neoceratodus > Neoceratodus forsteri. The sequence goes on from CM057456.1 coordinate 1,669,887,547, forward strand.
TAGTACAGAGATTTGTTTTTTATATGTTTTTAAACTCCTGACGTTAATAGATAAAAGATGTAATGCAGACATCAGGTATTCCAAATCAGCCTATTCCCCCTTTCAAATTATCATTTGCTTTCCTTTTTTACCTTTTTTTTTCCTTCATGACCTCTATCAATTTTCCTTCCTCATCCTCAGTGATCATCTCAGATCTGTGAGATGTGTTTGACTCTAAACGATTCTCCTGGATCATCTTGTAGTGGCAAAAATATTAGATGTTGGAAGAGGGTCAGGAACAGACATTTTAAAGTAGATCTAGTAAACCTTTTCCTTTCACAATTTCAAAATCTGTTTTTGGGGGTGGCATATTAACCGGCTGTGCTAGGCTCAATTCTACAGTCCTGAGATGCTTTAGGGAACTTGAGTAGTTGTTTTTGTTACTGGTGCTATGGTTGGTGGTACATCTGTAGGGCCCGGCCTATGAGTTCTACCCTGAGTTTGAAGTACCAATTCCTCATGATTCCAACCCTCCGTTTTATTCCGCTTGGCCCAGGGACATTGGTGGAAAGCATGTCCCTTTTCATCGCAGAGGTTGCATTGGAATATGTTCTGGCATAAATCCATTGAATGACCAAAGCCTCCACAAAGTGAACATTTCATCATTTCACAGGAACTGCTAATATGAGACCGTGATCCACATTTATAACAGGCTCTGGATTGACCATTATAAAAAACTACACCCCTATCTTTCCCTAGAAAAAAACTGTTAGGGAGATGAATTATGTCTGAATTTACTTGGAATAATTTAACTTTAAATTTCCAACTCCCTGTCCAAATACCTTCCAAATCTAACAAGGCCTCAGGGGGGCCTAAAATATCACATCTATTTTGCATCCAATGATAGATGTCACTAATATTTACTCCTTCATTCCTAAACATTACTGTGATGTACCTAATTTGTGGCCTAGTCAGAGGAATGGCTAAAAAAGGTACCCATAAAGGAGTGTTTTTCAAATTGGAGTATTTTTCCCAAAATTTTTCCAAACCATTATTTGTTCGAAAACTGATATCAAAGGAATCTTCTCCAGACACATGAATAAGTGCAAAAAAATCAGACGGGGAAAAAGACATCGTATTTTTGAGCAGAGTGTTAACTATATAATATCTATCTGGGTGTGAGGTTAAACCTCCTCTATATCTTAATCTCACAGCGTTTCTCCTGGAGCCTGCTCAAGCTTTTGCTTGAATAGGTCTGCCATAGAAACCTGTGGAGAGTAAATTATTCTCTCCTTCTGATGCAGCATTACTATTTGTTCCTTTAGACACGGTAGTTTAACCCCCCATTAGAGGAAACTTGGAGCTACTAGTAGCATCCTTGTCCTGCAATAATCGGTGTACACCTTTAATAGCATGAAAGTCACTACCTGAGCTCAGTTCGGTGGCATGCTTTGGTGAAGTATAGGCAACTGGTTTCCAGTCTGGATTAGGAGTCCAAGTTCCCGCCTCACATTGAATCCATCCTGCATTCGTGAGAGAGTCCTCTTCTGACCAGTCCTGCATATTTGATTCCTGGGTTTGAATCTTGAACTGTGCCTTCACTGCTTGAGATGCTGTTGTCGTTGCTGCGGTTGTTTCGGCATTTTCGTGTAGCGGGGGATCGCTCATGGGTGCACCGGGAAATGTGCGACACCGATTGTCCTCGGTAGCAACCGCTGTCTCCATAAGTAAAGGTCCTCTGCGAAGCGGCTGAATCCTGGGTTTCAAGTGCATTCTGATCTCCCTCCTCGTAGTCTCCTCCAAACTGTCCGAATCCTGTCTCCTTCCAGCATGGCCAACTGGTAGCTCCGTGTGCTGACGGCCTCCATATCAAAACTTTCAGGTATGCAAGCTTTTCTGTATTTTGACTCCCGTTTGCGCATACAAGCATGCAATACCTCCTGCAGAAAATCAGTGGCGGCTCCATAGTCATCCTGGGTCTCGATTCCGATTCCTGTGTGCTAACAGGCAGAGCGTCTGCCTGAACGTCCTCTTCCATGGCTACTCTGGCGCGAACTGCAATGCAGTAGGGGAATTTCCCCGGTGTCCTGGCCAAATTTCCCTCATTCACTAACAATACCACCAACAGCTTAATCTGGTTCAAGGTCAGTTGGCATTCATCTGTATCCCCCTCCCCCGGGTCGTGCCTGAAAATAGGCAGAATTTGTCTAGTGCACTTACCCGGTCAACAAAAACTAAATAAAATAAAAAATACCAGTATGCAAAAATGGGAGTGGGCGCATACCATTATGCAGTGCTGGGAGTACAGGGCCCAAAGGGAGATGAGGGTTCATTACAATGTCTCTGCACTTATGGATAGGCATGGGGTCATAATGTCACAAGACATTATGCCAAAGCAATATACCGTGCTGCCAATAGAGCGCAATACATTGTGCCCACGAACCCCCCCAACTAAAATAATCAACTCCAGGGGGGTTGGACACTTAATTCACATGAAATGCAAATAAAAGAAAAATTATGTGTATCTAGGACCGGGATTCGATACCCGGTCTGCAGACACACTGCCTCCATTGCTGCCCGTGGCTCACCCCATCAAGCCATGGCAGCTGCTCGTCGGATCCTCCTCCAACCAGATGACTTATCCTCTGCATGGGAAAGAGACAGGGTACACAACCATGCATAGATCTTTTAGTGGTTTTGCACCCTGTCACTGTTCCCACTCATGCTGTCTCTGATGCGCAGTTTTAGTGTGCACCGTTCTCTATACGGCAAACTGACCCGGTAGGTTATGGATATATGGTAACACAGGGCCCATAGGGTGCTCCAAGAAATGGATAACATTACATATTCATGGCAGTGAGAAGGGAGAGCAGGGCCCAGAGGGCCTTGGGCTCCCACAACTACATACCAGTTACATTACACTTTCTCAAAAAAAAGGAAAATTCATTACAAAAATCTTTGTTAATGCATCATTGTGATATTGCCAAATCTGTGTTACAAGGGTTCCTTTTCATGTCTCTAGGCCTGGGGTATGTCTCTATACTTATGTGTAAGTGGGAGTGCAGGGGGCAGAGGGCCCGTGTGTCCACATATGTATACCACTATGCAAAAATGGGAGTTGAGGGCATGCCATTATGCAGCGCTGGGAGGGCAGGGCCTGAAGGGCTCTGCGCTCCCACAGGGAGATGAGGGTTCATTACAATGTCTCTACACTTATGGACATATGGTACGGGCCCTGCGCTCCAAGAAATGGATAATATTATGTATTCATGCAACCACATACCAGTTACATTACACTTTCTCAAAAAGAAGGGACATTCATTGCAAAAAATTTAGTTAATGCACCATTAGGGTCACAACATCAAAAGTAGGGAAATTCAACCTTAGGGTTGCCAATTGGAAGACCGCACCCCCACTGTAAATGCAGGAACAGGTATGATGGATGTGTTTTGGCATTTGGAACCCTAATGCTCACCCCATTCCATGAGTAAGGTAAGATAGGTATAGTATAGGACAATGGAGGTGAGCATTAGGGTTCGTAAGTGCCAAAACTCATCCATCATACCTGTTCCTGCATGCACAGTGGGGGTACGGTCTTACACTTGGCAACCCTAAGGTTGAATTTCCTACTTTTGATGTCACAACCTTAATGGTGCATTAACAAAGTTTTTGTAATGAAAAATATATATATATATATATATATATATATATATATACACACATATATCTTACAAAAACTTAATTAATGCTCCAGTTAGGGTCAAGGCAACAAAAGTTGGGAAATGAGGCGTTGGGGTTTTCCTATCACCCCACCCTTCCAAACCAGGCAGGAGAGCAGGTGTGGGGTGTGCCTTGGGCTTCTCAAGCCTAATGCTCACCCCATTCCATCTGTAAACAAGGTTAGATGTGTAGATTTTATAAGAATGGGGTGAGTGTTGGGCTTGAGAAGCCCAAGGCACATCCCACACCTGCTCTCCTGCATTGGTATGGGAGGGAGGGGTGTTAGGGAAACCCTAGCACCTCATTTCTCAACATTTGACACTTTGACCCTAACTGGAGCATTAATGATGTTTTTTGCAACTTATTTCCCTACTTTTTGATATAGTATAATAGTATCCTTATTTTACTGTGGGAGCACTCCCATCCCTCCATAGATTCATATATGTATGTAGCTGTGAGCTTCCATTTATAGGACAACAGTGACCAAATTGTCAGCATAGCCATCTTATTACCCCATCTCATGTACCCAGTACAGAAAATTTTCTAAATCCCTGCCAAAACATAATTCTGCACAACTGCAACACCATTCCGTGTCACAGGTGCAAAAACACATTTTGGCCAGAATTTGAAAAATGACAGCTGTGACATACATGAGGTGGGGTAACAAGAAGGCTATGTTGAAATTCTGAGGTAAAAATATTTAACATTTCGGAAGTGACGAGCAGGCATAGCGAAACTGCAATGAATGTCATAACTGTGGAATTGTTTTATATTCTGACCCCAAGTTTTCAACATAGTCTTCTTATGACCCCACCTCATAAACCCCATAAGTAAAAATGTTCAAATACGTGCCAAAATGACATTCTGTGCCATAGGTATGAAACCAAGTTTCGGACAGAATGTGAAAAAAGACACCTGTACTGTTCATGAGGTGGTGTGAAAAAATGTTTATATTGAAAATTTGGCAGCAAAACATGGAAAAGTACCAAAGTTATGCATGCGCATATAAATATTTTAACAAAAGTGCATAACTCTGCCATTTTGTTAGGAATTTTATCGCCAAATTTTGAACATGGTCTTTTTGGGACTCCTCCTAATGAACACTGGTAGCAAAATTTCATTATTCAGTCCCAAAAGGTGCTTTTGCGCAGCGACCACAAAATCTCCCTCTGGGCCTGAGTAACAAAATGACAGTTGTAGTGTTCATGATGTGGGGTCTCAAAAAGGCTATGTTGAAAATTTGGTGAAATAATTCCAAAAAATGGCAAAGTTATGCACCATTGGAATATCTTATATGGCACTTACCTTTATTCCTCAGTTCGCGGTTCGACTTCGAAGACTGCAGATGTGTCTCAGTCCACAGAAGATGAGAGACTAGGACCTCTGGTGGTAACTATGGGGTAAGGGGGTGTGGGGTGGTGGGTGCTCAGTGGGAGGGTTGGGATGGGGGGACGGCGGGGAAGACAAGGGATCTTTTTTTTTCAGGTTAAAAAAAAAAGATGTCAGGGAACTGTTTTCTTTTTACAGGATTTAAATACAGAAATATTTTGGGACACTAGGGGTGGTCTCCCCAGTGTCCCACACTGCTGGGGGCGGACACTACATGCCGACATGGGGATTGGGCTCCTCGATGTCGGCTAAGTAATAAAACAAGGGACTGCAGGGCTTGGGGCATCCAACACCGGGGGTGGGCATCCCAGTATCAGATTATTTCAATAAAACAAAGATGGGACTGGGGATGGCAATCTGAGGTTGGGGGTGCCACTAACCACCAGGAAATGTGTGGGGGCAGTGATCAGGGAGTGAGGGCTGCCACTAGACACCAGAGAAAATGGGGAGTCAAAAGTCACACTGCAGTCAGCAGCAGGAGTTTAGCTGCGGCTGCAGAAATAAATAAAATCTGCTGTTCTCATACAGAGAAAGCAGGTGGAAGGCTCCTCTCACTAAGCTGGGCACCCGGGATTTCGAGTACCCAGAAAAAGTATTTATGGCCGTAATTGTCAAAAACACACACCAAAATCTAGCTAAACAGGACCCGATAAGGTAGGTTCTGGTATTTGATTTGTAAAATGACAAAATTGTTATGTATTTTCCATGCTTTTTAGTTTGTGGAAAAACTAAACAAGATGGTGGCTAGTGAAAACGCAGTTTTTCTCTCACAAAAAAAAAGATACATTCTCACAAAAAAGGAATGGATCTCGTCAGAGCAAACCTTCCCCCCTCCCCCCGAGGTCAATCCTTGGTCAAACTTTATCCCTCTAATTTGGACAGAAGAAGTCCCTTGAAAACAATGGGAACTTAAAAATTGAATAACTTTGCAACAGATTAATATTTTTTAACCAAACAAAGCAATGTCAGTTCTTTTACCCAAACTGTAGCTAGCATAAAAAAAGCACACCAAAATTCCATACGGTCTGGGCACAACGCGATGAGGAAAAAACTGCAAAAAAATTGTGACTTTTAAGATTTCAGCACTATCCAGATCTCAGAATCCATGCATCTGACCAGAAAGAAACTTGCCACATCAAGAGATCTACCCCACGGGACAGCGCATACCAAATTTTGTGCAAATCCATTTATCAGTTGCAAAGTTATTAAAGTGCAAAATGTGAGTTTTTTTTTTATTCTCTTTTTATGCCCCCTTCTCACCACAGCCATCCCTTTTCTCCAGACACCCCAAAGCTTTCTCACCTGGGCTCCACTGTCTCCCGAGCCTCCTCTCGTGCCATACTCCATGCAGCCTAGGTTTACACACACCCCCGGCGGGGAGAGGGATAGCATCCCGGGATTCCTCACCTACTTCAATGTCTTCATTAGTCGGGCCATCTAGATCACCCAGAGTCGGTCGTCACCATCCAGTGACCCCGGGGGCCTTCGTCAGGCTAACTGCAGGGCATTTCCTGGTTTTCTCCCAATCCCCTGAGGAGCTGGCATGCTAGGAGGACCAAGGAGTGTCTGAGCACATATGTCGCACTCCAGAACCCTACCGGCATCCTCCCCTCCCCTCCCCATGTTATGCCTACCCTTGCTGCACCTCCACCTGTGGTTACCCAGGTGGCGGTATTGAAGCAAGTGCTGCGATTCCTTCCCCCGGAGAAGAGGAGTGTCTTGTGGGACGCTCCATCAACCTCCTCATAGTAGCCCTCCAAAGACCCTGATCCGCTCCCGAACCCAGGTCACCAGTGCCGCATGCAGTAATGCTACCGATGCATCTGCGGGTCGGCCAGAATTTGAGGTTTAACATTAAACAAGGTTCTCAACCCTATCTATAGGGGCACAACTGTACATATATATATATATATATATACACACACACACACACACACACACACACACACACACACACACAGCTGTCACCAGCATTTAAAGGACAGGTCCATTTGTGCCAGTTGGAAATCTTCATCGACATCCAGCATTCTACAGAAACAGAATACATGTGTCAGTTTTGTATAGCATCTTAATTGGTACCAAATTGTTAATGTGTAAGCTGTTACTTTATTAAAATGCTGCAATGGAGGTGTTAAGGAGGGAGAGAAAAAAGTAGAAGCTCTATGTCATTTCTTTAGTCTCCTTAACAGCTCCATCTTCAATGCTAGAATGCTAGCATTTCCCAGTACTGACACTGTGGTGAAGAATGGGGGGGGGGTGCTGCACTCCTGAGGTGCTGTCTTTCAGATGAGACGTTAAACTGAGGTCCCATCTGTTTGTTTTGGTGGTAGTTCAGGTGGATGTTAAAGATACCATAGCACTGCTCGAAAAGAATAGGGAATTTTTTTATTATAACTGGAAAGCAAATATACACAACTGGAGTTACATCACTCCAAATAATATAGAAACATCATAATGAACCACAAAAGAAACAATGCAAGCTTTCTACCTACATGTAATGTCACTAATATAATCCCAAACAGCAACACAAACAGTAATCACAAAAGGTTCCCCCAACCCCCACCCCACTGAAGGATATCAGGAAACCATATGAACTAATCTCAAAATTGAAAAACAAAAATATATTTATACATATGCCCCCATAATGCAAAGCATCATGGGCTGCATATGCAAATCACCACAGAATGTTGTGCTGGTCCAACTTTAAGCAGAATTGCATGGTGCCGAAAGGCCTCTCACACAGTTTGCAAAGGGTCCTACCAGGACTCATCAGTATGCCTCGTCTGTTTGACACCCCAGTGGAATGGACCAGCTACCCCTAAGGCAGTGTGCCTGGGATATATTGTGGTGAACCCATTAAAATAAAAAACTATTTAAAAGACAAAGAACCTCTGTGCGCAAACACTGAGGCAAGGGTTACCCCAAAGGGCATTTGGCTGGGAAGCCAAGTTTCAAGAAAATACAAAATCACACATGCCCCCATAATGCAAAGCATCATGGGCTGCATATGCAAATCACCACAGAATGTTGTGCTGGTCCAACTTTAAGCAGAATTGCATGGTGCCGAAAGGCCTCTCACACAGTTTGCAAAGGGTGCTAACAGAAGACATAGACACGTGTTTCGTCCTACCAGGACTCATCAGTATGCCTCGTCTGTTTGACACCCCAGTGGACCAGCACAACAAAACTCAACAGCAAACAGCAAAACTCAATGTTACAAGCAATTGCCGTTTCTTCGCTGAAATGTGAATCAGAGAATAAATCTGAAAAATGTCCCAACGTTCAGTTCAAGTGTTACAAGGATATTACAACAAATAATCTAATCTTAAAAAGGTGAATACAGGGCTGGTCCGGTGGCACTGAGGGTTAAGGCGCTGGACGCCACACCTCGCACCACGCCGGTGACCCCAGTTCGGGAACAGGCTCGGATCGGCGGGATCGGCAGGGGGGAGGGAGAGGACTGCGAGTGGCTGCCATCTGGCAAGCCCTCCACCTCGGAAGGGACAGACGGGATTCTCAGAGCTTGGCTGCCTCCCAGTGGAGGCTGGGTGGCAGTGCTGCTTCTGAGAGCCCGAGGCGAAAGGACATGGGGATGGTAGAAGGAGCTGTTGACTGGAGCTGCGGTGCTCACGTGGGCCTCCACCCGCACGTAGTCACTGCTTCTGGGGCTAGGAAGGGAGGAAACTGGAGGAAAATTATGGGGTTCCCCGCTCAATGAAGCCTCCGGACCAGCTCAGGAGATCTGCCAGGACGCGCATAGCGTAGGCAAGTTCCCAAATGACCCCGAGTCTGGCAGGGTGGCCGAGAATCACAGAGACCTGCCAAGGAGGATAAATAAAGTATAAAAAAAAAAGATGAATACAAAGATTAAAAAAAAACAATTTCTTCCATACATTTAGTGAGGTAATCCTACACCACATTTAATGGAAATACTTTAGCTGAAAATATTCTAGTAACACATACAGGTTAATACCCTGAAAATTAAAGGACCTCTCATAAGGCCTTTCTTGACTTAAGATGTCACTTTACACAAACCCACATCGGGTTCAGGAGAAGCAAAATGCACAACTGAAAAACTGTTTCATACCCTCCATGGCAACCTCGAGCCATTACTAAAGGATTACTTTAAGGTGAATCACCTATTTGGCTAATTATATATTACCTTTACGGATAGTAACTAATGGCTAGAGTTAGACCCTCACAGCCAGTCTAGGCCTGCCCAGTATGCCTGAACGGAATGTGGATATGTCCTTTGGTCTTACTGCTTAATGGAGATTTTGTTTTTTGGCAAGCTTGAAATAGTTGTTTAGGTGACCAAGTTATTTATTGTAGGGTAAATTTACATCTTGCTTGCCATATCCAGTACTTTAAACATGCAGTTATAATTCTAAGGGTGCTCTTATTGTAGGGGATACCTACCCCTGGAAAAATCCTGAGGTATAAAACTTGTGGGGTTGCAATGCACTGAGGTAAATGCGGCCATCTGTTGTACAAAGTGATCCAAAAATCTGTAATAAAGGGGCAGTTAAAAAATAGATGATCATAGATTCAGGTTGACACACTAGACATTTTTGGCCCTGTTTTCATTTCTGGTGCCACCTAGCTGCAGTGCCCTAATTGGCCGCTGCCATCCTGGTGAGCACCCTAAGTGGCTATCTGTTAAACCCAGCGCTGATCCACCAGCAGGACTATACCGCCAAGTTTTTAAAATTACTGCAGTCACGGCATTGTTTCTTTTTTGTTTGTAAAGAAAAGTGCAGCCTGCCTGTAACTTCTCTTACCTGTATTAATTGAATACTGAGTGTGATAGTAAACTAATTGTACTGCTCTAGCTAGCCTGCTGTTTCAAAATTGCAGTCATTTTACATCCAGCAGTGTATGTGATAGACATTAATCCTTTCCATTCCATACATGGGTGTTTTACTCCAGTCTTGCAACTTTTAGCTGTCTGCCCCCTTCCCCCTGCCATCCGCAGCTGGCGCCTGACCGTGGCTGTTAGACCCGCCCCCTGATTTCCCTGTATATCCTGTCCTTTGTTTGTCTTGTAAATTACATTTTCACTCGTAATTATGGAGGTTTTTTATTACTTTCCCCCTCTGTCCCTTCTCACAGGCTTCAGCCCACTCGGGCTCTCAAAGTACTCCCAGCAGTTGCCTGTTCCATCCTGCCCACCGATTACGGCGAGATCTCCAGAAGCCTGCCTGCTGCCACCCGCCCACCACTCCAACTACACAGGTAACTGACCGGAGACTGCCCTGAAGCCCTGTGCTCCTGCCACACTAGAGATTTTCACTACCTGTTAAACCCAGCGCTGCTCCGCCAGCAAGACCGTACCGCCAAGTTTTTAAAATTACTGAAGTCATGTTGTTGTTTCTTTTTTGGTTGTAAAGAAAAGCACAGCCTGCCTGGAACTTCTCTTACCTGTATTAATTAAATACTGAGTGTGACAGTAAGCTAACTGTACTGCTCTGGCTAGCCTGCTGTTTCAAAATTGCAGTCATTTTATATCCAGGAGTGTATGTGATAGCCATTAATCCTTTCAGTTCTGTATATGGGTGTTTTACTCTAGTCTTGCAACTGTTAGCTGTCTGCCCCTTCCCCCTGCCATCTGCGGCTGGTGCCTGACCGTGGCTGTTATCCCCCCCCCGTCCCTTCTCACAGGCTTCAGCCCGCTTGGACTCGCAAGTGCTCCCCGCAGTTGCCTGCTCCATCCTGCCCACTGACTATGGCGAGATCTCCGGGATCCCGCCTGCTGCCACCATCCCACCACTCCCAACTACACAAGTAGCTGACCGGAGACTTCTCTAAGCCCTGCGCTCCTGCCACACTAGACATTTTGTCCCCCCTTCCCACCCCCTCCCCCTCCACTGATTAAATACACTTTAACTATTCCCCACTGTGTGCCTCTCCTCGCACTGGCTGCCTAGTCCACACACATTTAAACAGACAGCGTCACCTTACATCCACTATACACACGGGAACATGTCACTGGCTCTATTTTATGGGCCACCTGCCTACCTGCAGTACTAGTAGTGACTGATTTCAGTGCAACGGTGCTGACCCATGACCAGCAATGCCTCTCCTTCCTATCACCCCTCCCCTCCACCCTCTCTTACCCCTCCTCACTACCAATCGATGACCCCTTCTCGCTACGGTATCTCTCATGTGTGTTCCTCACCACTAAGGAAAGCCGCCTCTTGGGATACTACTTGGCTGACCTCTTCTGGTACCCTGCTTTTCCCTCTTGCCCATATATTCTCCTAATATCACTACTTTTCCTTGCTGGGGACATTGAATGCAACCCTGGCCCAACTAACTCCCATATCACTCTCTCCTCCACTATCTGGACTAAAGCCCCGGTTTAAAAATCGCCTCCCATCTAAATTCACTTACTTTGATGCTTGGGATTTGCTCCACAAGCCCCATATACTGGGTCTCTCGGAAACTTGGCTAAAACCACACCACGCTGATAACACCTTCCAACTACCTGGCTACTCCTACCTATGCCAAGATAGGCCAGGCAGAAAAAAATGTGATGATGGTGTGGCCCTACTCATTAAGGAACCCCTCTTAGCCAGCACCATCATCCACTCTGATGCGTCCTCGCCCAGTAAGTGGCTACTGTCTGAACTGACCCTGAGATCCTGTAAAAAACTCTATATTGGCTACTGCTACAACCCCCTTTTGATAGGAACCACTGGACTCTCCAGTTTCATCCAAGGCCTGAGCGCTTTTACTCCCCACAGGGAAACCATCCTTCTCGGCGACTTTAATCTGAACTGGTTGAGCTGCCACCAACCTGACTATACATCCCTGCTAAAGCAGCACAACCTGATGCAGGTGATATCTCTCCCCACCAGACTTAACCCCCGGACAGCCACCCAGACTCTACTGGACTGGATCCTCATAAACAGGGAAGACCGCACATTACACGCCGGCACCTTGGCTGATTCCATTAGTGACCACTCACCAACCTATCTTCTCTGGTCCTCTAAATGAAAGCACCCACTGCCCAAATGTCTTTCCTTTAGAGATTTTAGCTGCCTTGACACCACTAATCTTCTCAAGGTGACCTGGTTCATTGACTGGTCTGCACTTCTCTCTACATCCGATGCAGCCTCAGCTGTTTCAATGTTTACTGAGACACTGCTATCCCTCCAAGACCACTTTTTCCCCGCCACCACCAGACAAGTCGGGGGAGGAAGCTCATGCTGGGTCTCCAATGACCTACTAACCCTTATGAAGGACAGAGACCGTGCCTGGCCAACTTTCAAATCAACCCCCTCTCCTGCCCACTGGGAGGCATATAGGCGTCTGAGGAACAAATGTAAACAACAAGCAAACTCTATGAAATTAACACACTTCCACAACCTACAAAGGGACAACCTTCAGGACCCCAGAAAATTCTGGGATTCAATAAACTCCCTTCTAAACCCCCTTACCAGCTATGCTGCACCCCAACTCAGCTCCCAGGATGGCCTGCTCACTGACCCTCTCGAAGAGGCCAATGTCTTCAACAGCAAGTTCACGAACCTATCTATGTATCTAAGCAAACTCTCTACTGCCTGACTGCAATGCCCACCCACCATACCTGATCCACTGCAATGCACCTCCAACAGTAAACAGCAATCGCCCCCTTTCTACTTCAAAGTCCTCTCCTATTGCGACATGCTTAGGCTACTCAAAAGCCTGCCTAACTATGGCTCCCCAGGTACGGACGGCGTATCCCCAGCATTCCTCAAATTGGTCTCTCCAGCCATAGCCAAACCACTAACACATGTCTTTAACCTTGCCCTTTCTACATCCTCTATGCCTGACCCCTGGAAAATAGCTATGGTAATCCCCATTCTTAAATCTGGTGACCCCAAATCCGTGGTATCATCCTATATCCATCCTCCTTCATCTTAGTAAATTACTCAAGAGAGCTGTTCACAACCAATTCGCTGATTACTTAGACAGGCACAGCCTCCTTTGCAATCAACAGCATGGTTTTCACAAGACCCATTCCACTGCCACTGCCCTTGCCCTTCTAACAGACCACATCCTCTCCAACATGGACAAAGCTAAAGCCACAGGGGCCGTCTTCATTGACCTCTTGAAGGCTTTTGACATGGTAAACCATGCCCTCTTCGCCTCCAAACTTAGCCTCCTAGGATACTCACAGGAAGTCACCAACTGGTTCACCAACTACCTGACTGGCCACTCTCAATTCGTGTATCTGGGCCTAACTAGCTCCACCACTCTGCCAGTCTCCATGGGGGTCCCACAAGGTTCAATCCTGGACCCTCCTCTTCTTCTCCATATTTGTAAACTCGTTTCCCTCTGATAGCCTCAACTGCCACTCCCACCTGTATGCTGATGACCTGATTCTCTTCCACAGTGACAAATCTATGGCCACGATCTCCTCAGTACTGTCGCACAATTATGCCTCTTCCCACAATTGGTTTCAAACAACCTCCTCTAAGTTAATGCCAAGAAAACGAAATCCATGCTTTCGGATCAAAGCCTTACCTAGCTAAATCCAAAATCCATGCCCCCCTCTGCAATCTCTCCCCCGACGACTCTTCCTTTGAAGACGTTGATAATTATAAATACTTAGAAGTATTGTTCGACCCTGCTCTCACCTTCACCGAACATGTCCACTCCATTATCAGCAGGTTCCATCAGAAATTGGGAGTCGCATACCGATTCAAACAATACCTCACCCCTGAAGCCAGGCTTGCCATTGTCCAGGGAAATCTTCTCCCTATCCTGGACTACTGCTCTCCCATATACTCCAGGACCTCTGCTGCCACCTTGGCTAAACTCTCTACTGCCTATAACAGTGCCTGCCGCTTTGCTTTACTGGCCCCTTTCTCCACCCACCACTGCATACTCTACAGTACCCTAGGATGGCTGCCACGGCAGGGATGCTTTGACTTTGCCCTTTGTGGCATGTTGGACAAAGTAATCTGCACGGGTACTGCATCCCCCCTTGCTGCTCTACTGAAAACCCAGACCATGCACCGCAGCCTCCACTCTACTGGTATCCACATCTAGCTATTCCCAGGGTATCTACAAAAATGGGCAGCAGGGCCTGGTCTACAGCTGCCCCCTCGCAGTGGAACTGCCTGCCGGCAGAACTCTGGACCATCAACACTCACTCTAGTTTCAAATTCCACCTCAAAAAGTACCTACTGGCAAACTCCTACTGCCACTGTCCCAAGGGGTCCACTCCTGGCCACGCTAGCCTACTAACTCCCAGGGGTTTACTCACCTAGCCGTACTGGTCAACCTACCATCAGGGGTTACTCACTTAGCCTCACTTGCCCCGATTACAATTTACCTCCTGCCTGTTCTCTTACTCTGTAAGTTTACTGATGTGTCAGTTCTTACCTTGTACATAATGTATATATAATTCTATATATGACACACTGTACAGTTGCTCCCACTGTATGTGCTATGTCACAATCATGCCTACTGTATACACTATGTCACAATCATGCCCACCTGACTTATGTACCAACCTTTGTTTACAACTAGTGTTTGTGTACCTAGCATCATATTGTAAACAGCATTTCGCTGTCACTCACTGGACCTATACCATACCTATGTATTGTGCTTCAATTGCTGTATTCTGAATCTGATCTCCTACAGGCATATTTTTGTTGCTTACCTTATATTCTCTGCCATCCTGTGCCATGCGTCATGGCCCGAGTCGTGCCTGAAAATGGTCCCTGGGATCATTGCACTTACCCGGTTATCAAAGTCATAAAAAAAAAAAAATCTATGCAAAATGGTTTTGGACATAATCTTTCTGATCTCCCTTTTGTGTTTCCTATTATCCTTCACTGGTAACTTACCATTGGCACAAAGCCACATTGTATCCCACATCTGGGGTGGTATTCTGTTTTCCAGAAATTGATCTGATATCTCTTTAATATCCTTCTGGGGTCTGGTTATATATGGTGGTAAAGTTATATAATTATTTTGTTGTATTTCCACATAAAACTGTTTCCTGTCTTTCATCATAACCATAGATGTTGAGACTTTGCAGATTTTAATTTTATTAAAACAATCTCGAATATAGTTTGGGAATGATGTTAATTTACTATGTTTAGATAAAATATTTGTTTGTTTCCATGCCTGTATCAAAGGGTCTGCCACCCGAGGGCACCATAATACTAAGTTCCCCAAGAGAAGAGGTTTAATATTGGCATATAAAAAAATAATGTGGTAAAAGGAGATATCATGTTTAAGTCCCCTAGTTTTATCTCTAGGTATAGAAGAAAAAATTACTCACCTTAGTAATGTTGTTTCTTCTAATGGAGTCTTGCTATATTATGACAATTGCAGTTTGTCCCACCATTAGAACTGCTCCGGAGGTGAAAGAGTTAACTCCATTCCATGAATGGAACTTAGAGCACGAGCTCTAAAGAGAAGCTCTGTCTGTGTAGTTTGAAACCTGAACTGTCAGATCTTTACGAGCAAAAACTCACTAAGGTCTGTGTGGAAGCTGTAACCTACACTAGCCAACTGGCTACCTAAATATTAACACCCATTGCTGGTCCCAACACCAAAGACTCAAGTCAGGGGACCAGAACTAATAGTATAATTTAACAATATGAGAGAAATATAAGGAAAAAAAGAAAAACACCACACCCCCAAACCCCAAGAAGGGGTGAAAACACATAAAAAGGGCATAAAATAGTGCCCACACTAGGCTGCCCACCCCATACCCAAGTAGAAGTTCTGAGAGGGGCAGGCTGGGGGGGAGGTCATAATATAGCAAGACTCCATTAGAAGAAACAACATTACTAAGGTGAGTAATTTTTTCTTCAAACAACATGAAGTCTTGCTATATTATGACAATTGCAGACTACACAGCAGTACCTCCATGGAGGAGGACAGAACCTACTTAGGGAATAGGCTCTGAAGCACAGCTGTGCCAAACCGAGCATCTCTCCTAGCCTGGACATCCAGGGAGTAATGCTTGGTGAAAGTGTGTACCGTTTTCCAAGTAGCAGCTTGACATATCTCCAATATAGGGATGTCTCTGGCAGCAGCTAGAGACGCGGCTGTACCTCTGGTAGAATGAGCCCTCAAGCCAGAGGGGGGATCTCTGCCCAGTTTCTGATAAAATTGGATACAAGAGACAATCCACCTGGCAATTGATCTCTTAGTGGCAGGTTTCCTTTTCCCAACCTCACCATAAGTGAGAAAAAGTTGGAGGGATTCGAACCTGTGACCCTTGGTACGTTCTATATAGTAACTTAGGGCCCTCTTAACGTCCAAACTGTGCAATCTCCTCTCACCAGAAGAGGAATGTTCAGTGAAAAACACTGGAAGGGAGATAGATTGGTTAAGATGGAAATCTGAAACCACCTTAGGCAAAAACTTCCTGTTAGTCCTGAGGACTACCTTATCCCTGTGGAAAGAAATAAAGTCAGTTTCTACTGACAAGGCTTGCAACTCACTTATGCGTCTAGCAGAAGTGATAGCCACTAGGAAAACAGTTTTCCAAGTTAGATACTTAAGCTCTGCAGAAAACAGAGGTTCAAAAGGGGGTTGCATTAACTGGGCAATGCAAACATTAAGGTCCCAGGCAGGGGCCAGATCCCGAAAAGGTGGATTAGTATGAAGTAATCCCTTAAAAAACTTGGAAAATACAGGGTGAGCGGAAAGAGAGGATGGCTTTCCTGCTGAAACAAAAGCAGAGACAGCTGCCAAATGAACTCTCAGGGTAGCTGGTCTCAGGCCCAAAGAATTAAGATGGACCATGTAGTCTAACACAATGGGCAAATCAGCAGATTCTGGGGAAATATGTTTCCCAGAACACCAAATGGAGAACCTTTTCCACTTAGAATTATAAGTAGCCCTAGTGGAAGGCTTCCTAGAAGCCTTTAGGATTTCAAGAACACCCTGAGAGAGGTGTGGGTCAGCAATTCTAACTCCTCAAGAGCCAGGCCTTGAGGTTGAGGGATTTGAGGTTCGGATACAAACTCTCCCTGGGCACAGGTTAATAGGTTGTGATTCCTGGGAGACACAGGGAGATGGACTGTCAGGGACAGAAGGAGTGGGTACCAGGGCTGCCTGGCCCAATCTGGGGCAATCAGAATCACCCTGCAAGGCTGGGATCTGATTTTTACTAACACCTTGAATAGGAGAGGGAAGGGGGGAAAAGCATAAAGAAACTTCCCTTCCCAATCCAGGAGAAGGGCGTCCAGGGGGACTGAGCCCAACACTGGGGGCTTGCGACAGAACATTGGAAGTTGGTGATTGTCTGGGGCTGCAAAAAGATCTATCTGAGGGTTGCCCCATCTGGCAAAGACTATCCCTTGAGGATCCAGAGACCATTCGTGATGGCCCTGAGAAATCCTGCTGAGAGCATCTGCTAGGACATTGTCCTTTCCTGGAAGGTGAACTGCTATGAGTGAAGTGTTCAGGGAATAGGCCAGAGACCACAACTTCATTGCCTCGGTGCACAAGGCCGAACCGAGGTGCCCCCTGCTGTTGATGTACCACATTGTTGTGGTATTGTCTGTTCTGACTTGTACCACTTTGTTCTGGACAGAAGTAAAGCGGCTTGAAGAGCTAAAAGACAGCTCTGAGTTCCAGCAAATTGATGTGGAGCAGAGATTCCTGGGGGGACCACACTCCCTGAGTGGAGAGGTCGCCCATGTGGGCTCCCCACCCCAGGAGGGAAGCATCCGTAGTGAGGGTCAAAGTGTGAGAAAGGGGAATGAAGGGGACCCCAGTCTTAAATTGCTCTGATCCTGCCACCACTGGAGGGCCTGGATCAAGGTTTGGGTCACTGGGACCAACTTAGAAAGGGGGTCTCTTCTCTGAGACCAATAGGCTCTCAAGTGAAACTGAATGTCCCTCATCTGAAATCTTGCTCCCTGCACTACAGCTGTGGACGCAGCCATGTGCCCCAGGAGCTGCAGAAAGTGTCTTGCTGGTCGAGAGACCTGCAGATTGAAGGAGGAGGCCAGAGCCACCAAGTTCCTTACCCTTCTAAGGGAAGAAAAGCTCTGGCCAGATTTGTGTCCATTCTGCACCTATGAAGGTGAGTACCTGAACTGGTTCCAGAACCGACTTTGGTAGATTTAGCAGGAAGCTCAGGGAGGTGAGAAGCTGCTGGGTGACTTGCAGGTGAGATTTTACCTGTTCTGGGGACTGGCCTACAATGAGCCAGTCGTCCAGATAGGGAAAAACAGCAATCCTTTGCCTCCTTAAGTGAGCCACTGCTACTGCCAGACATTTTGTGAATACCCTTGGGGCAGAGGTAAAGCCGAAGGGCATTGCTCTGAACTGGTAGTGACCTGAGGGCAGTTCGAATCTGAGGTACTTTCGGTGGGAGCTTCTGATTAGGACGTGAAAATAGGCATCCTTGAGGTCCAGGGAAGCTAGCCAGTCCCCTGGCCTTAGAGAGGGTAAAATCATTGCCAGAGTTACCATTCTGAACTTTGGTTTCAAAAGATGCTTGTTCAGATATCTGAGGTCTAAAATGGGCCGCCATTCTCCTGTCTTTTTTGGGGTAAGGAAGTATCTGGAGTACAGACCCTTGCCCTGGTGTAGGGGAGGAACCCTTTCTACCGCTCTGAGAGCTAACAGGGTTGAGACCTCTGCTTCTAGAGTAGCGGTCTCTAAAGAGTTTGCAGGTGGAAAAGACCTGATTCTCATCTTTGGGAACTTTTTGAAGCTGAGAACCAGACCCTGGCTTACTACTTCCAGAACCCACTTGTCTGAAGTTAAAGACACCCAGTTCTGACTGAAGTAAGCCAACCTGCCCCTACTGGTAAAGGAGAATCGGCCCTGGGCACCCCATCAGGGTGCCTGCTTGGCAGGTGCTTTAGGCTGAGGGGTGGGGGCAGGCCTGCCCACGCCCGTCTGCCTCTCCTCTGAAGAACCCCTCTGAGCATAAGCAGAGGAGGCCTGGGTGGTAAAAGGCTGTGGAAAGCCTACCCCTACCCTGGGTGTGCCTCTGAGAGTGGCTTGCGCTCCTTGGCTTGGGCACTTTATAGGTAGTCCTATATTCATCCATCTTCTTCATATAATTCTCTGTCTGCTCCCCAAACAGAAATTTCCCCTACAGGAAAATCCATAGCCTTAGTCTGGGTATCCTGTGACAAGCTAGTACACCTGAGCCAGGCCAACCTACAAAAGCTACAGATGTGGCCATGACTCTAGAGGAAACATCATTAAAATCCACAGCAGCATGAAACTTCACCTTAGAAGCCTCATGCCATCGGCAGCCACCTGCTCCAGCTCACTAGCAAGCTGGCCAGAGGCTTGTTTGGCTAAATCCATAACAGTATCCCATCTAGATTTCTGATACCTTGCTACAAAAGCCATATAATTTGCTTGCCTGAGTCCCAAGGACGCTGCCATGTACTGTTTTTTTTTGCCATGGCATCAATCTTCCTGGAATCCTTGTCAGGAGGATGTGAAGCCAGGGGAATATTAGCTTTATCACAGGCTGCAGCCTGAACTACCCCAACATGACTGCATTGCTGAGAAAGGAATTCTGTATCAGGACCTGACAGTGTGTACCTCCTGTCCATCTTTTTATCTACAGGAGGCACAGAATTAGGAGTTTTTAAGATTTTTATTGTTTGTTTCCTAAATGATTTATGCAAAGGAATAGACAATCTCCTAGACTCTGGTATATCCATCATTTCTATAAAATCAGGCTCCTCTTGCTCATCCACAGCTTCCTCCAAAGGAAGCTGGAGGGTTTCAGCAACTTTTTTGTAAAACATAAAATGAGAGGGGGACTCAGAAAGCATAGGGGGAGATTCTAAAGGTCTGTCTGGGGAGATGTCCGGTTCAATGGGCACACCCAGACCCTCCAAGTCACATTCATACTGTTCATAATCATCCTCCCCTCCTCTGGTTCATAAAACTCCTCAACATCATATTCCTGAACGATGGAACCGACCGAACCGACCTTTACCAGATAGTGGCGGTTTGGACGGAACGAAAAAGTGACTGGACAATCTGAATAGCTCTTGCTATCTCTGCAGCAGTTGGAGTAAAATTTTGGGCTCCAAACCTGCTGACTTTCTTATTCTCTTTACTGGAACTGGTTCATCCGAGCCAGCTTTTCGTTTGCCGAGGAAGTCTCGCCCTGGTCAGAGGCACTCCCTCGGTTCGGTTGGCACCGAAGCTGGCTATCTGGGTCAGCGGACTTTTGCCTCGCCCGGAGCCTGCCCAATCTCTTTTCCAGGGTGGCTGCAGGAAATTCTTACAAATCTGGCAGTCTGAATGGAGGTGGTCAAACCCCAGACAATAAACACATGTGGTGTGTGGGTCAGCCTTGGCAAAGACTTCCCCACAGACATCACAGTGTTGAAACCCAGTGGGCCGTTTTCTTTTGGGTTTCTCAGACATAATGCCAGCCTAACCAGAAAAACTTGCCTTTAAGCGGCAGTGCCAGGCAAGAACCCTTATCGGCTCCTAACCGTGTCACGGGTATTGGAAAAACAGTAGTAAATCCGTTTTTTAGAACCGATAAGAACACGGAACCGCACTCTAAAGTCTCAAGTTTAAAAACTTAAGTTTTACCCAAGCTAATCGGTTCAAAACCGAACCGATAAAACTACAAGTTCCACACAGAATTAAAAATGAAATTACTTACGATACCACAGACAGAGCTTGAACCGATCGGTTTTTCGGTTAAAATAAAACTATTCTCAGTTGAATTGAACCGAGAAAACACTGTTTAAACCGAGAAATGAACCGAGCAGTAGGAGAAATCTCCGGAGCGACTGTTCAGTGAGGCGGAGTAAAGAATCTGACAGTTCAGGTTTGAAACTACACAGACAGAGCTTCTCTTTAGAGCTCGTGCTCTAAGTTCCATTCATGGAATGGAGTTAACTCTTTTACCTCCGAGACAGTTCTAATGGTGGGACAAACTGCAATTGTCATAATATAGCAAGACTTCATGTTGTTTGAATACCTCTTTAATAGGGTTTAGCAGCGACCCAGATACTTTGAAAAAGCAACTCAGGAGTCGAGTCTCTAGATTTTCAGGTGGGGAAAAACATAACTGAGAAGTAGAAACATAGGCAATAAAAAGGTATGAATCATATAAATCCATTTTTTTTTTACTTATTCTCCATTGGTTCCATCTGGTAATTCTATCAAGGGCTATATTAATGGTATAATCCCAGTAAAAATTAAGTAGAATCTGGATAACCAAAATGGAGTACCCGTAGTGACCAAAGGAATATTAACTATTTCGGTTTTGTTTATGGGAGCCTGTCCTATCGGGATACACTGACTTTTTGCAAGTTAATCTGAGATCCTGATATTACTGAAAAATACAAAAGATTTTTTGACTAGAACTGCAGACTTCTGATCTGCTAGTATGTTACACAGATCATCAGCATACGCCAATGTTTTTATTTTGAATCTTGGCTGGAAAAGGATAATCCTTGTATGGCTGGGTGTAGATTAATGCACTGAATCAGGAGGTCGAGGGATAATAGGTAAAGGATAGGGCTGAGAGGGCAGCCTCGTTGTACTCCTATACTGCATGGGTTTCCTATTCTGCCATTAATATATATGGGGATAATCTGGCATGTTTGTAACATAACTGGATCCACTGAATAAATTGATTGGGGAATCTGTATTCTATTAAGCAATTCCACAAATCGTATGTGAAACTCTGTTGAACGCTTTTGATTGGTCAATGTTTAAAATGTATCCCAGAAGTTCATTGTTTGCACCTTCCTCTAAAATTTCCCTGATCATAATTAATACATCTGATATTTTCCTTCCTGGAACAGAACAGGTCTGGGTATGATGTATTATAGGCCCAATAACTTCCATCAACCTATTGCTTAATAGTTTTGTTAAAACTTTAAAATCAGAGTTAAATACAGAAATCGGTCTCTAATTAATAAGAGATTATTTATCACCAGATTTATATATAAGAATCAATAGTCCTGAATACATGGCTTTAGATAGCGTGCCATGTTTCAACATAAAATTATAAAGAATCGTAAGTTTGGGTAGCAAAAAGGGAATACGTTTTTTGTAAAAGGCATGGGGTAGTCCATCCGGCCCTGGTGCAGTTCCCATGTGAAGCTGTGTTATAACTGCAGCTAATTCTTTCTCTGTGATGGGCTCAGTAAGCTGTGCACTATCACTTGGGGAGAGTTTTGGTAAAAGACATTGATTCAGGCACGAGGTAGTTGTGTGTGACTCCTTATGTGCTGTGCCACATAATAAAGTGATATGATTCTCAACCTCCCTCATGATCTTAGAATTCCTTGAATGGTTTGAGTTCCTTTTAAAGAGGAGATGTGGTTTTTTGTGTGTTATTTGTGAAATTTTCATATGGGTTAGCCTGGAATTGTTCCCTTTAGTATTAAACCTCTGTTCAAATTCTAGGAACTCCCCATCATACTGATAGGAAGCCATTTCTATTATTTTAATTTGGGAAGAATAGTCTTGATTTGAGTTAACCTGAAGGAAAACAACTTATATAATTGTGTCCGAAGTTTTCATGTTTTGAATTCGAAAGCTGCCTGGAGTCTTCCTGCTGACTTCAGGAAGCTAATAAAATCCTCTTTTCTATGCTCCCACCATTCTATTGGTGAGTCATAAAGAAAAAAACTGATTGTTGGACTTTAACAAATGTCTTGTATCCCTTGCCAAATGACTTCACTATCTAGGAGGGTGGTACTTAACCTCCAATAACGCTTCTCCATGGTTACTTCTGTTGAGTATGAAATATGTATTTCTAACAGTAGATGGTCGGAGGTGGCAACTGGGAGGACCACAGACCTGGTTACCGGGAGATATGGGGATATGAACCAATAATCAATCCTGGTTCTCAATGTTCCTCCGTAATATGTAAACTGGGGTTCAGAGGGATTCTAGAAACCCATCTGTTAATGACTTGCCTGCTTCTGTTGGAAGCTGAAAAACTGTTATACTGCAGAGAACAAACTAGACGCATTTGAGGAACTGGGGCATTGTAAAACATAATATTGTTGGGGACTGGAAGGTAAGCTACGCTTTCTACAGAAAGTTTCATTATTTTCCTACTGGCATTAAGAATTGCAGGATTCCATTAAAGTGTAGTAATTTTATAACCAGAGGGGGTGAAATACAACTGAAGTTGCTTGATTTCTGTGCTAGACACATAGGATTTGGAAGGATATTTGTGCAATATTTTAGAAGAGTCCAACTGGCTGAGCAGTCAGTTTATCCCTGGTTTCAGATAAAGGGTTTGTGTGTATTAGAAGCAGACATAGCAAATTGTCTTCACTGAAAGGCCTGCTTACATCACAGGTGTCACTAGTCAATCAATTGATTCTGGGTGGGGCTTTTATCACTGAGCTGTCTTAGGCAAACTACACAGGGAGAAGCCAGTCAGAAAAGACTTGCCTGCTTCTGTTGGAAGCTGAAAACTTGCTATACTGCAGAGAACAAACTAGAACGCATTTGAGGAACTGGGAACCTGGTAAAACATAATATTGTTGGGACTAGTTAGGAAGGTAAGCTACACTTGCTACAGAAAGTTTATTTTCTTATTGGCATTAAGAATTGCAGGATTCCATTAAAGTGTAGTAATTTTATAATCAGAGGGGGTGAAATACAACTGAAGTTGCTTGATTTCTTTGCTAGACACATAGGATTTGGAAGGATATTTGTGCAATATTTTAGAAGTGTCCAGCTGGCTGAGCAGTGAGTTCATTTTTATCCCTGGACTCAGTAGAGTGGTTTGTGTAGAAGCAGTGGTCTAGTAAATTGTGGTGTTGGTTGACTTACTATAAAGGGCAATTCTCACCAGGGTGGTGGAGCAGTGGTATATTTGATTGTTTCTAACAGTCAGCAGTGCTTGTGGCCTGCCACCACCTTCCCTCACCCGCCCACCCCAGTGAGTGACTGTATAGCCAAGGGTTCTGACATCACTTCCTCAACAGGTCTTGGGGCAGAACTGTCATATTCTTAATTACCCAGCACAGTGCATAAAGGGTAAGTACACACACAGAAAAAAAATTGTATATTATAAGGAAGAGCGACATGTGGGGAGTGGTGCAATGCACTGGCTGTGGGGCAGCAATTTTCCGGGAGACATTCTGGAACCTGCGTTGCTGCCCTATTTGCAGACAACTGTCAGCTCTGAGGGAGGAGGTTGCCCACCTCCAGGCTGAACTGGCAAGGACTAAGGAGGCCTCCCCCACCCAAAGAGCATCAGTTCCACAACCACTGCCTCAGAGGTTGCCATGTGAGAAGAGCAGATGGATCACAGTAGGTTCTGGGAGGGTGAGGGTGGTGGAAAAGAGGCATAGCCCCCGAGTAGTACCTCTACACAAATCATATGTCAGTCTGGCAAATCAAGGTTCCTCTATGATGACACCCTCAGTGGATACCAAGAAGAATGCTGGGGACATCCACAAGGGAGACCCACAAAAGAGTGGCAAGGGACACCACAGGGGAAAGAAACAGCTTCTGATAGGGGACTTAATTGTTAGGGGTGTAGACCTGGGGAAGGGAGAGGAGAGGAAAGTAAGGTGCCTGCCTGGTGCCATGGCTTGGAGGGACAGGAAGTGAATCCTCAGGATTTCAGAAGCAGCATCACAGGAGAGGAAACTAGATATAATTGTCCACCTCAGGACAAATGACCTAGCTAGGCATGAGATCAGTGCAGTGCTGGATGAATTTGTGGAGTTGGGTAGGGGCCTCAGACAGGTAGCAAGCATGGTAACCTTCTCAGAGGTGCTGCCAGTCTATGGCAGGGGTGAGGCTAGGGTACTGCACACCATGCAGTTTAATGAATAGTTGTAAAACTGGTGCAGAGCACAGGGCTTTGGCTTCATTGGGGACTGGGGGTCCACCTGGAGAGATGAAGGTCTATACTGGCATGATGGTCTGCATCTGTCCAGGAAGGGAAACATGCTCCTAGGTGACAGGTTTAAAGGCTTCCTTGGCAAACTTTTAAACTAGCCAAGGGGGGAGGTGCTGATAGGAAACAGGAAAGTTCAAACCTCCCCCCACAAAACATGGCAGGTAGTAGGGTAAACACCGAGGTACAGAGCTTGACAGAGGGCAGGACAGGGGTAAATGGAAAAATGGACAAGGACAATAACAGCAGGGATGGGGTAGAAAAGAATAAAGCCAACATTAAATGGAGGGCAATGAGTACCAATGCTCGTAGTCTGGGAAACAAGCTTCCAGAGCTAGTAGCCCTGATGGAAGAGGAACATTTGGATATTGTGGCAGTCACAGAAACATGGTACATGGAGAACCATGACTGGGATGTCAACATACCAGGGTACACAATCTACAGAAGGGACAGGGAGGGTAAAAGAGGAGGTGGAGTAGCTCTCTACATAAGGGAAGGGATCAAAGCTACAGAACTAAAAAGTAAAGGGGGAGAACAAGAGGAACTCTGGGTCACCTTGGAGACAGGGAATGGCATCACAATCTGCACAGGGGTTGTATGCAGACCCCTGTCTCAAGGGAAGGAAATGGACAATAAAATGATAGAGAGCATTCTCAAAATGGCTGAAAAAGGGGAAATACTGTTGATGAGAGACCTGAATATGCTAGATGTTAACTGGGCTACATGGACTGCAGCTACATCCAAGAGCAGGGTCATTCTCGATGCCCTACAGGGGGCATGCCTTAGACAGCTAGTGGTGGAACCCACTCGGGAGGGAGCAATATTGGACCTGGTACTCTCAAATGGAGAGAGGATCACAAATTTAGAAGTCAGTAGACATCTGGAAACAAACACACCGCTGCACAGTGAGCTTCACAATAAACACAACCATGGAGACAAGCCATACAAAAACAAGGATACTGGACTTTAGAAGGGCTGACTTTGGCATAATGGGTGAATACCTGAGAATGCATTAGCAAATGGCCAGAAAGGAGGGTGGAAGAACAATGGAGAAAATCAAAACTGCCATCAAGGAGGCAACAAGCCTTTGTGTGAAACAAATAAAGAAAACAAAGTGGAATAAAAAAACACTATTGTTCTCAAAAGAGGTGTCAGGAAGGTTAAGGAGAAAAAGGCTGCATTCAAAAGTATAAGGAATCACAGACAGAGCACGACAGGAATTGTATCAATTAAAGCAGAAAGAAGTGGGGAAGACAGTCAGAAAAGCAAAGGCCCAAACCGAGGAAAAGATAGCCAACCCAGTTAAGAAGGGGGATAAAACCTTTTATAGGTACATTAAGAAGCATAGAAATGTTAAGGGAGGGATAGTGAAGATTAATAAAGGAGAGGGGAGGTGGGCAGAGGGAGACAGTGAAAAGGCAGAGATACTGAATGAATACGTTTGCTCAGTATTCACAAAAGAACAAGAGGAGGAGTTACTTAAACCAAACAGTAGCAGCATTCTGGGTAGTGGGGTTGACATCAGTCCATTTACAGAAGAAAGAGTCCTGAAAGAACTCCTAAAACTCAAGGTGGACAAAGCAATGGGGCCTGACGGGATTCACCCTAGAATCCTAAAAGAGTTAAGGGAGGACCTAGTGATACCACTAGCCACACTTTTTAACAAATCATGGGAAGATGGGGTGTACCTGAGGACTGGAGGAGGGCAGATGTGATTCCCCTTCACAAAAGTGGGAGCAAGACAGAAGCAGGAAACTACAGACCTGTTAGTTTGACCTCAGTGGTGGGGAAAATGATGGAATCACTTTCTTAAAGAAAGAATTGTTCAGTACCTAGAGGCCAGCGGGGCACAGGACGCAAAGCAGCATGGATTCACAGCAAGAAGGTCATGTCAGATGAATCTAATCAATTTGTTTGACTGGGTGACCAAAGTAATAGACCAGGGAGGGGCTGTGGATATGGCCTACCTAGACTTTAGCAAGGCATTTGACACAGTCCCCACAAAAGATTAATAATCAAGTTAGTCAGCCTGGGAGTGGGTCCCAGGGTGGTAGCCTGGGTAGCAAACTGGCTGCACAACAGGACACAGAAGGTAATAGTGAATGGAACACATTCTGAAGAAAGAGAGGTTACTAGTGGAGTACCTCAGGGCTCAGTACTGGGTCTAGTCCTCTTTAACGTCTTTATAGGTGATACTGCAGAGGGTCTGGAAGGAAAGGTATGCCTCTTCGCAGATGACACAAAGATCTGTAACAGAGTTGATACACAAGGGGGGGTAGAAAGCATGAGAAGGGACTTGGCAAGGTTGGAGGAATGGTAAGACATATGGCAACTTAGATTCAATGCAAAGAAGTGCAAAGTAATGCACCTGGGAAATAAAAATCCAGAGAAGACTACACAATAGCAGGGAGGTACTAATGACAACAATAATGGAAAAGGGATCTGGGTGTAGTCATGTCAGATGACCTAAAGGTGTGTAAGCAATGTGAGAAGTCAGTAAGGAGAGCCAGGGGATACTGGGATGCATAGGAGGGGCATCACAAATAGAAAAAGGGAAGGTTATCCTCTGTACAGACAGTTGGTGAGACACCATCTGGAGTACTGCATCCAGTTTGGAGACCTCATCTATGCAAGGACATAGACAGGATGGAAGCAGTCCAGAGGAGGACAACTAAAATGGTGCAGGGTCTACATCAGAAACTATGAAGAGAGACTGAGAGGCTTAATATGTATACCCTTGATGAAAGGAGGGACAGAGGGACATGATAGAAACTTTTAAGTACCTCAAGGGAATCAACAAAGTCCAGAAGGGTAGCATCTTTCAGAAAAGAGATGTGTAAGAACAAGGGGCACAATTTAAAGTTAGAGGGGACGCTCAGGGTAATGTGAAATTATTTTTCACGGAGAGAGTGGTGGGCGCATGGAACCCCTTCCTGAGAGGTTGTGGGGTCTAAAACAGTGGGGAATTCAAACATGCATGGGACAGACATAAGGCAATTATAGTGGGGGGTTGCAAGAAGTAGGCTGTTGGTTAACTAGAATCTGAAGCTTATCCAATAGGTAGGGAAATGGGCAGACTGGGTGGGCCAAGTGGTCCTTTTCTGCCGTCAAAGTCTATGTTTCTATGTTTCTATGTTTGCACCAGGTGGATTACTGCGGGGGCTACCTTCTGCAGCCTGTGGTACAATATTGCAGACAAAATCTTATAATCCGTGTTTAGGAGACTGGGTCTCCAATTTCCTATCTCATGTCGGCCTCCTTTTTTGTATAAAAAAATCAGTAATGCAGTG
The DNA here is from genome assembly GCA_016271365.2 of Neoceratodus forsteri. Classification (NCBI taxonomy): domain Eukaryota; kingdom Metazoa; phylum Chordata; order Ceratodontiformes; family Ceratodontidae; genus Neoceratodus; species Neoceratodus forsteri. The sequence goes on from CM057456.1 coordinate 1,669,915,771, forward strand.
GTAAAATTCCGAGGTGTCACCCCAGTGTCCAATATTTCGTTAAAAACATTTCATAAAATCTCACACACACCTCATCTCACATAGTTTTATATAATTCATTAGTACGACCATCTACCCCAGGAGACACCCCTAATTTCAACCGATTTATTTCTTCCATAATTTCCTCACTGGTAATGGGTTGTTCTAATTCTATATTTTGTTCAAATGTGATACTGGGGGGAGAAAAAGTTAAAAGTTCCTCCCACTGCATTTTCTGTTGAAAAGCTCTACTATATTGGTGGTCCAAAGCCTGCCTTACTATGTCTAACATTTCAACATCTGAATGTTTCAGTGTCCCAGACTCATCAAAGAGGCCATCTATCAATTGTTTTTCCAAAACCTGTTTGCAGGCTGAATAAGGATCTAAAAAAGGTGTTTTTTCAAATCATATTTCATTTCAGCCTGGAGCAAACTAGCCCTATCATACTGAAATTGCTTCATTTTTAGATTTAATTAGGTCTATCTGCTCCCTTATGCGAATATCACTAACATTAGGTAGAGCCATTAATTTATAAAATTGATTTCTATATTCAAGATAAGTGATGTGATCCCTATTACTTTTGTCTTTGTCCAATGAAATAAAAAACATTTTCAACTCCAATTTGGTATCTCCCCACCACTCTGCCAAGGAGTCATACACACCTGCTATTAATTTCCTAATATTTAAGGTATTTAATAAATTTAGCCTAATTTCTTGTTGGTCCAACAGAGAGGAATTCAGCTTCCATCTAGTAGAGACCGAAGGGAACCTAGGGGGTATTTTCAGGAGACTAACTGAACAATTCAAAAGAAGATGGTCAGAAAATTCACAGAAATGCAAAGTGAAGTGAGCCGTACCAAAGTCTTTGAAAGGAAAAAATAATCAATCCTGGAAGAATAAGCACTCCGAACCCCCCCCTCCGGTCCTGTAGGACCTGAAAAGAATTCTGAGTGGGAAGCCCTGCAGGCACACAGGGCTGCTTACTAGTTGCCCTAGTAACCCTCCGTGGATGTGGAGTTTGAAAATCTGGAATACTGGGGTGGGCATACTAACTTTCTCTACAGGCCCTGCAGTAGATTGTGCGCAACCCTCCTGTTTCCCTGCCTGTACTGTTGAGGCCCCAGCCAACTGCGTGGTTTCCTCTGAGCTGGTTTGTGGAGGTGGAAAGCTAGTAGAGGGGCCTGCCCCAGGAGGATCCTGCTCAGTAGAACATGGCCTATACCTATCCTGAGCCTGATTTATCAGAGTGTCCATGTCTGGCCCTCCCTGTCTATTCTGCCCAGCCCAGGGACACTGATAATAAGCATGCCCCTGCTCGGAACACAAGTTACAAGTAAAAACATTCCTGCAGGTCCCACTGTCATGGCCCAAGTCCCCACACAAGGCACATTTGATTTTATCACATGCACTACTCAAGTGCCGTTTGCTGCCACATTTATAACAGGCCTTGGATTGACCTGGATAAAAGCATACACCCATGTCTTTACCTAAGGAAAAACTGTTAGGGATATGCTGAACTTCATTGCCCAAAATCTGAAGCTTGACTTTGCACCTCCAACCCCCAGTCCAAATTCCCTCTTCATCAATGATAGCTTCTGGAGGCCCCAAAACCACACATTTTTGCTCAAGCCAGTATTGAATGTCCCCCACATTACTCCCTCATTTCAAAACATCACATTGACTGTTTTAAATAAAGGTTTAGTGAGGGGTATAGCCCAAAATGGTGTCCGAAGTGGCAAAGTTTTAAGAGAATCATATTTATGCCAGAATGTATCAAGTCCAGAAAAGGTTTTAAAACTAATGTCAAATATGTCCTCTCCCCTCACATTGATCAGTGCAAATAGGTCACTAGCCTGAAACTGCATAGATTCTTTGAGCAGTTTCCGTGCTACATAAAATCTGCCAGGGTGCTCAGGTAATCCCCCCCCAATATCGCAAACGGACAACATTGCGTCTGGGTGCCTGCTCAAGTTTATTCTTAAATAAATCCGAAAAATGAGGACCAGATTTATAATTGTCTCTCCGTGGAGAGGGAGTGGGGGAAGAATGCGCAAAGTCAGCGGGATCTTCTCTCCCTGACCCGGTGCCAAAACCAGGCAAGTGATTTCTAGCATGTCCCTCAGTCTCTGGGGGTAATAGAGTCTGAAATCGGTTGCTGACCTGTGTGCAGTTCCTCTACAACACTCTGGAAACTGGCAGACCATCTTGTGTGTTGTCTTGAGAAAAAGAAATCCATGCTGAATCTGGAACCCATTTACCATCGCTAAAGACCTATCCAGCATTAGTCAGGGCCTTTTCCTTTGACCAGTCCAACTCCGAAGGAGCCGCGTCAATGCTCACCGAGTTCCGCATTCCAATGCTGTGTGCGTCAGAGTGCTTACTCACCCCCCCCCCCCCCGCAGCCGGTCGCTTCTTTGGATCTGACAACCAGGAACAGGATGCCTGTCATCCTCTGGTACGGTTGGGTTAGGCTCCAAATGCTCCCGATGATGCTCAGTATCAGCTGCAGTAGCAGTCAAAAAAATATCAGACTTGCCTTGCTGTTCCAATTCTCCTGCTGCATGAATCGTTTCATGCACATCACTCAAAGCAGCACCAAGTAGAATCAGTTGAACATTTTCATCCCCCATATGCTCCACAGCCTGCGTTGGGGACTGAGCCCTCAGCTGCCCGCACTCCAGAACGTCCTGCTTCTCCCGAGTCCCGAGGCCATCTGCCATGCCACAGACAGACACCAGCAGTTCCCCCTACTGTCAGAAATGCAGTAGGGGAATTTCCCCGGTGTCCTGGCCAAATCTCCCCCATTCACTAAAAATACCACTAACAGCTTGATCTGGTTCAATGTCAGTTGGTAGCCATCTGTATCCCCCTCCCCCCTGAATGAGGCTGAAAATAGGCAGAATTGTTTAGTCCTCCTTTCCCAGATAATAAAAACTAAATAAAATTAAATAAATAAAAGTTTTGGTGTCTGATATTCTTTTTTTATTTTCTTTCACATCCTCTCTCAATTCTTTGAATGCTGACATTAAATCTGACATCAAGGTATGCAGAGTATCTATCTGTTGGGAGAGCTTATCTAAATGAGACGTAGGCACGGCAAATACTTCTTTTGTAATTGCATTTTCTGCAGTAATCCTGGCTTCTTTCATAGATCTCTTTGTACCTTTCTGATTTATTTCTTCAGGATTCATTGTAATTTCCACAATGGTGTCCTCAACATGACCAAAAATAGCAGTTATCGGCTCACTACCAAAAATAAGTCAACTGGACTGTTTTATCGTGTCAGTTAGTATGGCAAGTTTTGGGATAATTTACATACAAATGCTACTGAATTTCATTCAGAACCCAATAGATTTCATTTAAGCAAAATTAAATACAATGAAAAACAACAAAATATTAAAAGAAAACCATATTTTAAGAAACTGTACTGTAACGATGGGGGTTGGGATGCGGCGCTCTGTGAGACGTGTGCTGCTTCTTCAGCTGCATTCAATGGAATCCCCTTTCAGGACAACTAGATTTCATTTTGGGGCTCATATGAATTGTCACAGAATGTAAAGCCCAGCACTGAATTGCCACAGAATCTCTGCAGAATTGCTCATAGTCTGGCCGCAGCAAGCATGAGCTCCTGCTGTGAAATGTAGGTCCACTTTGCCGCAGTGTGCTTGAGGCCCTGCTAATTTGCATCTCCCCTAGAACATCAGCTTTTCCCAAGCTGCTAATAAAATGTGTTGTTTATAAAGGCATAGCTTAAAGACTGCATCATAACTGAGCATATTGGCCTTTATTACCCCAGGACTTAGGGCCCAGGGTTCTTCTAATTTGAAAACAAATGTCTGTAAGGAGATCTAGTTCATGCTGTAAAAAGTATTTAGTAAAGTTTGCCAGGGAGGAGAGGGAAGACACAGGGACCTACAGGCTGGTATTGCAGATGTCCATACTGGAGAAGCTCCTGGAGTACATAATGAAGGAACAGCTTATGGACTTCCTGGAGTCATGGGGCACCTGAACAGCAAACAACATGGCTTTGAGAGGGCAGGTTCTGTTAGACAAAACTCATTAAATTCTTTAATAGTGTGTTGTAAGAACTGGATATGGGCAAGACATTAGATATTCTATACCTGGATTTCAATCAGGCATTTGGCTTGGCAACCTATAAGAGGCTGGTGAAGAAAAGTACAGTTACGTAAGAACTTACCGTAACAGTAGATCTTCGAGAGAGGCTCTTGCAGTAGGTAATTACATATAGCACTGACACCGGCCGGCGGCAGGACCCCACGGAAAAATTTCTAGCCAGCAGTCCCTGGCAAGGGACCACCCCCACGTCAGAAAGGGTCGGTCCCGGATGCCTGCCTTCCAGTTCTTTCCCGCCACAGGCCCGGAAGGCCTGGACGAGAGAGAAGCAGATGTTTCCATTCATGGAAAAGGAGCTGAAAAAGCCTAGAGGGATGGCGGGCAGGAAGGTATTACCTACTGCAAAAGCCTCTCTCGAAGATCTACTGTTACGGTAAGTTCTTACGTAACAGTACTATCTTACCTTGAGAGGGCTCTTGCAGTAGGTAATTACATATAGGACTGAATCCCAAGCAGTCTGGAACAAATAAAAAGGCACCGGGAGGAGGAAACTACTCCAGAAAGCAGCACTAGCCTTGCAAGCCTCAAGACAGGAGGCCTGGCAAAACAGCCAGCCCGAAGCCTGCTCTACGGCGAGAGGCAATGTCCAAACTGTAGTGTTTCGTAAAGGTATGGACGGAAGTCCAGGTGGTGGCAGTGCATATGTCTGCCGCAGACACATTCTTGAAACAAGCCGCAGAGGCTGCTACTCCTTTTGTGGAGTGACCTCTAACCTGACCAGGAAGGGTCTTGTTGTACTAGTCATAACAGAAAGTGATGTAATGAGCCAACCACTTCAACAGGCATTGCTTGGAAACAGCATTGCCTTCCCTTTTTTTGAGCAAAAGAGATGAATAACTGATCAGTCTTTCTGAGATCCTTCGTACTGTCGGTGTAGTATCTCAGAATCTGGTGAACATCCATGGTATGGAGTAAATATTCCCCTTGATTAGAGTACTGCGGAAAAAAGGCAGGTAGCTCTATGGACTGATTCAAGGTAGACTCTGTTACTACTTTAGGTAGAAACTTAGGATTCATGCGAAGAGTGACTCGTTCTTTATGAAAAATCAAATAGGGGATTTTACACATGAGGCCCTGGAGCTCGGAAATTCTTCGAGCCGAAGTAATGGCCACCAAGAAGAGCGTCTTCCACAAAAGAAACTTCAGATCTGCAGAGGCTGCAGGTTCGAAGGGAGGGAGAGTAAGTTTCTCGAGAACAAAATTCAGGTCCCAAGGGGGAGCAGGGGTACAGATGGGGGGCCTTAGATGAAGGACCCCTCTGAGAAAGGTCTTAGAGACCTCCAGTTGAGCGAAAGCTTTATCTGCGAAGGGAACATGGTAGGCTGAGATAGCAGCCATGTGAACCTTCAGGGAGGAATGGCTGAGACCCAGGTCAAAGAGATGACGTAAGTACTCCAGCAGAAAAGCCACTGAACAGGAGAAAGGCTCCACATTCTTGGAGGCTGCCCAAATAGAGAATCTCTTCCACTTCATGACATAAGTGGACCTGGTGGAGGGTTTTCTAGCCTCCACTAAAATCTCCGCCACTTTTGGAGAGATGCCAAAATGGGATTGGGCTAGGTCTGCAGGAGCCAAGCATGTAGTTGAAGGGATTTGAGGCCTGGGTGGACCAGGGTCCCCTGATCCTGGGTCAGCAAACCTCGAGATAAAGGAAGAGGAAGAGGAGGAACCTCTGAGTATTGTTGCAGAAGAGAGAACCAGATTTGCCTGGGCCAGAAGGGAGCGATCAGAATCATTCTCGCTCCTTCTGTGGTTAGTTTCTGCAATACTCGTGAGATCAGAGGAATTGGGGGAAAAGCATAGACGAATCTGTCCTTCCAGTCTAGAGACAGAGCATCGCTCCAGAAAGCGCCTCGCTCTGGAACGAGCGAGCGAGCAAAAGGTGGGAAGGTTTGCATTTTGGGGAGAGGCGAACAGGTCTACCTGCGTAGTCCCCCAAAGCTGAAAGATATCGTCTAGCACCCTTTGGTTCAATTCCCACTCATGCCAGGGCAGAGGAGCTGCTTAGCTTGTCTGCCAGGGTGTTGTCAACTCCTGGAACATGAATCGCCGTGAGGTGAAGGTTGTGTTGAGTTGCCCAATCCCAAACCCTCATTGCTTCCCTGCATAGAGGGTAGGAACGAGTTCCTCCCTGTTTGTTGATGTACCACACCAAGCACATGGTGTCCATCTGGACGGCTAGGTGGCCAGGAAGAATGTATTGGTGAAGGGCTTGGAGAGCGTATAGCACAGCTCGAAGCTCGAGCACGTTGATGTGGAGAGCTTGTTCCAGTCTGGACCATAAGCCCTGGGTCCGATGAGGGCCCAGATGGGCTCCCCAACCTTCGCCTGATGCGTCTGTGGTCAGAGTCTGGGAGAGGGAGGATGAAAGAAGGGGACTCCCTGAAATAGGTTTTCTCCAACCATCCACCATTGCAAGTCTCGTGCCATCGGCGATGAGATCAGAACTAGTTGATCTAGGTCATCCACAAGTTGATCCCACTGGGAGTGAAGAGTCCACTAAGAGATCCTCATGTGGAGTCGAGCTCGGGGGGAACCATCGGAATAGCGGCCGCCATGAGCCCCAGAAGACGGAGGATCGACCTCGCCGGAACTCTCCTGCGTTCTGATAGCAGGGAAATCTGGGATTGAAGAGAGGCCGCCCTGTCTGGAGGCAGAAAGGCCTTGCTCACCATCGTATCGAGGATAGCCCTGATGAACTGTAGCCTCTGGGAAGGGTCCGGATGAGACTTGGAATGGTTGATGGTAATATCCAGGCAAGTGAAAACCTGCTGGGTGAGGGAGAGAAAATGCAGGAGTTCCTCCCTGGACGAGGCCGCCAGGAACCAGTCGTCCAGGTAAGGGAACACCTGTACTCCCATTGTAAGCAGGTGGGCCGCTACCACAGCCAGGCATTTGGTAAATACTCGGGGCGCCGAGGAAAGACCAAAGAGGAGTGCCTTGAATTGGTAGTGGTCCCCCTGAAACGCAAAACGAAGATACTTGCGGCGAGAAAAGCGAATGGGAATGTGCAGATAGGCATCCTGCATATCCAGCGCACAAAGTCATTGACCCGGCCGAAGGAGGGGCAGAAGGTTCTGCAGAGAGACCATCCTGAACCTTTTGTATTCCACATAAAGGTTCAAGGAGCTGAGATCTAGAATGGGTCTGAGATCTCCCGTCTTCTTTGGGACCAGAAAGAAATGAGAATAGTAACCCGTCCCTTGAAGATGAAGGGGGACGGGTTCTATCGCCTGCTTCGCGAGAAGGACCGGGATTTCTTCCCAGACCAAAGGAAGATGATCCCTTGAATAGGACGACTTCAGGGGTGGGTGGCGGGGTGGTTTCTGAAGAAACTCTATGGAGTTCCCTTCCGCTATAAGCTGGAGCACCCAAGAATCCATGGTTATCCTCTCCCAACCTGGAAGGTGGAGGGGAAAACCTCCCTCCTACAGGTTCCTCCGGGAGGTCCGGAGGTGGTGGGAGAGGAAAGGAGACAGGTGGTGTGGGGCAGCGCCGCAGCTGAGGCACCCGCTGCTTTTTTGGGTGGAGGGGGCCTGGCAGCTGCGGGGGCCTGACGTTTAGTGGCCCGCCTTCCTTGGGGTTTCGCTTGTGGCCGACTCCGTCTGCAAAAAGGACAGCGCAGCTGGTGTTGGGGATGGTACATGGAATCCACAGATTTCAGAGCCGTCCCCTTCTCTTGCAAGTTGGTGATGATGTCTTTGACATCACCACCGAAAAGCACCGACCCCCTGAAAGGTGCCTCCTGAATAGCGGATTGCACCTCCGGGACCAAACCTGATACGTGGAGCCAAGCATGATGCCATACACTCACGGCGAAAGCGGAGCTCCACCCTGCAGTGTCCACTGCATCGTACGTCGCCTGCAAAATGTGGCGACTGGCCGAACAAGCAGAATGGATGAGGTCTGCTAACTCCTGTTTGACTTGGGAGTCAGGTAAGGAGTTCAGCTTGGATTCCACCTGGGTAAGGATGGCCTTCCGGTAATCCCCCATATGAGTGATGTAATTCAGGGCCCGAATTCCCAGCATGGAGGAGGCGTAGATCTTTCTTCCACATTGGTCCAGAAGGCGAGATTCCTTATCCGGAGGAGACAAGCTCAGATGCTTTGGATGTGCTGACAGGCCGTGAGTAGCACTAATCATGACTGAGTCGGCACGAGGGTGAGAGTCAAGATAGTCTACACCCTCAGGAGCCTGGTAAAGCCTGTTAGACTTCCTGGGAAGTGGGGCTAATGCCGACGGTTGTTTCCAAATCATGGTAACAAGGTGGGCGTGAGGCTCAATCCAGGGTGGCACTAAAGTTGGAGCTGTCACGGGCAGGTCCAGATGTTCGGCGAGTTTAAGTCCCTGAGGATCTGGTTCCAAAGAGTGCCACTGGTGAACCTCCTGGATTTTTCTAAGCAACTCCATGAAGGATGGATCCTCCAGAGGAGACTTCGGAGGGTTCCTCGGCCGGGGCTTAGACGGAGAACGGGGCTCGTCATCTCTCTCAGAGCATCCCTTGGAAGAATACGAGGAATCCGAGAGGGAAGAAGAAGCAGAAGAATAAGACTCCCTTACACAACTAGGGGGAGGAATGGGTTTCTTGGGTGGTACCCGTAAACGCGTGTCCTGCCCCTCTCGGGATCCAGAGGGAAGAGCCCTGGAGTCTGGAGGCGGTGAGGGAGTGTGCCGCCTCGGACGTATGGGAGCTGGTGGTGGCACCATCGTCGTAAGGTGGCTCTCTACCTCCTTGGTGAGTTGAGCCTTGGCCTCAGCCCACCAAGAGGCCAGAGTCTCCTGCAGATCCGCCGGCAGCTGTGGGGGTGGCGGAGGTGAAGGGGGAGGAGGGGGAAAGGTGTACGGGTTGTACCCGTAAGGCAAGTATCCGAAACCCGGCATCGGGTATTGTGGCATCGGGTACTGCGGCATTGGAGGGACTGGCGTCGGGTACTGCGGCGCTGGATACTGCGGTCCCAGGTACGATGGCGTCGGATAAGACTGCGGGTACCTGGGAGCCGGGGGAGCTACTGGAGCAGATGGCCCGTTTGGCAGCCCGACGGGCGGATCCACATTAAGGGGCCCGGAGGGCGGAGGGCCCAACAGAAGGGGGATATCCCATGTCGGCATCGGCGGTACCGGCGTCAGAGGTACCGGCATCAGGGCCGGCATCTGGGGGGCCGACTTCAGATCCGGTTCCGTCGGAGGAGGGTCTGACGGAGGAGGAAGATCCCCCGCATCGCCCGGGGATGGAGAAGAGAAATCCCTGGGATCAGGCTGGGGTGACTCAGGCTCCCCAGACAGCAGTGAAGGCTGCGGGGAACTGGGTATGGGGAATGTCCGTACGTGGGTTCTGTCTTGCCGGCGCATGTTGGAGGAGCCGGCGTGCGGCAGGGTGGTTCGGCGGCGCGGAGCAGCATCATCTAGCTACGGTAGCCCTCACGGGCGGGCGAGGAAGGATGGCCCGGTCTGAGGGAAGTGGTCGTGTGCGCCCGAAGGGTCAGGCGTCTTATCGACCCTCTCCATGCGGACGTCAGAGGAGCCAACGTCCGACTTAGAGGAGTCGCCAACGCCAGTAGGCAGCAAGCCTCTGACCGAACCAGGGCCGGAGGCCTACATTCGCCCGGAGGCACCCGCAAGGCCCGAGCGCGAGCCAGACGGGCGGGCTGATGCCTCCTCCAAACCCTTGGAGGCTGCCATCAAATGGTCCCCCGGGGGGGACGTTACCTGGGCCGCATCTCCGGCCGGAGACGCAGTAGAGGAGGACTTCTCCCAGTGCCTCTCCTTGTCCTTCTTTTTCCAATATCCTTCTGGGGACGTGGACACCTGCCTCAACGTTTTCAACTCTTTTTCCATAGAAGACATCTTTTTCTTGAGGAGATGGGCTTCCAGGGACTGTTGGCGCCGTTTACAGGTAGCCACGTTGAAGTTGAGGCAATGCTGGCACTTATCGACCAGGTGATCGGGGCCTAGGCAGAAAAGGCACAGGGAATGGCCATCCTTGTGTGGCAGTTGGGCACCGCACGAGTCGCACTTGTTTTTGTGCTCGGAGGGTGTAGGGGACGACATACACCGACGATATACCTGACGACTGAAAAAAGAATAACTATTTTTCGGTAAAAACCGACGAAAGGCAGGGCTGACAAAGCATGAACTTTACCACGAGGCACTGCACGAACTAATGGTGGGAAAGAACTGGGAGGCGGGTGTCCGGGACCGCCCCTTTATACCAACGTCGTATGATGCCGGTCACCTGACGTGGGGGCGGTCCCACGCCAGGGACTACTACCTAGAAATTTTTCCGTGGGGTCCTGCCGCCGTCCAGCGTCAGTCCTATATGTAATTACCTACTGCAAGAGCCCTCTCGAGGTAAGATCTAGGGGAACTCAGGGAGGAGGAAGTAGGCTAACAGGATGGGTGGGGAACTGACGTTGTGACAGGACGCAGAGTGATCCTAAATGGGACCAACTTGGGGGTTAGGAAAATGATGAGCACTGTACCTCAGGGGTCATTCCTGGGCCCAATACATTTCAATGTGTTCATTTTCAAGACTGGGGAGGGCATAAAGGATAGGATATGTCTGTTCTCAGATGACACAAAGATTTGTGGTATGGTGGACACTGAGGTAGGTGTAAGTGAACTTGTAAGGGAACTGAAAGAGAACCTTGCCAAACTGGAGAAACGGTCTGGGATATGGCAGCTGAAATTCAATGCCAAAAAAGTACAAGGTAATGTACTTAGGGAAAGGAACCCAAAATCTGACTACTGGATGGGTGGGATGCAACTACAACAAACTACTGAGAAGAGGGACCTGGAAGTCATAATCAGCGATGGTCTTAAAAGCTCTGCACACTGCAACAGAGCACAAAGCAAAGCAAACCACTTGCAGGGGTGCACAAGGAGGGCCTTCTCGAGTAGGAGGATGCTGGTGATTCCACCTTTGTACAGGTAGCTGCTTGTTAGTCTCCACCTGGATTACTGTGTGCAGCTTTGGAGATCACACCTGCAGAAATACAGGTTACTCACCTGTAACAGGAGTTCTAGGAATGGAATATGTTGTTCATCCACACTGTCTGGCAGGTATCCTTGCCGCTTTAAATCTTGCCGGAAGGTCTTCAAGCTGGCTCCTCCTACCCACCCGGGTGGTAAAACTCTCGGCTCCGCCCCATGACGCCAGATCTGGCCCGCTGGAAGCTCAGGTTGTGTATCGAAGCCGGGGAGGTCGGGTGGGTCATGTGGATGAACAACATATACCATTCCTAGAACTCCTGTTACAGGTGAGTAACCTGTATTTCTAGGGACATGGATATGTTGTTCATCCACACTGTCTGGCAGACTCCTAGCAGTTCTCCGGGAGGAGGGAGGCAAGGCGCACACCCCCTACTTAGGGAATAAAGACTGGAGAACCGAGGCCCCAAAACCAGCATCCCGGCGTGACTCAAGGTCGATGTGGTAATGGGTGATGAAGGTGTGTGGACTTCCAGGTAGCAGCCCTGCAGATATCCTGGATAGGGGCGTCCCTGGAAGCAGCCACCGATGCAGCAGTATGGCGGGTAGAATGAGCTCTTATCCCTCTGGGAGGCTCCATGCCCGCCGACTTATAGCAGAGATCTATGCAGGAGGTGACCCACCTGCTTATCGTCCGCTTGGCTGCAGGTCTGCCAGGTGCGGCTTCAGCGTAGGTGACAAACAGCTGCCGAACCTCTCCCCGAATTTCAGCCGTGCGCTCCTTATAATAAGCGAGCGCCCTTCTAGGGTCCAAAGTATGGAGCCTGTATTCGGCCTCTGAGGTGTGATTGGGGTAGAACACCGGCAGAGTCAACACCTGGTTAAGGTGAAACTCCGACACCACCTTCGGAAGGAATTTCGGGTGGGGGCGCAGGACAACCTTGTCCCTGTGGAAGACCAGGTAAGGAGACTCGATGCAGAGCGCCTGGAGCTCTCCCATCCTTCTGGCTGACATGATAGCCAGCAAGAAGGCGGTCTTCCATGACAGGTGAGAGAGTTCACACCTGTGCATTGGTTCGAATGGCTTGCCCATGAGCTTTGCCAGTACCAGCAGTAAATCCCCCGGAGGTGGAGGTTCTCGCACCGGAGGGGAAATGTGATCAAGGCCTTTGAAAAAGCGCCAGACCACCTTCTCCTGCGCCACTGACTGCTCCCTGGCCCGCGCCCGGTAAGGAGAGATGGCTGCCAGGTGCACCCTTAGGGTCGTCGACCTAAGCCCTTGACGAGAAAGGGACCATAAATAGTCCAAGATGCTTGCCAAGGAACAGGAGGAAGGGTCCAAGCCCTTGCCCTGACACCAAATGGAAAACCTCTTCCATTTGAAGGCATAGCATTTCCTGGTCGAATCCTTACGGGACGCCTCAACTACATTGAGGACCTCGTCGGAAAGACCCAAGGCCTGCAACTCTAGCCGCTCAGGAACCAGGCCGTCAGGTGCAGGGATTGAAGATCCGGATGGAACACCTTCCCCTGATTGACTGAGAGCAGGTCCGGGCGAGCTGGAAGCTACCTCAGGAGCCTGGAGCTGAGGCTGAGGAGATCTGGGTACCAGAACTGGCGGGGCCAGTCTGGGGCTATCAGAATCACCTGCGCCTTGTCCCTCCTTGCTTTGAGAAGCACCTTGTGTATCAAGGGAAATGGGGGGAAGGTGTAGAAGAGGCCCGGGGTCCACGGCCTCGAGAAGGCATCCCCCTGCAGCGAGCCCTGCTAAGGGGGGCGGGCATGGAACAGCCTCAGCTTCGTGTTCTCCCTGGAGGCAAACAGGTCCACCTGAGGTGTGCCCCAATGGGAGAACAGATCTTGTACTACCTCCGGCAGGAGAGACCACTCATGGGATGCAGCCCCTATCTGGCTTAGGGCATTGGCCAGGGTGTTGGAGGCTCCTGCCACATGAATGGCTAGGAGATCCACCTCCAGGCTGCACACGAGTGACCAAATGTGGAGAGCTTCCTTGCATAGAAGCATGGAGTGCGTCCCGCCCTGGCGGTTTAGATAGTACATGGTCATGGTATTGTCCGTCTGGACTCGGACCACTCGACCCCGGAGAAACGGAGCAAAGGCGGTGAGAGCTAGGCGGACCGCTCGGAGCTCCAGCAGGTTGATGTGGCATCGGGACTCCCGCGGGGACCAGAGGCCGTGCGCCCGGTGTTCCCCCAGATGGGCACCCCAACCCATCAGAGAGGCATCGGTCGATAGAGAGACCGTCGGCTCGGGGCGGACAAATGGGATGCCCTCCTGCAGATGAACTGGAATGGTCCACCACCGGAGAGCGTTCCACATCCCCTGGGTCACCGTCACTAGCTGGTCCAATGGATCGCAGCATTGTGACCACTGGCTGGCCAGTCCCCACTGAAGAGGGCGCATGTGCCAGCGTGCCCAACGGACCACGCTGGTACAGGCCGCCATGAGACCCAGGAGGCGCAGGAAGTCCCGGGCAGGGCGGTGCCCAACCAGAAATGATTGGGCAAAGGAGGAAAGAACCTCGGCCCTGTCCGCCGGGAGCCGTGCTCTGGCTCGAAGAGAGTCGAGCTCTGCCCCGATGAAAAGAATCACCTGCTTCGGCTCGAGTTCCGACTTGGCCTCGTTGATGAGAAGGCCGATTTGAGAGCAAACCTGGAGGGCCAGATCTCTGGACCACTCCACCTCCTGTCTGGAGGGGGCTGCTATCAGCCAATCGTCCAGGTAAGGGTACACCCGGACCCCTCGGCGCCGCAGGAAGCTGTCACCACTGCTATGCATTTGGTGAAGACCCTGGGAGCTGGAGACAGGCCGAAGGGCATGGCTCGGAACTCGAAAAGGGATCCCTCCGCTCGAAAGCGAAGGAATCTCTGATGTGACGGACGGATAGGGACGTGAAAGAATGCGTCCTGCAGGTCCAGAGAGCAGAACCACACGCCGGGTTCCAGGGATGGTATTATCTGAGCCAGAGTGACCATCCTGAAGGTTCGAGACCTTAGGAACTTGTTTCGTCATGTAGGTCGAGAAGGGCGCCAGCCCCCATCCGTTTCGGAACCAGGAAGTACCTGGACACAAACCCCGGGTCTGAGGGAGGGTCTGCCACCTCCCTGATCACCTCCTTTTGGAGGAGAGCAATGTCGGCTCGGCGAGCCGACAGTGAGGCTGCGGATCCGATGCCCCCAGTGCGGCGGCTCTGAAGGGCGGGCCTGCTTGAAGGAAGGCCTTTTCACCACCTCCAACACCCACCTGTCCATGGTAATAATGGACCAGGAGGAAAAGTGTGAGCCGTCCCCACAGGGGAACCTGGGGTGAGGTGACGGGGTTGGGGGCGACACCCCTCAACCCGTCACTGGGCAGGCTTGGAGGAGGGACCGGCCGAGGGATCTTCTGGGCCTTTACCTCCCTGCTTCCTGTTGGAGGAAGCCGACGGCTTGGGCTTGGGATGCCAAGCTCGTGCCTGCTGGCCCTGACGTTGCTGGGCCGGATGTGTCGCGGGCGCAGAGGGATGAAAGGGCTTAGGCTGTGGTTTGCGGCCCTTGTCCTTCTGAGCGGATGAGACCGAGTCCAAGGTAGCATTGGACTTCTCGATCCTCTGCAGGTGACCTTCCACCCCAGGGCCGAAGAGGTCGGTCCCCAAGAAGGGGACATCTGTCAACTTGTGCTGGGTATCCGAAGTGAAGGTGGATATCTTCAGCTAAGCCCGACGACGCATAGCCACTGCGGCCGCCACAGACCTGGCACATGAGTCCCCAATGTCCAAAGCAGTCTGAAGCTGCTGTTTGGCCACTGCCCTGCCCTGGTCCCGCACCTGCCTAACCGTGGTCTGCAGATCCGCGGGAAGATGAGGGACGACCTCGTCCAGGGAGCCCAACAGGGCGTGAGAGAAATGTGCCATGAGGACGGCTGAACTGGCCTGGCGAAGGCCGAGGAAGGATGCAGCGTAGACTTTTCGCCCGGCATAGTCCAATTTCTTGGACTCCTTGTCGGGAGGTTTGTCCACATCTCTAGCACTACCGTCACGCCGGAAAACGCTGTCGGTAACTAACCCTTGGCCGAGGGTGTTCCAAAAACGGACAAGGAACCGGTAGGGCCGTGATCTTCCTAGCCATCCTGGCCAAAGGCGCAGGGCAGGAAGCAGGGCGCTGCCAGAGCTCCAAGGCCGGGCCCACTATGGCCTTGGCCACCGGAAAGGCCTCCTTAGGGGAATCCCCTCGGTCCAGAATCTCCATGAGGGGATACCTGGCCCGCTTAGAAACGGGTTCGAGCTTCATCCCGGTGGACTCCGAGATGAGTCGAAGCAATCCCAGGAAGGATGAAGGGCTATCGTCCACCGACTGTCCTCCTGAGGACTCCAAGTCCATTCGCTTGGAGAAAAGGGAGGAATCGTCTTCGGACTCGGAAGAGTCCTCAAAGAGCAGCCTCGGGCCTGAGCCACCCTCCACCTGCCGAGGTCGATCGGGAGTGAGGGTGACAGACAGCCTATGGGGCAGTCCCAGAGCCGACCGAGAATTCTTGGTCGGAGCCCCAAATAACGGCTGTGGAGGCGGAGGTTCCACCGGAATCAGTGGGGCAGCTGGTTTGGGCCGAACAACCGGCCTGGGAACAGGCTCCTCAGATAAAACAAGGGGTTGTTTCGGCCGCTCCGGTGACAGCCACTTAATGGCCGGGGAAGGCAACGGCATCGGCTTGTTCCCGGTCAGAAGGAGCTGTTGCCACATGACCTCATATCGTCGATGCAACTTACGTCGAAGCCTCCTCTCGTCCGAGGAGGATGAAGAGGACGAGCGGTGGTGCCGAGACCGAGACCACCTATGACGGCGGGATCGGCTGGACCGCGAAAAGTCCGAGCCGAGACCGAGAACCTTGGCTTTCCCAAGGACGCAAAAGGGAGGTGTCGGGAACCGGCACTCCCTCTGTCTGGAGGGTTCACCACAGCTCCGGAACCGAGGCACAGACAAGCCAACGGGTCCTCAACTCCCACCAGGGGAACCGGGAGAGGGATTCTCGGCTTCTCCTGCCGACAACCCGTCCAACAGGTCGAAAAATCTCGAACGGCGTCGATGGAGTCTCGGTCAACTGGCCTGACGGGGACACCATGAGACCAGTGGCCGAAGCCGAGCGGTCGACCGAAGTCGACGGCCGACAACTCGGGGAGAGGGATCTTTCCCGCTCCCAAGAGCGTCGACGGTGGGACTTACCCTTGCCTCTCTTTTTGGACCGAGAAAACGGTCCAGCAGAAGTTGGTCCCTCACCTTTAGTAGAGAGGGTCAGACAAAGCTCCTTAAAAGAAGCTGAATAAGAGGCACCGAGAGAGAGCAGGACAAATGCCGCAGCCGAGGCAGAAGCGGCCCGCGCCGCCTCCTCTTCGAGGGCGATCATCTGCTCGAGCTGATCCGCCGAGCCCGCCGCCACGGAAACCGCCGACCGGGCCTCTTTTGACTTCACCGGAGGAAAACGCTCCACGGACGTCCCAGTTGTAAATGGGCAGCACGGTCTTCGAGGACGTAGGCCGAAAAGGAAGAGCACAGGTCGCAGGCCTGCGGGTCATGCTCCAGGCCTAGGCAGTAGACGCACGTGGAGTGCGGATCCATCCGAGACATCTTCTGCCTGCAAGGGCATCTCCGGAAACTGGGAGTCGATTTGTCCATCGCAGCCGCGAGGGAGAGAAGACCGAAGCCTTTTAAGCAAAAAACGTTTAAATTCGAAAAATCGAAGAATTAGGAACCAGTCTTATACGCAGAGCGTTAAGGAGGGAACCTGAGCTTCCAAGCGGTAAGGAAGATCTGGCGTCATGGGGCGGAGCCGAGAGTTTTACCACCCGGGTGGGTGGGAGGAGCCAGCTTGAAGACCTTCCGGCAAGATTTAAAGTGGCAAGGATACCTGCCAGACAGTGTGGATGAACAACATATCCATGTCCCTAGAAGGATAAATACTGCCTGGACTCCGTTCGGGGGAGGGAGACTAAGATGATCCAGGGCCAGCAGTGGAGGTCTTATGAGGAGAGGCTGGAGAACCTTGGGAACTAGAAGGGAGGGGGGATATGATCAAAACCATCAAGTTACTGAAGGTATCAGTAGGGTGGCTAGCCAAGTGGTGATTACGCTCAGCAAGGGCAACATCATGCTAGGACATACTGCATCCTGAAGCCAATGGGAGGAAAACTCAAGAGAGACATGAGGAAGTATTTTTTCACAGCGAAGGTGGTGGGAAAATGGAACTATCTTTTAAGCATGGGTGGGACAGTTTCATTGGACTTGGGTAGGCACAGGCAAGGGTGATGGGAGCAAGAAAATAAAAGGCTAGCCCCAAAGAAGTGGGCATTGATTAAACAGTTTACGGTCTGACAAGTTCTAGACTGGCAGTTGACAAAGCTAGGGATCAGACAGATTCGATGGACCAGGGGTCTGTTTCTTCCCATAAATGTTTATGTTTCTATGTCCTAAACGCTGGTCCTCCAAATGCTCCGATATTCCACATAGGCAGGAGAAATTCTTCACATGTACCATAATTCCCTTTTCTGTTAGCTCTGTTTTCAGTGGGAACTATTACATATGGCTAATGCATTCCCCCACTGGGGTAGAGGTACAGTCCAAGAGCTATAACCTAGTATAGAACCCTGGGAGCATGAACATTCCAGATACAGCAGTTACTCAGTTTACAATTGTCCATGCAGTGCTTCCAAACAAACTACTAACATCTATGCCTCCAAGTAAGCCCTCTTTCTTCACAGTCCTAACCTACTCGATCTTTATGCAACTAATGTACAAAACAAAATGGTATAGTCTATCTTATTTGAAGAAAAAACATCTTCTACAACCCAGTTGGTTGATCCTTTCAGCAGACTTACTGGTTCTAAAGGACTGCAACTCACCTGGTCTGCTATAGGAGTTGCAGATAACCTAAGACTGGGTTGTCAGCCTTAAAATGTTAGAAATCACACCCAGTTTACCAGTTGATC
The DNA here is from genome assembly GCA_016271365.2 of Neoceratodus forsteri. Classification (NCBI taxonomy): domain Eukaryota; kingdom Metazoa; phylum Chordata; order Ceratodontiformes; family Ceratodontidae; genus Neoceratodus; species Neoceratodus forsteri. The sequence goes on from CM057456.1 coordinate 1,669,933,828, forward strand.
TATCATGCCAAACAGTGTTGAAATTCTATAATGCCCATGGATAGAAGATAACCCCCAAATCCTACATAGCTGTGTTAATCATCTTGAATGTGAAAAAAACGTCAATAATATATATCAAACAATGTTCCCTGATAGGAGTCAGTGACTCCAGGGAGAGGCCCCATTGACAACTCTGGAGCTAACAGAAAAGGAAATTACGGTTAAGTATGATGGAATTTCTCCTTTCTGTATTGCTCCACATTGTCAACGGGGAATTGATGCATATGGGTTTTAAAAAGTAATACCCATTTTCCGTAGGGTGGGAGAGAATATTGTCCCATATATGACCCATAAGGGTAACTACAGGCCTCATCTGCTAACCATCGCTTGCATCAGTGGAACTCTGGACATCTGGTTTGTAGTGCTTTGTGAATGAATACATGGAGGACCATGTTGCCACTTTGCCAAGTTCAGACACTGAAGCCTCCTCTCTTTCTCCTCATGAAACAGTAAGAGCTCTCGTGCAGTGTGCTCTGATCAAGGCAGGAGCTTTCCTCTTTTCAGCCACCTACACTTTTGTGATACAAGACCTTATCCACCTATCTCAGGTTGCTTTTGAAGACTTGTGTCCCCTTTTTGCCACTCCGAACAGCACAAGAAAACTTTCAGACTTCCTGTACTCTTGAGTCCCTTTATATATGTTCTGACTGCCATGCATAAGTCCAGCATATGAAATTCCTTTTTTGGGACTCAGAGGCTTCAGGTAGAAAGATAACAGGCAAACTTCCTAGTTCACATGGAAAGCTGTGGGAACCTTGGGAGCAAAGGATAGAACTGTTCTCAGCACTACCTCATCCTTACGCATTATAAGGTAAAGTTCCCTATGCAAAACAGCCTGGGGCTCACCAGTCCTCCTGGAGGAGCAAACCACAATCAGGAAACACCTTATAAGACAGGATGTCCAATGACACCAAACGAAAGTGGCTCAAAAAGAGCCATGGACAAGGCACACAACACTAGATTTAGATCCCACTGAGGAACCGGAGATTTTAAAAATGGACATTTTCGAATCGGCTCAGTGGTACAGAGGGCTGAGTTGTTTAAGCGCCTTACCTCACCCACACCAGCGACCCAAATTCGGAAATGAGCTTGAGCCACCAGGGGTTGGCGGTGGGTAGGCTGAGAGCAGGATACAGCACTATTAGACAAGCTCTCCTCTCTCAAGATGGGAAGGTGGGCTTCCCCAGTTCTTGACTGCCACTTTATGGAGGTCTGGTGGCAGCATCAGGATCTAGAGGATCTGGGGGAGGGGGCTGGGGTTAGGCCGGGTAGCGGGAACGGGTCTGCTGGTGCTGACATGCATGTGTGCCTCTCTTGCCATGGTCCTGGGGAGTTATGGCAGAAAAAATGGGAAAACCCCTATGCCCCCCTACTGCCAAGCATGATGGCCTTTAGCACTCCCAGGTCCTGCTCTATGTGTAGATCCCCGCTGACTAGAGAGGGGAGAAGTGGCTCACAGAGCTGGGGGTCACCTAGCACAGGGCCCGGTGAAAGGGGCAAGGTGGCAGCAGCGGGCCAAAAAGGTCTGCAAATAAATGGATGACTTCTGCTAACTGCTCTGAGAAAATGGATGACATCTAGATTGGTTACCAAGGAGGGCCCCTGATAATCCCATTACTGCACCAATAGTTGACACTTGGCGCCACAGTGTGTTTAATGCTAGGCCTTTGTCAAATCCTGCTTCTAAAAATGTTTAAATCTGTGGGACCATAGCCTTGGTGGGTCTAATACCCCTACCTCTGGCCCAAGCCAAAAAAATATTCCATACTTATTCAAAGGCCACAGAAGTGGACACTTTCCTAGAGGCCACTAATGTGTCTATCATGTTTTCAGAGAGCCCCTGCTTCAGACATCTCCTCCTCTCAGGAGCCAGGCTGCCAACTGCATCACCTCTGGATCTAGATGTAGGACTGGGCCCTAACCAAGAAGGTGCCTGTGGAACGGAAGGCCAAATGGTGCCTGGCAGGTCAGATTCAGCAGATCTGAAAACCATGGGCTTCTTGCTTACTCTGGCGCTATCAGAAGAAAGCTGCTTGACTGTCAGATCTTTTGCCATTCTTTTGGTGACAGAGGCAGTGGAGGGAACAGGTATGATCTTTTGAAGTCTCACTGCTGTGACCGAGCATTCACCACCTCCACCAATGGGCACTGATACCGACTAAAGAACCTTGGCACCTTTTGATCTCCCTTGATGCAAACAGAATGATCTGAGGCCAGTCACTCCTTCTGCACATCAAGTCAAACACTTCCAGGTTCAAAAGGCCACTCTCTTAGCTGCACTTTCTCTCGACTTCGTCAATCAGCCTGCAAATCCAGGTCCCCTGCCCGGTGAACTGCAAGAGAGGGAAGATTGTCCTCTACCCACTGAAGGCAATGGTCACTCCTTTGAGCATGTTTGCACTTTTTGTGCACCCTTCATTGTTTATGTATGCCACAGTGACGGCATTGTCTGACCTCACCTTCACCACCTGAAGTCAAACAGCAAGCTTTGCAAGAATATGACTTTTATTCTGCAGAACTGTGACCTGCTGTTAACGTTGATTGAACTTGTATTAACTTGCAATACTTTTTCATTTCAGGGAAAATACTTCCTGCAGAAGAAGGGAACAGCAATGAGAGAGACCCTAGCCCCTAATTTCACCGACATCTATTTGGGTACGTGGGAACACTATACTGCCCAGGACCTCGTTGCCAATCCCTTGTTCTCCAAGATGCTCATGTACCGCAGGTACATTAATTATCTGTTTTTCCTGTGGCAGCACAGTTAGACTTTCAGAATTTTTTGGAAAACAGTAATGAAAATCTCAAGTTTTCCTTAAGTATAGCCCTAACCAGATTAAATATTTAGGCCTTCAGATTTCTGTGGAGCAGGATGGTCAGATCCGAACATTCCCTTTCGTACAACAGTGGTTGCCACCCAAGGTATGTTATTAATAGCATTCCCCTCAGTCAAGTCTATAGACTAAAACACAGCTGTTCTAATGAGGGAGAGTATCAAAACAGGGCAACAGAAATGAAAAACAGATTTCATGGTAGGGGTTATTCCGAGACAGCTATTGATAATGCCAAGCAGAACACTAATGAATGTAGTAGGCAACTCTACTTAGACCCAGGCAGAGGAATACTGCAGTGTGAACAACTGAATTTTGTGCTGACTTACTCTACACAAGCACATGCGGTAACAGAGATTATCAGATAAAATTGGTTTGTCTTGCAGACAGATCCTGCTCTTTGCAAGCATGCAAGTGATCCCCCTAGATTTGTTTTTAGAAGAGGAAAAAAACCTGGGAGACAGACTGGTTGACAATATTCAGCTAATAGATAAAGAGGAAACCTTTCTTCCCACCCCATCTGGCACATTTAAATGTGGCAAATGTGTCCACTGCCTGTCTGTATTTAAAACAAATAGTTTTACTGTCCCTGGTATCTCCAAAACATTTACCATCAGACACTTCATTGGGAGCAACTCTGTGAAATAAATCAAGGGGTCATGGAAAATGCCCTAGCAAGACATGTTAGAGAAAGGGTCAGGGCCCATCAGTTTACGTCACAGGCACTGAACGTGGAAGATTGGGCCACAGAGGCGGCAATCTAAAGAATTTGCTGCTCAAAAGCTCGAAGTGTCAGTGGCTCAGTAGGTAGCACACTCACCTCTGAGGCTGGGAGATCAGAAGGCTGTGGGTTCAGTTCCCACATCTGGCACTTGGGTTAATATCCCTGTACTGACACTGTAGTGCAACATGAGAGGGGTGCTGCACTTCTGAGGTGCCGTCTTTCGGATGAGATGTTAAACCGAGGTCCCATCTGCCTGGATTGGTGGTAGTTCAGGTGGATGTTAAAGATCCCATGGCACTTATCGAAAAGAGTAGGGGAATTTCCCTGGTGTCCTGGCCAAATTTCCCTCATTCACTAAAAATACCACCAACAGCTTAATCTGGTTCAAGGTCAGTTGCTATTCATCTGTATCCCCCTCCCCCGGGTCGTGCCTGAAAATAGGCAGGATTTGTCTAGTGCACTTACCCGGTCAACAAAAACTAAATAAATAAAAGGGAGTCCATGTGGATTTATAATTTGAAAGCCTGCTGTGAGCCCAGTTTAAATGAATGAGTAGAACTTGCTCCCTTTTTGGTTCAATAGACTTTTTCTGTGATTCCTGCAATGTTCTTTACCTGTGATTTATAATTTTTTTTTGTTTATTTCACGGAGTTTATTTAATCTTGTATTGCTGCTTTTAAAAGCTAATCTGACTGTTCAAAAAAGAGTCCAGACTGACTTCAAGTACTTATGTGAACTTTGGAAGTAGCCATCTGGGCAACATGTAAACTTTTTTCAGTACGTGGACTTATTTCTAGACTCATATGCGTGCTTATTCTCAAATGAAGCTCAGGCATGGCTACTATTTCCTTGTATTAGCCAAGGTCGAACATGCAGCCTTAATCTAGGTAGTTGGCTTGCACATATATATATATATATATATATTTTGGGGGTAACCGGGCAAGGCCCACTAGGCACAAGGGCCTGTTTGCAGAGGCGATCCAGGAGCACTGGGGAGGTTAAGTGACTTGCTCACAGTCACACAGTATGCAAGTGGAGGTTGTGAAAATCAAATTCAGGTCTGATGAGTGTACCAAGCTCACTCACAGCTGGTTACTCTAATCTCTAGGCTATACTGCCAGTTCCATATCTTATGTTTCTAAATATTGTGTGGGTTTGTATTTTTATGGGATGATTTCTTGAGGCAATTTCATGTCTCTAAGCCCAGAACAGTTTAATATTTACACTCATTACAGGCACAGTGCCCTATGATACAGAGCACTTTTGTATGCATGTCACTCAATATTTTTGTATAAATAATGATCACCATAAAGCGGCAGTAACCTATGATTAAGCGCCCACTATAGGTGTGAAACTTTGGGCGGCATCTACACTACTTGTTACCTCAATAAAGTGCATCTAATAACACTATTCTTTGTGGTCAGCATAAGACTGTCTACTGCAAAGGCTGATGTTAGCATAGCTTTGTTGATTTTTGTTGCAATTGGCCTGCAGTGAGCACCAGCCATTCCAGGAGTGGTCCCTGTTCTTGTTTAACATCTAGATACACTGCCTTCCTTTCCAGTGAGATTATCTGGAGGCCCTTCTCCTGAGGGCTCCAAACTCCCAGCACCTAGATCTGATCCAGGACTGCCCCAGCCTAACAGGCTGACATTGGTGGTTATAATCAATTCTGGCGTGGTTGCAAGGAGAGTCCCCTTGCAATGATTTATGGCACTGGGGACTGTGATACCATCTGGGGCAACAGGACCACACTGCCAACATCCTGTTTTGGACAGGCCACTTGTGAAGTCTGGCTCACGGCACAAGCTCTGTCATCACTGTCATCAGAGCTAATATCTGGAGCAATCTGTGAGCCAAGACCACCAACTGGGATTTCAACCACCAGACCTTGCAAACAAGGTTCTCTCTCTTTGCCACTGATACAAACACTCTTCTTGTCCATCTGAAACACCACTTTCAGCTGCTTTAATTGCTGTGACAATGTCAGAGAACTCTTTTCCCTGTTGTTTATCCAGCAGTGCACCTCCAGGACCTCCAGAGTCCTTGCCATCAATCTCTCTGCCATCTGCATCATTGGAGCCCTGATGAGATTGTCCAAGGAGGGTTAGATGTCATGCCCTTTCTGTCTCAGTTGTGCCACCAGTACAATCAAAACTTTCGAGAACACTCTCCACGCAGTCATCAGACTCAAGGGGAGAGCCCAGTACTGAAAATTACATCCCTGTATTGTAAATCTCAGAAATTTCTGGTGTGACTGTCAGATAGGAATGTGGAGATAAAATTCCTTCAGACTGCTGGACGCCAGAAAATCAGCCAATTGGACTGCTCGGATAATAGACTGCAGGGACTCAGTCTTGAACACTGTTTGTAAGACAAACTTCAAGCAACAAAACAGGCTCCTCCCACTCCACACACATGTAGAAACACCAGCATCAAACATGGGATTATATCAAATAAGTAGTATTTATTTAAATATTTGTTCCATAAATAAAACTTTATAATGCATACTTCGCCTTCTTAGTAAAATTTGTTTAAGAGAAACATTTCATCAATTGTGTTGCAGCACCATCTTATGCATGTAGAACAAATCATTTTTTGAGAGTTGGCACAAAACAGTGAAGTGCAAGTGTGTCCATAAATATGGTAGACTTGAACTTGAATAGAAAAATTATTAGTTATGCACCCAGTGAATGTATATGTCCTGACACTGGTGAAATTCAGCTATGTGAGTAAAAACTGATACAGAGGAGCTTTACTGTTAATTGAGGTAGCTTCTGTTACCAAGCAAAATTTGCTTTGCAGGTCGAATAGATAAGATCCTCAAAATGCTCAAAGACTCATGGTTTGTAAGTCACCATTACTTAGCTGTATTCAGATATGAAGTGTCCACTCTCCTTATGTTAACAGCAAATGGCTATTTAAATGCACTCATATTTCTCCTTTGCTCAGAACTAAAGGGCAGAATCACCTTGTGGCAAGGTCTCAAAAATCAGGTGTTAGATAGGACTCGTGTCTGAACAATAAGCCTGATGTCTAATAAGTACTCGCTTGTCTGCTCACTCAGAGCTGCACCCCAAACTCCTTATAGCTGGAGCTCTCATCCAACACCAAGTCCACATTGACCAAATGAAAACTACTTAACTGTTTGTTCAGAACTTGCTCCAAGTCCGATATAGTTTTCCGAACTCCTCACATGTAGTAACGTGCCAAAAGTGCTATCGGTCAATTGTTAAGTGTATGTTTAGAGAAAAAAGTTTCAAGAAATAGAGGCATTGAGGTGCTCAAACACACTGAAACACTCAGCAAAAAGAAGAAATTAGCTTCGTACTTAGCATAATTTCCTTTTCCGTTGCCTCCAACATTGTCAATGGATAATCATTACAAATGGGTATAATGCACCCATACCAGGGAAATGGCACAGCCCAAGCTTTCGAATGTTGGGCACCTGAGGATTCCATACTCTAACAGCAACTCCCAGTTAGTATTTAGCAGTGCTATGGGAGCTACATCCACATACAGTTAAAAAACAATCACTTATTGTATTAACAATATACACTTACCTTGCTATCCAAAATTCAGAGAAGAAATGCATTCAGATCTTGTAGTGAAAAACAAAATATGCAGTCTTACGGTGCTTCCCAGGCACCAGACTTCTTGCTGGAGTCGCCCCTCTGTGAATTGAAGTTAATATATACATAACATGAGATATGCACTTTTTTTTTAAAGCAGAGGACTGCAACAGGAAGCACACCTTAATTAACGAAACTTATTAACCTGTGGTCGCAGATAATGAATAAGTCATATAAATCAGCATAAACATGTAGCTATCAGGAGTATAGTGCAGCAGAATAGAGAGAGCCACGTAGGGGATTTACTGAAAAATAGAACTCTCTTCTAGCACCCAGGATAATATTCTCCCTTCAGAGCCATGCTCCTGGGCAGGTTCCATAGACAATGTTGGTGCTAACAGAAAAGGAAATTACGATAAGTATGAAGTTAATTTGTCCTTTCTGTAGCACTCCACATTGCCAATGGGTAATAATTACAAATGGGTTCTAAGAAGCAGTACTCAGATAAAAAACAGGAAGAGGGGGAGAATGTTATCCCATATGCCAGATATTTCAGGCCTACTTGGAAACTGCTGCCTGAAACACTCTGTGACCAAAAGCTGCGTCAGCAGAACTCTGAACATCCAATTTATAATGTTTCATGAATGTGTGGACTGAGGTCCACGTAGCTGCTTTATATAGTTCCAAAACTGTGGCCTTGCCCCTCTCTGCCCAGAAAGTTGCCAGCTCCCTGGTGGAGTGAGCCTTGATAAAAGCCGGAGGCCTCTTCTTTTTCACCATGTAGGTTTTTGCAACACAGGCCCACACCCACCTAGGTGGGTTTAGAGGCCTTTTCTCCTTGCTTGGCTGCCCCAAAAAGTACAAAAAGACTATCTGACTTACAAAATTCAGACATACGTTGAAGGTAGATCCTAACTGCCTGCCTGAGGTCCAGTTTATGTAATTCCTTCTCCTTAGAGTGAGAAAGATACGGACAGAAGGATGGCAAGCAAATCTCTTGGTTTACATGAAAAGCCATGGGCACTTAGGGACGAAGGATAGAACAGTTCTAGGTACCACCTGTCCTCATGCATGATAAGATAGGGCTCCTTATGAGACAAGGCTTGGAGTTTGCCCACTCTCCTGCCTGAGCACATGGCCACTAAAAAACAGACCTTGTAAGACAACAAATCCAGTGGCATGGATGACAATGGTTCAAAGTGCTCAACACAGAGAGCATTCAGAACCAAGTTAAGATCCCATGGGGGAACTGGGGTTTGAAACAGCGGTCGCGTCTGCCAATCGCACGCAGAAAACTAGCAACTTCTCCATTTGTTCCTAGAGAGAAACCCAGGGATGCTCCAAGAACAGAAACCTGACCTCTCAGCGTGCTCAATGCCATCCTTTATCTACGCCATCCTGTAGGAACTCCAGAATTTGAACTATGGAGGTTTTGAAAGGTTTAATTCCTTTCTCTCTGGCCCAAGAGGAAAATTTAGTCCAGACTCGGCTTAAGCAGCTGAAGTAGAGGTTTTTCTAGCCGCCAGCAAGGTTTTAACTACCCTCAAGGAAAAACCTAACCTTAAGAGTCTCCTTCTTTCAGGATCCAGACCGTGAGCTGCATTGCACCTGGATTCAGTGGAGAATGGGGCCTTGCAGCAGGAGAAGATCCCTTTGTACTGGAAGGCAGAAAGGAGCTTGCTGAGCTAGGTTCACTAGATCTGAGAACTACAGTCTTCTTGGCCACTCTAGGGTTATCAGAAGAAAGCTTCCGCATGAGTGTCTTGTTTTTCTTAAAACCTTCTGGAGGAGAGGAACTGGTGGGAAGGCATATGCTCTCTGGAAAGACCACGTCCGAGTCAGAGCATCCACTGCCTCTGCAGGAGGACACCGATACCGACTGAAGAACCTGTAGGTCTGAGCATTGTGGCTTGAGGCACACAGATCTTTTTGCAGTGGTGTGAACTGATTGCTTAGAAGTGCGAACACCACTGGCCCAGTGGTGTAGAGGGCTGAGGCACTGGCGCCTTACCTCTAACCACGCTGACGACCCGGTGTCGGCAGCGGCTTTGGGAGTTGGAGGGTCGGCTAGAGGGAGGAGGATCGAGAGTCCCATGGACTGCTTTCCTCCTATAGGGAGGGAGGGAGGGAGGGTGGGGATGACCGCTGAGGCACTGGCTCCTGGTGGTGATCAGGGGCTGGTGCATGCTCGGGGTCAAAGAGTGGGGTGGTGCGGGTGACGTCAGATGTACAGCATGCAGTAGCATAGAAACATAGAAACATAGAAGTTGACGGCAGATAAGGACCACAAGGCCCATCCAGTCTGCCCATTTCTTTTTCTACCTTATAAATGTGCCATCGGCCTTTGCTCTGTCAGTGGCCTATCTAGTCACAGTCATTTGTATTGCTCCCTTATGCCTATCCCATGCCTCTTTGAAGCCCTGCACTGTATTCATAGCCACCACTTCTTGTGGTAAGCCATTCCATGCATCCACCACCCTTTCTGTGAAAAATAATTTCCTCACATTCCCCCTTAATCGGCCTCCCTCTAATCGCATGCTGTGTCCTCTTGTCCTGCTATTTTCTTATATTTAAACATGTTAGACTCTTTCACCTTGTTTATGCCCTTAAGGTGTTTGAATGCCTCGATCATATCACCTTTCTCCCTCCTTTGCTCAAGGGTATACATATTGAGCTCCGTTAATCTGTCCTCATATGTCTTCTGATGCAGTCCCTGCACCATTTTGGTTGCCCTTCTCTGGACTGCCTCAATTTGGTTAATGTCCTTGTGAAGGTGTGGCCTCCAATACTGCCGCAGTACTCCAGATGGGGCCTAACCAGTGTCTTGTACAGAGGATTAATACCTCCCTCTTACGACTTGTGATACCCCTACTAATACACCTAACACCCCCTAGCCTTACCTACTGCTTTAGAGGTCTGCTTGGATGATTTTAGGTCATCAGTGATGATGATGCCCAAGTCTCTTTCTTCCTTTGTGACTGCTAGCAACTCCCCTCCCAGCCTATAGGTGGCTTCAGGGTTTCTCTTCCCTATGTGCATGATTTTGCACTTCTTTGCATTAAATCCCAGTTGCCACTCTTCTGACCATTCTGCTAGTTTATCCAGATCTCTTCTCATTCTGCCCACCCCATCTGGATCATCTACTCTGTTGCAGATCTTGGTGTCATCTGCAGACAGACAAGCCTTACCCTCTAGTCCATCTGCAATGTCACTAATGAAGATGTTGAAGAGGACTGGCCCCAGGACTGGTCCCTGAGGTACCCCACTTGTGACTTGCATCTCTTCTGACTGTATACCATTTACCACCACTCTCTGTTTTCTGCCCGTCAACCAGTTTGCCACCCAGTTGACCAACTTCTGACCCACCCGAGCCTACCCAGCTTATTTATCAATCTTCTATGTGGAACAGTGTCAAAAGCTTTGCTGAAGTCAAGGTGGCGACATCAACTGCTCCCCTTGGTCCACCACTCTGGTTACCCAGTCAAAGAAATCTATGAGATTAGTTTGACAGGACCTTCCTTTGTAAACCCATGCTGTCTTGGATCCTGTGCCCTATGGATTCCAGGTGTTGCACTATCCTTTCCTTAAGGAGTGCCTCCATAATCTTGCCCACTACTGAGGTAAGACTGACTGGTCTGTAGTTCCCCGCCTCCTCCTGCTACCACTCTTGTGGAGCGGGATCACATAAACCCTTCTCCAGTCTTCTGGGACCTCTCCTGTGCTCAGAGACTCACTAAACAATTCTGCTAATGGCTCTGCTAGTTCCTCCTTTAGCTCCTTAAGTACCCTGGGATGTATGCCATCAGGTCCCATTGCCTTATCCACCCTGAGCTTAGCAAGCTCTTGTAGGACCCTTTCTTTTGTGAAGGGAGTAGTGCTCACCTCCCTCCCCTGTGTCCTATGATGCTGAGCTGTGGGCCCTGCCCTACCTTCTCTTCAGTAAATACTGAGCAAAGTATCTATTTAGGATAGATGCCTTTACAGGGTCCTCCTCCTCACATGCTCCCTTTTCTCCATTAAGCTTAGCAATACCCCCTCTGGACTTTCTCCTTTCACTAATGTATCTATAGAAAGTCTTGTCACCTTCTTTTACTGTTCGTGCTAGTGTTTCCTCAGTTTGGGACTTTGCCTGCCTTACTGCCTTACCTGCTTCCCTTAGGGCAGTTTGGTATGCCTCCCTATCTTCATCCCGCTGTGTTCCCTTATATTTCCTGAAGGCCAGCCTTTTGGCTCTGACCTTTTCTGCTACTGTATTTGAGAACCAAAGTGGTTTCCTTCTTCTTTGCACTTCCTTTTCTGTCTAACACAATGGGATGTTGCTTCAAGTATTGCTTCCTTAATGCTTGCCCACTTTGCCTGTACCCCCTCACCTGTGTTTCTTTTTGCCAGGGCTAGCTTAACTCTGTTGGCCATCTTATCAAAGTCAGCTCCTCTGAAGTCCCATATTTTTGCCTTGGAATGGGATGATTTAGATGTAGTAGCCAAATTGAACCATACCATGTGATGGTCACTGGCTCCCAGGTGACCTTCTACCTGGAGATCTGTGATCCCTTCCTTTTTAGTCAGTACTAGATCTAGGATAGCCCTGTCTCTTGTGGGTTGCTGTACCAGTTGTTTGAGGCCCTCCCCCTGCAGGGAATCCACTATGTGTCTAGTTCTGGCAGATGTTCCTGCTGGTATTGACCAATCTGTATCCGGCATGTTGAAGTCTCCCATTATCAGAACCTCCCCTTTAGCTGTCATGTTTTGTATATCTTCTAACAGTAATGTGTCTATGTCCTCCCCCTGGTCTGGGGCCTGTAGACAACCCCAGTTCTTATGGCTGTCCCATTTCCTGTTTCCAGGGTGACCCACAGTTCTTCTGGCTCCTTATGTGTATTCTGAATTTCTGTAGCTTTGATATTTTCATTAACATACAGGGCCACTCCTCCCCCCCTTTTTGCACCTCGGCCTCTTCTGAACAATACATAGCCAGGTACTGAAGTCTCCCAAGTGTGGTTACTGGTAAACCACGTCTCACTAATTGCTACTATGTCCAGTTTAGCCTCTGACATTATTGCCTGCAGGTCTGGGATCTTATTTCCCAGGCTGTGAGCATTTGTGTACATGATGTTCCATTGGCCAGATTTTGGTGTGTTAGTTGTTGGGTGAAGTTTGGCCTTAACCCTGTGTGTCGTATGGGGAGACAAACCTTTTTTCTTACCTGGTGATGCAAATGAACGGCAAACATGCTGAATTCCTGTTTGACCACTAGCTGAGGGGGGAGGGGTGTTCTTCCCATTCGACGTATGGGGTGCTGCACCCCTCTCCCCATTTGCTAGTTTAAATATTCTGCAAAGACGTCAAACTTCTGCCCCGATGCACTGACTCCCTCTTTAGTCAGATGCAGTCCATCAAATTTAAAGAACTTTCGCTCCTAGAACTGTTGCCAGTTCCCTACAAATCTGTGTCCTTTTTCCTGGCACCAGCCCTTGAGCCACGTGTTTAGCTCCCTATCTCCCTTCTCTGACCTTCCGTCCATCTGCTCCCTCTCTCCCAGACTGGCAGGATCTCAGAGAAGGAGATGCCGGACGAAATAGATGATAGTTTGTCACCCAGCCTAGTCAGGTGTTCCTTTGTCTCCACAACTGACCGGCTGGCGAGATCATTAGTCCCTATGTGTACTAGGACATCAATGTTTTCTCCTGCTTTGTGAACAATTTTAGCAATGCAGTCAGTGTCTCTCCATGCTGATGTACCTGGGAGACATCTGACCATCACCCCTGGCTGGAGATGGGTATCAACTCCCGAATCATGAGTCTCCTATGATCAAAGTTTTTGGATTTCCTTTGTGCTTGTTTTGTTTGGTTCCTGATTTGGGTGAGTTTTGTTGTGCTAGCTCCTGTGCTGCAGTGTCCTGCTCTGCAGTGTCTTCTGCCTCTTTATTTGATTTCAGAGATAGAGGCAGATACCTGTTAATAGTGTTTATATGGTTTTAGGTAATGTGTTGGAGAGCAGAGAGTGATGGGGCACCTGATTTGCTCCTCTAACCACCTGCCAACCTCCTGGACCAACTACCCTCTCTGATCGAGGTTTTTCTGTTGGATGCTGGGGAAATGGCGGGTGGTTCTTATAATGTATTTCCTCTTCAATATGAAATTTGAGGCATGCAATCTCTGCCCATGCTGCCGGAGCTGAGCCCTAAGATCTCAAGGCCCAGCATGTAGGACAGTGTCCTAAATCCTGTAAGACTGTCCTTCTGAAAATTGTTCCACAGTACCTGCAGTTAATGAAATCCATTCCAAATAAGTTGCTGGGTTTGTAACCTAGTCAGAGTAATTAGAAGGAAAAAAAAAGGAAAAAAAAATGCATGCACTGCAGCATCCCTGACATCACTGCACACCTATGCTGTTGGGGGGGGGGGGGTACTCACGAATCTCAAGCTACAATCCTCTGGTGCACTTGAAGACCGGCCCTGATGGCACCACCATGGATGCACCCAAGTCAGCTCCCCTGAGCCCAGCCTCCAGGTCTCCACAGTGGTGGGGTAAGTACCCGCTTTGAAATGGCCTGTGAGGGCTAGGGGCGAGGGGTTCGAGCTCTGGCTGCGGTTGGGGCAGGGGACCGTGAGGGCTGGCTGGAAGGGGGAACCAAAGGTACAATCCCCCAGCCAAGGAGGTAAAAATAACACAAATACATTAAGAAAATAAAAAATGCAAACACCTCCAGGCTCAACTGCCACTCTCCGGGGTGAACAACTTCACAACTTAGCCAATCCACCTGAATGTTCAGTTCCCCCACCAGATGTACCACCCACAGAGAGAAAAGATTCTCCTCTGTCCAACTCAGTAGTTCACAGGCCTCCCGAAGCATTTTGCTGCTCCTTGTGCCTCCTTGATTGTTTATGCATGCCACTGTGACGGCATTGTCCAACCACACCTTTACTGCGGTGTTCCTCAGTCTGGACTGAAAATAAAGTAGAGCTAGGTGGACCACCCACATCTCCAGGACTGCCCCCACCCATACAGACTCGCATCTGTCTTCAGAATCACCTCTGGAGGTAGTTCCAATGGAACTTCCTTGTTGAGATTCCTCACATTCAGCCACCAACTCATTGAGTGGAAGAAGCTGAGGGTGAGGAGGATCCTGGCTTGACAGTCCTCTGATAATGGATCCCAGGCTGTCAGCAGCTTCATTTGAAGAGATCACATGTGGAAGCGGGCCGAGGGAACTATATCTATTGCTGCCATCATAAGGCCCAGAATCCGTAGCAGAGTATGGGCTGACGCCGAGGACTGAGTCCTGAACCACTGTATCTCCGACAACAACATCTGTTCCCGGGAAGGTGATAGGAACACCCTCCCTACTTTCATGTTGAAGATTACCCCCAAGTGTTCCAAAGACTTCAAAGGCTCTAAGGAGCTCTTCTTCCAGTTCACCATCCAACCATGCGATTCCAGGATCTCCAGGGTCCTGGACACTGATCCCTTTGCAAGATGCAGCATCGGTGCTTGAATTAGCAAGTCATCCAGATAAGAATAGACATGATGACCCTCTTGTTATAGTTAAGCTACCAGAACAATCAATTAGCACCATATGTGGGAGGATAGTGGGTTTGCAAAAGGAAAACAGACATCAGGTATCAGGCTTCACACACAGCCAGCACGGCTTTATTTGACTATGTAAATTTTTCTTAAAAAGGCAAGTCTCTGGACTTCCGGTTCCGCCACGGAGCAGACAAAAGCTTAGGAACACACCTCCGCTTACCAGGGACAAAGCTACCCTTTTTCTTAAACTTACAAAAGCAAAAATGGCTAAAGAAGGTTGTAGGAGAGAGCGGGGACCATCTCTGTCAAGTAATATAAGTAAATCACAGAGGAAAGATTTTCCCGGAGATGAAATACGATCGCACAGTCCTACATGCAGCAGAAGCCACTCACGTAGCAGCATGAGAGGCTCCAGCTATGACACAGAGGCCGAGACAGATCTCTTATCTCGCACAAGGTACGAAAACATATTGCGGGAGATTCGTGATTCTCGTGCGGAATCAAGGAGAGAGTTTCAATCCCTGGCAGTTCAAATCTCTAACACAGATACCAAAGTTAACGCAGTAGAAGGCAAAATAAAAGTTCTGGAAGAGAACAATACGCACCTTTCTAATGCGGTGGAAGCACTATTCCAACAGGCCCAGGCCCTGCAAAGTAAGTGCATTGATCTAGAGGGTCGCTCAAGACGCAGCAATCTCAGGCTATATGGACTCGCTGAAGGGGCTGAGGAACCTCCAATGACAGCATTCTTAGAAAACCTACTGAAAGATGTATTAGAGCTACCACCTAACTATGCCTTATCCATTGAAAGGGCCCACCGCTCACTGGGCCAGAAACCACCTGGGGAGACAGCCCGCCCTCGGTCAATTATCTTCAAGTTAAGCAGTTACAAAACTAAAGAAGACATTCTTCGTAGGGCCTGGGGTAAGAAGGAGCTGACGTACCTTTCATCTAGAATAACCCTTGATCATGATTATGCCCCAGAAGTGCAGCAAGCAAGGCAGCTATATGTACTGGTACTGAAAGCGCTGAGAGCTAAGGGTATAAGATTCCAAACTCCGTTCCCCGCCAAGCTACGTGTGTTCTGGGAAGAGGGCCCTCAATTGTATCTTTCCCCTTAAAAGCGCTGGATGAGCTTCAGAAGAAGGGAATTCCAATTCCCCCTACGGATGCAGAGCGAGTGCATAAACAGAGATTTCTGGCGGGGCTTCTACCGCAGACTGCAGATGGACTTGGGAGACTGGCATCGTTGAGGAAAGTAGGAGAGGCCCTGGGACGGCTGCAGTGAGTAGTAAGCTTTGGATCTACGAGTGACTCCTCTCCGGACGGTACCTGAGAAGGACAGAGGAAGAAATCGAAATAAGGTTGGCCTGAGATGAGGAGCATACCCCCGTGGTGATGATGTATAAACCTGGCAAAGCGCTACTTGCGGCCGTGAGGACTATTAGACTTAAAAACTGGGATTCTTTCCTTTAACGGTCTGCACTGAGTTGCCTTGACGCGGACCACCATTGGTGCAGGGTTAAATATACTATTTGACCTTCCAATATACAGGTTTGAAAAGGAAGGGTACTTCAAATGTTTAATAATTAAGTGTTTAAATTTAAACCGCCCTTGGGGAGCAACGAGGCATATTTTTGTTCATACACGACCTTATTGTACGCTCCTCTAAAGGTGTAAGGAGTTGAGGTGACTCTGTGGCGAACTTACCTTTCGAATTTACTCCTTTGGAGTTATTCGCTGAAGAGGCTCTGTTAATTCAGGGCATTCCTCCTCTTCAACCCCTACCTCGTAGCCCACTCTTTTGGTGTTTTTGAGGTTAGGGCACGGGATCCTAGGTTTTGGATCCCCTACCTTGGAAGCCACATGTTCTAAATAACAGCAAGTTCTCTATTTGATCCCTTTTGCTTCCCCCCCCCGAGCCCTCTTTATATCTGCTTCCAGTAATTAGCCCCTGTTTTCCTTCCTAACAGGTTCCTGTAGGTTTTTGGAAACAGGTGACACTAGGGTGAAAGTAAGGGATTCTGGTGAAGGGAAGTGAGAAATACCTGGGTTAGGCTTGAGGAAGAGTCCCTGCCGAGTTAGAAATGACAGCTAAACCTACCACCTTTTGCTCCTTCAATGTAAGCGGCTGACTAACCCAATAAAGCGTAGCAAAATACTCTCCTTCCTCAAGAGGAGCGAGGCGGACGTTCTGTTTTTGCAAGAAACGCATCTCTCATTGACGGAGCGTCAGAAGTTGGGGAAATTTGGTTTTGGTGCTTTGGCGTGTGCAACTTATGGAAGGGGAAGGCGCAGGGGGGTGGCAGTGCTTGTCCCAGAGAAGATGCCCTTTGAGCAAATAGCACAGCTGACAGATGGAGAAGTGCGCTACGCCTTCCTGAAGGGGCGTCTCTTTGGGCGGATACTAACTCTGGCATCGATTTATGTCCCCCCCGGCTCTGACTTTCAGACATATCGTCAAATTTTTTTAAGATTACAGGAGTGGGCAGAGGGGGAGGTAATTATTGGTAGTGACCTAAACTTGGTCTTGAACCCGAGGCTGGACTCTTCCTCAGCGGTTCCCCCGCAACCAGGTCTGTATAAAAAAGGTTGGGAAGTTGCTTGCAGAACTGGGACTGGGGGATGGATGGCGCCTTACCCATGTAAAGCAAAGAAACTATACCTTTTTTTTAGTTCCGCATCAGTCCCATTCACGATTGGACTACATTTTACTCCCAGTAGAGCTAGTTGGTCAAATAAAAGACAGCTGGATAGGGGATAGGTCACTGTCAGACCACGCACCAGTTTTTTGCCAACTTCACCTAGGGGACTTTGTCAAACGTACATTCTGGAGATTAAACGTCCTTGCTGCAAGACCCAGAGGTGAAAAAGGCGGTTAGTGACACAATAACCCAGGCAGTGACTGACAATGACTCCCCAGAGATACCGGCAGCTTTGCTTTGGGATACTTGCAAGGCTATAGTGCGGGGTAAATTTATTACTATATCGGCTTTTAAGAAAAAGCAAAGAGAAACCCAAAAAACAAAGTTGAAGGGGGAGATTGATAATTGTGAGTCCCAGCTAAAGATTAAGTATAACGCAGAAACCTTCAAGAAGCTTAGCAAACTTAGGGTTGACCTTAACAAGTTGTTGGAATACCAGGTGGAGCAGAAGGTCTTGTACCTTAAACAAAAGTACTATGAGGGAGGCCCAAGAGCCACTAGTCTATTAGCGGCTCACTTGCGATCCAGAGGTGAGCCACCGGTTCAACACAGTACACCCAGCTCTAGGCAGAAATTACATCAGACCCGGTAATAGTAGAGGCCTTCAGAGAATTCTACACTTCATTGTATGCCGCCCCCCACTCCCTCACCCCAGCAAGAGAACAATATATCTGAATACTTGGAACATATTTCACTGCCCTCATTGACCCATCAAGCTAAAGTAGACCTGTTAACCCCTATTAATGGAAAAGAGATGCAAAGAGAAGTCACGAGACTGAAGGCTTCTAAGTGCCCGAGTACAGATGGGCTGCCGGGGGAGTTTTATAAGCACTTTAAAAATCAGGTTATACCACTCCTACTTAGGGTCTATAATGGGACCTTGCAAACTGAAGAGATGCCACCAACTTCATGGGAGCAGGCCATCATTTCAGTTATACCCAAACAAGGGAAAAACCCTACTCTCTGTCCCTCATACCGACCCATCTTCATACTAAATACAGATTACAAAATTTTCATGTCAGTTCTGGCCCATCGTATGCAGAACGTAATATCTAACCTGAATAATCTTGATCAAATGGGCTTCACCCCGAATCATCAGGCACAGGACAACCTCAGGAGAACTACCTATCTAATTGACTATTTAGGTATTGCTCGGACGCCCTCCATCTTTCTTGGTCTTGACGCCGAAAAAGCGTTTGATAAAGTCCTATGGCCTTTTCTTGGGGCAGTACTAGGCAAATTTGGTCTCCCCATCCAGTTTATTGATGTCATTTTCAAAATATACTGTACACCTAAAGGATACATTAGAGCGAATGGCCATGTCTCCCCTTCCTTCCCATTATGTAGAGGTACACGTCAGGGTTGTCCACTGTCACCCATTCTCTTCACTTTATAACTTGAACCTTGAGCCCAAAGTATCAGCGAGAATTTAAATATAAAGGGAATAAATATAAATGGGGATGAACATAAGCTTGCTCTGTATGCAGACGACATCTTGCTATATATCACAGAACCTGAGTCATCCATCCCATATTTATTTCAACATATAAAGGAATTCTCTGAACTTTCAGGGTACGTCTTGAATACTCATAAAGCAGAGGCCATTACTTTTAATTATTCCCCTTCCCAACTCTTAAGAGACAAATACCCATTAAACTGGGACCTCCCGTCTATGAAATATCTGGGAATAATGTTATCATCTAGCAACTCTCGACTATACGACTTAAATTTCCCTCCTTTAATAAAACAAATACAAACAGATATTGAAAGGTGGTCCGTGCTCCCTCTCCCCCTGTATAGCCGAATTCAATCTATTAAGATGAACTTGTTACCGAGGTTCCTATTTTTGTTTCAATGTGTGCCCTGCTTAATTTCAAAGGAGAGGTTGGTGGCCTGGCAAAGGATGCTTTTGAAATTTATATGGGCAGGAAAACACCCTAGGATTAGAAAACAAACTCTCTTATCTCTCGAAGGAAGAAGGGGGGTTTGGTGTCCCCTGTTTAGAGGGGTATAGGGTGGTGACTCAATTGAGGGTCTCTCTATTGCTACAACACCCCACTTACCAGGCTAGTTGGAAGTTCATGGATCTAGCTACTCCCTGTTCTCCCTCCCTTTGGTCACAAATGTTTACGCCAGCTACATCAGTAAGTAGCTCACCTCCATTGTATTCAGGCACTGTGGCAGCTCTGGTGGGTTGCAGACGTGGG
Organism: Neoceratodus forsteri; assembly: GCA_016271365.2. Lineage (NCBI taxonomy): Eukaryota > Metazoa > Chordata > Ceratodontiformes > Ceratodontidae > Neoceratodus > Neoceratodus forsteri. The sequence continues at coordinate 1,669,953,432 of CM057456.1, forward strand.
TGTCTGCGTGGAACTACTAAGGTATATCTCATGAAATACCAGGCTTGGTCCCTGAGCTCATCTCATACACCTGCTCATGGGAACCCTTGGTTTAAGTGACTTCAGAGACAGGGATGTTGGGCTCTGTGGCAGTTAATGAAAGGGGAGCAGATCCTGACGTTTGAAGAATGCATCCGAAAGTTTAATTGGGCGCAGGGAGATTTGATATTCTACTACCAGATCAGAGACTACATAACAAAATGTTTACGTAAATCTTTTTAGATTCGGGGGGGATACCCAACCAGCGGTGTTTGAAGGATTTGGGGGACAGAGGGAACGTGCAATCTCTATACTTTATAAAGCTTTCATTATGGATTCACATTGCTCTACCACATATATAAAAGAGAAATGGGAAAAGGATTTTGGGTTAAACATATATAAAGAAAGTTGGTTATTGTCTATAAGGAATACTTGGTCTACTTCCTCCTCCCCGGGGTGGCGCAAATTTTTATGGAAACTAAGAAGCAGGTATTTCCAAGTACCAGAGCAGGTGTCTAAGTGGAATCCAGAGATCTCGCCACTATGCTGGCGGAAATGTGCTAATCATGGGGCATCTCAAGCTCATATTTTTTGGCATTGCCCTATGCTCAATCAATACTGGAGCAATATTCAAACCCAATTACAGAAAATTTTTAATATTGAGGTTCCTATTGGACCGGAATATATAATTTTGGGCCTACACCCCCGGGAGGTTGTAGGTAAAGAGGCCAAGTATCTTTGGAATATTTTGGTGGCAGCAGCTTGTAAGGTGATTTCTAGGAAGTGGCTCTCCCCCCAGTCACCTACTGAGACGGAGTGGAGGGACCTAGTAAACAATGTCAAAATTTATGAGAGGATTTCCTTCTCGCTAACTCAGAGGGCTCCACAGTTTTTAAATCGATGGGCAAGATGGGAGCTGCTTAGTTAGGGAATCTAGAGGGGGATCGATCTTTTGATATTATTTACTGGCAACTAGGTGCTGGCCTTGATGTCATCCTTACCTGGATTGGAGATACTCCCCCCTCCTCCTCCCATGTCCCTAATTGCTATAATCCAGTCCCTTATTTATTTCATTTCTTTTTTACCCTAGCTTCCAACTGTTTAAACTACTTTTGTAACTAGGGCGTAGTCTATAATTTATAACTTATAATTTATTCTTTTTTTCTGGTTTGAATTCTAAGGATGATGGAAATGCACAGGTACTATGATGGTGTTTCTTAAAATGATGTAGTACCAATTGAAACTGTTAGCAATGATTAGAATTCTAGTGGACCTCTTAAGGTCTTTAGATAAGTATGTATAAAATAATGATGTGTGAAATAATATATACTTTGTACTGGAATCTGATGATACCAATAAAAATGAAGTATAAAAAAAAAGGCAAGTCTCTGAGACCACTTTACAGACAGTACAGGCAGTTCTTTGTAAGAACAAATTAGATTAACCAGACTAACCAAGTAAATCAGCAGGAATCCCCCCCCCCCATCTCTCTCTCTCAGACGATCAACCAGGTCTCAGCTTGAAATCAGTTTCTCTTAGAGTTTCAGACTCCTCTTTAGCAGTAAGGTCCTTCCCTTACCCAGACCAAAGAGAGACAGACAGACTAGCTTCAGTTTCACATGGCTTATATACACCTCCTTTCTGGGTTACATGTTCTGCCACACCTCCAGCGCACAACTATACAAGGCCTCATTATATGGACGTCTCGTTTCTAAGAAGCAGAGCTCCCTTTAAGGTAAGCTTTCAGCTTTCTTTCATACTAGTACAATGGACACTCAAAACAGAACATTATATCCCACAAAAAGGTATTTAACATAAAACATGCAACAACCATTTCCTCCATATCACCTAAGCCCTGTTTACACCACGGGAGCGCTGCACTTAGCACTCCGTCACTATCCTGCCGCGCTCCCACCTAGTGCTGTAGTTGACTGTTAACACTCCTGCGGCTATAGCACTGCAGATCACACTGAGAGGAGTGCCCAAGCTGGACATCAATCAGATGACATGCGATGGGAAAAGCAGGACCACATGCGGATGGAATGCTGCAGTGGTTTACACCGTGGATGGAAGTGCCCGAACCAGTACACGTCTCCACGATTTCACCAGATTAGAAAATGGAGTGGAGCAGCACATAACGCTGCGGTGGGGTCCACAACAGAGACTTTGCAGCGCATCAACTGGAATGCACGAGTTGATGCGTTGCAAAGATGTTAGTGTAAACAGGGCTTTAGTATGCTTTGCTTAAACTGTGACTTTATGCAATTACTTTTATTTGCATCTGTCTGACTTGGCCTACAGCCATTTACACTGCAAGGCAGCCATGAGGTCTATATGGAAGAGACACCATAACTTTGAACAGGCAGCACCAAGCAGGGTTTTAAAGCTAGATGATCCTTACATGCTGGTCCCTTTTCAAACTCAGGGCTCAGTCTTCCCTGCTGGCCTGAGGAAACATCATAATTTTGAATTCAGCACATTTCTTGGGCTCAGTCTACAGTGCTGACCCAGAAAGGGCACTGCTCCATGTTTCATTCCTTCCCTGCTAGCTGCAGTGATTGCAGTCGGGGTGGGGAGAAACCTGTATTTTATTGAATAAACTTCTTTGTTTAAACTAAATATATGTTTTTAATCCTGCTCCCATGTTTAGAGCTTCTGAATTCCCTCAGCAAGCCCCTTTTAAATAGCAAGCTCCAAGGAGCAGAGCTGATCTGTCTTTCCATTATCCCTTCCGCTAAAATAAAAAGCAGGCAGGGATACAAACAATAAGAAAACAACCTTTTGTTTTGTAGGGCACCATTTTGAGATGTCTCCCAGCAGGGGCACCTTTTATTTACATTTGCCCTCCCAGTAAGGAGATCATTATGCATTACAGCCATTCTGCCAGACCCTCTTCCCTTCCCTGGGGCCTGAGGGCTTGGATCTAATGCTGTCTGGGGGGTGGGGGTAGGGGTGGGGAGAGAAGAAAGAGAAACAGAAGAAAAAAATCACCACTGGATGGCCAGCCCAGGGTCAAGCTGAGTAAAAAGAGAAGAGACAGAATGAAGGTATATTTTCATCTATTAGCTATCTTTTAGTTACAGGATATCCACATTTCTATCCTGGCTGTCCTTGCTGGTATGCACAGTCTGCGTCCTGGAGGCAGAACAAGAGAATGATTTTATTGTGAGCCAAGTTTGGTAGGCTCTTGACTCTGTGTGCGGGGAGGGGACTAAAAGAAATTACAAAGGAGAAATGATGTACATTAGACTGAGGTGATGTCCAAGTAGGAGCGTCACTAACTGCACATCGCTATAGGCTCTAACCTGACCCTTACCTGTGATAGGTCACCTACTGACTCTATCACAATTACATACAGTGATAATGAATCACAGTGCCTGTAGAGAAATCCTAACCTCGGGCCAACCCTTTAAACAATACTTGCAATAAGATGTTCCCAGCTGAGATACGACTCCAGCCATGCCCCCAGGTATTTATATGCGGGGACCTGGGACAACTGGACCTCATTCTTTATTACAATTGCCAGGTGGTCCTCCTCCACAGCTTTCCTCCTGTTTGATTTAAATAACATCACCTCAGATTATTTTGCATTCAAAATCAAATTATTTTAGCTCAGAAAGTCTTGTAGCCCATTAAAGGCTAACTGGAGATCCACCTGTATCTGATGAACAGTCTGACCCATACTGTACAGAACTCTATCATCAGTATATATCCGGACCTCCACCCTTGGCAGCTGTTGCTGCACTTCACTCATATAGAGGGAAAACAGCAGGAAGCCTAATACGGACCCCTGCGGAACTCCCCTACTAACCCGCCTCCAGTGAAATCTTGACCCCATACTCCTACTGACTGCCTACATCTTGTTAAATACCTCTCTAACCAAGTCAACGGCAACTCCTTCATGCCCATACTATGATGTTTTCTTGTCATGTGTATTGTAAGGTACAAGGCCAACAGATGGGTGTTTTCCAATGCACCGGGGAAGTGCATGAATTCTCAAGAAACCCATGCCCTGGAGTGGGTTATTGCACTTATAAAATGGAAATTTTTTTGAATGAGAAAAGTTTAGTTTAGTTTATTGTTCTAGGAATTACTACCTTTGAGCCAGAGGCTCCTTTACAAAGGTTCCACGTCAATTAGGTACAGTACAAAAGGTTACATAGATAACACAACAATTTGTGTTGTGTCAAGAGCAAGAAAACATATACAAATACATATCAAATCACTTGTGCAAAAGGACATGAGATATCAATAATCACATTATTATTACAAGAAAGAGGTCATGCCAGATTAGGAGAAACAAATAGGGAAAAAGTCCAGAACAGAGAGGTTAAGTGAAAGGTGTGGGGAGCAGACAATAGCAGGAGAAAAGGTTTCCCAAACATGTCTTTCTCAAATAACGGAACAGGGTGGGTAGTGAGAAAATAGGAGGTTTAATCAGGGCAGTCACAGGAGCGGGAGGTGGCAAGGTGAGAGAAAAGCCTTGATTTGAAAATACCTAGAGAGGTGGAGGCAGTAATATGAGTGCTGAGGGCATTTAGCCAGCTGGGGGCACGAAAGGCAAAGTTTTGGCATTTTCCTTTAGTTAGATTGTTGCTAGGTTAAATATGTGAGTTTGGTAACAAAGGTTGTATGCCTTTAATCCAGGAAGTGCATTTATTTTGAAAAAAAAAACAAACTATGTCTTGTTGTGGGTTTTTGTGTTTAAATATTGGAAACATTTTCTATTTTAATGGAAAAAAGGTTTTATTTTAATTTAGTTATGTGGCTGCTGGGTAGATTAATTACAACCGGTGCAGTTTTTAGGTAAATAATCAACAGTCAGGTGCTGTTTTAACCAGTGAGGTTGTTCCATTTGGTCAGTTTTTTACACTTCATTTTATAAATATAGAGATATCATCTAACTGTGCATTAAATCTCTATCAATGCACAGTCAGGTGCCAAATCTCATTTCCCCCATAAAACCTACTTATAGCCATTTTAAAACACATGAACATACAAAGAAGCCAACAGAAGAAGGCGATTTGGTCTATCATGTCTGCTTATATTGCAGGGTCCACAGCTTGAGCTAATGTCCCTCCCTCCCTCCCCACTCCTCCCATCCTCTCTGCCCATGATCCTTACCTTCTCCATATGCCTATCCCAGCTTCTCTTAAAGCTGCCCACTGTCTTCAACGAGATGACCTCTTCCGGCAGCGCATTACAAGTGTCCAAGTGTATAAGTGTAATAGACCCCTCCGGGGTGTTCATTACAGGATTTAATGCACTTCTAGGGGCATAAGGACACTAGGCCTTCAGCCTCATGCCCTACTACACCTGGGATGTGCATTAAATTACTATAATGCACACCCTGTCGTGACTTATTACTTACATATTAACTACACTGTTAGTCTCAACAGATTAAAGTATAGTATGTATAGCATGTAATCTTTGCAAAAAACTGCATTAATGCACCAGTTAGGGTTCAGCTTAACCCATTCTATCTTGTGTGGCCATTTTGGGTCAGGTTAAGCAATGGATGGTTCCAACACCAAACACCATATGGTACTACCAGTAAGAATGGGCACCACAAAAGTAGGGAAATGTGTTAGGGTTTCCAACCCGAACTCCCCCCCCCCCACCCCAAGCAACAAAAGAAAAAGACCACACAAGCAACTATAGATAGCCATCATCAGATAAGACAAACAACTACAACTGTTTCCACACCCACAACCCTCTTAGGCCAGCAAAAAATTAGCTGCTTTAACCTAACCAGAGTTTTCAAAGATAACATTTTACTTTTCTGGAAAAAGTGCAACCCCTAAACAAAACTGTCACTCCCTTGAAAAATGTCTAGATCCACTGCCGAAACCATGATACCTACATTGTAACAGCACTTCTGTCCACAGAGATGCAGGTTCCTATGGGGCCTGTGCTTCTGCAGACACGGGTACTCATGCACACTGTATGACATCCACATGGGTATGGCAGCATAAGCACAGGACCCTGTGGGGCCTGTGCTTATGCAATCATAGCTGCAAAACACAAAGGCAGCAGATAAGCACAACTGCCTGTGTTTCATCTGGAAACAGCTGTATGTTGTTTGCCTTTCTTGATGATGGCTGTCTGTGGTTACTTGTGTGGTCTTGTCCTTTTGCTGTTTGGGAGAGTGAGTGGGAAGTTAGGGTTGGAAACCCTAATACCGCATTTCCCTACTTTCATGGCATTAAGTTGAACCCTAGCTGATGCATTAATGCAGTTTTTTTGCAAAGAATTTCCTTTCTTTTTGAGATAGTGGAGCAGTATCCTCATTCACACTGGTCCCTTTGGCACCGGTGTAACCAGATGTAGAAGCACAGGGCCCTCTGGGACATGTGCCAAGGTACAACTCCATCTGACTATGAACGTGCAGGGCCCTGTGGGCCCTGCACTGCCACGTGACAAAGGATGTCAAGAATTCGTGGGGCTGTCTGGTGGGCTGCAAAAGTACAGTGCCTCTGGGCACCATGCTTCTATGTGGCCACAGATAACAGATACACAGGGAAAAGAGTCAATCTGTTAGCAAAAGCACAGGGCCCACTGGTGCCCATGGGTACAGTAGTGCAGTGCCTACGCCAAGAGAAGAGTTCTCTTCACTATATGGTACTTGGACCCATGTGGACAACCCTGCACCTTTCTGTCCTGAGTTGTGGGGTGGTGTTGCATGACAGCGCCCTCTCTCCAGCATCATCCCATCCAGCTGACTCACTGAGCTTGCTCCCAAACTCAGCTCATACGCACGGGACCACAGAGCACTAACTACTAGGGTAAAGGCTGGCACTACACACAATCTTTCTCAATAATTATATATATTTTTTTTAATTCTGACCCTGAATTTTGAAGATAGTCACTTTCTAACTCCCCTTGTAGATATGACATGTGGCACTTATAGAATATTGGCCAAAACATCATTTCACACCACAAGTGTGAAAACACATTTTGGCTAGGATTTGAAAAATGACACCTGTCATGTTTGTGAGCTGGTGTAAAAAAAGGCTATGTTGAAAGTTTGGAGTAAAAATATAGAAAATTATCGCAGTTATGAGTGAAGGTTGAAATATTTCAACCTTCACTTATAACATGGTCATTTTACTATATTTTTCAACCAAATTTTCAACACAATCTTCATATGTATAGTAGGTGAAAATTTTAAAATCACGACTGAAACGTGATTTCATGTAGTGGCTGTGAAATCATCTTTTGGCCCAAATTTGAAAAATGTCACTTTTGTTTATGAGCTAGGGTCCCAAAAGGGCCATGCTGAAAGTTTAGTGGAAAAATATTGAAAAACCGTGAAGTTACAAGTGAACATTGAACTATTTCAACATTCACTCATGTCTAGGTCATTTTACCATATTTTTCCACCAAATTTTCAACAGTTTTCTTATGACCCTATCTCATGAACCCGATAGGTGAACATTTTCAAATCCTGCCTGAAAGGTTATTTTGTGCAGTGACTGTGAAATCCTTTTCTTAATGAATTTGAATATATTCTTTCTTTTTTTTTATATTTCAAGTTTATTAGTGGGTACAATACATAGGTCAGCACAGTAATGATACAGACAGAGTGTAATATGTAACATATACTAACAGATTACTAACTGGATATGTCATAAACAATACATATTCATATATAGTGACAGGATCAGGTAACCCACCAAAATAATAATTGCCAGGTAACTGGTCCAATTCCATTTCACCTTTCAAAGGGTCCTGGAATGCTAGGGGACAAACTGAGTATTTTGTGACATATAATATAATATCCAAGGCTGCCATCTGTCTTGAAACTGTTGTGTTTTCCCTGTCAGCTGGTAAGTAAATTTCTCTAAGGTATAAATCAGAAACACAGTCTGTTGTCATTGAAGACTGGTTGGAGGGGCAGGCTTCAACCAAAGCTGGGTAATGGCCTTCTTTGCAGTCAGGAGATAAATGTGTAACAAGAAGAGTGACTGACACCTCTGACAAATCAGCGAGGGACTTTTTTTTTTTTTTGGTTTCACTTACATTAAAAAAAGGATCAATGAGAGACAGTTTTCTTTGTCTACAGAGAAGCTAACACTGGGGATTGGGCACTTCAGTGTCAGGATGATGATTGGCAGTACTGAGGGTGGGCACCCTGGTGCCACCGCCTATCTTTTTTGGAGGGGTGTCGAAAGATGCAATACCAGGGGCGGTGGACACCCCAGTCCACTATTATTTATTATATTAAGAAGGGGGAGCAGGTGACATGGAGGGAAATGATGAACACAGTTCTAAACACAAAAGCTGCACCGCAACTCGGAGGTCAGTGCATGTCAGTGGGCAGCCAGCCTAACAATTCCAGACCGGAATGTTAGACAGCACCTGATAGAAAAATAACACAATCAAAATAAAGTGAAATGTGCAGAAATTTATTCCCACCAGAGCTACACCCCTAAATGCCCCAGTGCTTCGGTGGTTAGGCCTTCCTCAGGGGGCGTGGTTGGGAAACAACCCACGTCTCATAAATTCAAAAAACAGAAAGACATCACAAACCATGTGACAAAGTGCCCAGTGCAATTAAATAACAATAGCTATACATATGATACAGATACTAGGCATTTAAATTAATATGATGTAACTTAGCATTCACAATCATTATTAGCATTACATTTTTAATTTCATATACTGCAAAGTACCATCATTTTGATTACAGATTCATAATCAATCTAAATAAGGGAGAAAGGCAGATAGATGTAGAAACAGGGAGATATAAGAAAGCATAAAGATGAATGGGATTAATATATAGAGGGAAGGGGGGAAGAGAAAGCATTAAAGTAGAGCCATCATGTGCTCACCCCTCACTCTATCTCAAGGCAATTTTTGGGGATCTACAGTAGTACATACTCCGGTGAGGCTCCTCCTATAGAAACAGAAAAGATGACAAAAAAATCAGTCTATATCATAAACATTACATAATAGAAGAAACAATATTTTTATCTCGTCTTTAAAAATGGTTTCAGGTCCTACTGATCAATTAGTCCATCTGGCCTTACACTTTGCAGTCTATATATCCATTGGATTCCCCTTTTCAGCAGTTCATTCACTCTATCATCTTCATATGGTAAAGGTGGTGCCCACTCGATTCCCATGAATTTAAGACCCTTTGGGTTAGATCCATGTTTCTGAAAAAAGTTACCCAACGGGGTGTCTACTCTCACCTTTATGATGTTTCTTATATGTTCCTGTACTTGAGATTTAAGTGCTCAGGTAGTTCTACCAATGTAGTGGGTATTACAAGGACACCATAGTGCATACGCCACAACTATGGTGTCACAGGAGATAAATTCTCTAACTTGGTACACTTGCCCTGTGCCCGGGTGGGTGAACTGTTTCCCTGTGTTGCAGTAGCTGCATGCAGTGCATCTGTGACATTTGAAAGACCCTTTTGGTTTTTCTCTTAGCCATGTCTGAGATGCTTTGAGCACCGGCATCCTACTCTGTACCAGTTTTTCTCTTATATTTGGTCCCCTTGAAAACGTAGCCCTAGGTCTCTCACTTACAACCTTTGCCAGCTGGGGACTGGAGAGCAAAAGGTGCCAGTTTTTGTGGACCACATTACTTATTTGTCCAGACCAATTATGTTCGGTGACAAAAGTTGTCTGGGCTGGGCTTGTTTTGTTCTGAAGAAGATCCTCCCCTTTTCATATTGGCTTGTGCACATTTGCAAGCAACATATTGTGATAGTAGCACATTTCAGAAGAGTTGAAATGAATCTGCCGCTGCAATCACAGACAGTTTGACTGCAATGACGAAACTGTCTTTGACTGCAGTGGAAGATTTGTTTCAACTCCTTGGCTCTCTTTGAAGCTGCTGTCATCACCAGCATACTCACTGATTGGCGGCTAAGGGATGCACCCACGAAAGCATCCCCTGCATTCGCCACAACACTGACACACCTCTGAAATGATGCCATTGGGGATTGGGACTGAGACTGGGCACCCCTGTCAACAAAGAAAGTGAGCTTGGGGGCAGAGGAAACATGATGCTGATGGGGATTTGGCACCCCCATCAGCAAAGACAGTGAGCTTGGGGGAGTGGGGGGCATCCAACACCGGGAGTGGGCATCCCCGTGTCGGAAAAATAAATATATAAAAAACATTATCTGGGCACATTGGGGTAGGCTCCCAGTGTGCCACAATCTGGGGGGGATACATGCCAACTTGGGGATTGGGCACCCCAATGTTGACTTTCCGGGGAGTGTGTGGTGGGTGGCAGGAGCCGCCAGTGTGGAAAGCCGCACAGGAGCTGATTTATTTATTGAAATGTTTCACCAGGAAAGGCACAGTGAACAAACAAGTTGCTTTCATAGAACAAGGCCCGGGGACAGAGTGCCCAGTGCATGGCAGGAGCCGACAAGGTTGTTTTTTTTTTTTTTACTTGTAAATTAAGAAAACAATCCCCCAGAATTTATTTCAATCTGCAAAAGAAAACGGTCCTTCGTAGTCTCTCCTCTGCCCTTCCCCATCCCACCCTCCCACTGAGCACCCACCTCCTGCACACCCCATTATCCCATACTTACCTCCAGAGGTAGAGAGCAGTGATCTTCTGCAGAGTGGGACATGTCTGCACTTTTCATAGCCGACCAGCAAACTGAAGAATCAAAGGTAAGCACGTATAATGGCCGTCAACGGGAGTTTCAACTTATGTTGATATCTCAGCCCTTTTTAAGGAATTTTGGCCCCACATTTTCAACATGGGGTGCTTGGGACCCTACCTCATGAATATGTCACTGTCATTTCGTTACTCAGTTCAGAAAGGTGATTTTGCTATCATTGCGCAGTATCACTTTTTGGGACTGATTAACGAAACGACAGTGGCACTGTTCATGAAGTGGGGTCCCAAAAAGCTCATGTTGCAAATTTGGTGAAAAAATTCCAAAAATGACTGCATTACAAGTGTGTACCGTACAGTTTTCTACGCGACGCTCGTAACATCGCCAGTTTTTAATATTGTCACTCCAGATGTTCAGTATTGCCATTTTTTCACACTTCCTCATGAACAGTACAGCTGTCATTTTCCACATCCTGCCCAAAATGTGTTTTTGCACCTGTGGTGCCAGATTGCGCAGTCGCTGTGTGAAATTACCTTTTGGCATTGAGTAACGAAATTATAGTGCCACTGTTCATGAGATGGGGTTCCAAAAAGCCAATGATGAAAATTTGGATCGAAAATACTAACAAACGCCAGGGGTGTTAGGGTTTCCAACTGTAACACCCCACAGTGTAGAGACTGACAAGCGTCAGGGGTGTGACTTGGGTTCGTCAGCCATAATGCTCATGGCATTCCACCCCCACCCTGCAACCACTGACAGGCATCAAGGTGTGCCTTGGGGTCTTCGGCCCTAACATTCACCTCATTCTTTTTTTTTGAAATTGCAATTTTTATTATTTCCCTTTTTTCAAGTGACAACAGGGTACAGAAGAAAAAGAAAGGGAGGGAGGGACATATGGAGGCAAAATACATTTTGACTGACCTGAGAGGAAATATATACACCACCAAACAAAAATTAATCCGGCCTATCCTGAACTAAGAACAAATTCTAAATGGCTCTTCTGACTATGACCCAACAGGACTCTGAGGCTGGTGATCTAATTTCATAGCCCCTTCCAAGTCAAGCCCTAAAGTCTCCCAAATAAAATACATGACAGAACCAGGGAGGACCGCCCACATCCAAACCAGTGGAATGGGTAGGCCCGAACAAGAGAAACGAGACACAAGAACTATATACATATACCCCAGCCCACCCCCCAAAACCACCACCCCCAGACCCATGGTGAGGATAACCCTTCCAAAATTGTGTTTGGGTTTACGCTTCTTACCCAGGATACCCTTTTCCATTGGGCTCCCCCAATCGGCCCATACCCGCCCCTAATCCAGAGCTTCTCTTGCCAGAATTTCAACAACAGTGGTTCCCTCCTCATCACCCAAGTATTCAAAGAATGGGAGCCAGCGAGATCTATGTAGGTCTGACTTTAGATTTAGGTTCACCGTGAGCCTCTCCATTACTTTAATTTGGTTACAGCAAGACAACCAGTGTTCTCCGCTAGGAGGGGTCTTAAGACAACCACAACCTGGTAATAGCCTTCTTGGCAGCAGCCAAAAGGATTGGGAACAAATAATTAGCCTTGGGCCCTGTTAACCCTTGTGGGGGACCCCTAATAGCAAATGGCGAGGATGGTCCAAGTTCCCCACCTGTAAAATCTGTCTCAGCCCACGTTTAAAACCCTCCCAATAACTTTTAATTATTGGGCATCCCCAAAAAATATGTTCATGCATCCCCACCTGCCCACAACCCCTCCAGCAATCTGCTGAGTGAGACTGACCAAAGTGTTTGGTTAGCACTGGTGTCCTGAAAAATCTTGTAAGTACTTTCCACCTAAACTCCCTCCAGGAAATTGACGCCGAAGTTCTGTATGCCATCCTCCATATTACCTCCCACCTTACCTTCCTTTCTCTCAATCCCAGTTCTTCTTCCCAGAGTTTTTGAATCCTCTGCCTGGGTTTCGACTCCAATGGCTCCCCTGCCACGTAGATCTTGGAGATCAAGTGGGTCGTTTGCGGCAATTCCCTTAGCCACACTATGGACGATCACCCCATTCTCCAATACCACACCCATCTCAGCTTATTTCCTTATGGAGTGGGGTGAGTGAAAGAGCTGAAGACCCCAAGGCACCTGTTGCTGTCTGTAGGGTACAGTGAGGTGGAATGGCTTAAGCGCTGTGGCCGATGACCCAAAGGCACGCCCCCAATGCCTTTCAGTCTCTGCGGGGGGGGGGGCGTTAGTTCAATACTTTCCTGCCATTCCTATTATGCAGCTCTCTAACTCCTGCACTACCAGTGCCAATGCCAGCAAGCCAACATTCGGCATTGACAAATGCTCATTCTTTCATGGGCTCTCACCATGGCATCAGTAACTGTTTCTGGATCATAACCCCTTAGAAGAAACCTCTCTTTGAGTTCTTCTGCTTGTAACCAGAACTCTTCTACCTCAGAACAATTCCTTCTCAAGTGAAGGAACTGTCCATACAGTACAGAGTTCTTGAGTCTCACCAGATGAGCACTGTCTGCCCTAAGTAAAGAATTTATTGCAGTATATTTTCTAAAACTTTTAGTCCAAACAGTGCTTTTAGTGCCATCAGGTTTACTTAGGAACAGATCTAAAACATCAATAGTGTTCGGATCCGGCCTATAAGTGAATTTCATGTTCAAGTCATTCGAATTCATCCGTTCTACAAACATCTTAATTCCCTGCGGGTCCCTCTGCCATACACAGAGGATGTCATCAATAGAACGTGTCCAGAATTTGATTCTGGGTAGGTAAATGTTAGTATTAGGGTTGAAAATTCTTCCCATCTGTCCAGAAGCAAATTCGTATAAGTTAGAGCCATGGGGCACCCATAGCAGTACCACATACTTGTAAAAAATAATCCCCTACATACTCGAAACTGTTATAGGTGAGGATAAAAATATTGTTTCATCTATTCTGTAACGTTTATGACATAGACTGATTTTTTCTTCATCTTTTCTGTTTCTATAGGCGGAGCCTCACTGGAGTATGTGCTACTGTAGATCCCTGAAGATTGCCTTGAAATAGAGTGAGGGGTGATCACGTGATGGCTGTACGTTGATGTTTTCTCTTCCTCCCTTCCCTCTATATATTAATTCCATTCATCCTTATGCTTTCTTATATCTCCCTGTTTCTACATCTCACTGCCTTTCTCCCTTACTTAGATTGATTCTGAATCTGTAATCAAAATGATGGTACTTTGCAGTATATGAAATTAAAAATGTAATGCTAATAATGATTGCGAATGCTAAGTTACATCATGCTAATTTAAATGCCTAAAATCTGTATTATATGTATAACTATTGTTATTTAATTGCACTGGGCACTTTGTCACATGGTTTGTGATGTCATTCTGTTTTTTGTATTAATGAGATGCTGGTTGTTTCCCAACCACGCCCCCTGAGGAAGGTCTAACCGCCGAAGCACTGGGGCATTTAGGAGTGTAAACATGCTAAATAAATTTCACTGCATTTGCACTTTAGTTTGATTGTGTTATTTTCTATCCGAGTACTGTCCAACGTTCTGACATGGAGGGAAGGGGGTAGACAATAGCAGTACTGAGGGAGGGCACCCCAGTTGGAATAACATAGTCAGTTAGGCTAGATAGATAGATAGATAGATAGATAGATAGATAGACAGATAAGATGAGAACGCTGGCTCAGTAGACTGCCAGCTAACTGCTGCCACTAAAGCCAGGAGCAGCAGCAGCACTCCAGCCCACCATCTGCTGTTGTGCTCCTCTCGCTAAGCTGGGCATCGAGAATTTGTGGGTGCCCAGAAACATTATTTCCAGGGCAATTTTCAAAAAACAAACACCAGAATCTGGCTAAATGGGTCCTGGTCACATATAATCAGGTGTTTTTGTTTTGAAAACTCATAACTTTTAGGTATTTTCTACATTTGTTTAGTGGTAAGAAGACAAAACAAGCCCGTCGTGAATGATATTGTTTCTCACAAATGATAGATCATGAAAAAGAAAGCCTCACAATTGACATTTTTTATTATTTGTATCAGAGGGTTACTGAGCTTGTGCAGAAAAAACGTTTAAATTCTTATAACTCTGGAACACTTTAATATTTTTTCATGAAACCTTCAAAAGGAACTACCTTGGCACAGGGCCCTTCTGCCCTGAAGGTTTTGTGAAAACATTCCGTACCATCTAGGTGGTAGATGAGAGTAAAAGAAAACGTGAATTAAATATAGGAAAAAATCTTCACTTTTCCCCAAATCAATGTTCCAGATCTCAGAAACTGCACAAGACGCGATCACAAAACTTTTCATGTCTTGTGACTCTGCCAGCCAGACCGCGCATGCAAAAGTTTTAACTATTCCGTGAAACACTACGAAAGTTATTAAGGTACAAAAATTGGATTTAACATTGAACATTCCACATACTGGTGCCAGCAAGTCAGTATAATTTATTTTATTTTACAATTTTGGGGCAGGAAAGAAACACTAAGCTGAGACTTGTTTCCAGGTGCATCCTGGGAGTACAAGGAAGTTAAGTGATTTTTTGTTCATGGTCACACAGTATGGAAGTGGTGGCTGTGGGATTCAAACCCAGTTCTCCAGGATTGCAGCTCAGTGGTCTTATCCACTGTGTTATACTACCTCCCAAACAAATAATAAACATGGGCTGTATTTACCTTTCATTTTCATTACAGTTTGTAGTAATTGTCAATTCATTCCTCTCCCCAAATATCTTAAGGACACAAAAATGCACATGACAAAGCACTGTTGATAACTATTTCAGTAAGAACCTTTCCCTATTTTAATTTTTGCATTCAAATGTAAAAGGACATTTTACCTTATTTTCTATCACAGATTTGTTTAGCTGCCAGATATTCCAGCTATTAGTTTTGTGAATAAACTGTATCAGGGTCTAGTCAACAGTTAGACTTTAACTTGTGTCTTTTTTCTATGTAATCTCTTTCCTGAGATAGGGAAGTGAACACCACTGCATCATTTTTTTTAATTTAAAGATTTTGGCGTTCGTGACACCGCCACTTCTTTTGTAAACTAATATTTAAGACATGCTTTGTACTGTATGTAGTCAGCCAAATTGGTTCCAAACAGACATTATTTTTATTTTAAAACTTTTTTATTGATACATTTTCCTGCATTACAATACAGGAACATTATCCAAGTAAAACCAAGCCATAATTTACACAGCATAGAGGCCTTAGGTATTGAGAGCCAGTGTCTCTTGCTACCAAACTGTGAGGGTAAAATCCATATTATGTATTCCAACTGTACTATCAGTAGCCTATGCAGTCAATGCTTTAACATCTTTAACTCAGTTAAAACTGGTACAACAGTAAGCCTAACTCTTATAACCTTTAAAGGTAAGTGCAGAAATAGATAACATTCCTGTGTCCCTTCAAGCTCCTTAGCCCTAATATTCAACCATGCACGTAGTACAACAAAACATATGGCTGAAAACTTCAACCCTGGTTACATCCTGGCCTGCAGGGTGTCATGCATACATTCCACGCCAGGGAAAAAGTGAACCAACAGAAAGGTACCCCCTCCTTTCCAATCACCACCTCCAAGTTGGAAACACCTCCTAGCAATAATCACATCTGAACCATTTACAGCACACCACCCTGCCATAACTGCTAGATAGGAGAAATTGGGTTCAAACTGCAGCTTAAGAGCACTTCATTTTCCAACACAGTCTTGAGCACTCACCATGTCTTAAGAGGGATACAGAGACCAAAGCAAGTTTCTCAAAATTCCATTTATTCAGACGTCACAGACAGATCACAGTCCTGCCTAATGCGTTTTAGACGTACAAGTCCTTTATCAAAGGCTGAGGACTGCTAATACAAACAACATTTAAATACTAAAACTATTGGTTTATGACTGCGTGACATCATTGTCCCTTAGTGCACCCACTGGTTAAAACATTTTTTTCAACTTTAATCAATCATTGAAAAATAACAGTCACCACACCAACCATTGTATGACATTTACAAAGGACTACGGCTGGCTGCCATTACTATATGCAGCCTCCAAAAGAAACTTTGTCCCACTCCAAGCTTGGGTCTGCCTCCACCACCCTGATGCCCTAGCCGTAACTGAAACATGGCTGTCGCAGCATACCCCAGACTTGGCTGTTTACATACCGGGCTACACATTGTTCAGATCAGACAGTCTGGGTAGGCGGGTTGGGGGTAGTGCACTGTACTTTTGGGAACACCTGCAAGGTATAAATAGGTGTCAGCGTGGCTTAGTTGGTAGCACATCCACCTCTGGACCAGAAGGTTGCGGGTTCTCATCCCACACCGGGATTGGACTTGCACCTAAAAAAATCGCTGGCATCCGAGTGCAGTATTGGGGGGTGCTGCACTGCTGGGGTGTGCCGTTCTTCAGATAAGATATTAAACCGAGGTCCCTTCTGCCCAACCTGGTGTCGTCCTGGTGGATGTCCAGGTGGAAGTAAAAGAACCCAGGGCACTCTTCACAAAGAGTAAGGAACATTCCCAGTGTCTTGGCCAACATTCCCCTTCCCATAAACCGGTTTATGCAATTATCCAGGCTGTGTGTGGGTGACGATGCATGATATGGCTGCCACCACACATTCAGCCACTTCACTACCAGTCTAGCATTGCTTGTAAAGTGCTTTGGGATACACTGTGTATAAAAAGCACTATATAACTGCTGATTCTTCTTCTTCTTCTTCTTGCAACAATGAACCCTGCAGAGGGTGCACAGTCCCTCACCATCAGGGTTGCTATTGGCAACTCAGGTAAATCTCTTTGTCTAATGTCAGTATACATACCCCCTCGCAACCAAAGGGATGCTTTCACATTCATCCTAAACATTATCGCCCAGCTCCCCAAACACTCGGAAGTCATAGCACTCGGTGATTTCAACACAAACTGGCTTGCTCCCCAGAAATCCTCCCACAGGGATGCAGCTACTGCCCAAAGTCTGTCCCAAATGGTCCTTAACCCTACTAGAGTAAACAAAAACTTGGGCCCTAGTTCCCTCCTTGATCTCATACTCACGAATCATCCCGAGTGCATACAGGATGTCCAGGTCCTCCCGGACTCACTCAGTGATCACTCTCCTGTAAATTGTCTCTGGACAAACAGCTGAAATGTCCCCCCACCAGAATCTCCATGTATCGCCAACTTAAGAAAGGGTTTTTGGTACATTTCCGAAACCATCTCTGTAACCTCGACTGGTCTCCACTCGATCACAAGTTGCCGGTTGATGCCGCCCTGTCCTTCTTCATAAGTTCCTTCCAATCCACCTGTGACATCTTTGCACCTTTGTAAAACGGATTGAAAAAACGAAATCCTCCCCCATGGGTAAATCGGTCCTTGCTTGACCAAATGAAGGCCTGTGATGACCTGTGGCACCGTGCCCTTCAGTCAGGTCGCCCTTCTGATCGAAAATTGTACCACGCTGCCTGAAACTCATGCAACTGGGCTATCCGACAGGCAAAGGTGGCTTATTATCAGGCCAACCTTACTACCACCTGGGGAAATGGGAAGAGGTTCTGGGAAAATATAAAGGAACGTAGTGGCAAGTCTGCCTCCCCTCCCCCTATCATGCTTATTATCGATGGTGTCTCCACCCAAGACCCCTACAAAATAGCAAATGCTTTCAATACATCATTCTCTGGCCTCAGTACTATTCTCCACCCTGACTTTTTCACTGCAGCTACTGGACAATTCCCGCCACCCCCCTGTCTGATCTGGTACTTGTTTGTTGCATTGCAACTTGTAAATTCTTTAACTTGTGCTACATGTTCACAATAGGTACAGTTTTTGTATTTATAACGCCCCTGTGTTTGCCTGAGCCAAGTGGTGGGTTGTAGGTCCCTGTAGTTGCTATGCACCAATAGATCTTTTAGGATGGGGGCCCTTTTACAACAAATTCTGATTGGCTGCTGACTGATATTCCTAAGGCCAGGATCAGCAGCCAGATCATGCCAGTGTTTTGCTAAAATCTCCTCCAGTTTTCGTGCCTGTGGAGGAGGTGGATGGCAACACTATCTTGCTGGCTAGTAGTTGCCATTCACCTTTTCACTTCAAAATGATATCCCCTAGTGTTGCCCGCTCATATCTTGCGATGTTCCTAGGAAAGGCTAGGCAAAGCGGTGACTCTCTTAATGCAAAACTGCTCTCCTTAACCCTTGACGCAGTCCTAACACCCCTCACAAAAATACTCAATATGTCCCTGTGGTTAGGGCAGTTCCCATCACTGTGGAAAAGGGCAGTTATTACGCCAGTTCATAAAAATAGTGACCGTACCTCAAGTAGTAACTATAGGACCATTTCCATACTCCCTCTCCTCTCAAAAGCATTGGAAAAAATAGCGGCTGATCAACTTATTGACTATTTAGACTCGCACCACCTACTATGCCAGCAACAATACAGGTTCAGGAAAGGACACAGCATAACCACTGCCCTACTAGAATTTGCCCCCTTTATCCATGATGCCCTAGACCAGGGATACTTGGCTGGGTCTGTCTGTATCAATTTCTCCAAGGCTTTTGATACTGTCAATCACAATATGCTCATTAACTCCCTCCTCTCTGTTGGCGTATCCCAAGAAACCACTGACTGGTTCTCCAACTATCTCCACGGCCGCACCCAGCAAGTGAAGATAAATAACACCCTCTCTACTAACCTTCCCGTCCAGTTGGGTGTCCCCCAAGGGTCCATCCTTGGTCTGTCCCTTTTTTCACTATACTTGAACTCCCTACCTATGGCTTCCTCAGGGTGCCTTCTCCACTATGTAGATGGTGCTATGATCTTTAGTCGGCACCCTGACCCTACCCAACTCCAAAAATCCTTGCAGGGCTCCTTCACAGAAATAGAATCTTGGTTTGCCTCCCACAAGCTTGTACTCAACTACAAAAAAAAATGAAAGTTATGCTATTCACCCACCCACAACATACACACAACACAACCAAAATATCTATACAAAACACATTGGGTACCATGCTGGAACCAGTTTCTAATTTTAAATATCTAGGGATTACTCTTGACTCTGCCCTTACCTTTCACAAGCACACTGCGTCAACATGCTCTGCAAATTAACATCAGAATGGGTCTCCTTTATAGGAATAGACCCTGTCTCCCTCCTGACGCCCTACAGTTAGCAATCTCTAGCTCCATCCTTTCCCTGGTAGACAATGGCACAGTCATCTATGGCGCTGCCTCTGACACTGCACTGACCAGCATTAAATGCACCCTTAACAAAGCCTGCCGGTTGGCCACAGGCTGTGATCGGCTAACGCATACCTGTGACCTCTTCCAACGGTCAGCATGGCTAAACTTTCAGGGGTGACTATTCTACCAGACCTGCCTACTGTCCAAAAAAATCCATTTGGGACTAGCCCCACCCCCAACCCCCCACCTGTCTCTCGCTCCTCCAAAAGAGTTTGCCAGCTCGCACCACTAGACATTCTGACACTACTGCATTCCATGTCCCTTTTTGAAGACCACGGCTGGCCAAAGGTCCTTTCGCTTCAGGGCCCCACTCTGGATGAACCCGGTCCCTGATTCCATCTCATCTATCCCCAGACTAGGGCCTTTTAAACCTGAGCTACAGAGCCACATTATGTCCAACTCTCACTGCGACTGCAGATAAACTCCTCTACAAAGTCTAAAACTTTTACTGCAGTTTATGTCTTGTGTTTCCAATATATGCTTCAACTATACACACCTTTGCTGTTGCCATATGTATGTATTATGTATCTTTGCCTCTGTACCTAGTGCTGTATTCTGTATTAGAGCAGTATTCTGTATTCTGTTATACTTCGTACCTGTCCTCATTTATGCATGACATGGAGCCTTTGCAAATGAGTCTCTGACTCAAGGGTTGTAATTCCTAGACCTTCAATAAATAAATACATAAAAAATAAATAAATAAAACCAATACAACAAGATATAGTGTTTATATTTTCATAGTCAATGGTGTTGAAATACGATAGTCATCATAGACTTGGGGGTGGGGGACAGTCTTAGGATGTAGAATCGAAAGAACGGGGCTATGAAGAATAGGAGAGTAAAGTGCTACCTTGAGTATTAATAGTATTCATATAAATAGTTCAAAATCTTGTATTTAAAATGATAATATATCACTGTACATTCAAGAAAACATTATTTTATTAACAGCCATGAGAAAATTCATAAGATTCGAGGGGTAGTTATCTGCTTTTTTTTAAATGGGGACGCACATCAAGCTGTGTATTTAACCCTGATTTTTTATTGGCTCTTAGAGTCAGGATCCAAAACTTCTCCCTAGCCAGCATGAGGTTATCGAAATCCCCTCCTCTGGGATTTCTGCTTACTTTATCAATTGCTGTAAAGCAAAAAACATGTTTTCTTAAATGTACAGTTATATATTATCTCATTAAATACAAGATTTTAACTTTTATTTTATATGAATACTATTTATACTCAAGGTAGCACTTTACCCTCCCATTCTTCACAGCCACGCTCTTTCGCCCCCAAGTCTATGACAACTATGTACTTCAACACCATTGGCTGTGAAAATGAAAATATAAACACTACATTTTGTTGTGCTGGTTTTATGTTATATAATGTTTGGTGTGGTGACTGTTTTTTATTAATGATTGATTAAAGATTAAAAAAAGGGTTGGCTCGGTGGTGCAGAGTGTTGAGGCGCTGGATACCACACTTCGAACCACGCCGGCGACCCGGGTTCGGGAACAGAATCGGGCGCCAGGGGTCGGCAGGGGAAGGACTGAGCGTCCATAGGACTGCTCTCCTCCTCTGGGGTGGGTTAGGGATACATGGTCACTCTACAGTGGCCCCTGGTGGAGACTGGTAGCACAGCAGAGGGATCGCATTACAGGGAACACCAGGAAAAATGAAAAATACCGCTCTGGGACTGGCCGATGACGGCTGCTGGCCCCGGACACCTCTGAAGATTCCCAGGAAGCCACGGAAAGCCTCAGCAGCACCCAGGACTGAGGAAAAAATAGTGTGCCAGTCTCCTCCCCGCCGCTGCCTTCCCCCTCATAAGGAAGAGAGGGACCCACCCAGTACAGGGTTACACCGGGCTATCCCGAGGATGGCTGCAGATCTGAGGTAAGGTGGCTTGGGGATGATAAGGGTAGCATCTTTCAGAAAAAGAGGTGTGCAAGAACAAGGGGGCACAATTTAAAGATGGGGCGCGGTTCAGAGGTAGTGTAAGGAAGCATTTTTTCACAGAGAGGGTTGTGGATGCATGGAACGGCCTTCCAGAGGAGGTTGTGGAGTCAAAAACAGTGGTGGAATTCAAGCATGCATGGGACAGTCATAAGGCAATTCTAGGGGGTGGGGGTAGGAAAAAGTAGGCTGCTGGTTACTAGGATCTGCAGCTTATCCATTAGGTAGGGAAATGGGCAGACTGGGTGGGCCAAGTGGTCCTTATCTGCTGTCAAATTCTATGTTTCTATGTTTCTGTGATGTCACGCAGTCACATGCCAATAGTTTTAGTATTTAAATGTTGTTTGTATTAGCAGTCCTCAGCCTTTGATAAAGGACGTGTACATCCAAAACGTGTTAGGTAGGACTGCGGTCTGTCTGTGATGTCTGAATAAAAGGAATTTTAAGAAACTTACTTTGGTCTCTGCGTCTCTCTTACGAGGTGGTGAGTGCTCAAGACTGTGTTGGAAAATGAACTTGAACTGGTCTTTAGAAGCACCACATTCCTAGTGCACACTCTATCCATAATTAATAGCTTATGGATGCTGTATAAATGAATCCCCAAATGACTGCCAGATCTTCATATAAGTAGAGTCACCTACTCTGCTTCTGTAATACTAAAACCTTCAGATATGAGCCAGAAGCAGTAATCAGCAGGATAGCATATCCCAGAACATCTTTCTGTGACTGCTATTTCAGTACATAAAAACCCAGGACTCCCCTCCCCTTCCCTCCCCTCCCATATAAGGCATAAATCCACCATGTTGTCTTCTTAGCAGCTAATTAAAAAGATGCCACAGTGGGAAGGTGAGAAACAGGAGCCTAAAATAATATCTAGGGGCAGCTGCAATAACTCCCTAACTTAAATAGCTTCTCTCACTTGTTTTGTGGATGAGTTAAAATATACATCTCCCTCATACATTACATACCTCCCATCTCCATTGTATCCTACATTACAGCTTTAAAACGTATAGGCAAGTGAGAAGTATATGACAGAACATAGCCACAAACCATTAGACTTAGTCTCATCATTCAATCACAGAGATAAGAGAAAAAAAATGTCCTTCAGCTTTATAGTTTGCTACCATTAACCCATACACATGCAAACAAATGTTGGAGA
This sequence comes from Neoceratodus forsteri, assembly GCA_016271365.2. Taxonomy (NCBI): domain Eukaryota; kingdom Metazoa; phylum Chordata; order Ceratodontiformes; family Ceratodontidae; genus Neoceratodus; species Neoceratodus forsteri. Next base: position 1,669,976,353 of record CM057456.1, read on the forward strand.
AATTTCTGAAATGTCACTTCAGTCCTCCCTCTTCTTCCAAGGGAAAGCCCAGAGGCCCGCTAATCACTGAGCCTCTCATAGCTTAGTGGTTAGAATACTGGCATGGTATGCTAGGAGCCTGGGTTCAAGTCCCAGTGGGAGTCACACTTTTCCTTTCACATTTCCACCATGATATAACAATTGCCTTGTAGTGGCTTTACTGCACTGAGGAAGTTGTCTGGTGTCTCTTACTCCAATGCATCCTCCTGTGTTTTCTGAGCTGCTTGGCTTCCAATGTGCTCACCAACTTACATGATGCAAGAAGGTCAGCATAAACAAAGTTTCTTACCCACAGTAATCTGCAATCCGGCAGGAAAAAAACAGATTCTGTGAAATGTCCAAGTCCCAGAGCTTATGTTTAACAGCATCAAACCCTTTGTGCTTCATTCTTGTGAAATATGAAAGGTCTGGAAATAGTACTTTTGAGCAATCATACAGAAAATGTTCTCCCTGGCAGCTCATAAGACCCGGTCTTTGAGAACTACCAAAGGAGTGACCATGGCCCCTCCCCATCTCCACTGTAGCTTTCCGTAATGCTATCCTGTATGCTTTTAGGATGTGCTGGAAAAGGCTTATTCCCAAAAGTTCCTAAAACCATTCAGGCAGAAAAAATAATTATGACTCTCTCTTTGCACCCTTTTTAACATCAAACCTCCAAATATTTGCTACTCTCACAGCATTCTCTAATTACTCCAGTTGGGTCTTAAGGTTGGTTTATTCCTTCAAAGATGGGGCCACAGTTTTTCCTGTTGCCCTGGTTTCACTCACAAACTATGCCAGTCGGTTGATCCTAGTTTCTGCCATCACCAGCCTGGTACAGAAGCCATCCAGCTTTCTGTCCAACTTTTCACAGCCTGTGTCAAAGTGGTAGTCATCCATGGGAGGAAGTCCAGGGACACCGGTGGTATTTCCTCCCTGGGCCGATCTGCACTGGCAGGCTGCTAGTGTCATGCTATTTAACAGACATGCCTCGAGGCACAAAGAAATCTGCCTTTTTTATTTTTGTTTTAAATTGCTCATACTGTCCAGAAAAGGTAACAAACTGCTCCTGGCATCAAGCTCTAATCAGCAGTCCATAAATAAATTAAAAAAATCAGATGGATTGTACTTTAAAGTTATTCTTAGGAGCTGGTATAAGGAAGTCAAGAGATTTATGCCCAACTATCTGGGCTGTGGGCCACGCCGCCTCCTTTATTTTTCTTTTAGTCTGATTGATTCTTTTTCCTATGTGTTCTTTGATGTTTGTATATTTGTATGTATAAATACTGTTTTGTTGCATACCACTTGTATAAATTCATCCCTTTCTTGGTGCTGCAATTCAAATATCTTACTACTACTATTAAATATTACATTTTTCAGCTCTTCTAATCTGCCTGAAGAGCTTACTAATGGCTCAGTCTGGTAATGTGATACTCTCTGCTCTAAATGACAAACCCACAGCACACAGACATGCAGCACAGAGACTTATTACAGTCCTACTCACATTTTGAAAATGTACCATGCAAGTGTAACCAGGTCATCGTGGATGTTGTGGTTACTACTCCTGCCTTATGGGCTCAAACAAGACTGAGGGTCTTGTTCATTAATCTCCTAACTAGTGAAGTTCATATCCAAAGTTTAAAGACTTCCTGTGGTGCCTCCACCTAGAGAAAAGTTATAAGTGGGACTGGTGTCAGTGTGTTGTGAATGACCCCCAAGGATACAGTACCTACTCACCTCCCCACTGTAACACCCCACCCATGAACCCACAAAGTACAATAACAGTTTAACAAAAAAGTGCAAATATAAGCACTCTACTGCTGATATCCTCACAAGTCAGAAATAGCGGGCAACTAACAAAAGGGTTTATCTGGGCTGCAAACATGAAGGAGGGAAAGGGTTAGCTGTCAACAAGTGAGCTAGGCAGTTGAAGTGGGAGCGGTCTTCAGTTGCCATACAGAGGCCCAGTCCAATAACAATGGCTGCTCCTTTTGTGCTTGGACCAGGCACAGCCAAAACAAACAGTTCTCTGGACTGTATTTAAAAATGACCTCCTAGACCAAGCCCTTAAGACACTGCCCGCTTTCACATCACATTGAACAGGGCAGTAGTTTGCGTCAGCCCTCCTGTACTGGAGGCATTACCTCTCCCCACTAGTACCAGTGTGGATCCCAGAATGTTATGTGGAATCGGTGTAAGCCCACTGGTGTTGCACATTGTTGGCCGGCAGTGGTGCACTTTTAAATTAAGCAGAGACAATGCTCAGTTGATCCCAAACCCTATCGGCCAAGCAACTGCAAAACTGGCTTAACTTCAAAGCGAGGTATTTGTAAATCCTAGCTCAATGGCCACAAGCAAAAAAATTATTTCCAACTATTTTATACTGCAACAATGAATGCAGGACAAGCCCTGAATATACTCATAGTTCTGAGGCTATTACGCCTCCCCCATAAAGCAGGGCTCCTCTTTTACAGTTTGTGCTGGTTCCTCTCAGCTGGCCATATAATCTCTCCAGTCTGTTTCGTGGTGCAGGTCTTGAGTGTCCCTCCAGTAGTGTCAGGGGCTCGCCTGACTTCAGCACTTGGTCAGTGACCGCCTCCTTTTGCAAGGCAGCCCAATCTAGGAACCTAGTGGCCACTCATCCAACACACCCTGTCCTGGCATCTAGTCCCTAATGTGTTGCAATACCTAGTACTGGGCTGTAGCTCTGACTGGCTGGCTTCCCAGACTGACTGTGGTCACAGTTCAGCATTAGGCAGAGGTGCAGCACAACAAAATCCTTCACTCAAATTGCAGGCTCTACATGGTGGCTTTCGTGCTGGCTTAGCACATGGTTACCTCTTTTTCTGAACTCAGGGAATCAACTCACTGTGACGCAGTTCATCTATGACAGAAGCAGAATCTGTCACAGAACAGCTTTCAGCTGCCATCAGCAGGTCTATTCCTTACACTAGCCACACACAGGTTGCTTTCATCCTGACACAGCCCCTGCTCTTCTCTGGGGAATGTTAGCTCACGACTGGTCCTTGCAGCTGTCAGTCATGTCCAGGCAGCCCTGGAGATCCATCACTTCATAATCTATTAACTCACAAAAGGGTACTAGAAATACCTAGCCCTCCTGCATCACAGAGGCCTCGACAGGTTGCTTTCACAGCCAGACTACCTCATTAGTTGGCAGCCACAATCAGGAGTCAGCAGGATGATGGCATCTTGTTTTGCTGAGAAGCACTGGCCACAAATGTTTATATTTTAAAAGGGTCCTGCCCTTAAACAATTTACTTGTGTGTATGTGTCTTCCTGCGCCCAATCTATGCTTATGTCTTGCCCCACTGGGTGATGCAGTGGAGAAACCCTGGCTCTAATGTGAGTGCAATCCCTCACTCCATCAGTGATAGGTGGGCAGCCCTTTGATGTGCAGCAGGAAGCCATAGTCCACACTGGAACAGGAGGCACTGAAGAAAACAGTTCCTCTCCACTCCAGCAGTATTCCTCTGGTCCCCCACCTACATGTGTAAGTCCTTGGTAGCTACAGAGCACAAGGGAGGGTGGAAGTAGTTCTGGCTGGGCTCTGCAGAATCTTGGAGGTAAGCTCCATGCTGACAGTGGGGGGTGTTACAAAAAGAATTAATAAAGAAACCTGATAACTCATATAGAAGTCATTGAGAGACTCAGTTTTCAAACTGAAAGCTACACACAAACAACTGAATTTCTTCAGTGTTAAACTGCTCCTCAAACAAGCAGAAGGAAAAATATTAAAAAGTGCTTACATTTAGAAATGTACAGGCTTTTTAACTGTTTTCATATACATCAAATAAGAAACACACTATTCATCACAACAGAAAATGAAGCTTTCAACTAACGCTACATGATGCTGAACCTCCAGCATGGAAACTGCATACTGATATAGTGAACTGATTAACTAATCCCTACATTTCAGAGTCCAAGTCACCCAGGGTATACATAGTTGCATCCTGAACTCTTTATATTAACTCTTTGTCATCTGATTCCCCTCCGGAAATGAAACTCTCTCCACATCAGCTAGTTTGGATGCTCTTTGGCGACAATTTGTTTTAGGCACTAAGTTAATATTTACATTCCGATTTCCTTTCACATTAAAACATTACATTTTCAAACAGTAAATACAGCAGTCCATTATTTCTTCTGGAACTTTCTTCCTTCCTGGTCCTCTTCTTCTTGTGTGATTTGCATTTTTGGTCCTAACACCCAGATCCAATCCCCCACACCATCACCAGTACCATCTTACCAGGATCTCCACCCCCCTAGGTCCAGATACTATGATCCGACCCCTAGTCTCAATCCTTCCCCTCCCACCCTTTACTTCCCTGCCTGGGTGCCATTTGCCCCCAGCCCATGTTGCCCTGCCCCCTCCGCTCTTTCTGCCTACCCCCCTATTTTTTCCTCTCTTGCCTCCCCTTCTTTCTCCCTCCCTACTTTTGTCTCCCATTAGACAGGGCCACTTGCTGCCCCCAATCCTGGGCTCTGTCAGCTCCTCCGAAACTGCTGCCCTTCTGCAGCTGCCCGGCCCCTGTCGGGCCCCCCTGGGCACCAAACACCTGCCCTTGTTGCCCCCATCCTTATCATCCTCATCCTCTCACCTATCCTGCCTCCCCCACTTACCTCATCCATATGGGCGGGTGTGTGGGGAAAAATCCCAGCAAAAGAGGGTGCTGGAGGGGTGCATATTCTTTTATACCCCTACAAGCCCCTCAACTAGGACCTCTCCAAGCCCCTCCCCTGGCCAATGGGCTTTGAGCTCCGTCTCCTGTGTCAAATGACACCTGGTGAGGCCACTAAGCCCCCCTATCCCCCTTTCCCTCCCCCTTCTCTTTGTATCTTTCCTTGTGGGCCATCTGACAACTTGGGCTGCCTTTTATCGGCAACCCTATTTGTCATCTGATCCCCCTCCAGAAATTAAACTCTCTCCACATCAGCTAGTTTGGATGCTCTTTGGCAACAATTTTTTTTTATGCACTAAGTTAATATTTACATTCCAATTTCCTTTTACATTAAAACATTACATTTTCAAACAGTAAATACAGCAGTCCATTATTTCTTCCGGAACTTTCTTCCTTCCTGGTCCTCTTCTTCTTGCGTGATTTGCCTTCGGGGTCTGAACACCCAGATCCGACCCCCCACACCATCACCAGTACAAGGTACCAACTTACCAGGACCTCCACCCCACCCCCAGGTCTGGACACTATGATCCGACCCCTAGCCTCTATCCTTCCCCCTACCCTACTTTACTTCCATTTGCCCCTAGCCCATGTTGCCCTGCCCCTTTCTGCCTACACCCCAATTTTTCCCTCTCTTGCCCCCCCTTTCTTTCTCCACTGACCCATCCCCTGCTAGCGATGGAAGATAGGGCTCCCTCCCCTTGCGGGCTAGTACCTAGGATTTTCTCAATCTCCCCCAACAGGTCTACAATGGGTCTAAGGAATAAACACATACCAAACTCCAACAGGTGGACCCCAACCGACCTATACACTTCTTTCATCTCAAAAGAAATGTCACTGTGCTGTATGTGTACTGTATGTGTATGTATCAGGAAATCCACCCTTATTACATCTGGATATTCCTGCATCCAGGCCTCAACTACCCTCCTGACTATGGGAGTACAGGCCAAGGGAAAACCCCAGCGCCCTTCATCCCCTACCCTGTCAGTTCCAACTGTAATTGGAGTTGTGCCTTCCCTTGTTGAGTCCCCCCTGCCCCTGCCTGCTCCGCCGCCCCCACTCCCAAAAGGACTGCTCCTGGTACAGCACCCCATGCTGTGCACCCCTTCCCCCCCTTGACGGCAGCTTGTCGCCAGATGTGGACCCACGCAGCAAGAGCAAACATACCTGAATTTACAGTTTGCCCAAGTGCACGAGGCCCTGTTGTACCCCCAGCAAGTCTTCACCACTGGGGCGGGGGTTCCCTTCTTACTGTGCTCCCCTCCAGTTTCCCCAGCTGGGCCCGACAGTGTTCGTACCCACAGCTCCGAATGTGTGCAGTCCCACCTCAGGTCCCCTTTTGCTGCCATCCATTTTCTGAATGCCTTATCATACTTTAACTATCCATTCCCCAGCTTTGCCTTATGCGCATCCCTAATGATTGCTGTGTAGGTCAGGAGGGGGACTGCCAACTCTGGCTGCTTCTCCAGGACCAACACACTGTATATCAGGAAGCCCACCTGCCACATGTCTATGTTCTTACCTTTGTATTTTGCTTCCTCCTCTTTATGCCCTACTACCGCCAGCACCACCGCCATCTCTGATTTTCCTACCGACTCCTTCTGTTCATATTTTTTGGCTGTATCCCCATCCACCAGACCCAAAATGTTCACATAGAGTATGACCTTATTTATCCAAATGTGCTGGGGACAATAACATTGTTTGGATAAATGAGGTTTTGGATAAGTGAGGGAACTATACATTTAAGTCTATTAAGCTGGGAGACACACCACAGTTTCGGATGACTGACAGTTTCAGATAACTGAGGTTTGGACCACAGGGGTTTTACTGTATTCCCCTTTCCAGATTTTTTTCTTTGAGCAAAGACGGTATGTGGTCACCCAAAGTGAAACCCAGGGGTCCCTCGTACAGCTTCTTCCCCCCTCCCCTTCCTTGCCCCTGCTCTTTATCACTTGCATTGCCTGTTCCATCTTTTCTATTCCTTTGTCCCCATATCATCTATCAGTCCCTCCAGATAGCCTTTCAGATACTCCTCATTCGTGACATCTATGTCACCCTTACCCCCATTTGGGCCTGGTCCAGTTGGCGCAGGTGAAGGCTCTAGTGGCGGGACGGGCAAGGGACCGGACCCTGCTCATCATGGGGGCCATCTGACAACTTGGGCTGCCTTTTATTGGCAACCCTATTTATAACTTAAAATCTCTTGCAAAATTCACAATCCAGCTGTTTCTGACTACTCAGGTGTAATATAAACAATTGCAAAGGTCTGTACACATGAAGAAAATTGCATCTTCAGGTGGAATGAGGCAATAATGCTGCTCAGCCTCTGGCTTTGCGGCTTTTCACCTCATTCTACCCCTCTTTATGCACACTGTTCTTGTATTCAGACCTTTATCATCACTTATTTTATTTGTAATACATAGTTCTCTATTTGTTATTTTTTTGTAATATATGGATCTGAGGGTGTTTAAAAAATAAAAGTGTACTTACTTTTTCACAAGTGTTGCATATGAGTTGGCTTTTACTGTAACAGTTGTTTGCACTAAAAGATGACTCGTATGCCGGCCCGGTGGAGCTAAGGGTTGAGGCGCTGGCATCTTACCTCACACCACACTGGTGACCTGGGTTCAGGAACGGACCCGGGCACCGGAGGGTCAGCAGGGGAAGGAATAGGATTGAGCTCCGGAGGACTGCTCTCCTCTCCTGGGGTGGGTTGGAGATCATTGTTGCTCTGTAGCGGCCCTTGGTGGAGACCAGGGGAAGCTCAGAGGCAGCGTAACTAGGGGAAATCAGAGGAAAAACTGAAAATGGCATCTCCTCATACCGGATGACAGCCGCCCGGACCAGTACCCCCTCGAGCTCCACGACAGCTGACCCGGCCACAGCAGCACCCAGGGCCAATGCCTGGGCCGATAGGCCATTTCCCCTCAGAAGAGGAGGACCCACCTGATGCAAGGGTTACGTCGGGTTACCTGAGGTGGCTGTGATGTGGGGTCAGGGACGGCGGCGGAGATGAGCGAGAGGTGAGTGTCTTTGGCAACTGGCCTGAAGGAGAGGTAGGAGAGGGTTGCAGGGGAGTTAAATAGATAACACACACACACAAACACACAAAAAGATGACTTGTACTGTGCACAAGGAACTTCACGAATGCTGGATCTCGTCATACCATTCCTGTGACATCAAATGGAGGGTATTATCAGATCTTAGAAAATGGGCACCACAAAACTCACTTCCCGATTGACTGAAACAGCCTGGCACCAGTGTTGTTATTCCTTTACAATGCCTGGTGGAAAAAAAGTTCCAATTCAGGGTGCCCTATTACTAAGAGTATCCTTGGGCACCCCAAATTTCGAAACCTGCCAGCTGTCAATTTTGCCCTTCTCGCTTAGCGAGATTGATCTCATGGACACTGTCACAGGACAGTGAGAAAAAAACCTGCAACAACAGTACAGTATTTTTTTAGTTTTACCAATTTAGCTTTCCCTGCTGATCGTGGTCACGCTCTGTGTCAACACACAGTCGACTGCTATACTGAGCTGCAGACTCACGTGGTACCACATTTCAGAGCACAAGAAAAGGAAAAAAAAAACAGGTACCTGTCTTTAAATAGAATGTTTAAATAGAATAGTTTGAAAGAGCTTTCTGCTCAAAGGTGTTAATCCAAGATCTTGATAAATATAGATAACCAGGCAACATTCCCTCATTCTGACGAACGATCCAGGCAGCTAAAATAAACAGCTCTCCTTTCTGTCTCTTTGCATGTGTGTCTGAGCAAGGAAGGACAGACAAAGCAAGGTAAGCTCTCATGTCTGTGAGGGAGTGGGTGAAGAAACAAAGCAAGTGGACAAGCTCATGGGACACACACAAACACGGCAGCACCCTCCTGTGGTGATTCCAGCAGCACAGGGATTATTTAACTAGAAAATGTAACATTTTTTTTCTATTTATTTTTTATATATAAATGTTTTATTATTATATATTTTTTTCTCAAAAAATTACACCTATAGCCCATTTTTTAAGTGCAATGATACCCACCATAGGGGAGGCATTATGGGATGTAATGGACCTTCCAGGGGCTATAAGGCCCTCCGCTTCGGTGTCTGACCTCACTACTCCCCTGGGTGGTCCGTTATATCCCAATAACGCCCACCCTTGCGCTACATGGTGCTAAGTTCATCTTCAAATTCTGGCTTGGATCCCTCCCCTCATATATCTCCTCCTCTCTTGGCACCCCTACCCACTCCCTCTATTCCCTGAGGTCCCAGGCTGACACTTGTACCCTCTCAGTCCCCTGCAGAACCTTCTGGCCAAAGAACCTTCTCTTACCGCTTGCCTAAAATGTGGAATGCACTCCCTCCACAAATCCGCCACTCCTCTTCCTTTTATTCCCTTACCTCTGCTCTGCACAATTACCTTACATCTACCTGCACCTGCTTCTGACCCCCTCCTTGCATACCTGCCTCCTTGTCTCCCTCTCACTTTTTTCTCTCTCCCTCTCGCTCTTCTCTTTCTCATCCCCCCACCCCACCTGCACTTATACTACCCCTTATAGACTAGCTCTTATAAAGGGTGACTGGATCCTATGTGTTCACCCTGCTGCATCTGCATCACTGCTGTACTGCCTGTAATGTATGCATTGTCAACCTTGCATCCTATGCTTGGTCCCTGTACTGATTCTATATGTATGCTGCTCCGATTAACTGTCAGTACAGTAACTGTTGCATCAGCCTATTATGTACTCAATTGCCATGAACCTGTTTTGTAACTGTATGTATGTATTCACCATCTGTTATGAATGTATCTAAACTCTCACTCTGTACATCCCTCTCCTCATTCCCCCAGGACGGATCATGACACAAGCATTAAGTTGCTCAGTGTATCTTTCCTGGTGAAACAATTCAATAAATAAAATAAATAAATAAATATTATTACTTACATCACAAACATCAGTGGTATTACAGGGTGTGGATGTCATGGTTTCTTTATGGGAAAAGGTAATTAACCATATAACACAAAAGGTTATTAAGTAATAGTTGTATGAGTACAGCCAACTCTGCAACAAGTACTAGTGCTATAAACAACATGCATCTGCCGGCAATCGTGGACTCAGACTTATATGAACTGATAAAAGAGTCTTATTAAGAGAAATTAGTCTGAAGGTGTAAAAGTCAGATGGACATTTATTTATTTGCTTTTGTTCATCAGGTAAGTGTATTAGGCATAATGCTGCCTATTTTCAGGAAGAGTACAATACAATAAAAACAATGGTAATCTGACAACACTAGACAGTGTTAACACAATAATACAAGAGAAGGTAACAGGATCACAGTTGGTAAAACTGACAATCACAACAAAAAGCAGAGCACAAATATCATAAAAGGTAGCAAACTCAGTCTCAAGTGGTAATGGATAACAGCAGTCCGTAAAGTGCATGATGGGATACAAGTTCACCCCACAAATGATAGCTGCATTGAAAGATAATTAAGTACAGGAGCAAGTACTACAGAACCCTAGAATTCCTTTAGTTCAAGTATTCTTGGAAAACTGGGGCTTACGCTGTGAACCTTTCTGAATGCAGCATCACTATAATCCCTTTACCAGATAAGTACTGTATTGGGCAGGTTGTTAACTCTAGTTACATTTAGGTTGAGTCAAGTTAATAAAAAATATTAACTGAAGCATTGTTTGGTTTGGACATTGTTCCTGAGTCTTTTTCCTGCGCTGCTGTTAAATAAGAAAGCAGGTAACTGGTACTGAAATGGGTAAATACGTGACACTACCCCCATAGCTCAGAAGAAAAACAATAGTTCGAAGCTTGACCTACTGTACCCTGTTAGGTGGTGTTTTTATTAAAGCAGTGTCCCTAGTAAAGAGAAGTGAGAATAATGGTTCACCCTTAAATCGCCTGTTATTCATACAAATTATTCAGATACAGAGTCAACACAATCTGCTGTCCAACAATTGTCAAGTCAGTAGTCACTGTCTAATCAGCGAACTATTGTCAACACTGTTTCGGCTTACTACTATATCTTTGTAAACTGTTGTAACAGTTACTCTGTAAGATGTTTCTGCATATGACTGTTCTTGTTGTCTAGATCTTGTAATAGTTACCTTACATAGCCTGTGCCATAATTGTTACTGTCTAACTCTGGTAATTGTTCTGTAACTGCACATGGGAAGTCATTGAAAATGAGCTCCAACTCAAGTCACTCAATCCTACATTAACATATTTTTTACTACTACTACTTCTACTGTCTAATACTATTACTTCTCCTATACCCACAATCATTACACCCTTACCCCCATCTTGCCCTGACTGTGCCTTCTTCCACAACTTAGCTACCAGGTACTGATGTGGCATCATTTTTGTTGTCAGGTATGGTCATAGACACTCAGCATGAACCTCAGGACCTGTAAAAAAAAATTAACATCGAGCCCCTGGCCCAAACCCCAAGACATAATATGGGTATTAAGGGTACAGAAACCCTAGACTGCCATCATAATCTGGCACTGTATGCAGATGGGTATGCCACTGTGAGTGTGCCATAATTAGGGCACTATCATTAGGGCACTGCAACAAGGTTGTAAGTGACTGGGACGTTCTGGATTTTAGAGTGCTCCGCACTCACACCGTGTTCGGCGGCTTCACAATTTACCCGCCCTTCACGGCATTCCCAACCCCCCACAAAACATAACTCTTCCAGGGGACAGTCCTTTGGTGTGGCAACTTTCTGGAGGCACAATGTCAGCCACGATCATGAAGTGAAGACATTTTTCCGGCGCCCTCAGTTACCAAGACCATATCTCCCGTGCACTGGCATGGGTGAACCATGCAGATGGGACAGTGCCTCAGAAAAGCACTAGCAAACAGGCTAGAAGGAGGGGTGGAGCAACAATGGGGAATCATCAAAACTGCCATCACAGAGGCAACAAGCCTTTGTGTGAAGCAAATAAACAAATCAAAACGAAAGAAAAAAACACTATGGTTCTCAAAAGAGGTGGCAGGGAAAGTCACAGAGAAAAAGATAGCATTCAGGAAGTATAAGGAAACACAGAAGGAGCAGGACAGAGAGCTCTACCAGTTGAGGCAGAAGGAAGCAGGGAAGGAAGTCAGAATAGCAAAGGCCCAAACTGAGGAAAGGATAGCCAACTCGGTTAAGAAGGGGGATAAAACCTTTTATAGGTACATCAGGGAGCATAGAAGGGCAAAAGGAGGGATAGTGAGGCTGAATAGAATGAACGGTGGGTGGGCAGAGGGGGATAGTGAAAGCAGGGATACTGAACGAATATTTCTGCTCAGTATTCACAAAAGAGGAGGGGAGGTGTCTAATCCAATTAACAGAAGCACTCTGGATAGGGGGGTCGATCCCAGTTCTTTCACAGAAGAAAGGGTTCTGAAAGAACTCCTAAAACTGAAGGTGGACAAAGCAATGGGGCCTGATGGAATTCACCCCAGAATTCTAAAAGAATTAAGGGGCGAACTAGTGAAACTACTGACTACCCTTTTTAACACATCATGGGAGGATGGTGTGGTACCCGAGGACTGGAGGAAGGCGGTTGTGATTCCCCTTCACAAAAGTAGGACCAAGACAGAGGCAGGAAACTACAGACCTGTCAGTTTGACCTCTGTGGTAGGGAAAGTGATGGAATCACTTCTGAGGGAAAGAACTGTTGAGTACCTAGAGGCCAGTGGGGCACAGGACCCAAGGCAGCATGGGTTCAGAGAGGGAAGGTCATGTCAGATGAATCTAATAGATTTATTGGACTGGGTGACCAAAGTAGTAGTCCAGGGAGGTGCTGTGGACATGGCCTACCTAGACTTTAGCAAGGCATTTGACACAGTCCCACACAAAAGATTAATAGTCAAATTAACCAGTCTGGGAGTGGTTCCCAGGGTGGTAGCCTGGGTAAAACATTGGCTGGACAACAGGACACAGAAGGTAATTGTAAATGGAGTCCACTCTGAAGAAAGAGAGGTTACTAGTGTGGTACTGCAAGGTTCGGTACTGGGTCCAGTCCTTTTTAATGTCTTTATAAGTGACATTGCAAAGGGACTGGAAGGAAAAGTATGCCCCTTTGCAGATGACACAAAGATATGCAACAAGGTCAATACACAAGGAGGCGTGGAAAGGATGAGAAGGGACTTGGCAAGGTTGGAAGATTGGTCGGAAGTATGGCAGCTAGGATTCAATGCAAAGAAGTGCAAAATAATGCACCTGGGAAACAAAAACCCAGGGGAAGATTACACAATTGGGGGAGGTAGTAACAAAAACAAAAAAGGAAAGGGACCTGGGGGTAATCATATCAGATGACCTTAAGATTATCAAGCAATGTGAGAAGGCAGTAGGGAGAGCTGGGGGTATACTAGGATGCATAGGGAGAGGCATCACCAGCAGAAAACAGGAAGTTGTTATCCCTCTGTACAGACAGTTGGTGAGACCCCATCTGGAGTACTGCATCCAGTTCTGGAGACCCCATCTCCACAATGACATAGACAGGATAGAGGCAGTCCAGAGGAGGGCAACTAGAATGGTGAAGGGTCTGCAAGATAAGCCATACGAGGAGAGACTAAAAGAGCTTAATATGTATACCCTTGAGGAAAAGAGGGAGAGGGGGGACATGATAGAAACATTTAAGTACCTCAGTGGAATCAACAAAGTCCAAGAGGGCAGCATCTTTCAGAAAAAGAGACATGCAAGAACAAGGGGACACAATTTAAAGATGGGGGGCGCGGTTCAGGGGCAATGTGAGGAAGTATTTTTTCACAGAGAGGGTAGTGGATGCATGGAACAGCCTTCCTGAGGAGGTTGTGGGGTCTAAAACTGTGGGAGAATTTAACAATACATGGGACAGACATAAGGCAATTCTTGTGGGGGGTAGGAAGAAATAGGCTGTTGGTTAACTAGGATCTGCGGCTTATCCTGTAGGTAGGGAAATAGGCAGACTAGGTGGGCCAAGTGGTCCTTATCTGCCATCAAAGTCTATGTTTCTATGACCTGCTGTTATGTGTCAGATACCTGGAAACACCACTCCCTGTAATTTTTGAAACCCTGAATACCTTTACGAAGGAAGCAGGTGACAAGATAAATATAAACTAGACGGAGTCACTCGTCAGAAATTATGATTCCCCTAGACCCTAGAAGAAACATACAAATTTAAAAGGGATATGAAAAGCCTCAAGTACCTTGGCATAAAACTAACAGTGTGCACAAACGAGATGATACTCGAAAACGTTGCCCCACTAATGACTCAGGTGGACACAGACCTACAGGCCTGGAAGGATTTGTCAGTTGATATAATGCAAAACGTTGGCATCATATGGATGAACATCCTCCTATATCTATTTATTTCAGTAAATCCCCTTGCCCCCCCCCATGCCCTGAGTTTTGTGCAAGGTGACAAACTAATTTCCCATTTAATATGGGGTGGCAAGAGGCCCAGAATAAAGTACAGGATGCTCCAACTCCCTAAACTGAAGGAAGGACCTGCTCTCCCCCATTAATAATTGTACTACCAAATGGCACAAATCTGCACAGCCTTATATTCCATGTCACCAACACAGTAAGCCCGCTGGAAGTCCCTGGAGATACTGCAGGAAGATTTGCTTCCTGGGGGGTGAAACGTACTTATTTTACCTCTGCATGCACCAGTGAAAATAATATCCAACCCCCTCACCCTTACTGCAGGAAGATCTGCTTCCTGGGGGGTGAAACTTACTTATTTTACCTCTGCATGCACCAGTGAAAATAATATCCAACCCCTTCACCCTCACAACTCTAACTTGTTCATTTCAATAAGGGCAAAATGGGTGAAACAGCACTACTTCAAACTTGCCTCACCTAGCAACAGTCTCTTCAGACTTGGATGGATAAGAATAGGTCCCCCACTAGGGTACTAGACTTCAGGAATGCAGATTTTTTTAAAATGAAAGAAATTTTCAAAAGGGATACCAGCTCTTCAGTGCAGCAGTTGGATTTCCGCTTGTGATGCCGGTAAGCTGGGATCAGGATTGGACTCGGGTCACTGGATGGCCAGTCGGAGAAGAATGCTTGAGCGTCCCAGGACTGCTCACCTTCTCCAGGGGGAGGGAAGGGATTAAGGTACGCAACTTGCCTGACCCCGGGCAAAGGCCCGAGGTACAACAAGTCCTGCAGCTTGCAGGAGGGACTGGTGGGAGCTGTGTGGTGGACATCAGCATGCAATGCCTTGACATCAGGGTGCAGACCACATTGGGAAGAAAAAGAGGAAACAGCACCGCGAGAGCAAGAGTAGACGGAGCACTAGTACTGGTCCTACCAGGACTGCCTGCCTGACCACCGTGCACCATGCAAACTTAGAAGATACGAGCATCAGGGCTCCCGCCCCCCACACCCGCCGGGTACATCCACGGCTCCATGGGGAACCCTGGGGACTCAGGCAAGTTGTGGGTGGTACTTAGGTGTCTCCCAAAGAAGCGTAGCAGTGGAGAGGGGAAGGAGGAGAAACAGAAAGTAAAAAAAAAAGAAATTTTCAAAAGGGAAACAGACGGGAAAGAGAATCTAGAGGGAGTTGAGGAATTATGGGGAGCAATAAAGAGGAATTCTGATGGCAAGAGAGCAATGCAGCAAGAAAGTAAGCAAATGCAAGAGAGGGAGGAAAAAAATTTGGTTAACAGCAGAGGTGAAAAGAGCAGTCAGGGAAAAAAAGAATGCGTTCAGGACCTACAAAGCTTCCCAGGGGATAGAGGATAAGGAAGTTTACAAGGAGAAGCTAAAGGAAGCAGGTAAAATAGTCAGGATAGCTAAAGAGAATACAGAAGAGAAAATAGCAAGGGAGGCTAAAAGAAGAGACAAGAAATTTTTTCGGTATGTAAGGGAACGAAGAAAAACAAGCAGGGGATTATGAGGTTAAAAGGTGAAGGGGGAGCTCTGACAGAGGAAGATGAGAAGAAAGAAAATCTGCTGAATGAATACTTTTCCTCAGTCTTTACGATTGAGGAAGAAGGAAAGGGGCCAGTGTTGAGCAACAGGGGAAGGGTGGGTAGGGAGGTAGACACAAGCCCATTTTCAGAGGGCAGGGTGTTAGAAGAGCTAGGAAAATTGCAGACGGACAAGGCAGTGGATCCCAATGAAATCCACCCCAGGGTGCTCAAGCAGTTAAGGGAGGTGTTAGCGGTACCACTCACAAAATTATTTAATATGTCTCTAGACAAGGGGAGCGTCCCAAGGGATTGGAAAATGACTGATGTGGTGCTGTTGCACAAAGGGTGAGGAAAGTACGAGACAGGCAACTATCATCCGGACAGCCTTACCTTGGTGGTGGGGAAGCTGATGGAGGAATTTATAAAGGAAAGGATGGCACAGTATCTGGGGGGGAGGGTCTCATAGATTAGAACCAGCATGGATTCACAATGGGAAGGTCATGTCAGACCAACCTGATTGAATTCTTTGAGGAAGTGACGGAGATATGTGATCAGGAAGGGGTGGTGGGCGTGGCCTCTCTGGACTTCAGAAAGGCCTTCGACACCATCCCTCACAGGAGACTGATAAGCAAGTTGGTTAGCTTAGGGGTAGGGAGCAAAATAACAAACTGGGTGGAGAACTGGTTGAAGGGTAGAACTCAGAGGGTAGTAGTAAATGGGGTGCACTCAACAGAGATGGGTGATGAGTGGGGTTCCTCAGGGGTCATTGTTGGGTCCCAAACTATTTAACATTTACATGGGGACATCTCAGAAAGCCTAAATGGGGAGGTGCGCTGTTCATAGATGACACAAAGATCTGTAACAGGGTGGACACAATGGAAGGGGTAGCAAAAATGAGGGAGGACCTGGCCAGACTGGAGGAGTGGTCAGGAAAGTGGCAATTACAATTGAACACAATACAATGTAAAATTATGCACATATGGACTAGAAACCCAAGAGCAATATACTGTCTGGTGGGGGGAGGAACCTGAGGTAACAGAGCAGGAAAGGGACCTGGGGATCATCATTTTGGATAACCTGAAGGTGGGGAACCAATGCAACAAGGCGATGGGGAAGGCTAACAGAATGCTGGCATGCATAGGGAGGGGTTTTAAAAGCAGGAGGAAAGAGGTGATCATGCCACTATACAAAACTATGGTCAGACCACACCTGGAATACGGGGTCCAGTTCTGGGGGCCACACTTGCAGGGTGACAAAGATTGGTTGGGAAGGGGTCCAGAGATGGGCAAGCAAGATGGCTCAGGGGGCTGCATAGAAGATCATACGAGGAGCGGCTAGAGGAACTAAACCTGTACTCACTGGAGATGAGGAAGGAGAGGGGGGATATGGTTGAAACTTTCAGATATCTGAAGGGAATAAACAGGGTGAGGGAGGGTAGCATATTCCGGATGAGTGACAACAAACCAACTAGAGGATAAGCATTCAAGCTGGAGGGGGGCAGATTTTGAGGAAATGCGAGAGGGATGTTCTTCACTGAGAGAGTGGTGGATTCTTGGAACAGGTTGCCAGGTGGGGGTTGATTCAGTGGACAAATTCAAAAGGACTTGGGACAACTACATCGAGCTAAATAAAAGTATAAATGGGATGGAAGGGAGGGGTAAATATAACCAGATGGGGAGGTATGTGGGCAGACTGGACAGGCTGATGGGTCCTTTTCTGCCGGTAAATTTCTATGTTACTTTGTTTAAACATTTCCAACCAGCAGCAATAGATCACACCTACAAAATCTGGGAAAGCCTAGCGCTAACATATATTTTCCAATTCATTGAAGATGGAGTACCAACCCACCCCATAATTTCAATTATTGGCAAAAACAAGCTGTAACAGATTCACTACCACATCACTTAATCTCAACTCTATATCAGGCTTTGGGTCAATTGAAACCTCACAATACTTTCCATGTAAAAGAGAAATGGGAGACTGAACAACAGGTAGTGCTGACCCCTGCAATGTGGGAAATGACGCTACAAAACACCCATAAGGTGACGTCCTCACATGTCCTAAAGGAGTCTGCATTGAATGTGGCAATTAGGTTTTTCAGAAAATCACACATCCAGGCCACACACCAAGAAATGATCACTGCTGCCTGTTGGCGAGGATGCAGGCACATGAGAGCCACCCACTCACATATTACCTGGGACCAGATCAAGTAGGCCCTGCAGTAAGTGAGTGATACATCAAAGTCTCTGACAGCAATGCAGGGTTTATTGCTGCATTACCAGCAAATTTAAAAGCAGTATCTCCTGCGGATCTGTTTCACAGTGGCTAACAAAGCTATAGCAAAGCAAAGGCTCAAGACACACTCCAAGGACACAGTAGTGGCACACTCTAGTAACCACAATTTACCAGCTGGAAAATGGAAAAAATCACACAGAGTGTGTGCCTCAGTCAGGATTTAAAAACAAAAGCTGGAACAGATGGGTGCATTACATTATGTAGAAAGATGTGTCATTTGTGCCATAAAGCAAACTGAAAAAATCACACACACACCCCCTCCCCCGACGGGCACGTGCCCCTGTGCACGGAAAGGAACTCCTCTCAGCTTCAAATTCCTGGACTGACCCATTGCTCTCCTCACAAGGAATCTGCAAAGTACAACATAAGGAAGCTGTAATATTGTTTGTTATTGTACATATATGTATCTCTGGTATATTACTAAGTAACTTAAAAAAAAACTCTTATCTTTCTTCTTGTACTATCCTGGGATGTGTAAATGTTGTAGTTTATATGATTGAAATTATCTGTATATAAACTTCAAAATCATTAAACTTTATTTATAAAAAAATGTTATTATCAGAGTGCCCCCACCCCACGACACACTGTTATGGACTACAGTACTACAATGTATTAGAGATGTCAGGGGCCGGCCCGACACTTAGGACAACAGCGACCTGGGTTCATCGTGGGGAGGATCGTGGGGGGGCAGGGGAGTCTTTGGGAAACAATGGATGTTCAACTCGTCCATCATATTGGTCAACTGCATGACCACAGTTGGCAGTGCTGGCAGAAACAACTGCAGAGGAAGGATGTCGTCAGGGTCCACATACCACACTGGATCCTCTCTGATGATGTCCTTGAGGGAGGGAAGAAAAACAGGAAAAAGAAGCCCAGTCTACAGTATGATGCAGGTCCATGGGATATGGTACTGTGATTTCAGCAGTGCAGGACAGGTGCTATGTGAAAGAGCAGCCAACCCTACACCAGAAGAGCAGGATCTGTAGCACTCAAGGAAACAGGTAAAAAATAGCTGGCCCACAGTAAGCTCAGAAGTGGATAATTTTATTTACAGAAGATGCAATCACACACTGCTTAACAAACCAAATAAAAAAGCAAAAACTTACAGTATGTGGTATGGTAATCTGGCCGGTGAAGCCTGAGCCACTTGCCACTCGCTCGGCGCTCAAAATGTGCTAAGGTGCGCATAATCCATTAGTGACAAATCAAGTGCAATACAAAACGTGCGTAATTTTAAAATAATATCACAGTCTAAATGCACCAGACTCTGGACATATAAATATTTAAATAATTAACCAGCAGTATGGCAGAAGTTCATATAAAGCATAAATCACAAAGAGAAATATATGTAGTTAGTAGCTGTTATTTGTGGAGGCTGCACGACATGCGCCAAATTATAACATATCTTTAGTTCATATGAAAAGAGAAAACTGTTTTTTTTCTGCATTAAAAAGTGTATTGCTTTTAAACAATCACAGTACAAAAAAGAATGTGAATCTTGCAAATTAATTTTCTTTAAACGATTTACAAAAAAGCAATAAGAGGGAAGAAGGGGAAAGGGCATAAGGGACAATTAGATAATAGCAATAATAAATATGATCACTATAAAGAAACCAGTAACCATCAATTAAATTGTTCTTAACAGACACGTGAGTAATATGTTAGATAACCTGACCTGACTAAGCTAGAACACATACAGTATATATATTTTTTTTACTTTATTTCACTCCTGTCACGGCCCCGTGGGTCCTCTCTCAGGCATCCTGTCCTTATCCTGCCCGACTGAGGATCCTCAAACTGTGCCTCCTCTCTCCCCCCTTTCCGCAGTCAGCACCCCCGGTTTAACCCATCTGGGGTGGGTCACCCCTCCTCTTTGGGCACTCTTAGTATGGCAGTCTCTGGCTGTGGATGAGAGGCCGCAGGGGAACTGAAAGGCCAGTCAAGGGAACCCGGTGTAGGGCATGGAGGACAGGTGCCATCGCCTGATCCACTGCGCCAGTGTTTTCCTTGTTTTGCAAGACTCCCCCCTCCTTGTGTGGGTGCCCCTAATGAAATGGCGCATGGCAACCCTGCCTGCATCAGCCACACGGACTATGTGTAGCCCAACACACTGTAGTGCTCCCGATCTCTACCTGGAGCCGCTGGTGCACGAGGCTATCCCTCGCCCTCCCCCCGGGGAGGAGAGCTGCCTGACGGCCACTCAATCCTTACCTGCCCTTGCCGACCCCTGGCTCCCAAGCTCGCTCCCGAACTCGGTCGCTGGCGTGGTGTCCAGCACCTCAACCCTCAGCGCCACCGGGCTAGAATTCATATTAAAGAGACTGTCAGATGAAGAAGTGTTCTAGCTGGAATAAATTAATGGAATACTAATTCCTGTTCTGCACCACATTACATAGTAATTCATTATTGCTTTTTGCCTAGAAAGTACAGAAATGGGGACCAGATTTTGTTAAATCTATTTTCCCATTCAGTTTATGAGCTATTCTTTCATTGTTTACCACCTCACTCATTTTGTTGCTCTGTTCTTGGAAGGAGGGGGTGGTAGGGGACTTCCAGTGCGAAAGAGGCAGTATTTTAAGTGGAAGAGTAGCTGCCCAGACACAGCCCTTCTGGGCTTTGTTTAAAGACTCATCTTCTATTCCTATCACTAATATAAAAAAACTTGGGTGTAAATGGAATTTTATTACCCAAGACTGACTCACAGACCCAGTGAACTTTATACCACAGATTAGAAATCATGCGGCTTTCCCAGAGCATGTGCAGTAAGCTGACCTGTTTTTCTTGGTATCTCCAGGATGGCCCATTATGAAGGAAACCCATGTCCTCTAACCTTTGAGGAAAGTAAAATTAGTAATGATGGATTTTGAACTGGATGTTTTTTCCCCCAAATTTCCTCGCTGCATCTATGGGCATTTTCCCAGGAAGAGGACCATTCCAGGACTGGTATTTTAGCTTCCTCTCCCATTTTTCTTTAGCTGACTGTGTAAGAGGGATATGATTTTCTGAATCTAATAATAACTTGTAAGTTAAACTCATCCCTTTTCTCATCATGGCAAATCTGCATATTGGATGCCACGCTGTATGTTCTAGGAGACACACAGCAATATCCAGGATTGAGTCTTGGAGTGCCTTTCTTTAATTTTAGATAGGAAACAAATTGAAATCTGTGCAAACTGAATCTGGATTTGAGCTTTTCAAAAGACATACGCCCTCCAGTAGGTTCCAATAAGTCACCTATGTTGGTTAATACCCTTTGAACTCCAATTAGGATCCTTCAGTGGCCTGTGTAGAATAAATCTACATTATTTCACATTGTCATTGAGTGTGTTGGCAATTTCTGAATTTGTAGTACTATATTGACTGCATTTTTCTAATAATCAAATTGTCATGAGAAATGTAAACATTGCCCTTTAAACTAGGATGTAGGGGCATAAATAAGTAGTTTGACAACTTGTGAGGAGCAGCCACCAAAGTATTTTTCTACACTTAGTCAGTTTCATTTAAATATAATACTGCCAGTTTGAATGTAAAGGCCAGGTAGTACTTCTCTTCCAGTGAGGTAAACCAAACCCACCTTCAGGACAAGGAACTCTCAGTTTGCTTAGAGAAAATTCGGAAGGTTGTCTCCCTAAAGGAATCTCCCAGCTATGTTCTGAAGTACATTAAAGAATCTCTTTTCTATTCTAATGGCAAAGATTTGAAACAGATAGAACGGTCTCAGGGCTGTCATCATTTTAATTGTGTTAATCCTACCCCATACAGAAAGGTCTAGCTTTGCCATTTCTGTAGGTCATTGCTGATGTCCCTCAGGTAGAAGACTAGGTTTGCTGGCCAAGGCACCTACAGTAGCTTCACCTGAGCTCTTATCTTCTAGGTTGCTTGATAGGACAGCGCAAAGAACCTTACCAGAGCAAGGGAAAGGATTAAGGCTTCTTTTGGCTAGGCAGATTTACTAAGTGTTGTTATTTTTATTTTCTACTCACAGGGATTGTTACTATTTGTTGCTAACATGTTATTGCGTTATTTTTCTCTGATTCAAGATGTTGTTGCTGGTTATACCTTCTACTGCATTATTACAGGGTGTGCCTATAGGTGTATGCTAACAGATTACTGCTGTAATCTTCTGATTCAAATTGTATTTTGTAAGGTATATCATCAGTTACTGCTTTATTTTTCTCTGTAGCAAAGTGTTTCTTACAGGGTATATCTTCTGTGAAATTATTACAGGTGGTGCTTTACAGGTTTTACAGTTTTATCTGTCATTAAGATAAGCTTTCAGGGCCACTGCATTTGTAGCTGGTTGATTGTTTCTGCTCTTACCTCCTTGTTTCTTTTGTCCGTGGTTCTTTTTTTGGCAGGGGGCCACCCCCATCCCCAATCACCCCACACTACACTTCTTTTATAGCTGGATAGCACAGTTGTGACATTTCCTGTGGCAAAGCAGGAAGGGGCGGATCAGAGGGGTAACCACACAGTAACCTCATTTATAAGGGCGCTAATAATTTAACTTCTTATAACAAGTTATGCAAAAACAAACAAAACACAAAATCAAACTTTTGCTTTCATTTTCTTCCTTCTAATTACTCTGACCAGGTTATAAACCCTGCAACTTATCTGGAATGGATATCATTAACTGCAGGTACTGCAAAACACTTTTCAGAAGGGCAGTTTTACAGGATTTAGGACACTGTCCTACATTTATTTATTTATTTATTTATTTACGAGATTTACCAGGAAGGCATACTGAGCAACATGTTTGATTCCAGATGCGACCTGGGGGCCGGGGCCCAGCATATAGCAGAACAATTACAGTACAGTAATTGGAATATAGAACATAACATAAAATGTGTACATTATAATACTGATTTTACATACAAAGATACAGTAGAGTATAAGGTATAACTTATACACCTGACAACCATAATTCCATAATTCAGGAGTTTACAGACAGATATACCCATAACAGAAGTACTACATGCTGGGCCATTGGAGATCTAAGGGCTCAGCTACAGGCAGCATGGGCAGAGATTGCATGCCTCAAATTGCATATTCAAGAGGAAATATATTATAAGAACTGCCCACCATTTCCCCAACATCCAACAGAAGCACCTCAACCGTAGAGGGCAGTTGGTCTGGGAGGTTGGCAGGTGGTTAGGAGGGGCAAATCGGGTACCCCATCACTCGGTGCTCTCCAACATATTACCTCCACAAAGCATATAAAAACTACAAACAGGTATCTGCCTCTATCTCCGAAATCATAGGGTCAGAGGACACTGCAGAGTAGGACACTGCAGCAAGGAGTTAGCACAATAAAACTCACCCAAAACAGGAACCAAAACAAAAAAAGCAAAAAGGAAATCCAAAAAGCTTCTGATCATAGGAGACTCCATGATTCGGAGAGTTGACACCTATCTCCAGTCAGCGGTAATGGTCAGATGTCTCTCAGGTACATCAGTGTGGAGAGACACTGACCACATTGCTAAAACTGCTCAGGAAGCAGAAGAAAACATTGATGTCCTGGTACACATACGGACTAATGATCTCACCAGCCGGTCAGTTGTGGAGACCAAAGAACACCTGACCAGGCTGGGTGACAAACTATCATCCATTTTCATCTGGCATCTCTTTTTCTGAAATCCTGCCAGTCTGGGAGAAGGGGGCAGATGGACGGAAGGTCAGAAAAGGGGAGATAGGGGAGCTAAACATGTGGCTCAAGGGCTAATGCCAAGAAAAAGGACACAAATTTGTAGGGAACTGGCAACAGTTTTGGGAGCGAAAGTTCTTTAAATTTGATGGACTGCATCTGACTAAGGAGGGAGTCAGTGCATTGGGGCAGAAGTTTGACGTCTTTGCAGAATATTTAAACTAGCAAATGGGGAGAGGGGTGCAGCACCCCATACGTCGAATGGGAAGAACACCTTCCCCCCCTCAGCTAGTGGTCAAACAGGAGTTCAGCATGTTTATATCACCAGGTAAGGAAAAAGGTCCGGCTCCTCATATGACGCATAGGGGGAAATGCCAGACCTCGCTCAACAACTAACACACCTAAATCTGGCCAATGGAAAATCATGTACTCAAATGCTCGCAGTCTAGGAAACAAGATCCCAGACCTACGGACATAGTAGCAATTAGCGAGATTTGGTTTACCAGTAACCACACTTGGGAGACTTCAGTACCTGGCTATATACTGTTCAGAAGAGACCGAGGTGCAAAGGGGGGGGGGGGGTGGAGTGGCCCTGTATGTCAATGAAAATATCAAAGCTACAGAAATTCAGAATACACATAAGGAGCCATACGAACTGTGGGTCACCCTGGAAACAGGAAATGGGACAGCCATACGAACTGGGGTTGTCTACTTGCCTCCAGACCAGGGAGAGGACATAGACACATTACTGTTAGAAGACATACAAAACATGACAGCTAAAGGGGAGGTTCTGATAATGGGAGACTTCAACATGCCAGATACAGAATGGTCAATACCGGCAGGAACATCTGCCAGAACTAGACACATGGCAGATTCCCTGCAGGGGAGGGCCTCAAACAACTGGTACAACAACCCACAAGAAACAGGGCTATCCTAGATCTAGTACTGACTAACGGGGAAAGGATCACAATTCTCCAGGTAGAAGGTCACCTGGGGGCCAGTGACCATCACATGGTATGGTTCAGTTTGGCCACTAGAACGAAATCGTCCCAATCCAAGGCAAAAATATGGGACTTCAGAGGAGCTGACTTTGATAAGATGGCCAACAGAGTTAAGCTAGCCCTGGCAAAAAAGAAATACAGGTGAGGGGGTACAGGCAAAGTGGACAAGCATTAAGGATGCAATACTTGAAGCAACATCTCATTGTGTTAGAGAAAATGAAGTGCAAAGAAGAAGGAAACCACTTTGGTTCTCAAAACAGTAGTAGAAAAGGTCAGAGCCAAAAGGCTGGCCTTCAGGAAATATAGGGGAACGCAGCAGGATGAAGATAGGGAGGCATACCAAACTTCCCTAAGGGAAGCAGGGAAGGTGGTAAGGTAGGCAAAGGCCCAAACTGAGACAACACTAGCACAAACAGTAAAAGAAGGTGACAAGACTTTCTATAGATACATTAGTAAAAGAAGAAAGTCCAGAGGGGGTATTGCTAAGATCAAAGGGGATAAGGGGGCATGTGAGGAGGACCATGTAAAAGCATCTATCCTAAATAGATACTTCTGCTCAGTATTTACTGAAGAGAAGGTAGGGCAGGGCCCACAGCTCAGCACCATGGACAGGGGGAGGGAGGTGTGCACTAGTCCCTTCACAAAAGAAAGGGTCCTACAAGAGCTCGGTAAGCTCAGGGTGGACAAGACAATGGGACCTGATGGCATACATCCCAGGGTACTAAAGGAGATACGTGTGGAACTAGCAGAGCCATTATCAGAACTGTTTAGTGAGTCTCTGAGCACAGGAGAGGTCCCAGAAGACTGGAGAAGGGCTCATGTGATCCCGCTCCACAAGAGTGGTAGCAGGGAGGAGGCAGGGAACTACAGGCCAGTCAGTCTTACCTCAGGAGTGGGCAAGATTATCGAGGCAGTCCGTAAGGAGAGGATAGTGCAACACCTGGAATCCATAGGAGCACAGGATCCAAGACAGCATGGGTTTACAAAAGGAAGGTCCTGTCAAACTAATCTCATAGATTTCTTTGACTGGGTAACCGGAGTGGTGGACCGGGGGGAGCAGTTGATGTCGCCTACCATGACTTCAGCAAAGCTTTCAATACTGTTCCATATAGAAGATTGATAAATAAGCTGGGTAGGCTTGGGGTGGGTCAGAAGTTGGTCAACTGGGTGGCAAATTAGTTGACAGGCAGAAAACAGAAAGTGGTGGTAAACGGTATACAGTCAGAAGAGATGCAGCTCACAAGTGGGGTACCTCAGGGATCAGTCCTGGGGCCAGTCCTCTTCAATATCTTCATCAGTGACATTGCAGATGGACTGGATTGTAAGGTTTGTCTGTTTGCAGATGACACCAAGATCTGCAATAGAGTAAATGATCTGGATGGGGTGGGCAGAATGAGAAGAGATCTGGACAAACTAGCACAATGGTCAAAAGAGTGGCAACTGGGGTTTAATGCAAAGAACTGCAAGATCATGCACATAAGGAAGAGAAACCCTGAAGACACCTATAGGCTGGGAGGGTAGTTGCTGGCAGTCACAAGGGAAGAAAGAGACTTGGGCATCATCATCACTGATGACCTGAAATCATCCAAGCAGACCACTAAAGCAGTAGGTAAGGCTAGGGGGATGTTGGGGTGTATTATTACGGGTATCACAAGTCGGAAGAGGGATGTAATAATCCCTCTTTACAAGACACTGGTTAGGCCCCATCTGGGGTACTGCATGTAGTACTGGGGGCTACACCTTCACAAGGACATTAACCAAACTGAGGCAGTCCAGAGAAGGGGAACCAAAATGGTGCAGGGATTGCATCAGAAAACATATGAGGACAGATTAATGGAGCTCAATATGTATACCCTAGAGCAAAGGAGGGATAGAGGTAATATGATCAAAACATTCAAACATCTTAAGGGAATTAACAAGGTGAAAGAGTCTAACATGTTTCAATAAAAGAAAAATAGCAGGACAAGAGCACACAGCATGAGATTAGAGGGAGGCCGATTAAGGGGTAATGTAAGGAGGTTCTTTTTCACAGAAAGGGTGGTGGATGCATGGAATGGCCTACCTCAGGAAGTGGTGGATATGAATACAGTGCAGGGCTTCAAACAGGCATGGGATAGGCATAAGGGAGCAACACAGATGAGTATGAATAGATAAGCCATTGACAGAGCAAAGGCCGATGGCACATTCATAAGGTAGAAAAAGAAATGGGCAGACTGGATGGGCCTTGCAGTCCTTATCTGCCATCAACTTCTATGTTTCTATGTAATAATGGGTTTAGATTAAATGCCCCTATTTTTTTAGTTCCCGAGGTATTTTAAGACCTAGGTATGTCGTGCTGTCTTTACACCAAGACTCAATTTCCAGCTTACCCAGTTTTGTTCTGCATCTCATTTATGTGTTTATGGACATTATCTGTGTCTTTTTCCAGTTCATTGTCAATCATGAAATTAAAGCAAACATGTCAAGAATCACATTTAACTGGTTAACTTAGGTAGTTGGATAACGAATAGTAATCAGCAGGTTGTCAACATGCACAAAACTTTTGTTGGCCTTCCCTGTTTTTGTTCCCTGAATGTCTGAACATGCAGCAATCTTCCTAATTAAGGGTTCAATAGCTAAAATAAATATGTAGGGAGAAAGAAGGCAACCTTTTATGGACTCCCTGCCTAAGGAGAATTGGTCTGAAATATGACCGTTAGTTATAACTCAAGTACAGGGTGTTTAGTACAAAACTTTAAATCAAGAAATAAAATGTATTTATTCACTCTCAGTTGCAAAGTACCTTTGAGCACAAGGCAGCTCATTTACAAAGGTTCAACTTCAGTGGGAAGGGTTACATACATACATACATATATACAAAGATGGAACTTAACAAGTTTAATTTCTGTGTGGTCTAAGGCTCTGAGGTGCAAATCTGGTGATATCCAGCAGACCAGACCTGAGTTTGAATCCCACAGCTTCCACTTGCATACTGTGTGACCCTGAGCAAGTCACTTAACCTCACTGTGCTCCCAGGTTGCTCCTGTAAAAAAGCTTTCAGCTTAGTGTGCTATACCTGGTTAAACAACTTTAAAAAAAAAAAAATTTTCTAAAAAAAAGGTGAATAGTACATAATCGATAAACAGTGATATAAAATACAAGAAGAAGTGGAGGGCAATAGAAGGGAGAAGCAGGGGCAGTACGATATTAGGATAAAGGGAGAAGGGTAGCAGCCAGGGGCTTTGTCAAGTTGCTTAAAAGGGGGTGGTAAGGATTTGTTGGGGAGGGATAGGGAGGGGGAGCAGAAGAGAGGGCAAGAGATAGAAACAGCAGCCAAGGGCCTTGTCAGGACTGTCAATCAGTGGGAGCAGGAGGAGGAAGAGGGTGAGGAGGGAGGACACAGGTGGTGTAAAGGAGAATGGGACGCACATGCCTCTGCTTAGGTGGAGCAATCACAGAAGCTAACAGATGTGATGTGCTGGCGGAGTGTAATCTTAAACTGGCCAAGGTTGGAAAGACTAGCAATATCATTGTGCAACTCACTGAACCAAAGTGGGGCTCTGTATAAGAAGGATCGCTGGCAGTGTGCTGTCTGACACCGAGGAACTAGAAAGAGTTTGGTGGTTGAAGTGTGAGTGTGTTGGGTCCTGAGAGATTTGCACAGAAGGCTACCCACTGCAGGTGGCAAGAGCCCAAGGAGCATCTTTTTAGTTAGTAGGCGTATTTTGTATTTCAGCCTACTACTTCGTTGAAGCCAACCAGTTTGACCATAAACTCACAAGTATGGGTGAGATGCTCGGCACCCATAAGAAGTCTACACGCCTTGTTAAGTGCAACAATTAGTCTTTTCAGTGAGGAAGAGGTAGCAGTTCCATATATGACCAAATCATAGTCGATGATTGAGAACACCGAGCTGTAAAGTGCAAGCTTGAGAGCTTCAGGTGTCAGACACCACCTGTGTCTATAGGGGAGCCCAATCCTAATATTTACGGTCTGGGCAATATTCTTAATGTTAAGCACATAGGAGAGTTGAGTATCCAAGGTTACACCTAGGTGCTTAAAGTGATGTACTTGTTGAGTGGGGCTCCCAGGTTATTTCTAATGGTAAGAGTATGGGACAGGTGCTTATTGTGAGAGGAGGTGAACAACATAACTTTCATTTTCTTATAGTTTAGTACCAGTTTGTGTGCACTAAACCATTGTTCATTTTCCTTGAAGTCGAATTGTAGATTGCTTTCAAGAAGGTTGGGATCAGGGTGGCTTGTAAAAATGAAAGCATCATCCGCATATAGGAGAATCCATTGGTGACATGAGGACGGCAAGTCGTTCAAAAAGATACTAAAAAGGAGTGGACCCAGGATTGATCCTTTGGTAGTCTTGAACGGATGGCCCGCTGTTCAGAGGTGATGTTAGAAATTTTCATCAGCTGAGATCTATCTTCAAGATAACTTCTGAACCAGTGCAGTGTTTCAAGTGAAAGGACAGTCATCCCCTACATTAAATTTAGACAACGGTTAATATAAGAACTCTAATTCAAAGGAATTGAATGCCTTAAAGGAATTAAGTGCTAAAGCCACTGCTGAAACTCAGAGCTCTTTTGAGGTCCAAATAGTATTAAGAAACCTCCTGACATTCTCTGAACCATTCCTTCCAGGTACAAATCCTCCTTGTTCTTTTCCTATAAGTTTGGAAATGTGGGATTTGATCCTCTTCACTAGTAGTTTGGCTTGGATTTTATAATCCATCTTCAACAATGAAATTAGTCTGTAACTTTCACATAGAAACATACATAGAAGTTGACGGCAGAAAAGGACCGCAAGGCTCACCCAGTCTGACCGTTTTACCAATTTGCTCTCGCTGTCTCTACTAGGTCAGCGACCTCAGCTAAGTCCCCCTCATATGTATGATTCTCTTGTGCCTATCTCATGCCCTCTTGAATCCCTCCACTGTATGTGCTCCCACTGCCTCCTGAGGTAGGGCATGCCACACATCCACCACCCTCTCTGTAAAAAAAGAACTTTCTCACGTTACCCCTTATGCGACCCCCCTCACATAAAAAAGGGTCTTTATAATCTTTGAGAATTAGCGATATGAAGGCTTAATTCACTGAACCTCGAAGGGAGCCATACCTCTATGCATTAGTAAGCACTTCCAGTAAATATTTTTGTGATACTGGGTTCAATAAGTAATTTATAAAACTTCCCTGATAGACTGAACACTGATTTTTGTTGGGTGGAAATTCTTTTATCTCTTTAAAAATCTCACCCTGAGTTATGTGTTTGCTTAGATTCCTTTTGTCAGGTTCAGTAAGCTCAGGTACATTTATTGAGAAAACCATACTTGTAAGTTGCAGTATTTGAGGCAGGATGCTTGAAAGTGAGCAGTATCAAGCTGATAGTTTAAAGGCACAAGTGTCCGGTCAGGTCACGTGAGCATCCTAAATTTGTCGAGTACAATCACAATTTCAGTGAAGGGAAAGGGGGTCGACATGAAAACTGGGCCCAGGCATCACAAATCGTAAAAGACAGAATGTATAAGTAAGGCGAAATAAACAACAAGGGTGAACCAAATTGCAGTAGTATATACAGGAATAGTACAGCACATTACCATACCATATAGGTGTTCATTTATTTTGTTTTGTTTGCTGAGCAGTCTGTAATCGCATCTTCTATAAATAAAAATATCCATTGTTGAGCTTACTGTGGACTGGCTAGATTTTGTCTGTTTCCTCGACTGCCACAGATTCTGCCCTCCTGCAGGATGATGGCCTGCACCCTCGGCTCCACAGGTGAGGTAGAAGTAATAAGGTTGCAGGGCTGCATTAACAGTGAGGATTAAAGCTGGCCCGCCGGCGTAGTGGTAGCACTACCACCTGTGATGCCAGTGACTCGTGTTCGTTCAGTAGTGAGCCTGGGTTGCAGGAGGGCTGGTCGGGGGGAGAAGGATCGAGCACCCACTGGACTGCTCTCCTTCTCCAGGAGGGGACAGCTGCAGACCTCACTGCCATACCACCACCTGGGTGAACACAGGTGGTGGCACAGAAGAGGGAGCAGTGCAGGGAGGGGCAGATGTTGGACGAGGGCCAGAGCGATGGCACATCTCTGTGTGCCTTCATCTCCTTGGCCTTCCTAGTGTGCCGATGTCTGTAGGGGGCGGGACTAGAAAACGGAAAATCCCCACGAAGGCGCCTGTGCTGGCCGGAGGGCTTGAGGTGGCTCCTGGTGCACGCTCTCCCCTGAAGTATGGATGGGAAACAGGGACTCCTCAATCTCGCTGAGGGGTAAACCGGAGGCTCAAGAAATAATGGAGAGCGGGGCACTCATGAGGAAGCCAGTGACTCTCAGCACCCTCCGGTGCTGCATTAGGAACCCCGAAGAAAGGGGTTGCCATGGCGTGCAGGGAACATAAAGAGTAAGTAAAAAAAAAAAAAAACAGTGAGGATTAAAAAGTGCAAATTAAACAAAAAAAAAACAGGAAAATCACTACATCAAGTTTTGAGTATCCTGATTTTTCTGTAAAAAATGATCACAGTATACTAGCAAAACAATTTGTAGCTTTTCGTATTTCAGGAAAAGGTAACAATCTGATTAGAACAGGTGGGATTAGGAATCCTTGTTACACCAGAAAGGAAACACACTGCCAGAGCAGTAGAGACAAGAGAGTAGAGATGGTTTATCATGGTATATTAGAGTTTATAAAAATGGGTAATAGAAATGCTGCACCGTCATTGGCAAAATCCAGTCAGATGACCATGCAGTTATTACAATATAACTGCACAGCTCAGTTAAAATGTATGTTCTTGAGTTTTTTACTATTTTATAAGTGTGACAACACATTCCAGGGTGTGCAGTTATGCTGCAATAACCGCACTTCCTAAGTGGTTGATGGCACTCAGTTGTACCTTGTGCCTCACAACCCACCCCAAGTATTTGTCATGTGTTATCATTTACTTGTCTTACCTGGTTAGAATTAGCATGCAGTCCTCGCTGATCTTCCTGTGGACCATCCTTCTGGCTTCTCCAGAGCCTGTGTGAAAAAAACACTTTTTAAGCATTTTTCGGTCCATAAACTTATCTCCATTACCCTCCCCCAACACACACGCTTACAAGTTCAGTCTACTCTTCTAAAACCCATTGAGCTGCACAACTTTCAACCCCCAAAACAAATCCACCCAGACTCCCTGCTAAACAATTTCCATGTGAGCAATAATAATTAACTAATTTCCAAGCAGTGTAGCCGATGGCATAATGGAACCCACTTTGAGCAACAAAATGATCAAGCCTCCCAGCCTCCACAGGGACACCACCACTACAGCCTGCCATATTTTGATTGACTAACAATCAATACCTTCCAAGCCTCTCAATTTTAAGGGAGTCACTGATTTTTCCAATATCATTTTTTACGTTCCCCCGTCTTATGGCACCATGCCAGTTTCCCAAAAATCCTTGGAATCTAAGAACAAACTATACCTCACATCACTGAATGGGTCTAGCACTGCATTTCTACCAGCAAATGCAAATGTTATGGCACTGAAAAAAATTTATTGATATTAGAGATCAGTAGCAGAAGCTTGGGGCTACATGGTGGCCCAGTTGTAGCCTACTGGGCTGCCATGTTAGTGACCATGGTGTGGAAGTGAACCCAGGATGCAGGCAAATGTATGGCCATGGACAAGAAGTGTAGTCAGTTGCAGCGCACTCTTGACTGGGGTGGGAGAAATCGTGTTTCCTCTGCATCAGTGATGACCCCTGGACACTGGAGAGTTCCCCTTCCAGTCACAGGAGAAACCGATGGCGGTGTGACTTCCAAACAGCTGCAACATGATGCAACTCTGTGAAGACTGTAGGAGCAAATAGGGAAGAAAACTACACTGCATTACGTCGACCTAAAGGGACAATGGTTGTCGACTTGCTCTAATCTATTGTCACTGAAATGTAGGATACTGACTCTGAAAATGTGGTAAAATGTGGAAAACTGGTCCTCAGACTTTAGGAACATCATCAAACATGGAAACAGAAGCCCTGAGCACTATGGGAACTATTGCCGTTACTTACTTACTGTGGTGAAAACATACAGGCATTACTGCGTAAAAGCGCTTGATAAAGTGTGTGAATAAATGTAGTGGACTGCCTAGGGCACTAGTGGTTCACCTCTCCAAACCCTCTGAAGAGGCCAACTTGGGTTTCCTAAAGTTAGGCTACACTGAGTACTCAGGCCTACAAGAGGCATGGTGCGCCCACCTGGGGTAGCAATATGGGGTACGTGGATGCTGACACACTAGGATATTATTCCCTAGGAAACAGTGCATAACCTGCTCATGCAGTCTCACCCCCAGAACAAGTGACACTGTAACAGCAACAACAACTGCCAAACCAATAAAAGCAGTTCAAACAAATCACTGATGTAAAAGGAAGGGTAAGGAAAGAACAAGGGGACAGTAGGAAAAATAGTAGCATTGAGGTAGCAGAGAAATCCTTATACTCTATGCAAGACAAGTTACCCCACACAATCTTCCCACCCCTCCATAGTCTTTTAATTCCCAAGCGGGTACACCCAACTGAAATCCCCCCAAAGGCCATGGGTAAGAGCTCTCTATTTGGTTGCAGTGGGTACCTCACTGGGAATGCAGCTGCTGCTAGCAGAGTAGGAGCTCAGCTGCACACTTAAACTGTTGCAGGCAAAACACACTTTAAAACCCAAACTGTTGAACAACTACAGAGCAACTGATACAAAGCTTAGTTCCTGGCAGGCAACCCATACAATGGAGTTGCCTTTCATAGGAGCTATTCCAGCCATATTTAAAAAATTTTTATCAGTTGGTGAAAATGATATGAAGCTCCGTAAAGTCCGGCTTGTAACAAGCCAGCAACCTGGCCGCTGCAGCCACCCCTAAAACCTGTATAATTATGATGTGAAGTAGGAACGGGTTGTCATGCGCCTATGGAGCATATAATAGGATCGGGGCACCTAAATGTACTTACATGATCTTTTCTGGCAGGCATACATGTATGAGGCTAATATATTGCAGGGCTGCAGTGCTCAGTGGTCGTTCAGCTCATACATGGAAATTACAAGCCAGGCTTTACGGGGCCTATAACTTCTTCCCCAAGTGATAGATAAATTTTAAATATGGCTAGAACAGCTCCTACGGCAGGCAATTCCATTGTATGGGTTGCCTGGCAGAATCATGTCAGTTGCTCTTTAAACTATAAACTGTAGAAAATTCCAGATCCCTAGAAGCAGCCTTTTTCTTTTTTTTTTGTAGAGGATGAAGCTTGATGCCCTACTGGTCAGTCAGTCTTCCAGGCAAAGCAGTCTTAGGAATGCTGGCCCACTGTGCTGGACTTGCATGCAGGCTCCTGACTGGCCAAAGAGTCCATCCTCTACCCTGCCACTGCCTCCAGACTCCCCAAGCTTCACTGACACCCCCCCCCAATGTTCCAGCTTATCCCTGCTGGGGGCCCCCTGCTGCCACCAGGGGAGAAGCGCATTGTCATTGGGTGTGACAGTCTGGGGGGGGCAAACAGGGTGCGCTGGGCAGATGGTGGTGTAGTGGACTACATGGGGGGGGGAGTTGTCACCCAGCACCGTAGGATGGGCTATTTTCACGTTTTCTCCTTCCCACCACCTGATGACTGCACGCTTGCGACATCCTGGGAAGGATGCACAGCAGCATGTGGTCATCCATGCTGCCAAATGCACCTCCACCAGCCGACTATCAGAAGCCTCTCAAAGAGCAGTACAGGCCTAACTCTCCCTCCCAGGGAGCAGAACGTCCACATGGATGCTGTTAATCCTTCCAGCCAGTCTCTGATCCTGTTATTCGCACGGGTCATGAACCCGGGTCACCAGCATGCCTAGTGGGTGCCTAACCACTCAGTGCCATGGAGCCGGACGTTTGCTCTTCTTGATCCCCCTCCGTCCAGTCACCTCCCTCCCTCTTTAATTGTACAATCTCTCCCTTTGTTTTCCATTTTTGATAATATACCCCCCAAATGTCTTGTCCCCTTTTGATACTCCCTGGGCTATTCTTTCCTTGGTTTGTGCCTTTGTGCTATTTGCTGCTTTGCTTGCCTTCCTCTGTTTCCCATGATACACTTCCCTATTCTCCTCTCTCTGGGTCTCCTTATACTTTCTAAATGCTACTCTCTTAGCCTTCACGTTTTCTGCTACCTCCTTTGAGAACCACAGCGGCCTCTTCTTTCTTTTACTTTTCTTATCTGCTTAACACAGAAGTTTGTTGCCTTCACTATGCCCTCTTTTAGTTTGGCCCACTTTTCCCCAACCCCCCCAGGTCATCTCCTCCTGCCAGGCCATTCCTGAGGCATTCACCCATCTTTATGAAATCAGGCCTTCTGAAGTCCAGGACCCTCACCACTGTGTGGTTGGATTCTGCAGCTCTTCTTACGTTAAACCATACTGTACGATGATCACTAGTCCCCAGCTGGCTTCCCACCCTGACATATGCAACACTGTCCCTGTTAGAAAGAATCAGGTCCAGTATTGCCCCATTCCAAGTGGGTTCACTTACTAGTTGCCTGAGGAACGTCCCCTGCAGTGAGTCCAAGATATCCCTGCTTCTAGCTGAAGCTGCAGCAAGGAGCTCCAATCTATATCCGGCAGATTGAAGTCCACCATCAGCAACACTTCTCCCTTTTCTGCCATTTTGCCAATTGTTTCTAACATTTCTTTGTCTAAGTCATCCCCCTGTGCTGGAGCCCTGTAGATCACACCTGTCCAAATAATGGTTCCGTTTTCTGACTCGAGTGTGACCCACTACACCTCTGCCCCCCCCTCCCAAATTCCCTGGATTTCTGTTGCTTTTATGCTTTCCTTCACATAAAACACCACTCCCACTCCTTTCCTTCTTACCCTGTCCCTTCTGAATATCGTGTAGCCTGGTAGGACGATGTCCCAGTCATGGTTGTCAGTGCATCATGACTCAGTAATGGCCACAGTATCTGGGTCAGCGTCTGCCACGATGGCCTCTAGGTCTGGGATCTTATTTCCCAGACTTCTAGCATTAGCACACATGGCCTTCCAAATTTTGTTCGTGCTTTTCCTATAGCTCTCACTTTTATTTATTTATGTTTTTTGTAACCAGGTGCGCAAACTGATCCAAAGGATCATTTTCGTGTTATTTCTTTTCTCCCCTATGTTCAATGCCAGACCTCCTTTGGCTTACCAAGAATGTTTCCGACTATCCTGTCCCCGCTGACCCCCCACTCTACAGACAGCAGCATCCTCGGGGTGACCCGACGTAACCCTTCGCTGAGTGGGTCCCTCTCCTCTGAGGAGGATTGCACCGACCTGGGCAGGGCAATCAGACCTGCGCAACGTCTTAGCCCCAAGGTACTGCTGAGGCAGATGGTCGTACGGGCATAGATGGCCTCGGAGATCCAGACGGCCATCATCCAGTGTAACGTGGAGCCATTTTCCATTTTTCTTGTTATGCTTTCCCTCCTGATGCCGCCATGCAGTGCTCCTTGTCTCCACCAGAGGCCACTGCCGACCGACATCTATCCCTAACCCATGCCAGGAGAGGAGAGCAGTCCTGTGGATGCTCAATCCTCTCCTCCCCCTGCCAGCCCCCAGTGTCCCGAGTCCATTCCTGAACCCAGGTCACCGGCGTGGGTTGAAGTAAGGCACCAGCGCCTCAGCCCTCTACGCTACCGGGCCGGCTAAAGGGATCATTTTCAGTTGCGACCCGGGCCGTACAGTGGCAACTTTTCCTTACGTTCTCCCTTCATCGCTCTTCTCTTCTGACTGCTTTTATGTCTCCCCTTTCCTTTGCTAACTCCATCCTTCCTAGATTAACTTGCCCCATGGTGGGACTCCTGGCCCTCAGGATCTCCTTATACTTTATCTCAGTCTGTGGGGGAGATAGCAGTTTCTGCCTCCCCGTTTTCTTACACCTCCCCCCTTGCCTAGTTTAAATGTGCATCAAAGTAATGTTTAAACCATCCACTGAGGACTGTGCATCCCCTCCCGGATGGATGCAGGCCATCACCTCTGTATAGCCACTAGTTCTCAGTGTAACTGTACCACGCCACCATGCACCATTCCTTCAACCGCGAGTTGAAGGCCTTGGTGCAGAGCTCCCTCTCCTTCCCCCTATCTTAGGCAGGCAGCACATCTGTAAAAGCTGCAGTGCATGCTACCTAAGACTCCTTCCCAGCTTCCTAAAGTCCCTCGGCACTGCTCCTGCCCTGTCCCTAGCCAGGTCTTTTGTCCCCAGGTGGATGACATCCAGATCCCCCTACTTTCCTAGCTATCCATAGGATACGCTTCCCATCCCCTTTCTAAGGGGCTCAATATCTATGGCGAGATGTGGAGCCCCTTAGAAAGGGCTCTGTGAGTCAGTTGGTTCCTAAACTTCTAACTGAGGTAGAGGCCCACAAGACAGGCAAGAGGGCTTGCTGCTCTGTACTTTCAAGTCATTCTGAGAGTATCTCTTATTAGTAAAATTTGGGGTTGGGGAGGTTGCTCATCCTTAATTTGCAGTATCAATTGTTTGTGCCACTATAAAGTCTTAAAGGTATTGACCCTTAATATATTTTTTCATTCTGATTAACCAGTTGCAGGGGCGTAGCCAGGATTTGGTGTGAGGGGTGTTTCCAAATGTTTCTAGAGGAGTTTGGGTTTATGCTCCCCTGGAAATGTTTGAAAATTTAGAAGTAAAATGGTGCACTTTGGTGCATTTTTTTGTGTAACCACCCCTATCCTTCTATCTGCACACCCATTTGCAAGTGGGTCTGCCTAAGGGATATAGGTTGGCACCTTAGTTCGTAGTTAGAATTGGCTTGGCAAGTGGCGCGGTGCCTTCACCTATGGAGATCCTTATAGCAGCGTACTGCCAGGGTTCTTCCCCACAGGAAATGAAATACAGCCCCCTCCCTTGGTGACAGGTAGAACAGCATACACGTCTTTCCCCACGTATCACTCTAAGCAGGCAAATATTGCACTACACAATAATGCAATTACTTCAGCAATTTGCAGGAAAATAACCAAAGGGGTTTATTTTGGGTCTGGATAAAGAGATAAAGAACAAGGACTGCAAAGGGTAGTAAAACATTCAACAACAAGCGTATAATAAATACTGTAATCATGGAGAATAATCAGATACCACAGTACATTACAACCCAGTATTCTCTATTCCAGCCTCTCTCCCCCAACTGGTGCACCAGTGAACCCCACAGTCCCTGTGGGAGCTCCCAAATACCTTGTATGCTCACTGAGGAGTTGCAGGCTTGTGACTAGTAGACAGTGGGTGCAGCACCGTTGCAATGGTTGGATGCTACAGATGCAAAATACAAACTACACCAAGGGATATAGGAATATAGTTTATCCTGGCTGTAACAGTTGCTGTGGGCATAGCTAAGGTCACACAGGAAGCCCAGATGGAAAGTTAACTAGCTAGCTAGCTGAACAGTTAGAAAAGTATTTGTTTGGGTGAGACCCAGTACTCATGACTGTTTGGTGAATAGAAGATGCAGGAGTTGGGGGACGTCTTTTCTTGCA
Organism: Neoceratodus forsteri; assembly: GCA_016271365.2. Lineage (NCBI taxonomy): Eukaryota > Metazoa > Chordata > Ceratodontiformes > Ceratodontidae > Neoceratodus > Neoceratodus forsteri. The sequence goes on from CM057456.1 coordinate 1,670,014,405, forward strand.
AGCAATCTGGAAGAACAGGTAGAACTGGTGTGGATGCAGATGATGATCCTCTTCACCCCACAGAGGAACCTGTCTTCACCCTCCTCAACAGGTAGGCAGGCCATCATCTTCACCCCACAGAGGGACTTGTCTTTACCCACCTTGCGGGTAGGTCAGCAGTTGAACAGTCAGGCAGGAACTCAGAGCTTAGGTCCCCTGGCAGGAATCACAGTCTCTTGTGTCAGGGCAGTGAGGCAGTGGATTTTGTTACCTCACCCAAGCTCAGATAAACTACTTCTTTCAGCAGTCAATGATATCTGGATTGACAAACATCACCAGTTCAGGCAGGCTGAGGTCAATCCCCTTGTCTCTGGGATTTACCAGACCACTGGCAATAAATTCTGAAGTCCGCAGTTTGATTTGGCACAAACTAAATGTCTCTTGGCTATGACAGCAGCCAGAGCTGTCAAAATCAGTTGTTTCCTCTTCAGACCTCTCACAGAAAAGACCCAGGGTCAAACTGTCAACCCCAAAATGAATTTCGACACCTCCTTGGTCCACCTTAGTCTCTAGCTCCATGTCCTGATTAGATGTGCTGCATCTACCACTAGGATTCCATGCTGTCTTCAGGCAGACCTCAGCAAAGATGGCCACCCCAAGACAGTACTTGCTCATCACAGTCCATTATTATAGCAATTAAACAGTGTTGGCAGCATCTGGCTGCATGGCTAGGACCATCCTGGTCCCTTCTGGTGGTCGCTAGAGCCAGAGGGTACTTTGAGGGGACAGGAGCTCCATTCTGTGGGCTCCCCAGGAGAAGCTGTGTAGAAAATGGCTGTCTCGGCCACTAGGAATCATGGGACTTGTAGTCCCAGCAGCCATGTTGCCCCCAGTACTCCCTAACCCACTGGAGTCATGGATTGGGTCAGGGAGCTTCTCTGAAGTTTTATTTTTTGTCCCCCAGCCCCCACTGTTGTCCTATGGGGATGGGGAAAGAAACTGTGAGCAGCGCTTCTGCTGCGGCTTCCCTGGTGGGTGCCTGAGGTGCCAAGAACATCTTGCAGCCTTCTCCTTGCTCCTCGCCTTGCTGTGTGGCAGTTCGAGAGGGCAGGGAAGCAAACTTTCTGGTGGCTCACTGGCCGCTCCACATCAGGCACTTGAGGTGCCAAAAAATGTCTGGTGCGTTCCCTGGCGGCAGTCCAGAATCGGGCCGGGAGAGCAAGGATGTAAGCGGCTCACTGGCCGCACAGAATCAGGCTCTTGAGGCGCCGCAACAAAGTTATTCTGCTCCCCGGCCTGGTGGCAGTCCAAGATCAGGTCAGGGAAGTGAGGAGGCAAATGCTGGCAACAGGAGCTTTGGGAGGCTGGAGGACTCAGGGGCCCTCAGGTAAGCTCCCAACTGGGGAGGGGGAGGTTACAAAGACAATAACTGTTGCCTTATAAAATGCACCAAAATGCAAGTTGTCAGTCTCATCCCTCCCAAATCCCAGGTCTGTGAGTTCAACCCAGGATTCTTTTCTCCATTTTTATAATTCTATCTTTGTCTTCTCTAGATCTCTTCCTATTCTGCTACAATCACTACACCACCTTTGCTGTTTTTCCAGCTCTTCCTTTTGTTTTGTTTTTTTAATTTTCACTTCCCCCATTTTCATTTCTGTTTTCACCTATCACCTTGCCTTTTATATTCCAACTCTTTCTTTGCATATATTTCCCCTTTAATTGCCAACTTCATGGGAGGGAACAGACCAATGTTCACTTGTCTTAGGAACACACGAGCATGTGACGTAGTGGGCTATCTGTCACTTTAACCATGATTCATAACAAATTCACTGTCCACAAGCAAACTGACAGTCAAGCAGGCATTTTAGTTTATTTGCTTGCCCACACAACATGCCAGCAGTCCTAATTACTCCCCACAGAGAGGCAGTACAGCTTCTGTACTTCATTTTAATTTGGTAGAGCCCCCACAAAGAACCTAGTCAAAAAACTGTATTCTCCTTATTCATTTGTAGCACCCTCTTTGGGGTACTCGTACAACTAACTACAACCCATTATTTATTCATGGTTTATACTCCATCACCAGCCTACACCCATCCAGTCTGCCACCCCCAACCTTGACAATCACCTTCGCCAGGTATTTACCCTGTCCTCTGCCCCATGGCTTTTCATCCATAATGGGGGCCTTCGGGTTCCTCTAACCCTCCAGTGATCCCTCAGGAGCTCTGGATCCAGTGGAAAGGTCTGTTGTGGCCTATGGTGCCAGACCCGAGATGGACAGATGTTCTTCATGCAGCAGATAGATATTTATAACCATGTTTCTGTCCTTAACCCCATCAACATACACAACATGTGTGGGGGTGCAACTCAGACACACAGCATACTCCTATTGGGGAACAAAAGCTCCCCAGCCTACCGGCAGGTGCTGCTCTAACACTGGAATGTGCCCCCTCCCTTCCTCATGTAACCCCCCCTACAAATGGGGGTTCCCAAAAGTCTTCCCAGAGCTTGTCTAATTGCTCACAGTCTGGATGGTGTTCGGCGTTAAAGCCGTTTAAATGGTGTTGCTTGTGAGTGCTTTTAAAGCCTCCATGTATTGTCTCTTTAAGGGTTGCCTGCTTGCAGTCATAATTAGTTTGAATGGGGGGAATGTGTGTTTCTATGCCCGAGTCCCACCTGGTCTGCTAAATAATCGCTCAGTTTCTGCCATCGCTAAATGTGCAGAGTGAGCCCTTTTGAAAGATGTAACTGTTTGCTGGTAGCTCGTTTAAAAAGTAGTAAAAATGTAGTTTGTTCTAACCTGCCTTAATGCAGCAAGGACTGTTTCTGTTTAGCTCCACCATTTTGGTCCTGGACTGCCGAATGGGACCAATCAGTACTTGGGACTCTCACATGGAGCCTGCTGAAATGGGGCTGTGTGGAGTGAGACTCTGGGAGTTGTAGTTTCTGGACTGTTGGTGCCTTTTTGCACCTATAGAGGGAGCCTTGCTGTGACTGACATCTGAACCGACCAACCGAACCTTTCGGATCTGAGTGAAAGCATCTGAGCTGTCTGCTGGCAAACCAGATTCGAGTTGGAAGCTGAGAGGGAAGGAGCTCTGAGTGTTCGAGCAGTCGTTGCTGTGTAGTTCGCGCAGGAGAACCGTGGAAGGCCTGATTTCTGGCCTACTAGCTTGCTTTCTGCCCTGAGAGGGAGGACTTTTTCCGACTGAATCCGAATTTGTAGTGAACGAAGCAAGCTGCTGATTTATAACCAGGCTCACCCTGTAGAGGACCGACGATTTTTGCTGAGCGCGATCGGCCTGTCAGGAACTTTAGCGACTGTAGTGCTCCCGGGTTTAGCAGTGATTTTGCGATTGGGACCGAGGAGTCGCCTGCCTGGTACAGTAAACTTTCTTTACATATGAATGTGCTATGTGCTGGAAGGGGATCACGGTCAGATCCCCCTTGCTGTAAACTGTGTGCTAACTGCTGGAAGCTGTCCCCAGCTGCATCGGACTGAATCCGCTTGCTTTCACCTGCCACAAGGGTCTTGTCTTGCTACCCTGCTTCTTCTGGCAATCCCGACCATGCATCATTCCTCCTGTGTTCAGTCTGGGTACCGTGAGTAATCATCATGGTAGCTCCCTGCAACATTTCCTAATCAAAAGTGTGTCATCTGATTGTCTTGTGTTTTCTTTTCACGAACTGAGCCATCTGGCTCTGGATTACAAATTATTTGCGTGCATGTTGTTTTTCCATCACAGGGCCCCATCCAGCTGCGACACCAGCCTACCCCTGGCAACTATCCTGGTTAGCCCATCTGCCTTTTTTACCCTGGGTACCCAGTGTGTGTGTGACAGTGTGGTGGGAATTCTGTACTGCATGCATAACAGTGTGATTATTATAGAGAGTAAGCTAATTAACCTGATTGCCTTTAGCCTTGTTAAAAAACCCTTGAATAAATCAGATCTTACTGTTTCTGCATTTAAACTGACTGTGGTTTCTGTTTGTATTGGGGGTACTGTACTAGTGTCATTTGTGCTGCCTAACCTTGTTTTACAGGGGGTTCTCAGGGTCGAACTGGCGAAATCAACCCTGGTGGTAAGTATCAATTGTGAAGGTACTTATTGTGTACTGTGTGGGCCACTAGTGGGAATTGAGGGGGGGGTCACAGTGTCCCAGAGGGCTGCGCCCAAGCTAGTCTGACCACTATCAACCCTGACCTCTGGGCAGAGGCACCCGTCACCGAACCTAGGCCCCTTAACCTGCTACTAGCAAAGCAGTCAGGGGTAGTAGCCCTTGGGATAGCGCCACCTAGGGGTTACACACATATATATGAGTATGTGAAAGTGGTTATCACTTTTTTTTTTTAGTTAACCCTTTTTACCTTGTCTGGCGCCTCCGGTCTGCATCCACGTCCTGGCATCCGTCCTTTCTCCGGCCACCATCAGGTTCTGCCTCAGCCCCCCAAGGAAGACCCCACTGCCCAATTACCCCCACGGCTTGCCCCGCGCGGGGCAGCGGAGAGCCCCCCCCTCACTCCCCACGGAACCAGGATCCAGTACCGGCAGTGGTGCCCCCTGAGGCCAGGCGTCCCCAAGACAGCCATCAAGCCGCTGCAACCGAAGCGCCATGTTTCCCCTATTTTCTCCCTTGGCCAGTGTGACTGGGGCATGCAAGGACGTCAAGCAGGAGAGCGCGCACGCCTCCACACGCGCTTCCTCTGGTGACATGCCCCAACATCACCCCCTACAGTGCAGTGCCAGTTCACTGCCCCCAGCTTCCGCCAGAGGTCGCAATCGAGCCGACAGCTGGTGTTCCCCCTCCCTGGAGAGGGACAGCAGTCCTGCGGATGCTCAATCCCTCTCCGCCCCTGCCAACCCCAGGCGACCCGAGTCCGTTCCGGAACCCAGGTCGCCAGCGTGGAGCGAGGTGTGGCATCCAGCGCCTCAACCCTCAGCGCCACCGGGCTGGCCAGGTGGTAATCACTTTGAGAGTATCATTATTGATTAATTAGGAGTGTTGTTATATCTAACGTTTTGACAGACTTTAAAGATAGCTGCCACTGTAGCTCTGTAAGTAACTGAGGAAACATTTTATCCTTTCCACTCAATTACTACCTTTGCTACTCCCATAATCTTCTACTTTTCTGATTGGCCCATCAGCACAGAAATATTACTTTATAAAATAAAGTAATATTTCTATGCTGATGAGCAAATGTATCTTCACTTTCTATGTGTCCCTTCTCTAAAACTGCCATTTCTATTGTTTGGAAATATTACTTTATCTCCCCCAACCCCCGTTCTATTCATTTATGCCCCTCCATGTTGATTCACATTCCTTTAACCCAACTGTTCTTCTTTTCGCTGTCCTGCCAGGCATTTCTACATTGGGGAACTCCTAACATTCTCTAAAATTACCATATTGTTTGAAATCCTGTTGCATTTTCCTTTTAGTCCTCTAACTCAGCAGTAGCCCTAAGAACACTGATATTTCTTCTTAAGCTCCCATTTCCATTCTCACACTCGATGTGGGTTAAATCTACCTCATTTTTTCTGCCAGGAAGATAACAGCAGACACTTAAGTAAAGTTACTAGACAGACAGGTGACTTTACAGGGCAAGGCACGATAAGGTTTTGGATTTTGCCACTTGCTGCTGCTGTATCCGTGTTAATGCTGCCATGCCCCCGGGCTAGACTGGACTTGGGTAGCTTGACTCAATAACTCCTCATGCTCTCCAAACTTCTCCATGTGTGACCACCGACTGTGACTGAGCCGAGGGACCAGGTCCAAATTTCTTATTTAATATGCCAGCACTTGTTAGACGCTGCAGTATCAGCGAAAGCGCTCAGATAGACTACTTCACTGACTTAGGTGAGAAAGTGATTGTGTCCGCGACTCGGTGCGCTCTGCTCCTCTGACTACCCACGCGAGTCTGCTCCTGCACATCATGTGAACAGTCCAGTGGTGTTCCCAGGCTCTGAGCTGTCAGGCTGTCCCCGGTGGGAGGCAGGGCTTGCTCTGCATATTCATGAGCCGACACTCACCTGCTCCATTTTGCTAGCCTTCTGATTTCCCTGACCCTGTGTCTACCGCAGTGAGTCAGTGCTGACAAATTATGCAGTTTTAAACATTACAGCTGGGGGGCTGTATACCCAGGACCCCGCACGCTTCCTGAGCTGGGGTGCTAACTGGGGAAGTTCTACCCACCTCCAGCGCACTACCCGACTATGTATGCATCAATTATTTTCTATTATGAAGCTGTACGATGCTGTTCTGTTACTTATGTGCCTCTACTCTGCAAATATCATTAAAAAAAACTTTGGAAAATGCAGAACGGTTTAGAAAAGAATTTAAGCAGGCTGATTTTTATACAGAACAAAGGCTAATCATATATTAAAAGTTTACGTGTAAAGGGAACAAATGTTTAGTGGTTACGAATGTTAACTTTCTATCAATTTCGCTTCAAACAGTGTATGACCAGAAATAGCTCTAACATTATGAGGAACGTCGGTGAACCACTAGTAGAAAAATGCGTGTGTGTGTGTGGCATACATAGCAGTTCAGACGTACCGTAAAGGCATTAGAATTACTACGTTTTTTTTCTGTTTTGCATGAAATGCACCTCTCATTTACAGTGCGCAGCAACCACACCTCTCTATTCCTGCAATGTGGTCAGACTATGCGTGTCTTATTCAGGCCCCCAGCCAATCCGACCCCCCGTGACGGGTGGGAGTGGAGTCGCCCTTATGCTAACGCCCGCATCAATGCCTCACGTCACTTTCTTCCGGCCGCCAGCCATTCGAGTTTCTTTTTAAATGAAGGAGGACCGAGTTTTATGTCACACAAGCAAGCTGTCGGACCCTTTCCTTAATACACTTCCGGTACCGACAGAGCAGCAAAACCTACAGCTGATAACGGGCAACTACAGGGTGAGTCGCGTTGGCCCTTGGCATTCTGGATTGTGCTTCGGCCTAGCAAATTAATGTTAATATCGAACCCTGACGGGTCCCTTTTCCAAGCACTCCCTGCTGTTAATGGCACTCCGACCCCCCCCCCCACGCGCGACAGCGGCAGGCAATTGCAGGGGGTGTGGGTTTCTCCAAGACGCCAGCGTGTGTTTGCAGGGGGTGGTTAGAGGATGGGGAAAAGAGGAGGAGCAGCGGTTAGAACAAAACTGGAGAAAGCGCTCTTGATAGGCAGTCTACCGCCCAAAACGGGAGCATTGGCGTGGATTCATTCAGTTTCGTTGGCAGTTGCAGTGGCGTGCGCTTGCAGTGCAGTGTAGACTAGACTAGGCTAGGCTATGCATTTATTGGGGCCCAAACATTTCCTTCAGGTAACCCACGTGAAGTTGATGAATGAATGTCACTAAGGTTCCCACCTTATAAGAAGTTGAAAGTGGGACATTTCTTATTAAAACATGATATGTCACAGGAAAGTGTAGCCTCGACCAATTCAACAGACTTATTTTCTGTAAATGATCAGAATTTAGACTGCGTTTTAATAGTTTAAAATTATAAAGTATTTTAGTTAAGATATTATAGTTTTCTGCAACTTTTAGAGGAACGCTAGAAAATATTTTTTTTCTACTCCAAGGTCAGGACAAGTAGTATTTTTAATGTTTTTTGCAGGACACAGCTGCCCAAAATCTGGACCGTCCTTCAACAAGGTTCAGCTCTGGTTTGCCAACCATCAACTTTTTCTCAACCCCAAGAAGACTGTCTCCATGATCTCTGGCACAAGGCAGATACTGTCTAGGCTTCCTTCCCTGCCCACTTTCCACACCCTTGATGGGACTTTACTTGACACATCCTACTTCAGGTACCTAGGAGTTTGGCTGGATCAACACCTAAACTTTTCCAGACATATTGACGCCATCCCAAAAAATTGAGCCCCAAGCTTGGTGTCCTGCTCAGGAACCATAGTTGTATCCCCTCTACGGTTAGGCGTGAACTTGTTCAGAAGATGATCCTTCCCATCTTCGACTACTGTGATGTAGTCTACAGTGTTGCTCCCAAGTCCTCCCTGGCCAGATTGGATACCCTCTTCAATTCCTTCTGCCGTTTTGCCCTTGATGCTCCCTCTCGCCCCCACCACTGTGATCTCTATCATGCCCTATCCTTCCCCTCTCTTACAAACAGGCAACTCTCCCACTGCACTAAATTCACCTCCAGACACTGGCTAAGTGAACTCCCTTCCTACCTCTCCCTCTCATAACACCCCTCACTCTCTCTCTCACTCAGATCATCTGACTCCTGTACTCTGGTATTGCCCCCCCAGAGCCACCCTCATCGGCCAATCCAGTTACTCTCACCGCCTCCCAAAAATGTGAATCCCCCTCAAATTCGTCACTCATCCTCCTACTACTCCATCAGCTCAGCCCTTAAAAACTTCCTTGCACCTAGCTGCTCCTGCTACAACCCTCCCTAACTCCCCAACAAACCCTTCCCCCTCTTCAGTACCCATGCAATGCATCTGCTGCAGCTCCACCCCTCCCACCTAAAAACCAGCATTCCTTCCCTTTCCTCAGTTCCTTCCCTTCAGACCTTCCATTGTTCTCGTACTGTGATTTCTCAGTCATCCAGAGTTGTACCAAGAGCCTGTCCCTACCCTATCCTTACACCATTACCCCAACTCTTTCCTCCACTTCTCCACATCCTGAAGGGTTGGGATTCGGCCTCTCCTCTCTCACTTTCACCCTCTCTTCTGTTCTTCCAAAGCCTATTCCCCCTCGCTGCCTACAACCTGCTTCCCTCTTTCGTACTCTGCCTCTCTTCTCTCACCTTCACCCTCTCTTCTGTTCTTCCGAAGCCTATTCCCCCCTCGCTGCCTACAACCTGCTTCCCTCCTATCGTACTTTACCTCTCACTGCCACAACCTGCTCCCTTCCTGTTGTGCTTGACCCCTGCCTTGTGCAGGCAGGGTCCTCAGCATACTGGAGGGGCCAGGCCCCAGCAGACCTTTCTCCCCCTGCCTCTTCCTTCCCCTCCTTGTTCCATCCCCTTCCACCACCTTCCCCCACTTCTCTGCCTACTGACTTACCTACCTCTCTCTCACACCTTCCCCTCTCCCCCCTTACATAGCCCTAGCTATGGCTGACTCCTAATCTCTAATGCACTTGTAGTTAACTTGCACTTCTGTTATGGCGGACTCCTAATCTCTACTGCACATTTAGTTAATTTGCACTTCTGTTATACCTTAGCCAACCTGTTCTGCCTGTGTTTACTCCTCACTAACTTCCCTAGATCAAACTACAATTCTATTCAGCCATTTTCCATCTACACAGTTATGTGTCACTTAGTGTATGCCGAAATGTTATTTTTTGTTGTTGTAACTATCTAGTCCAAAAGTGTTGGCATAGTATCTGTCTAGTTCAAAGCTGTTGGCATCCCACTGTTTCATCACTCCTGTACAGTCTGATCAAATTATTTGAATGTAATCTACTGTCAATTTATATTGTGTACCAAATCTCTAAACTATCCTCATGTTCCCCTACCCCCAGGTTACACTGGGAGATGAGCAACTTGTTGCTCAGCGTGCCTTCCTGGTGAAACATTTCAATAAATAAATAAAAATCAGGATGGGTGGTAATGTTACAACATATCAGCACTAGAAACAATACGCATACCTCTCAGCTTTCTGTGATTATGGTGGACGTCTGTCATTTTATTAATCAGAATTGATCTGAATTGATCTGTTCCCTCATCTGTCCCTCATGGAAATGGTGATGCCCATATAGAGAGTGTGCTGTAAATTCAGAGTTTAAAGCAGCAGTTCATAATACTGTAATATCAGCAAGCCACTTAACCTCCTTGTGCTCCCAGGTCGCTCCTGTAAAAAAGCTTTCAGCTAAGTGTGCTATACCTGGTTAAACAACTAAATAAAAAAAAAAAATACTAAACCAAAACAAACATTGTACAAGTTAAACACAGTTGTTTCCACAGTGTTTTGAGCTTGTGTCTCTATGTTTGAGGATGTGTCCATCATTATGGGGGTTAGTGTCCCTCACTGTCCCTCATTTTGAGTGTCCACCTCAGTGACCAAAGGGTGAGAGGTATGAACAGTACCAACTGTTTCAAAAACCAACCACCCCATTAAAAGTTGTTACTTGGAACAGACAAAATAGCAGATTGTTTAAAAATAAAGCGAGTAGAACCTGTCGGGTCTGTAAGGCATATATCATAACTATTGCCAAAATAAAATTAGAATAACAGATACCCACGTATGTATTACAAGGCAGTAATCCCATTGAGAGGCTTTGTGGACTGCTCAAGAGGTTACCAAAGTCCCCAAAACCTCGAGATGGCATTACTGCCTTGCAATAGATAACGTTTTTATTTGTAATATAAGGATCCGAATACAAAAAAAAAAAACTCTGCTTGAGAACGGGCACCTGACTGCTTCAGTGTACACTTGCTCAACAATGGGCACCTAACTACAGTGAACAGTCACTCGTGCCAGAATCAGTTTTAAAAAATCCTCAGCTTGACAACAGGCACCCGACCACTTCCGTGCACACTTGGTCAATGACGGGCGCCAAAACACAGTGAACACTTGTGCTATTTACCTGTTTTCTGCAGATAATGATGTTAAATTTAAAAAAAACTATCGTGAAATGCGGGAGGAAATTCCTTTTGCTAAGCGAGAGGCGGCCACCATGTTTTGAAAAGTGTTTGGCCCACTTACAGAGGAAAAGTGGCCAATCTGAACGCACGGTTTCAGAAACATTGTGTGTCTAGGAAGGGTACTTGTCAGCATGGCAGTCAGGTTAGTGTGGGAGGGAGTCCTGTGCTTGTGCTCTTCACTTTTTCTGATAATACCGTCGCTCAGAGCTAAAACAGTAGTATTATTAGCACGAAACCATGTTTTATCATCGGAGAAACCATGTATTATCACATTTGTGGTAGTGTACAGGAAAATCTTTGTATGGGCTACGATGGTATTATTATGGCTTATCCATAAATTACATAACAATACTTGGTAGGTGCCAACAAGGCTGGTCTTGCTTTTTGTATCTTATCTTTATTTTTGTGGTAGGCCTTACTGTTTCATCATTCTCAGTTATAGTGGTAGTTACTGTATATGAGGACCACATCCTATGTCAGTTTTACAGATTTTTTTTTGATACAGATGATACAGTACACACAGCAAGATCCCTACACTGCACACAGTGGTAGAAGTCTATCCAATACCAGGAAATTAGTTTCATCCCCGCCAGCACCAAACTCACTTATAGCACCCTCTCCATATCTACGTTTTTTTTCTTCTTTTTTTTTTTTCATTCTCTAGTGGTGTGGGTTGAACATCGGACCCGTCAGGTCATTTGAAGGAGAAGGCCAGACTTTTTTAAATTCCCTGACAGATCAAGTTAGGCACCAGACCTGTCGGGTAGTTTGGGGGGGGAGGGACAGATAGTTTTTATTCCCTGATGGGCAAGGTTGGGCATCAGACACATCAGGTAGTTTGGAGGAGGGAAATATATATATATATATATATTTTTTTTTTTTAATTCCGTTACAGGCAGTGTTGGGCATAGGATTTGTCAGGTTGTTGAGTGGAGGGGGACTATATCTTTTTTGTTGTTGTTCTTTATTTCTTGACAGTCCAGGTTTGGCCCCAGACTCATCAGGTAGTTGGGTGGAGGAGGAGGAAAGGTAGATTTTTTTTTTTATTATTATTCTCTGTCAGATCCTGTTGGTCACTGGACCCATTATGTAGCTGGGGGAGGGTCCGGATTTTTGTATTCCATGCTGGGTTGGGCACTGAACCCATCAGGTAGTTTGCAGGAGGGGCCTGGTTGGGCACCAGTCCATTCTGCTTCGCAGCAGGCTGGGTTGGAACATGCACAGCAGTGATTCCTTTATGTACATTGGGAAGCATGCAGAGCTGAGATTGAAGGTCCGAGAGAAGGAAAGAGGGAAAGTCGGGTAGTGGAGCTGGAATCATTGCCACTTGTGGCTACAGCCACTGAAGTGTGTACCATTAGTTCCCCCTGGTCCCGTCTCCCATGCTAGCATGCTGCAGACTAGAGGAGGTGAAGATACTTGAATGGGCTGGTAGCCGCAGTACTGCAGCAGCAGACCCAAGCCTCCCATGTAGTGTTTTAGGCCCTCACTGTGACCTGAGTGGATTGATTTATTTATTTAGTTTTTGTTAACCGGGTAGGTACACTAGACAGCATAGCTGCCTATTTTCAGGCACCACTTGGGAGATTACAACAAAGGGTATGTAGACAATAGTAGATACAAGAAAACATCATGGGAACCAGTAGAAGTCAGACATAGTAAACTTGTACAACATTTTCAGCAATGACAGTACATTTGCAGGAATCTATATGTAGTAACAAAACAGGAATATAAGTGCAAATAACTAACAGTCTTAAGTCATAGAGCTAGTGAGTAAGTGCTAGAAGAGAGGAAATGGCAAGATTTCAGGCAGATTTTGAGAGTAGTAGAGGTTGGAGCCGGTAGCAACTAGGAGGAACCAGTACAGGAGTGGGTGGATAGAGAACAGGAGCAGGGTTCAGAGCTTAGAAGAGCCATATGAAGCTCCTGTTTGAAGCTGTGTGGAGAAAGGGAGATTGTTAGACTCAGTGGAAGGGAGTTCCATAGTTTAGGGGCCCAGCGAGAGAAAGCATTCTCCCCCATTTTGGTTTTACATCTCGGTTGGACAAGAAGGGATTTGTCAGCTGATCTCAGTGGGTAGGCAGAAATCACAGGTTTGAGCAGTAGAGCCAATTTGTCAGGTATCTGGGAGGAGATTATATTCTTTATAAAACAGTAGGAAGTAAACTGATGGAAGGCTGAGGGGTAAACCATCCCAGATTGGAGTCTATAGGAGTGAGTAAGTTTGGGTAAAGACAGAGCAAAATGGCAAATGCTGTTGTAGCAGACATCCCATTTTCGGAGGAGCCCTCCAGTAGTTGCTGGAAAGGCTATTAACCCATATGCCAATTTGGGTCTCAGAATCCCCTTTTCAGTGGCCATCCTCACCGTGGATGTTAGGCTGTGTCTCGCCTTATATGCCAGCCTGAGTTGAATATTGACGGATTTAATGACTGAGGCTAGGTGCAGGTCAAAATCCAAGTCGAGATCAAGGGTTACTCCTAGGTATTTAAAAGAGGTAACTGTGTTAAGGGGAGAGCCATAAAGCGCTCTGATACTTAATGGTTGGGTGCAGGACCAAATTTTTGAACCTGAACCAAACAGCATAGTCACCGTTTTATTTTTATTTAAAACAAACTTGTTTTGCAACAGCCAGCTCTGAAAGGTATTGAAGTTACTATTGAGATTCAGGTTGATATCTGAAAGGTTTTAGGAGGATGAGTAAAGAACAAGATCGTCGGCATATAGCAGACCTGAGCAAGCACCAGTGAGCAGTGGGATGTCGTTTATGAAGACTGTAAACAGGAGAGGACCAAGAATCGAACCCTGGGGCACCCCGATCCAAGTAGGAGCAAGAGGGAACTTAGCATCTCCAATCTGGACAAATTGTTGACGCTTCGAAAGATAATTTTAAAACCAGGCGGTGATGGAGGTAGAGAAACTTAGGGATGACAACTTTGATAGGAGCAGCAGGTGCTCAACTAAATCAAACGCTTTTGTAAGATCAACAAAAGTAGCTCCAGTGAGACAGCCTTTGTCCATAGCGAGTCTGACGACATTTGTAAACTGTATGAGAGCAGTGGATGTACTGTGCCCATGTCGGAAACCATATTGCTCAGGGGTGAGGAGTCCGAAGGAGTAGAGGTAATCCGAGACCTGGGTAGCAACAATTTTCTGCAGCATTTTAGAGAGGGTGGAGAGGATGGCAATAGGGCGGTAGTTATCCAGGTTAGTGGTGTCCCCCTTTTTGTAGACCTGTACAACTCGAGCAATCTTCCAGAGGAAAGGGACATGTCCTGTAAGAAGAGACAGGTTGAAAAGTCTAGTCACTGGAGAGACTATAGATGGTGCAACGGCTCTTTGGAATTTTGGTAAGCATCCATCTGCCCCTGCCAATCCAGCAGGAGAGACGGACTTAAGTAAGCATAAGATTTCACTCTCAGAGACTGGGCGAAGGGTGAAAGATGGGTTGGAAGCTTTAAGGTTATCCTGCGGAGCGACAGGTAAAGGCCCAGGAGGTGCAGTATAGGAGGAGAGGTCAGTAAATCTGGAGTTAAGAGCCTCGGCAATAGTGAGCAGGTTATTGCAATTACAATAATCCATGACCATATCAGAGATGGTATTGCACTTGTTTTTCCCCATGATGGTGTTAACATGACTCCAAAAACCATGAGAGTCACTGACAGAGGTACTAAGGAGCTGACAGTAGTAATTGCCCTTAGCAGATCTGATGGAAACCTTACATAGGTTTCAGACTCTTCTGTACTCCGCCCAATCTGATGGAGACTGGGTTAGCTTAGCTTTGTTCCAGGCTTTATCCCTCTTTTTGAGAGGACAGGAGTGAAGAATTTAACCAGTGGGTAGCAGATCCCTGGATACAGCGCCTTTTTACTGGGATATATTTGTCTTGAAGGTTCAAAAGCGTGGTAAGGAGGTATTGAGCAGCACATTCTATATTACAAGTATTATATAGAAGTGCCCAGTCCATGCTCTGTAGCTCCAAGATTAGGGCTGTCTTATCCATTTTTGAAAAATCCCTGAAAAGAATTTCTCTGGGTGGTGGTTTAGGGGCCCTAGCCTTCCAAACATAGTAAACTGGGGAGTGGTCACTGATTGAGTCTGGTAAAACTCCAACAGCAATGATCCTCTCATGCCTGTTGGAGACAACCCAGTCTAGAAGAGACTGGAGACTGCTGTTACTAGCCTGTCTGGTTGGGTGAGTGACCAATTGAGACAGGTGTAACCTGCTCAGTTCAGCAGCATAGAAATTAGAGTTTTTCCCTAGCCAATCCAGGTTGAGATCCCCTATAACAATGAGCTCTTGTCTACCCTTTAACGAGGAAAGATGATCAGTTACCTTAGTCAGGCCTGTTAGTCCATTTTTAGGAGGGTTATAGATGCACACTACATTTAGCTTCTTAGTGAGACCTAAGGTAATAACTATATGAATAGTGTCACATAGACAGGTAGTGTTGACCGGGAGGACCGTACTGTCAAGGTCCTGTCTGGTATAAAACAAAAGACCGCCACCCTTTTTAGCATTTGGACAATCACATCTGTGAAGTTTATATCCACTGATCCTACATAATGAATCTGGTATATGGGGTTTTAACCAAGTCTCGGTTAGACCTAGGGCGTCGAGAGTTGTGAGCAATCCAGGCTTCGAGCTCCGCAAAATTAGCTGACAGACTTCTAATGTTCATATGTGCAAGCCTAAGCTCCTTTTCTGTGAACCAATAAGATGGGTTCTTGGGAGCGATGCCATCAGGAGGGCCTGGGTTAGGTTCAGTATCACCGGAGAGAGAGAAAGATGACATGGGGTACCCAGGTCTCAATGAGAGAGGTTTGGAGTTTGCCCTCCAGTGGCATATACAAAGGGGAATGGCTTAGGTAGTCAGCTATACTAGCAAATGGGATAAGCTTTAGGAGCCAGGTTTCAGGGATAGAGGTATTACCCCTGATAATTAGGTTTGAGAAACAATAGCTCCAGTCCTTTGCTTTATTTGAGTAGCCACAGTCAGTAGATGGCTGGCAGAGAAAATCTTCTGAGAGTTGGAGGGCTAGCAGAAGGGAAAATACTCCTACAAAGCTGCAGTGAAGTGAGATCACCCCCATAGTGTACACTGGTAAGGAAAAGAAAGGGAAGGTAGAACTAGTAAAAAAGAGAGAAAGCGGCAAATTCAGGACTGGAGAGGGGACTGAAGCAAATGTGCAGTTGACTGCAGGAGTGAGGCAGTAACTAAGTCCAAGCATGAAACTGTCCAGCAGGCAGAGATATAGAGCTGCAACTAGAAACCTTATTAAGGTTTTTGCTAAGTGTGGAGATATTCACCAGCTTCCTGGGGCAATCCAGTAATGAAATTCACAAGCTAGCTGCATTGAGATCCTCACACCAGAAGAAATGGTCCAGTCACTGAGGGGAAAAAAGAATATCCACCCCCAAGGAACAAGCATTTAATAGACGCGGGGGAGGGAGAAAATTTGACTTAGGTGTCTGTCACAGAAAAACAGGCTAGGAGCATACAGTTAAATCAGAAAAAGCACCAAAAACTCCAAGATTGCAGTGCACATAGAAATGCCATACACACCAGGGAGCTGCAATGCAAGGCAAATTCAGTTTATAGCTCGGCTGGACAGAGGCACATTTAAGTCAGTCTGCACAGGGGGTTTGAGGTAGAAATTCAGCCACAGCTCTGAAGGCAGGAAGCCGCTTAGAAAAGGTGCCAGAATTCAAAGTTAGGCTGCCTGAGGACTTGAAATGGAACCTGCTGGCTACAGTACCTTGCTGGTTTCGAGGTGGGCTGGTGAGGTCCAAGGAGCCGTGGGGAGCGCCGTGGTGACCCCAACAGGGCTACTCAGGAGCCTTTGCTGGCTTGGGAGGTGAGCTGGTGAGGTTCAAGGAGCCTGGAGCGCTCATGGGTGACCCCAGGTGCAAGGAATTAGAAGCCCTGCTGGTTTCAAGGTGTGGCTGGTGAGGTCCAAGGAGCCGTGGTAGCACTCAAGGGTGACTTCAATGGGTGACTAGGAGTTCGATGGCTGCAAGCAGTATTTTACTACCTTGCCAGTTCCACCTGCTGCTCACAGTTTTGCAGCTGCTCCTCTTTATCTCTGTTTGGCTAAATACAAGGAGCAGGTTGGGCATGAGACCCATCAGGTAGTTGGAGGGAGGGGAATAGATTTTTTTTTTCCCTTTTAATTCCGTAATGGGCTGGGCTGTGCCCTGGACCTGTTGGGCAGTGTGGGGAGGGTGAAAGATGTTTTTATTTCATGACGGGCCACATTGGGCATTGTGCCATCAGGTTGTTTGTGGGGGGGACATTTTTTTTTTTTCATTCCCTGATAGGCTGGGTTGCATACTTTTATTTAATTTATGTAAAATTTGGTGACTGGGAAAAGCACACTGAGCTGAGGCTTGTTTCCAGCTGCGACCCAAAACAAAAGCGGCATACCTCACCCATCAGGTAGTTTGGGACAGAGTGGTATTTTTTTAACTCCCTTATGGGCTGGATTGGGCATTTAGACCAGTCAGGTAGTTGGAAGGGGGAGAGGGCCACATTTGTTTTTTATTCTCTGATGGGTCAGGCTGGCTGCTAGCTCTATCAGGTTGTTGGGAGGAGGGAGACGGATCTGTTTTATTCCCTGATGTGTTTCATTGGGTGGAGAACCCGTCAGGTAGTTCGGGGAGTGGACAGATTTGTTTTATTCTCTGGTATGTTGGGTTGGGCACTGGACCATTCAGGTAATTGGGAGAGGGGGCCAGAACTTATTTGTATTCCCTGTCTGGCCACATTGGGTACTGAGAATTCTGTTCTGCATTCCCTGTGCTACCAGTACAGAATCCCTGTGCTTTGTAAAACACTTTGGGATATAGTGTATATGAAAGTCATGTTGGTTTAGTACTGTTTTGCAAATTGCCTCACCCTGCACCCCCCTTGCTCCAGCAACTGATCCCACCATTAGTTGTGTAGTCATTTGAACTGTATTTATTAGACTGTTTAATGCAAGTAATTACAGCTCAGTTTGGAAAAGTTAAGTTAAACTGAAATTTATATCTGTTTTTCCCTCTAGCTTCTACTTGTCTTGTTCCCCATACCTGTCTCTCCCAGAGTATCTCCTAGCCTCCCCTCCACTTGGCTTCTTGGAGCCATCCCCTTTCTGTTTATTGCCCTCCTTTTGTCACTTAATTTGCTCCTGCTGTCTTCCTGTATCCACTCACTGACTGCCCCACCCTCCGACTGCCTTTTTAATTTCACCCCTGTTTTTCCCCTCTCTCTTTTCCTCCGCTTCCCCTGACCAGGCCACTCCAGCCTGCCTAGGAACAGCACCTAGGGATGCGGCTTAGCTTCACCACAGTCTCTGCAGGTACGGACTTCCTTGCGGCTTGCTCAACTCTGTCCCTGGTGTTACCTCTAACTCCTGATTGGACGGTGCTGGCGAATCTGGGCTACCGATTGGCTCCCTGCTTCTTTCCACTGTCTGAAGTTTGCTGTATGCTTCCGAGCCAGAGTTTTAACTGGTGGGCACACATTTTTCAAACCATAAGTTTCATTTTGTTTTTTTTTCCTCCCACTTTTCCATTTGCAAGTTATACATCTCTGCCACTTGAGGGCACCGTTCCTAAGCCAGCACTACTCAAAGGGCAAGAATTGTCTCTATCTTTCTGTCTCATCACCTGACTTTAAACTATGTTCTACTTACGACTTCTACTCCACCTTATCTAGACCTGTCACTTAACTTGGCATTACCGAATTACCTTTCCCTGACCACTCCAAGTCATCTGCAAAAAAAAAGATATATATAAATAATTAAACCTTCTTGCCTGGCCCTCGCATACCACAGAATGCTGACTTTACAAATAAGCGTCCTACTTCTCTTTACTCTCTTTACTGTCTCACTTCTTCCCACGCCACCTACCCATGTGAACCTCCTAAACAAACCCTCAGTAACCCCTCCTGCTTATTCTCTTCTTCTAATTTCAGCCCCTTTAATCTCGATGCTGGGCTCCTCTACTCCATTACTCCAACTTTGGGCTCACCTTACTTTTCTACCCTGTGCCTCCCTCTCTTCTGTCCCTAACTCTTATGTGCTCCTGTGCTCCCTATCTATCCGGTTCTCTTCCTCTTACTATCCACCTACCCCATATAGCCTGGTCATATCCAAGTCATAGTACAGAAGTTCAAAGCTCCACTTTATAATCATCTCCCTTCTCCTACTATCCGCTGGGGATATAAACCCTAACCGTGGCCCCCATCTATCAAACATGCAGGCAGCCCCTCTCCCACACACGCCCTCCTCTGCCTCCAACATACTAACCCTCCCTCGTGGTCTTAAAATTCTCCACCTTACCATAAGAAGTCTACTACCTGAACTAGTCCTGCTTCAACCCGTAGCACTATTGCTGGCCCCTGACCTCCTCATTATACCCGAAATCTGGTTAAATAATAAAACACCTGATCCCAGTATATACATCCATGGCTACAATATCACCCGGCAAGACTGCGCAGGTAGGGATGGTGGCATAGCTATTTACACCTCATCCTCCATTCATACTACCCTGGTCCTATCTGTAACAGTCCCCAGAGCTTACGAAGCCCTTGTCCTCAGGCTCTACATGCCTTACTCCATACCAGTCTACGTTGCTGGGATTTACTGCTGCCCAGGCCTCTCCCCTACAATTGCCTCTAATCATCTCTCTCAGATTTCTACCCTCGCATCAAATGGTGAGCTCTAGATACTAGGCGACTTTAACCAAAACTGGCCTGACCCCTCCCTATTCAAACTGCGTAACAACATTGCGGCCCTTAACGCAGTTACTAAGTCAGGCAACCACTCAGTCATCGATTGAACGCTTACCTCATACGTCCACAGAGTAATTGAATCAGGCCTCCTCTTGGGTGCACTCAGCGACCATCATATAATCTACCTGGCCTGCAAACTCCACTGCCGAAAAGCCACACATAAAACATTGCTTGTCCACTCATATAACTCCCTAGACCTTACCCACCTCCTATATGACCTAGCCCACACAGACTGGTCTCCTATTTTCTCTGCTACTATAGTTAACAAAGCCCTGGACTATTTCCCAAGGTCACTTTAACATCTGAACAAGCACGCACCCTTTGCCGCACTCGAGTACGTGGAAGCCACCTCCCATGGATGACACCGGAATTTGTGACATGTATGCACCCAGCAGGGGGCTGGCTACTGAGCAGACACGATAGACCATGAGGCCTATTCTGCTGGCTTTTAGTATGTTGGTATGAGAGCTCGAGGCTGTGCTTGGAAGGCTCACAAAGTCTCTAAATCAAATGCTGACCGTGACAGATATTGAGCCCTCAGAAACGCCTGCTCCAAGCCTACAAGGCTCGCTAAGTCCAAATACTTTAGATCCACCTTTGATGCTAATATACGTACCCCGCCAAAATTTTGGATAGTTACTAACTCCCTTTTCTCTCCCCCCTCTAAATCCCAAAACTCCACTCATCTGTGTCAATAATGCCCTTATGTCTGCCCACCTCTCAGTTGCCACTAAATTCAACTCTTACTTTATCTCTTGTGCCACTGATCTACTAGCTTCTCTTCCTCCTTCCAACCAGTTGCATCTGTCTGCAATAACTTACACCCAAGTACCCTCCCTAGCGACCTCTTCACCTTCTCTCCAGTCTCGCCTCATGATAATCGAAATACTCTCCTCGCTCTCAACCCATTTAAGGGTTCCTCACATAATGGCCTTGACCCCAAACCTCCCTTCCTCTCTGCTCATGCCTTTTGTTCACCACTTTCTGCCTTACTAAACCTTTCCTGCTCACTGGCCTCCGTCCCTGACCCATGGAAGCATGCTGTGGTTCTCCCACTACCCAAGAGAGGTGACCCTTCTATGCCTGGGAACTATCGGCCATTCTCTTACCTATTCTCGCTAAGCTTCAGGAGTACATAGTCCTCTCCCAACTCTCCTCTTACCTCTCCGACGCAGCCTTTTTAATGCCCTACCAATCTGGTTTAGGAAAGATCACTCTACTACCACTTCCTTACTTAGGCTCACCGATTCCATACTCTGAGGTATGGACAGTGGTCTAATCACATCTGTAATCTTTGTCTACCTTGCAAAGGCTTTTGACACTGTCTCCCACCCCCTCCTCCTAGCTAATCTGCGATCTGATGGCCTGTCTGATTCAGCCACAAACTGGTTTAGCTCCTACCTAACAGGCTGGACACAGACAGAATTGCTTACTCCACACACACCCCCCCCCACTCCAGATTAATGCTGGTGTACCCCAAGGCTCCGTCCTTGGCCCCCCTACTATTCTCCATATTCCTTAATGACCTCCCGTCAGTGTGCGCCTCCTCCTCCATCCATAAGTATGCTGACAATACTGTCCTTTTCTACTCTGGCCAATCACCAACTGATGTGGCTTCCACACTTCAGCATGACTTTGAGAAAGTTCAGCAATGGCTAAGCTCCTATCAACTTTTTCTTAACGCTAAGAAAACAGTCTCCATGACCTTCGGCACTAGGCAGAGACTCTCTAGGCTAAATAATTTGCCCTCCTTCCACACCCTTGTTGGCTCTACTCTGGAGGACACCTCCTCCTCCTTTAGGTGTCTTGGGGGTCTGGCTAGACCAGCACCTAAACTTCACTGGACACCATCCTAAAAAAAAACGGTGCCCCAAATTAGGTGCCCTTTACAGAAATCAAAGCTGCCTACCTCTACAGGCCAGACGGGAGATTGTCCAGAAAATTCTATTACCCATGTTTGATTACTGTGATGTAGTCTACAGTGCCACACCAAGGTCATCCTTAACCAGATTGGACACCCTTTTCAATGCTTTCTGTTGCTTCGCTTTGGATGTCCCTTTCTTTACCCACCACTGTGACCTATATTGCTCTCTAGATTTTCCTTCCCTGGAAAACCGCCGTCTAGCCCACTGCATAAAATTTGCCTCTAAATTCTGGTTTGATACGCTTCCCCCTTACCTTGCCTCCTCACTGTCCTGCCCCACTGCCTCTCTCTCTCCCTCAGATCCAGTAACTCCTGCACCCTAGCTATACCACGGCGCACCACCTTTATGGGCCAATCATCATTTTCCTGTAGGTTCCTTAAGCTCTGCAACTCAATGCTTCATCAAATCAGGCACTACTCCTCCTCCTCCCCGTGGTCCATTTCAACCTCCCTCCTCAACTTCCTCTCTCCATTCTGCAGCTGCTCGTACTTTCCCCTCTGGCTCCTCACTCCTCCCAATTTCCTCTCTGGCTTCCCCATCCCCAGCCTAGCACTTAACTTGAGGAGAAACCGATGTACTTTATTGCACTTCTTTGTCCGCATTGTATGTATTAAGTCTGCAGTGCTGTTGATTTGCTCCTCTCTCATCAAATCCCAATGTTTATCCAATGTTACAAATTATGTATTTTTTTTTTTTTTTTTTTACTTAGTTGCGTCTCTGTTTTATTTTACCTTTGGAAATGTGTTGTGTATTGTATATATACTTTTGTATAATACTGCATGGAAATGTGCTTTTGATTACTGTACTCCCATGTTCCCCCTTCCCCCAGGATGCTCCGTGACATGAGCAATTTTATATTGTTCAGTGTGCCGGTCCTGGTGAAACTTTTCAATAAATAGTTTTCCCAGTCCATGGCCAGACTATTCGGACTGACTGGAAGCTTCACTATTTTTTCATAAAAAATTGAGAAAGTGTTGAAATTGGCATCGGCCCACTAGCCAGATGCTGGTAGATGATGTATTGGTTTAGTAAGATTTTCGTTTAAGTAGTCTTGTGTGCTCGTACTGAAGATAACAATTCACTGAGTACAGCAACTGAACCAGTGGAAAAGTCTGTGGGGCTAGTGGATTTTCCCAGTCACTAGCCCTGCTGGCTAGTGGTGGCAAAACTTAATTTTAACTTCTGGAGAGGTTGGGAGAAATGCTTCTAGTTCCTACAGGCATCGGATAGTGCCACCGTTATGCTATTCTTTGTCCTTTTGCATTGCAAAACTTTAGTAGCACAAAAACTCTGTTTTATATGCAATTTCATTTTGTTTCAGAAAAAAAATAAAGGTTAGCTTTCCATTCACAAACTTGTGTAGACGTAGTTTAGTATTGCTTCCTCTCTGAGCTCATTCATTGTCATTCTTGTAATCACAGTGGGAGAGGCTAGGCTAAATGACCTAAGGACGTCTTCGGTGTATCACCTAGGTCAGCTGCATGTTTACGTGAGTAGCACGACTTGCTCAACCGTTTCTCATGCATGCTTCTCCTTGCAGCCAACAGAAAGTCTGCAGAGCATTATAGACATCTGCAAGGAGCAATACCAGGCACAACACTCTTGTCACTGACAGCCATAAAAAGGCATATCCCAGTCCCCCAGTGCACTGCATAACACTTCCTGACTTCGATCCCAGTAGGAACTGGTCATAGAAACATAGACTCTGACAGCAGATAAGGGTTGCTGGGCCCATCCAATCTTCCCATTTTTGTTAATCTTTATTTTTTTGTTGCAAACCGTACTTGATCTACGGCACAAACTCTTCCCCCTCTTCCTTACCCCTATGATTCCCTTGTTTGCTATGCAGACCAACCCTGAAAAGAATATTGAACAGCTATGCCAAAGAAGTAAAAGACCATGGGAATAGAACAGGTACCAAAATGGATACAGCAGTTAGCAAAACTGATGTCAGATCATATCAAAGGAGAACTACAGGGAGACAAGAAGCAGCCATTACTGCATGGATGGGGGCATCAGTATATCAATCTCTTTTCAAGTGCAGTCTTATTTTATGTATGTACACATAGGAGGGCTCATAAAATCTTGTAATCTACTGCGTGCAGGCAGGCATTTTCTGTCTTTCTTGTGCCCACCCAGCTGAGATTATGCTCCACGAGAGTGCTAACAGTGCAACATGATGACACTCAACTGCCCCTTACTACACTGTGCTGATGTGCTGAGATTTAATCATTGATGCATCTCCTAGGCCCTGCGATATTTTCAAACAGTAGGCCTAAATGCTGTGTGTATGCCTTAATACACCTGGCATTTAGGCCTGTTGTTTGAAACTATTGCAGGACATAGGAGATTTTTAAATCTCTGTGTATCAGGCATAGTATAGGAAGGGGCAGTTGTGGGTCATCATGCCGTGTTGTTGGCGCTATAGTGGAGCAGCATCTCAGGGGGTAGGCACAGGGAAGGCAGAAGATGTCTGCCTGCGAGCAGCGGATTACAGGATTTTACATGCCCTCCAGCATGTACACACTTAAGTAAGATTGTCCTGCAAGGGAGATCTGGGTACTGAAGCCCCAATCCATGAATTGATGGCTGCTTCTGGTCTGTAGTTCTCCTTTCATAAATATCAAATGTGTGTATTGGGGATAGATACTGTAAATACCAGGAGGGGCTGGGGATTTAACGTACAGTGCCATGCACATTCTACTGATGTCTGATGTGCCAAAAGTTGTCAAGTTTTGGCATGCACCATCCTGGTCTGAAATTACTACCCAGTCTGTCAGAGTCCTCTCCAGCCACACCTGTAAATTACACTCCTCCCTCCCTCTGCCAGTTATAGCTTACTCCTTCCCACTGCTGTCTTCTGCCCCTCGTGGCCTTTTTGCGAGAAAGTTCTGCCTGCCCAGTACTTCCCCCTTGGCATGCCTGCCGCTTTTACCCCGTGTTGTTGAAACTTCCTGAGCTCCTAAGAGTTGTCCTCATGTGTAACCTTTTATAACATTATCTTATTTCATGTTGTAATTCTGTATTTACCTTGATTTACTTGCTTTTCTATATCTTATTTACTTATGTGCCAGTGCTCAGTATTTTATTTTTGTATTTATAATTGCACTGTTTTTGTTTTATGTTGTTATAAATCAAATCAATGTTTATTGTTCAGCACTTTTGCTTTTACAATTTAAATACGGTACAATTTAAATACGTCAACAGTTATATAAAAAAACAGCAAGTGTAAAATCTTAAAAACATTTTGCACAGTGTTGTCATGTTTCAGTTCTATACATACAATAGATACACTGGTTCGTTAAGAATATCATTTTGTGTTGTTTTGGAATAACTTCATCATTCATTATGACTTCTTACAATTTAGATGAGTTCATAAACCCCAACAGATCATTTTGCACTGATCTGTCTTTTGAGTTGAACAAAGTTATCAAGAGTTGTTCGGGCTACATACACATACCCCCCAAAATATGGGCTAACCATCTTTCCCTATGTTTTTTTAGTAGAGGGCACACCGACATCACATGTTTTAAGTCATCATGCAGGTTCAGATTACACCTACAGAACTCTGTTGTATTAATATTATGATTTTGTTTTAATAATATATAGTTACTCAAACTGTTCTAATCTAAAACAAGTCAGGACTCTTCTTTGGTTTATGTCATTAAAGGTTGTTAAGTAAGGTTCAAAGTTATGGTCTACTTTGATTTGTTTATACCAAAAAAAGTTGCTATTTTTCTGTATATGTTCCACGTCATTTGAAAAGTATTATCCTTAATTCTATTATTAATTTGAATTTTGATTTTTTTCATATGGTTTATTATAAATCTGATAAAGAATGTCAGTCATACCATTACTAACAATATATTCTTGTATTATATGTAATGTAGGTGGTGAGACTCCTCTGTTATGTTCTAGCTCTACCTCAATACAACGGCTAGACAATCTATGTTCAGAAAGTGAAAACAATTTTAGTACATGATTGATATTTCTCTCCATTACTTGTACTGCTATTGGTGTCTATCCTAGTTCAGCCCTTATGATTGAGGTAGGAGTAGATTGGGGAACTCTGAGTATATAACCTATATAACTTATTAAGCTTATTTTTTATTTGTTTGAGAGGTTTAGTAACCCAAATGTCCACAGCTTACAATAAACTCATTTTAATTTTTGCCTCTATAGTTTTTATTTGACCTCTTACTGTTCCACCATTGTCTTATTAGAAAAACCTTTTGAATGCGTTGTATGAAGTTACTGCTCTCTGTTTTATTGCTTTTAAGTGTTCGGTCCACATGCAGTTTGTGGAAAAGGTATCGCTCAGATAGATATAATTGGTAACAGTTAAGATTTTTACTTTATGTAGATATTTAGTGTTTCTTTATGATTTTGTTCAAAAACCATCATGTTGGTTTTGTCCTTGTTTATTATTAAATGATTCATTGAAGCTTGACTGCAGAAAAAGACCATACCGGCCCATCTAGTCTGCCCCCCCACACCTCCCTCCCTGCCAGCCATGCCCTCCCCTGATACTCAGCCCCCAGTGCTTGTCCCATGCCCTCTTGAATTCTTCCACTGATTTAGCCCATGCCACTGTGTCTAGAGGTCTGTTCCAGGGCACTTCCACCCTCTCCATGAAGAAACACCCTCTCACATTGCCCCTGTATCTTTTTCCGCGCAGTCTGAGGCTGTGCCCTCTAGTTTTGACCCCTTCCTTCCTCTTAAGTAAACCCTCTTCTCCCACTTTAGTAAGCCCCTTTACATATTTAAAAGTTTGTCATGTCTCCCCTTTCCCTCCCTGTCTCCAGCGTGTATAGATCCAGCTCCTTACACCTCTGCTTGTTTGACTTTCCCTGCATACCCTGCACCATCTTGGTTGCCCTTCTCTGAACCCTCTCCAGTGCATCTACATCCTTGGCAGAGATGCGGCCTCCAGAACTGAACCCCATACTCCAGGTGCAGCCTCATCATGGCTTTGTAAAGGGGCATTATTACCTCCCTCTTTCTGCTAGTAATGCCCCTGCCTATGCATGCCAACATTCCATTGGCCTTTCCCTCCGCCCTGCTACATTGAATTCCTATCTTAAAATTGGAGAAGGCTATGATCCTCAGATCCCTCTCCTGTTCTATTACTCTAATTTCCTCCCCACCTAGGTTGTACCCTGCTCTTCTGTTCCTACTCCCCAAGTACATCACAGCACACTTCTTGGCATTAAATTTCAGCTGCCATGTCCCAGACCATTTTTCAAGCTTCTTTAAGTCCTCCCTCATGTCTTCCACCCCCCCCCCCCCGGTGTCCACCTTATTGCATATTTTTGTATTATCAGCAAATAAGCACACCCTCCCCCTCAAACCCTCAGCAATATCACTGCTGTAGATATTGAAGAGAGGTAGACACCAAACTGACTCTTGGGGCACTCCACTCTTCACCCTCGCCGTCCCAGAGTGCACCCCATTTAGCACCACCCTCTGAGTTCTTCTTGACAGCCAGGCCTCCACCCAGCTTGTTATTTTCCCACCCAGTCCCAGGCTTTCCATCTTGCTCACCAGCCTCCTATGGGGGACGGTGTCAAAGGCCTTACTGAAGTCACCCAGTCAGAGAACTGAATTAGGTTTGTCTGGCAAGACTTTCCCTTCATGAAGCCATGCTGTCTGCTGTCCTGCAAGACACTCTCCTCCAGGTAATCCACCACCCTCTCCTTGATTTAATGCCTCCATTACCTTCCCCACCACTGATGTCAGGCTGACAGGTTGGTAGTCCCCCTTCACCTCTTTACTACCACCCTTGTGTAAAGGCACTACGTCTGCCCTCTTTCAGTCCTCTGGCCCCTTCACCGTATCCAGGGACAACTTGAAGAACCTTGTCAAGGCTGCGGCCAACTCCTCCTTCCAATTCCCTGATCACCCTGGGGTGTAACCAGTCAGGCCCCATTGCCTTGTCCACCCTCAGCCTATCTAGCTCTTCCCTACCCCTATACACAGTAAATGGGCTCAGATCCACCCATTTTCCCTCCTTCCCATTCGACTTTAGAGCAGGTCCCCTACCATCCTCCTTCTCTGTGAATACTGAACTAAAGTACTTATTTAATAACTCTTTTTTTTCACAGTCCCGTTCCAGTTTTATTTCTCCCTTCCCCTCAGCCTAGTAATCCCGTGCCTTGCCCTTCTTTTCTCCTTCACATATCTGAAAAAGGTTTTATCCCCCTTTTGGCCTTTTTTGCTATTTTCTCCTCAGTATGTGCTTTTGCCTTTTTGATCTTCTTCCCTGCCATACTCCTCTTTTCCCTATACTCTTCCTTATCTTCTTCGCTGAGTGTCCTCTTAAATTTTCTGAAAGCCCTCCTCCTTTCGCTGAGTGCCCCCACAACCACCTTTGTAAACCAAAGCGGTCTCCTTCCCCTTTTGCTCTTCCTAACCTTTAACCTGACAACGTGTGGAAGTAGTTGATCTTCCTTTGCAGGCCTAGCAGTGAAGTAGAAAGCCGGACAAGATCATCTGTGTAGGCCAATAATTATATTTTCTTTCCACATACAACAGGAGAGTGATATTCTGGATCTTCTAACTGCACTAATATTGAGTTTATATAAGCATTAAATAAGGTCGGTGCAAGTATTGCACTCCTGGAGAAGTTCCAGAGGAGGGCAACCAGGATGATGCGGGGCTGGGGAGAAGTCCTATGGGGAGAGACTCGGGGGACTCAGCCTGTACCCCTGGAGGAGAGGAGGACAGGGTAGACATGATTGAGGTCTTCAAGTATCTTAAGGGGATCAATCAGGTAAGCCAGGATAGGATGTTCCAGCTGAAAGAGGAGGGGGCCACTGGGGGGGGGGGCACCAAATGAGGCTGGTGGGTGGGAGACTCATGGGGGAGATGAGGAGACGCCACTTCACTGAAAGAGTGGTGGAACCCTGGAATGCCCTGCAGGCGGAGCTGGTGGTGAAGGACACTGTGGAGAGGTTTAAGAGGGGCTGGGATAGGTATAAGGGGTGGATACATAATAGCAGGGTCGGCAAGGGGGGGGCCTAGTCAGGGGAAGGGGGACGGGGACCTCAGGGAGGTGAGAGGGAGGCAGCAGATGGTGCTCTGAATGGGCACTGACACCTGAGAAGACTCGATAGACCATAGAGCCTACTCTGCTGGCTTCTTAGTATGTTAGTTAGCACCCCTGCCTTACTCCTATGTTTGTTTTTTATTCTATCGGATAGATCACCATTTTGATTGTATTGAACTTGGAGCCATGTGTCCTTATGTAATCTGATTAGGACATCCAATAGATTTTGATTTATGTTGTAAGTAAGTTGTTTTTCCCATAATAGGGATCTGCTGATTAAACAGAAGCTGATTTGGAGTCTACGAAGCAGCAGTATAATTTTCCTTTTTTAATTTTAACATATTTCCAAACAAGATGAGTGAGGACATAGTAGTGTTTGTATAGTGGACCTGCGTTGTCTGAATCTGTTTTGATACTCGGATAATATATTGTTTTCTTCTAACCCCTCAAAGTCTTGACAGTAAATTCTACAAAATATTTCCTGCAAATTATCTGTGAGGCTAATTGGCCTGTACTTGGCTCAGTGTACATTTCCCAGTCATGGATTTATAAATCAAAACATCTTTATAAAATGTCTGGTTTTTGCACCGTCATACCCTTTTGTGCAGGCAGGCCGTTTGTTCTAGCAGTAGAAGAGTTGTGACAAACTGTGGGATGTGGTCACCTTTGTTTTTGATTGTGACCACATCAGTATGTTCCAGGGTGCAGCTCCTGCATTTTCAAAGTACTGCATGCAACTACCTCTTTCCCAGCATTCCCCAAATATCATTCATAGGAAATTTGCTGCATACAGAAGATCAGTTCCCGCTGTAACTGAGGCATGGTGGTCTAGGTGCTGAAGCAGGGCTTGAGAACCGTGCAACTTGGGCTTACATCCCGCTAGAGCCACTTACAGGCGCACTGTGTGACCCTGAGCAGTCACTTAACCTCTCAGTGCTTCAGTTCACACCAGCTGTGAAAGAGGTAAAAGCAGGACCCCACTGAAAATGAGACATTGCATCATAGCTTATGGTGCTTTCTCTCATCATGCCAGCGTAATCTGGCAATGTATATAGGAGAGAGCAGCAGATACTGTGACATAGCTGATATGCCCTGGCACATACTGCAAGGTAGCAGTGACCGTCACTGCTGCTGTATATAAAGAGAGAAGCATTGTTGTGTTGGAGCAGGCTGGTATAGTGGGATCTGTTTTAGAGTGGCGGTGTGATGCTGCGGATAGAATATAGCCCCAGTGGCATCATGGTAGAGCATTTTAAAATGGAAAGGGACGGAGGGGTTATAATAAACAGCAGCAAATCTGTTTCTAAATGTGGGACAGCGTAAGGGAAGGCTAATAAGATGCTTGGGATGTATCAAACAGGGAGTCACTAGTTGAAACCAAGAGGTGATGTTGCCTCTGTACAGGTCGTTGGTTAGGTTGCTCCTGGAGCATTGCATGCAGGTTTGTATTTGTTTTACCAGGATAAACTCCACTGAGCACAGCTCATTCTCAAAGAGGTCCTAGGTGCAAGCTAATGGCTACCCCAAACTTGTTCAGTATTTATATTTATACATGTTTGTATATTTATTTGATAACTGTGTGAGCCCACTGGTAACAAGCCTGGTTAGAGGGGTAACCTGGAACACCAGGAAATACAGGCATTAAACAGTGACAGACAAAATGACAAAACATACCTACAGCACAGTTAATTTTAACTGGGAAAAGATATGGGGCTTCAGGTTTAATACTTGGTTTACAGAGATGGAATCAGACGCGACTGTCCATACTTGTCTAGCTCCAAATTATTCATTATACGATATATATTTTCCTTCATTCATCCAGTTGTCTATCCTAGTCTTGAAAGATTTACAGCTTGTACTATCAACACAATCACTTGGTAAGTTGTTCCAGATGTTCACCACTCTTTGTGTATAGAAAGTTTTCTTTGTGTTGGTTTTATATTGTGTGGTTTTTGTTTTCTTAGGGCATAAGTGTCTTGACCTTGTGAGAAATTGAGATCCCCCATCAGTTCTTCGTCATCACAAATAATTATAAAGGAACAATAAATCATCCCTTGTTCCATGTCTTTCCAGAGTGTGTAGCACCACATGCGGTCATCTTTCATTATATGTTTTGTGTTCCAGTCCTCTAATCATTTTTGTAGCTATATGTTGTATTTTTTTCTATCTTCATTGATTCTGTTATATTTAATCCCCCCCCAAAAAAAAACCTGAGAGCCATAATCAATTAAAGGTCTGACATAGGATTGGTATAATAGCAGTAATATGTTTTCTGCCCTATGACGGAAGTGTTTCCTGATAGTGTTTAATAGAAAGTTAGTTTTTGGGTATATTTCATTGACTTGTTTCATCTGTAATGTGAAGTCCCAGGTTGTTTTCACAGTTGGATACCTTTAGTTCTGCATCTTCCATGTGATATTTGTGACAGGGTTGAATAGAACCCTGTCCCATTTGTTATGGAGAGTTTGAATGCAGGGATCTGTTCTGTTCTTTCATTTCCTGTCTCTTGTCTGTCTGGTTGTGCAGCCAGATTTTCCTGCGAGACCTAGGATTTGAGCACCCTGACAGTCTCGCTATTCTCTGCTTCTCACTGTCTCTGTCTTCCCTTGCTGTTTCTCTCTTTTTCTCCCTTGCATATCTGCTGGTATAAAAATATATGCAAATCATTATGTGAAAATGTAACTGATATTGGGATCCCTTTGTTTAGAAATTGTATATAGTGTTACTGTTGGAATGTATATAATTATAGTTTGAGATGATTGCAGAAAGCTATTGGGAACTCGAGAGGTTAACCTGAGAGCAGTTTTTAAGCCCTTTTTCAAAAGCTGTGGTGAAGGGGCCTCAGTTCTGGGACATTGTGTCCTTGCAGCAGCTGCCTGACACTTACAAGTACATTTTAGAAGAAAACAGGATGCTTGTTAAGGAGGAGGGTTGCAAGGACTTATAAAAACAGAGCTGCAGTTTCTTACTTAAGAGAGAGAGAGAGAGACACACACAGAGATTGAAGGAGAATTCAGATGATCTTCTCTGTTTATTCTACCTTTGTAAATAAAATAGTTATTCTGAACAGTTTAATTTTTTTTTTGTTACTGCTAGTACTAAAACACTTTTTTGTGAATTCTACAACTGCTCCTGGTTTTTCCTCTGCTTCCTGACCTGTACCTCGACGACTGTGAGAAGTGGGATTACGCCGTGCATACTCTTAAGGCAGGAGTTTTGTGCATGGGTACTGGACCTAGTACCAGGGAAGCGTAGAGAAAAGAATGGCTTCTGCAGCTGCAAGTCCAGGAGTGGTTACCAGGAGAATGGTTACCAGACTAGCACAGACAGAAGTCCAGTCTGAAATTGTACAGCCAGCACAAGTTATGGAAAAAGAACTGGCATTGACAGAACCTGAAAGCCTGATGGACTTTTTCAAATGGTGGGCAATACAACAAAAAGGGACGGTGAAGCAGAGAGAAAAGAGATTCATCGTTTAGAAGCACGGAGGAGAGAAGAGATGCAGCGACAGGAGAAGCAGAGGAGAGAAGAAATGCAGCTACAGGAGCAGCGATGGCTGGATGCCTTGCAAGATATCAAAGGCAGAGGATCTGACACAGATCCAGATGAGCAACAAAACACAAGCAACTTAAAAGCCATTAAACTTACAAAGTTGTGTTCCTCAAATGATATCGAGGTATACCTGACAATTTTTTTTTTTTTTTATGCTTCCCCTCTCCTCGCGGCTCTCCCCCTCTTCGGGAGACACCTATGGCCTTTTAAGCCCTTGCTCACCTGCCAGGTGACCGGAGTAGTCTGTCCCCCATGGAGCCATGGCTGTACCCCCCAGGCGGGTACGGGGCGGGGGCTTCTCACCCCGAAACATCTACATTTGTCGGGACGCTGTCTCTGGGCCTGGCAGGGGCATTGAGGGTCGGGGCCTGGTGCTCCGTCTGCTGGGAGGCCACGAGGCATTTTCCCGTTTTCTCCTGACGTGCCATGTCCCCCGACATCAAGGCGCTGACATCTGGCACGTCGCCCCTCCGTTCTGCATCGGACTTGCTGTACCTTGGGTCTCCACCCGGGGCCAGGCAAGAGCCAAGCTCTGGCACCCCCTCCCTCCGGAGAGGACGAGCGGTCCCTAGGATGCTCAAGTCCTCTTCCCCCAGCCGGCCCTCCAGCTCCCCGGGCTCGTTCCCGAACCCGGATCGCTGGTGTTGCAAGTGGAAATCCAACTGCTGTGCCGGCGGGCTGGCTAGACCTGACAACTTTTGAAAGAGTTGCCATGGCCTGCCAATGGACAATCAGACTGGTACCCTACCTGACAGGGAAAGCCCAACTTGCCTACAGCAATATGGACACTGCACAGTCAGAAAACTATGACCTGGTGAAAATTGAAATCCTGAAAAAGTATGACATCTCAGGAGAGACCTACAGGCAGAGATTTTGATCTCTGAAGTAGAACTCCACCGACTATCTCCGAGAAGCCTTAATCCAACTTGGAGAACTCCTGACAAAATGGCTCCAATCAGAAAACAGTCCCACAGATCATCGACACAATTTAACATGGAGCAATTCATCAACATCCTGCCTACGAATGTGCAGCTTTGAGTAAAGGAACACCAGCCAGAAAGTGGGGGAAAAGGCTGTTTCTTTGGCCGAAGACTACTGTGAAAGATTCCTCTAGGTTCATGGTTAAAGTTATGTAGAGGTTTGCCAAAAAGGGGTTCCTTCATGTGTTTATTCCCATTTATGTAAGTATTGTTTTATGTTATTGTCTGTCCTACATGGATTGGCCACCCATGTAACTTTATGTTCTGTAGTGTCCCCCCCCCCCTTTTGTGGCAAACAAACATGTTGTAATACGATAGTTGGTTTGGGATATTGCCCAAAACAAAATTCTTGGGTATAGTTAATATATGCTGCCCAGACAAGAATAAGACAGCTTTAAAAATAGCAGAAGTAAAGGGATTAACCAAGCAATTATGTATTGTGGCAAACTGCTTTCAGCCAAGTCGTTTGGTGGTTAAAACACTCCACATCCTCGAATACTACGAGCTATGTTGCTGTTTAAGGGCTGGATATAAGCAAAAGCTCCCGTTTTTTTGTACTGTGTTACGCTGTAGCGCTCCTGCATGTCTTTACACTCTGTGATAGTGGGAGCTGTGCAGTGTGCACTCGTTCGAGGCAACTCTAAATGACCGGCTTTTCTGTGTAAAGCTCCCGAATTAAAACGGAGCTTTCTAAACATTCAGACTACAGAATGCAAACATTCCAAATTGCATACATATGAGTAAAGCCCTAGTTACTTGGGTGAACTGTCCTACAGTAAGACTTTCGGAGTTAAGAGAGGAAAAAGCTTACCTGAACTGGGCTACATGTAAACTCCTCAGCAGCTAGACTTCTTTAGAGCCGGCTGGCCATTGAAATGCTATACTTATACTCAGCCTGCTAGTGGGAGGGACAACCAGAGTGTTTTCCTGAGAAAATAATTAAAGTACTGAAATAAATAAGGGTTTTGCTGGTTTTAATGGCAGGTTATTAATAAAGGGGAAACAATAAAGTATATTATATTATAAATCTTTTTAACAAAGTTTGAAACATGTTATGTAATCTTTACTGACTGACAGATGATTTGAGCCGATCCAAGGCTTTCTTAGGGTATATAAGTAGGTGTTAAACTCTGTGAATTCAGATGCAGGTGGAGTGTTGAAGTGGCAGCACCCAGAAGAACTAGTACTTTCTAGTTTATGTATTCCTGGAATGTGTTTTCGCTGAAGTTAAGCTGCTTATGTTACTACTTGATTTGTTTATTTTATTTTTATTTTGACGAACCAAGTCCGCTTATTTTAGTTCCTGTACAATAAAAAGAATTCTGTGTAGAACTACACCTTGGCTGATGTGTCCATCTGTACCCACTTGAAATGTGCGCACATTCATGTAGGAGCGCTACAGCTCAATGGAGTACAGAAAAGCGGGAGCTTTTACTTATATCCAGCCCTTAAACAGCAACATAGCTCGTAGTATTAGAGGACTTGGAGTGTTTTAACCATCAAATGACTTGGCTGAAAGCAGTTTGCCACAATATATAACTGCTCAGTTAATCCCTTTACTTCTGCTGTTTTTAAAGCTGTCTTATTCTGGTCAGGGCAGCATATATTAACTATACATAAGGATTTTGTTTTGTTTTGGGCAATATCCCAAACCAGCTATCTTATGACAACATGTTTGTTTACCACAAAAAGGGGGGGAGGGACACTACAGAACATAAAGTTACATGGGTGGCAAATCCATGTAGGACAGACAATAACATAAAATAATACGTACATAAATGAGAATAAATGCATGAAGGAACCCCTTTTTGGCAAACCTGTACATAACTTTAACCATGAACCTAGAGGAATCTTTCATAGCTACCAAATGGCCAGGCAGATGCCACAGCAATGAGATAACAGCCGAGCCTCGATAAGACACTCTTTTTCCCATTTAAACTCCACGTCTGATAAGAACTCTGGTGTGGGTAATAAATCTGTGCCCAAAGATATTATTTGCTATAACTGTAATAAGCCAGGTCATATTGCAAGAAATTGCCATAAGAAGAGTGACACTGGAGCAGATTTGTACTTAGCAAATTGGGACAAGTACTTAACAGATGTGGAAGTGGGGAATAAGACTGTAAAGGGACTCATTGATGCAGGAAGCAGACAGACCCTAGTGCATGTTGAAGTGCTGGGAAAACACTGTGCAAAAGGACCAGGTACTGGTGTCATCTGCATCCATGGGGACACTCGATACTATCCCACCACCCAAGTGACTCTGACCATTAAGGGTGTGTCGCACCAAATGAAAGTGGGGGTAGTACCTAAGTTACCTGTACCCCTGATTATAGGAAATGAGTGTCCAAGATTTACTGAATTAATCTCAGAGGAACTGAACTTGCAGTTTCAGCAACAGTGGTAACAAGAGCTCAGGCAAAGAAAATCTCAAACTGTAGACTCTTTTCCTTTTGCTGATTTTGATTTGGACTTGTTTGAGCACAGCTCCAAGATCCAGAAATCCAGGAAAGAAAGACAATGCCTGAAGAAACCATGGCAATAAATGACTGATGGACATAAGGGATTAACATATTGAAAATGCTGAAACTAAACTGATAACTGATTGTGATTTTCTTTCAGAGCAAGCTAATGATGTTTCTCTCCAGGGTTATTTTAAGCAGTTTGGGGTGAAACCAAAACAGGGTGAATCTATGTTTAAAAAATGTAGTGGGTTACTGATCAGAATATGGGTTAAACAAACCTCAGGCACAGGACCAGATAGAACAACTGGTTATACCAGAAAAGTATAGATCTGAGTTGTTACAGATAGCGCATGATAGTCCTATGGCTGGTCACTTAGGAAGGGATCGGACCCTTGCCAGATTGCTGTGTAGATTTTACTGGCTGGGAATTCGTGAAGATGTTGTTGCCTATTGTAATTCCTGTGCTGAGTGACAGAAAGTAGCCCCAGTCCCTAGAAAAGACAATGTGACCCTGGTGCCCCTACCCTTGATAGATGTGCCTTTTGAGAGAATTGCAATGGATGTGGTTGGCCCTTTAGACAAAAGTAAAAAGGGTAATGGATTTATCCTGGTAGTATGCGACTATGCTACTTGATACCCAGAAGCAGTTCCAATGTGTACTGTCACAGCTTCAAAAGTGACAGCAGAACTTGCAAAAATTTTCTACAGAGTGGGTATACCTAAAGAAATTTTTAATGATCAAGGTAGGAATTTTGGTGCTGCATTACTTAAGGAGCTGTACAGACTACTAGGTATCACTGCCATAAGAACCTCCCCCTTATCACCCTCAGACAGACGGTCTTGAGCGTTTTAATCAAACCCTAAAATGCATGTTAAAAAGGTTTGTAAAAGGGGAAGGGAAAGACTGAGACCAATACTTACCTACTTTTTGCTTACAGAGAAGTGCCACAGGCATCAACAGGGTTTTCACCATTTGACATGCTGTGTGGTAAGCAGCCAAGAGGGCCACTGGATGTGATGAAAGAAACGTGGGAAGATAACCCCACTTAGTAACAATCTGTAGCGTCTTACTGTATTTGTGTGCCCTAAGAAAGAAGCTGGCAAAATATGTTGAAATTGCCCATAGTAATCAGGAAGTGGCCCAAAACCAGCAGAAGGTATATTATGACCATGAGGTAAAAGAAAAAGTTTTTGAGCCAGGTGAAAAGGTTTTGCTACTGTTACCCACTACAGAAAATAAACTGTTAATGAAGTGGCAAGGGCTTTATAAAGTGCTTAGACATACTGGCACAGTTAACTGTGAGATTGAGACCCCTGACAGGAAAAATCCTGCTAAGATATACCATGCTAACCTCCTCAAGAAATGGGTTGAAAAAACACCAAAAGCTGCTTTTACCAGAAACTGATAAAGAAGATATTGATGTAGCTTATGATAGACTGGAACAAACTGCAACTGTTGATGCTGTAAACCTGAATGTTTCCCTAACCTCCGAACAAACTGCAGAAATTCGTAACTTGCTAAAGACATTTAACATGTATGTCATCAGCCTTTCCTTAGGTATGGTCTCTGTGAGTTTACATACTATTAAGGTCAGACTGACCGGCCTATAGTTCTTGGGGTTGTCCTTGGGTCCGGTCTTTTGAAGGGGCACCACATGTGCCATTCTGCAGTCCAGCAGCACCACGTCCGACTCCAGGGTTCCATTGAAGAGAACAGCCAGCTTCTCTGCGAGCTCTTTCAGCACCCTAGGGTGTATGCCGTCTGCTTCCAGGGATTTGTCCTCCTTCAGTACCAGCAGCCCCTCCTTCATTCTTTCAACCTCTATTACTGCTTCAGCCCCCATCTCCTCCTCCTCCTCCTGTGTGGCACTGGCCCATCTTTTTCCTTTGTAAAGACGGGGCAGAAGTATTTATTTAATAATTCTGCTTTGCTCACGTCTTCGTCTACCCATCCATCCCCCTTCCTTAGCCAAAACTGTTCCCTCCTTTTTGTCCTTCTTTTCGCTTATGTAGCGAAAGAAGGCCACCTCCTTTATCCCTTCAGGTATTTTAGCATGCTGCACCTCCCTTCTTGCCACTCTTGCCAACATCGGGCATTGCTCCTCATCTTTTTCCCTTGTGGTTTTCCTGACTCTTCTGTAGGCCACCCCCTTTCCCTCACCGCTCTGGTTACCTCATAGTTAAACCAAATGGGTGATATGGTCCCAGATTTCTTCCCTCTAAGCTTGATGCAGTCTGATGTAGCTGCTAGAATCGCCTCTCTGATGATGGCCTGTGTTTGGTCCACTCCCACATCTTCTTCAGTGCCCACTAAGTGTGCCTTAAGCACCTCTCCCATCCTCCTAAAATTTGCCGTCCTGAAATTCAGCATTTTGGTCTTGGTGGGATGTTTTCCCTGCCTATGTCTAAACTGAACCATGTTGTACTGTGGTTGCTAGCACCCAGAGGTTCCCTGACCTCTAACTTGTGTATATGCTCACCATTGGTGAACACCAGGTCAAAGATTGCCCCTCCCTGATGGGATCAATAACACTCTGGGTCACAAATCCTCCCTGTATCACATTTAGGATCTCTTGACTTCTGACGCAGGACATGGCCGGTACAGCCCAGTCCACCTTGGGCAGATTAAAGTCCCCCACTACAACCACCTTCCCTTTTCCTGCTGCTTTCAGCATCTGTGCACATAGTTCTCTGTCCTTTTTTCATCCTGGTTAGGTGGTCTGTAGACCATCCCCATCCTGATCTTTCTCCCCCTGTTAGTGTGGAGTTGGAGCCATAGTGTTTCCACCTTCCCTTCATTCTTTTCCCTCATGCATGTTATTCCTTCCCTGGTCTATGCTGACACCCCTCCACCTATCTCTCTGTCCCTTCTATAGAGTTTGTATTGTGGGATTGATAGACATTGCACTTGAATGCCAATGTTATCTGGAGCACTGGCTACCAGTTACAGTTCTCCGTACAGTGATTCTCTGTTCAAGGTTTTGGAACCCCAGTCCAAAAAACATAAGGAAAGGGTAGAACAGAACTGCAGAAGTCAAAAAACATAATCCAAGGAAGCAAAGTAGGACCTATAAGAAGGATTTGACAGCAAGGTCATTTACTCACTAGGGGACAGGAGGGGGGGCATGCTGGAAGCCTACAGATACATGCATGGACACCACAGTATGGACTCCTCGGATTTACTGTGTTTAAATTAAGGAGTAACAAAATCACCGGGGGGGGGGGGCTTTAAGAAGGACATAAGGGAATACTTTACAGAGAAGGTGGTGGATAGGTAGAACAATCTACCCGGTAATATGATTAATGCTAGCACTATCTTGGGGTTCAGAACTCTATGGAATATGTACAGGGGGTAATTAGAACCAAACATAGTGTGGGGGTACTTGGAAGTCTGAACGGATTGAAGAATTGTAGGTAGGAATAACAGGGGCAGACGATGTACTGTTAGTCTTTTTCCGTCCTAGACCATCTGTGTATCTGTGACCAAGCTACATGCCTGGGCTACCTGCTAGCAACACTCTCTGAACTCTTGCATGCTGCACACTACAGTGGCAGGTCAGCTCTGACGCATAGGAATGCACACTGCCTGTGATACAGGATGTCCTGAGAGGGGCAGGGCCCTAAAAGTGCAGAACATAGAGTTGCCGGCACTTAAAAAAAAAAAAACAACAAAACAAAAAAAAAAACTAAAAACTGTGAGGTGCTGCATGCCATACTTTATCACAACCCTGCTGTTCTGCTACCAGCATGCAAATGGAATGCTGTTGTTTCTAGTGCCATGTCCGTTGGTCTGATTGATATACTGGTCCTGATTATATCAAATGCCAGTGTGCCCAGTGACATGCTAGTAAAATTATTGCTGTGCTGGTGTGGGTATTGTAATTATATACAAACTCTACTTGTTAAAACTCTAGTATTGGCATGCCATTTCCTCCCAGTGGCATACAAGTACTGTGCGTGCATACCAGTTCCTCCCAGTGTCATGCAATTACTGTCAGGGGCAAGTCAGTGCACTAATTGTATGTTAGCAAGTATACAATATGCCGGATACAGCAGTAAAGTAAGTGGAGAGAACAGTTACTGTACAGGAGCTAAATTACATTGTGTGTGTGTGTGTGTGTGTGTGTGTGTGTGTGTGTGTCTGTCTGGGTAGTGATGTGGGGGAGAAGTGGTTGAAAGGAGCATAAATGAGTGATATGACATAGAATACAAAGAAATTTAGCTTTGTATGATGACATTCATGCATATTGTATAAAAAGCACTTTAAAAAGCAATGAGTTAAATACTGGTAAGGCAGGGTGGGGCTATATGTGGTATACATGAAGCAGCTTTTAAAGAGTAAATGATGTCGTAGAGAAAACTTCTAAAAGCTTAACACTTTTGCAAAATACAGTGGATAATTTAAATATTTTCAGTATTGAGCTTTCCCTTGTTCCTGATTATTGTGTACACTTGTATGAAAACTTGGTCCCTGCAGTTCAGAGTTTCTTGTCTTGCCACATTTCCCCAAATTAAGTCATTCAGTCCTTTCTTTGTTGCATCAGGATCTGCCATCAAAGAAACAACGGCGATGTCACAAGGATTAGGACTTCCTCTGGGAAATCAGTAATACTAACAGATGTCTTGGAAACAAAAGTCTTGCTTACATGCTAATATCCCTCATAAGAAAGAACAAAGGATAGAAATTTACAGAACATAAATGAAATATAAACTGTGTTGTCGAAATGCTGTGTTGAAAGTTTTCTCAGAGGCACGAGCTGCACTTTAAACTTCCTAATACTGTGCACACACACACTCGCGTGCATTAACAGTGGCTTGTGGCTGGCCAGTGAGCGGCCCAGTAGGTAGTATGCCGTGTTCCCATGTCAGTGATCCAGGTTTGGGAGTGGACCTTGGAGCTAGATCAGATGGCTGAAGGTGCTGGGGTTGTACTGCTGCATTGGCCCACCCCACCAGGAAGGGATGGCACGACTCGTGTGGTGGTCCAGGGAGCTTGTCACCTACACAGAGTGATGCTGTGTGCTTGTGTGGCCTGCAAGGGCACTGCATCATATCAAGCGAGAGGAAATCAGTTGTAAAGTACAAGTGGCAGCAAGGGTGCCAAACAGCTACAGATGAGGGTTCATTTCAGATATTTATCTATGTGGGACACTGACCCACTGGGTATAAAAAGTAAGGGTCAAATTAAAAAAATAATGGGTCATATTGTTCAACCAAGCCCAGATTCATAAAACAGCAGTTTAAAACCTGTGTAACAGTGAGCAGATTGTCCCCAAGGTAGAAAAAAAGGTGGGTCAAAATTAAAAATGGTGTGCCAGTTGTCCCAGTCCCTCACCCAAAAATGAACCCGCCGCTATATGTAAAAAAAAAAAAAAAAAAATACTGGGGAGCCTCCATTCATAAGCATGAGCATTTACATCAGGGCTAATGTAATGTCAGTGTTTCTGAAGACAGTATGTGAACAGAGTCTTGCACTAGGGAGCACTAAAGCTATAAAGTGCAGGGGTTTTGCCATTCGGGATTAGAGCTGAGTTAAGAAGGAAATGCCAACTTAAGTTAATATTATATTGTCCTCAAAACAGTACAGGTCTACCACTATGAACCACAGCATGCATTTTTTTTTATGATTCCTTTACTTTTGATTGGAAACTGGTTTGATAAAAACAAAGGGTCTGATTCTCAGTCCCAAATCACAGAGTGGTACAAATTGCATTTTGCGATCTTAAATGTATGTGCGACCGCACATTGATCTGATGTACATAATTTTATGGTACAGTTGGGTTAAGTTTGCGAAAGTGTCTGTGAAAAAGATTGCACAAAAGCATGCTAACAAATGTAAAGTGGCCAATGCAGTTGGATAGTGTTTGCACTGACGATTGAGTGTGCTATTTACAAAGGCAAACATGCAGATGAGCACAGAAATGCTGAACGTGCAGCAAAGCAGTTTTTTTTCATTTTTCGTTGTATTTGCTTTACCAGGCAAAGCTCATTTGCAGCAAGGTCCTTTAGGACAGTACAGAAAACCAGAGTGATGACAAGAATACAGGATGAGAAATAAAGTAAATAGCAACAATCTAGAATTCTGACAATCATGGTCTAGCAATATAGTACAGTAGCAAAGTCTTGTATAATACTAAGCAGACTAGGTGCAAGTACAAGTATCAGTGCAGGAGGCGTTGATCAGCAATTTGAAGGTATGTAGGCTCACAACTAGCTCAGTCTGAGGATGGCCTGATGTTTGCTCTGTGTTGGACCAAGCCAGCTGAAAGCTGTTTTCCCATACTTGGATGCAGTCCTTGTTGGTTTGAGCAGAGTGTAGTTGCGTGCTTTTGGGTTAAATAATCTAGAGACTTTGCATAGCAGGTCAGAGATATAATGTGGTTCATCATGCCTAAAATAATTTTTAGGCCCACAGGTAAAGGTTTTTGAGTTGCCTGGTGGCGAGGAAAGGGCAACCAGCTGATGCATAAGGGGTGCAGTGATGAGTTCTTGCAGGCAGCCATGTAATGAAGTTGAGCTCTCTGTGATACAGGACATCCAGTTTGGCAAGTTGATCATCAGCAGCACCTTTATACACAAGGTCTCCATAGT
Source organism: Neoceratodus forsteri (assembly GCA_016271365.2). Classification (NCBI taxonomy): domain Eukaryota; kingdom Metazoa; phylum Chordata; order Ceratodontiformes; family Ceratodontidae; genus Neoceratodus; species Neoceratodus forsteri. Next base: position 1,670,056,329 of record CM057456.1, read on the forward strand.
CTTAACAAGGGTAAGAATGTGGCTGTGACAAGGGTTTTGCGGGCATCCAAGGGTAGATTTAATTTATTTCTATAATAAAAACCCAACCTTGGCCTCAACTTCTTAAGTAAGTCTTCGATATGGAAATTGAAAGAAAGCTTGTTATCAAGCCAAAGCCCTAGGTATTTGAAATTCTCTACCAATTTCAGTTTGTCACCTAGGAGGGTAAGAATGCCAGGATTGGAGGGGTCAATTGACTGCTTGTTGTTGGGGACAAAAATCATGCACTTTGTTTTGTCAGCATTTAGAAGGAGCTTTGAGGCACACAGGTTCAGTTGGAGAGTGTTGAAGGCAGACTGGAGGTCATGTAAAGCTTCCCTCATGCTGGGTTTGGTGACATAAAGCACTGTGTCACCTGCGTAGCAGAAAATTTTGACATTCCCAGTGACATCATCCGGATCATTTGTATATATTGTGAATAGTAGTGGACCAAGGACAGATCATTGTGGTGTGCCTTTGGTGATTTCAGAACAGGATAGCAGTCCCTCAGATTTAATTTGTTGCTGCCTACCTATCAAAGAGTTTTTGAACCATGGTAAGGCATGCTGACCAATACCAGTAGAAGATAGTTTATGCAGCAGTATCTGGTGGTCGACCATATCAAAAGCCTTACCGTGGTCTAAAAAGATCGCTGCAGTTACAAGCTTTTGGTTGATGGAGGTGAGCCAGTCATCAGTCACTTTGATAAGTGCAGTAGTGGTGCTGTGTAGAGGTCAGGAAGGAGTGATTGTTATGGCTGAACCTGTGTGTTGACGAGTTTTTCCTGGACCTAAGATAGGACAAGCAGTGTTGATATAGGCCAGTAGTTACTGGCTATTTATCACCAGCTTTGAAAAGTGGAACTAGATGTGCCATTTTCCAGATTGTGGAAATCTCCTGAGTAGTGAGGAAGTGATTGAATAGATATGCTTTGGGTGCTGCTAACACACTGGGGGCCCCAGCTCTCAGAAAAAAAAATTCATGGTAGTCTGCCCCTGGGCCCTTATTGGTGTCAAGGCAAGTAGCATATCCTCCACCTGTTTATAGGTGATGGTCTGGAAGTAGAAAGGTGGGTGGGTACAGTGACTGGATGGGGTTTGCTTTAAATTAGTTAGTGGGATCGCAACAGCAGATGATTGGTCAAAAACCATTGCAGCGGATGCAAAATGTAAATTAAGCTGTTCCAGTATGAGTTGCTTATCTGTGACAATTTTGCCATTTGCAACAATCTTATTCGGTACCGCAAGGGGTGCTGTTCCTCGCTCCAGGGATTTGATTGTCTGCCAGAATTTAGAGGGGTCATTCTTGTTAGCTTTTTAGAAGGCTTAGATAATTTGGTTTGGCAGTATGTACTAGTTTAGTGCATGAGTTTCTTTTTTGTCTAAATACCATCCAGTCATGGGACGATTTAGTTTTTCTGGCTGTGGCCCAGAGAATATCCCTATCCTTCAGCACCTGCTTAATTTCTTTAGTAAACCAAGGACAGATTTTTTTTTTTTTTTACTCTGTTTTATTAGAGGTGCATGTTGGTTTATAATGGAGAGGACTTGCTGATTAAATATATCCACTGCTGTATACACAGAAGGGGCCAAGTAAAAGTGCTGCCAATTAATGCTAGCCAGGTCCTGGAGGTAGCTAGTCACAAAGAAATTTGAGAGCCTTCATTTATAAGGGAAGGTAGGTTCTACAGCTGATTTTGTTGAGCCTCTGATACTTACCAATAGGCCACAAAAAATTACAGCTAAGGCTGTATTCGATAATGACTAGTGACCACAATGCGGTGGCCTGTATTAAGTCCAGTTCAGATGGGGTGTAGTAGGTTTGGTAATCACCTGCAGCAGGCCAGAATCGTCACAGAGCAACTTAAGGTCATTACATTTTGATGTGAACCACTCTAGATTAAAATCGGTAAGAATTATGGTTTTACTACTGTGTGAACTGAGGAAGTCAGTAAGGTGGCTAATTATCTTTAAACCATCAGAGGAGTCCTATGGCATCCAGTGATATTTATAGTTTTATTTTGGGACATGGCTACTGTGACCTCAAGGCATTCAGATTCCAAGGGCAAATGCAAAGTGTGTTACTGGCTGAAGAGTACTAGCAGAGGAGTATTTATCCTTTACATAAAGAATTATGCCACCACCTTTTATTTATTTATTGAAATGTTTCACCAGGAAGGCACACTGAGCGACAAGTCACTTGTCTCCCGGTGCGACCTGGGGGGAAGGGGTACAGAAGGAATGAAACATTAAACATTCAAGTTACAAGATCAACATTAACATACAGCTGTAAGGCAGGTGTTACAAACAGTGTTACAACAGTGTTGCACATAATATGTAGAAAGAGTGGACAATAAAAAGTAAACAAGTGCTTACGAGAAAGAAAAGGGGGAAAGGAGAGGGAGGGGTTAGGTGGGGGAGGTGGAAAAGTCGCGTCCCAGGAGACCCCTTCAGGATGCGAGGAACCCTGCAAGGGGAATGGGAGGACCAGAGAGAAGGGGATAAGGCAGTGTCCCAGAGAGAACCCTTCAGGAAGTAGGGAACCCAGCAAGGGGGCTGTGGGGCTAGACAGAAAGGGGGATAAGGCTGTAGGGATTTAAAGAGGGAGGAGAAAGAGAGAGAAGGAGGAGGTGTGACTTAAATGCTAGGAGGGGGAATAGGACCTAACCCAAGAGAGGACCCTTCAGGATGCGGGGTACCCTGCAAGGGGGTTGGGAAGGTCAGTAGATGGGGATTAAGAGAGTGATAGAGGGAGGGAGTGAGTGAGAATTGAACCCTTGAGGGGAAGAGAATTTGCAGCTTTGGAGGGGATGTTGCCTAATCAGTAGTCCATCAGGATGCTTTGGACCCTGCTAGTAGTCATGGAAAGCCAAGATAGTGGCTAGATAGAATAGGGGAGATATTGTAAGGCTCAGTTTGACCCCTTCAGGATGCTGAGAACCCTGGAAGGGGACTGTGATGGCCAGGGAAAAGGTAGATGCGGGAGGGGAAGGAGTGGAGACAAGACTAGGCACAGTAGGACCCCCTCAGGATGCTGAGAACCCTGCAAGGGGGACTGCAAAGTCTAGGGAGAAAGTTAAATGAGGGAGGGAAAGGAAAGGAGACAGGCCTAGGCCCAGTAGGGCCCCTTCAGAGTGCTGAGAACCCTGCAAGGGGACTGTGAAGGCTAGAGAGAAAAAGTAGAATGGGGGAGGGGAAGGAGAGGAGACATGCCTAGGCACAGTAGGGCCCCTTCAGGATGCTGAGAACCCTGCAAGGGGACTGCAGAGGCTAGGGGCACAGGTAGATGGGGGAGGGGTAAGGGGAGGAGACAAGCATAGACGCAGTAGGACCCCTTCAGGATGCTAAGAACCCTGCAAGAGGACTGCAAGTCTAGGAAGATAGGAGGGATGGTGGGGGAAAGAAGTAGATGAGAGATACAAGCCCCTTGAGAGATAGGAGAGGGACCCACGGAGAGCATTGGGGTCCCTTACATAATGTGAGATTAAGGGAGGCCAATAAGGGGGACCAATTTGGGGGAAGGGGAGGAGAGCTAGAAATTTGGGGGGTGGGCATGCGCAGGGTAAAATCAAGGTGATGGTAGAGGGTTAGGGTTTGTCCAGGGCTTGGAGGAGGGAATTAGGGAGGGACATGGCAGGAGCAGCTAGGTGCAAGGTAATTATTGAGGGGAGAGCTGATGGGGTAGGCGGAGGATGAGTGCTGGATTTGAGGGGGGAGGGAATTCCAGATTTTTGGGAGGCGGTGAGAGTAACCAGATTGCCCAATTTTGGTGGATCTGCGGGGGACTACCAGGGTGCTGGAGTCTGTTGATCTAAGGGGATGGGAGGATTGGGTGGTGTTATAAAGGAGGAGGAGGAGATGAGGTAGGAAGGGAGCTCACCCAACCAGTGCTTGGAGGTGAATTTAGCACAGTGGGAGAGTCGCCTGTTAATAAGAGAGGGGAAGGACAAGGCACAATACAGATCGCAGTTGTGGGTGCAAGGGGGGGGGGCATCCAGGGCAAAGTGACAGAAGAAATTGAATAGGGTGTCTAGCAGACCTCTAGCAGATCTGTCCAGCCGGTATTGGGTATAGATAGCCAGGGATCTACGAGATATTGTGGCCTATTGTACTATTTAGCCAGGTTTTAGTGAGCAGCAGGATATCTGGGTTGATTTGGCATATCCATACTTTTACACTATTGAGTTGCCAGGCTGTGGATGTTATTAGTTAAAATGTTTAATCCTGGCACTTCAACAAAAATGGAGAGAGACAAGAACACTGGGTCCCTGGGTTAAGTTAGACATTACCAGAACAGATGAGGAGCAGTATAATGCAAGGTTTTATTTAACTCCAAAAATTGATTAGCGTTTTGCTCATAAAAGTGCTAAAACATTGTGAAAATGCATAGCACTTGCCTCACTGAGTTTAACAAATATAACACTTCTAGAAAACCTATATAAATACTTTCTGTACAGTTAGCATTGTCCCAAGAAAAAACTGCTAATCATTTATTTAAAACCCTGTAATGGTGTGTTTGATGAGGTCAAGGTTATTATTCAGGAGCTTTTTATTGCTCCTACTCCAGTACAGCTAGGTCATTAGTAGAGATGATTCAGTGCTCTGGTTGGGGAAGTTGTGTGGCTTTAGTAGTATTACAAGGGCCTTACAAACCATTGGGAGGGGGTCACCAGCTGTTCCGCCAGTTTTGGAACAGTTTCAGGACCAGAGATTATACCTCTTATGAGTAAGAAGACATGTCCCTGTTGGATAAAGTTGTTTATAACATGGATTCTGAAAATACTGTCTTCTGATTCATGCAAACAGGTCACCTGACCATTGATGAACCCTGATATAGCCACAGTTGCATGTTCACAGGGCTTTATTTTACTGTTTCTTTAGGTAAACTCTAACATAACATTGCCCATGTTATAAGAGGATTAACCCACTCCAGGGTATGGGTTTACTGAGCATTAATCCATGCCTGGGTGGTTGAAGTCACTCTGGTTCGCCTCATGACTCCAACCCCCCCCCAGGCGTGGATTAATGCTCAGCAAACCCATACCCTGTAATGGTATGGGTCCCTTCATAGTGCTAGAGGGTATAATGCCATATCTCTGAAGTGGAGAATCAGCCCGGAGAGCAGCAGCAGTAAGGTAATTATCTACATCTTGTAGAGTAGGTGAGTAATATAGAGGGAGAGGTATGGTTCAAACTCTGCTGCCACTATAGGGGTATGAGAAATTGAGATTTATTATGAGTGGTTGCAAAGTGAGCAGTGGAAATCAGAGTTAATATCAAGTAGGGAAAGTGATATAGGAAGTTTCTGTTGACTTAACTACCAATATACAAAATAAGGTAGTGCAGTCTATAGTGTAGCAATAACAACCTCTGCAGCCCACATCAGGGGGTTGGCTATATAACAAAGAAACATGAACTCAAAACTCAGTCATTTCCCTGACAGGGCAAGGCAACTATGAGGCTGTGGTACCAGCAATTACGTCTAAGCACCTATGTTTTGGTGTGAGACAGTAAAACACAGTGGGCAGATTACATCAGCTGCATCATACAAAGGTGATCCAGAGTAAGGATAGCCCGGAGGGTCCAGTTCATTATACTGTTTGACAAAGCTAGCTGTGTTTGATGCTAAGCGAACACAGTTTTCACGTAGTCTGCTTACTAGGCTTAGGCACAAATAAGTGGACAGGTGATAGGCCAGCCGAGGCTGAGAGTCTACAAAAAGTGCGGAAACTAGATAAAGCACGTAATTGTGTATACAAGTTAGGGTTCAGGCACTGTTCACAGAATAGCAGTTCAGTGACTTTAGCAGACTGTCAAAGTACTTACAACATCCCAGCTTGGAAGGGTTTCTGGTGAACATGTAGCCTGGCTGGCCCCCAGTAGCCTACTCCAGATGACTCCAAGACAAACTCCCGATGTCCTTTGCGTGGGTCCTTCGCGCAAAGGCCACAAGCGGGAGGATGGCTTTTGTAGGAGGAGTGTCTCGCCTTCTGTCCTGAGCTGGCTGCCTGATTGGTGGAGCTCAGCTCTTTGCGGGAAGACAAGATGGTCCTTTGTTCGCTGCACTGGCGGCATGGCAAGGTGATCATCTTGGGGGGCAGCACTGAAGCAGCAAGGAGCTGCTATCTCTGCCCCTTCCTTGTCCAGCAAGCTTGTGAACCAAGGAGTGTCTCGAGTCACAGAGTTTTTTTTAATTTAAAGTTCCCAGTCTGCTTGCTGGCTCCCTGACTGGTGGAGCTCAGCTCTTTGCTGGAGGATGAGAGGGTCCTTTGTTTGCCGCAGCAGCTGCATTATTTGGTGGGGGGGGGGGTGAGAACAGCACTGAAGTAGTACGGAGCTGCTCTCTTGATCTGACATGCTTGTGAGCTGAGGAGCGGCCCAGGGTGCAGAGTTTTTTTTTAATTTAAACGGTGCAAAATACAGCACTGCATACACTCGTTTGTGCACATACCCAGGGCCAGTGGTCACCAAGTACAGTCGGAATGCCAAAGTGCATACCAGACGGGTCAGCACAGTCCAGATTTTTAAATAAACTTCATTCTAATTCAATGGTAGTAGCACCAATTATTTTACTTTGTCCATGTAAGACATCTACTAATAAAAAAATTTGTACAGCAGCCTCGAAAAAAGTTCTTATTTACTCTGTGATTTACCTTTGGTATACTTTTCATAGCAGTTTACTTTCACAGTCCCAAAGGGTGCAGATTTTTTTTTTTTTTTTTTTAAATCTGCATTTTTAATCCTCCGGGCGTGTCAGGGGGCAGTAACTTCACCCTGTACTGCTGGCCTGTGAGCCCGACTGTCACCTGACCAACCCCAAGACCCCCCCATGGATTACGCCTCATGGCGGGGCCGAGAAGGGAGCTTCCTCTCTCCTGGAGCACAATCCAGATCTGGGGAAGGCGGTGGCGGAGGACCAGTGAGACATGAGGGTCAAGGCTTCATGGAGGCCCTGGCTGCCGTTTTCCTCTTTTCTTCTCCTCCCTCCTCCTGACATTCAGCATGAGTGCGCCTTTGTGGGGGCACACCACGCCCACCAGCTGTGTGGGCCCTTTAGTTTTGCATCACCCCCCCGGCCCCCACCAGAAAGCGATCGACAGGCGAGATGGCAATCCTTCCCTCCTGAGAAAGGAGAGCAGTCCTCCGAATGCTCGATCCTCCCTCACACCTGCTGACCCCCAGTGGCCTGGGCTTGCTTCCAAACCTGGGTCGCCGGTGTGGCATCCGGCACCTCAAACTCTAGCACCACCCGGCCGGTCCAGGGTGCAGAGTTTTTCATTCGAACATACAAAATTGCCAGCAGATGCAGGCCTTATGGTCTGTATAGTCTGCTGGAGTGTGCAGCACTTCAGTCATTTAGACTGCAGCTGTGCCCCCTCCCTCTGTATTTCCTCCTGCTTCCTTCATACATACACACACACACACACACACCTTTTGACCCTCCCTTTGATCCTGTCCCACCCCCTCTTAAAGCTGCTCACTAACCTCAAAGATACCACTTTCTCCAGCAGCATATTCCACCCTGTACCTACCCTTTATGTGAAAAGTGCCTCCTCATTTCCCTCCTGAATCTTCCACTCTCTAATTTCAGACTGTGTCCCCTGGTTTTCTTCCCACCTTTTAAATTGGACATACACTCATGTTTACCCAGTTTATGCCCTTCAGGTACTGGAAGGTTTCAGTCATATCCCCTCTCCCTTCTATCCTCTAGGGAATTCATATTGAGCTCCCTTAGTCTCTCCTGATATGATTTATCTCCCAATCCCGGGATCATTTTCGTTGCCCTATGCTGAACCCTCCCCAGTAGCTTGATGTCCTTTTCCAAGTAGGGGCATCAGTACTGCACACAGTACTCCAAGTGTGCCCTCACCAGGGAATTGTACTAAGGCAGGATGACTTCTCTCCTAGAGGTGATTCCCTTAGCGATGCACCCCGGCATTCTATTGGCCTTTGCTGCTGCCCTCCTACACTGGGTCAAGTGGTTAATTTCCCGTTACTGGTATTCCCAGATCCTTCTCCTCCGTTGACGTGGATAGCTGCACCCCCCCAATCCAGTAACGATTTCTGGGATTTCTAGCTCCCAAGTGTATGACCTTACACTTCTTGGCATTGAACCCTAATTGCCATGTGTTTGACCAGCCCTCTAGCCTTGCTAAATCCTCCTGGAGTACTCTATCATCCTCTTCCCCCACCCCCCATCCAGTTCTGCACAGATCTTACTGTTGCCTGCGAAGAGGCTGATCTTACTTTTTATCCCATCTGAAATGTCAGCAATGAAAATGTTAAACAACACTGGTCCCAGCACCAAGCCCTGTGGGACACCACTTGTTACAGCTCTGGGCTCTGATAGTTCACCCCCCATTACTACCTTCTGCTGCCTATCCTGTATCCAGCTCTTGACCCATCTAACTAGTTTCCTCCCCGCTCCCAGGTTATCCACTTTGCTGGTCAGTCTACCATGAGGCACCAAGTCAGAGGCCTTGCTAAAGTCCAGGTCCACTGCATGGCCATTGTCCAGTGCCCCTGTCACCTAGTCAACCAGGTTTGTCTGGCAGGATCTGCCTGAGACAGACCCAAGCTGTGTGCTGTCCTGGAGACTGTTATCGTCCAGAAATTTCACCAGCCCTTCCTTGAGGATAGTCTCCATTAACTTTCCTACAACGGCAGTAAGGCTCATTGGTCTGTAGTTCCCTGGTTCGTCCCTGGGCCCGCCCTTATTTTAAGGTTCCCAGCCTGGCTGCTGTCTCACCCTTTGTCCTGGGCTGGCTGCCTGATCTTGCTGGGACCCATAGCTATGGTATTGTATGTCATAAGCATGCCATCATCCAGCTCCTTGATGCAGTTCCGAAGCTGTGACTTCACATGAGTAGCCAACATGGTATACAAAGCGAAATGCATTGGTTTGAACTTGTTCTCTGTTGCATTGTAACAGAAAAGACTGCTGGTGGCTGTAATAGTTCCTGGCTGTAGCCATTAAATACAAAACTAGTAGTAAAGCAGATTTAAAATATTTCAAGAGGAGTTACAAATCCACTGATGGTGACTCGGAATATGTAAGTAGTGGGCTGTCAATTTTCTGTCATTCAGGTTTTACCCACTGTGATAGGGGATGACCAGATCAGGCCTTTGACTATCTGAGCAAGTCCCAGGCCAGAAATTATGCAACTGCCCTTCCGAAGCTGTTTGTTCCCGCAGCTGTTACTTCACCCTCTGCTCTGCACACCTTCAAGCTCTCTCCAGCACAGCCAGAGCCACTCAGGAAGCTGGGTGTCTAACTGTGAGGGGAGTGAGAGACCAGATATGCAGTGAGCAGCAGGCAGTTGATGTCCACGGCAGCGGGCAGTGAAGGACATGTTTTCTGCAGCCTCTGCAAATTAAACAGAGTGACCTGTTGGGGGCTGATTTAGAGTATGAATTCACCAGCAAAAGCCTTTTTAAGGGCTAAAGGGGAAAAAACAGATTGAGAAAAAGGCTTTTCTTTGGGTGAGCTGTAATGGAGCGATGTGACAGTCGGCAGAAGTATGGGAGACTGCTTGAGGGAGCTCTGAAAAATGTAAAAGTGCAAATTACATGAGCGCCACATCAAAACTAGTCATTCTTTTTTAAGGCATATTTAGGAAGCATGAGATATAAAAACAGCCCTTTTCAGGGCTAGTTTTGGAAGAACCAGAGTGGAAATCACCTGCTCTAGTCACAGCTTATTTAGGGAGACCCACAGCAAGCATATACCACCCCATATTTTATTTTATATAATTGCTGGGTCTCCCCTTTTTGGCCACAGCAATTATTTAAAATAGCAGTTACAGTCCGGTTGTTACATTTAGATTTTCGGAGGTTTCATGTGTGTTGTTTTTTTTTTTTAAATAATTAAAACTTGTATCCTGTAGAAAATAACTTTTTTTTTTTTTTTAATGCGACTTACGGCCATGCCGTGATTCTTTGGTGGCTAGGTTGTTGTCGAGCAGAGAGCAGCGAGCCAGAAAGAGAAAGACTACAGCTGACGCATGCGCAGAGGTAGGAGAACCATGCACGTGTTTGCTGTTATAAACGCTCCTTTATAATGGCAAATTACGCCACAGTCTCCCTATGGCAAAACGGGGAGACCTGTTAATTATAGCCTTTTTCAGGGCTCATTTAAGGAGCACCGCTGTACCCTTTACTTTGACCTCATTCTCTCCCACTGCATATCTCTTATATCCAAATTCTGGTGTGGTGCCCTCCCCTGCTACCTCATATAGTAACATAGTAATTTGAGGTTGGAAGAGACTCTAGGTCCATCAGGTCTACTCACCTTCTTCATAGGCAGGGACTAATAAGTATGCTGTGCACACTTGTACTGATTTATAGGGATTCCAGGCCTCTCTAGTACCCTAGGTAACCTCCGATTCCCTTGTTAAGCAAATATTTGTGAAGGCTTGTACCGTCTTCATTTTCACTGTCTTTGCTGGTAGTTTGTTTCATAGGTTCACCACGGTCTGGGTGAAAAAATACTCCTAATATTACTCAAAATGCACCACCTGAAGTTCAGGTTGTGACCCTACGGCCTGCTGAAGCATTCCAAATCAAATACCTCTTTCTATTTGATTTTGTGGACATCCTTGAGCATACTGAAGACAGATTATGTCTCGTCTAGCCTCCTTTTCCCCACTGTGAACATGTTAAGAGCCTACTGCCTCACTTTATAGCTTTTGTCATCCTTACCCTTGACTGTTTTGGTGGCTCTGCATTGCCCCCCTCTTTTTTTTTCCACATAGAGATTTTTATTGTAGTCTTCTTTTTCCATACATTTACACATATAACATGGATCAGTTATGCATAGTATCTATACACCTTACATGGTATAACATAAAGAATAGTGTATGGTTGCTCATACACAACAAGGCTATGTTGCCATCGAGGGGATGTGATGACGTCACACAGACCTTGAGAGCGAAGCTCGAGAGGTCCGTTTGACGGAATCACTTCCCCGAGATGGCAACAATGCCTTGTTGTGTTTAAGCAACCATATACTATTTTATATAGTATATGGTTCCCCAAACTGTAGGAAGTTTGACTTTTGACAAGGTTCATACCTTGTGAATATTGTCCCACTCGCTTGCTCGGTCGCTCCCTCCTAGTCCATGCTGCAGTCGCCATCCTGTTCCGACACAGAAGATAACGGTGCTTCACTGCTTTCTTCGGCCCTGCTCTCAGCAAAAGAAATAAAAAAAATAAGTTAAAAAAAAAACAAAAACTGGCAAACTGGTAGTTTGGGGGCCCGGAGCCGAGTATGGCAGTCCATGTCCCAACTATCTGACTGAATGGCACTACCGACTGATCATTAGACACCCCTGCCATTTTAGAGTGCATTTTTTTATCAGCTCTGTTTTCAGCCAATCATGTAGCAGCTTAAGGCTGAAAAATTGTTGTACTATCGATCTGACGTCAGAACGATAGTACAACTTTTTTGACCTTTGAACTGTCCTACAACAACATTTGGGAAGCCACTGTTTTCCATCTAGAATAAGCCCTAACCATGTACTATAAAAATCTTGTACATACATAGCTTTATAAACTGTACCTATTTACTAACTGGGTGCTTAATGAACATGTTTGAAGGACCTTGTAATAGTTAAAAATCAACATTTAGATGGTATATGTTCATGCTTACCTCATTTGACCCTATTATGTTATTTGGCTTATCATTCTTACCTTATAAGAGAGAACTTTCTTATCCAGCAAGTTTGGAATCTTGCAGTTGTTACCTGAATCCCTGTGAGCTTTTACCTTTTTTATGGAACAGCAAAACCCACTAAGTAGAGTCAGGAGACCGTGCAAATGCAGAGGAAGGCAAGGAGAGAGCAACACTATTTTATTAGTATATAAGGAGGACAGGGAGCTACCTTGAATTTCCAAACAGGATGGGACAAATCAGTTAGTGAGCTGTTGGTCAGCTTGGCCACTAGCTATCTAAATCTGGTAGCCAGATCAATATTTTTTTAGTGATCGTTTTTAAGGGCCTAAAAACCACTTGGGGGCAGGTAGCCAGTTGGCCAGTAACATTTAAAATCTGGTAGCCAAAATACTTTTTTTTTTTTTTTTTTTTTTTTAGTAGCCATTGGACACCTGGCTACCCAATTTGTTCCACCCTGTTTCTAAGTCTGGCCACTAACACACAACATCAACCAAAGCAAAAATAACATGGCATCAGTGTACCCACATCTGCATTTCACAGTTACCCCAGAGTGTCATTTGATCACTGTTCATACCAGTATGGTCAGAATAATTCTGAGGTCTGGGAACTAATGAGACAGCTGCAGACCATACAAGGCCCCTGAGTGAGCTATAGTTGTGCTCATTTTAGACTGGCGGGGGTCGGCACTGAAACTGGCTGTAGCCAACTCGTGATTTTAAAGAATGAAGGAACAAAACCCTACTATGAGTTACGGGATTAGTAAGCCAGTGGCATTTGGACTTCAGTTAAATCCATCTCATGTCAGTGAGCCTTGACTTGGGTTTTACAGACTGCCTGTGTTTTAGCTTCAGCAGTTTGAGTAACATCGGGGGGGGGGGGTGTCTCAAGTACTCCAGGAGAGGGCTCCAAGGCTTGCAGAATTGCTCACTCTTGCCCCCAACAGTGTGTGCCACTTTCTCATAGATGGCTATTTTCAGGAGAAGTTTAAATCATTCACCCGTTATCGGAGGATCTGGATCCCGCTAGTGACAAAGAAGGATTCGTTTGGCTGCTACCATTGCTCCATTGAACCATGTTTGTTGTGGCAGTGGCACTGAGAGGGTAGTGTCCTTTGGGTACAGTCCCTTCAGCATCACCTCTGGAATACAGGGCAGCATAGCTGATAGTAGGGGTGTGCCATATCACCACGCCCGAGACCAACAGGGCTGTACTGAGGGACAAGCTCTTGACTGCCTTAAGGTCTTATTTGTTTTGAAGAGCCCAGGACTGCAGCCAGTATCCCAGAAATGGCCAGACCAGACTAGGTCTTTGTAAAGTGTCAGGATTACTTCCCCTGCTTTGCTTGTCATCCTTTTAATGCACCCCAGCGTTCTAGTGGCCCTCTTGACTGCAGCCATGCACTGCTTGTAATGCTTAAAGAGCAATTATCCTGCTCTTTTTCAAATTGCTCCCCAGGAACCATGAAGAACCCTTACCTGCCCCCAATTCATATGCTGCCCGTATCTCGAATTATATTTGCCCCTATATTGGAAGGGAAGGGATTGTATTTTGGCTCTGTGGAGCCTGGCTGATCCTTTCCACTTTCTGGTACCTCCTGATACTGCGATCCACCCCTGCTCTAGCACTTGTTGTGATATCACTATATGGAGAGCACAGGGGTGCACTCCATAGCCTTGAATGGAGCCGTTTTTTTAAACTCCATTTCTTGTATTTTAGATGGCCTTTGCGAACAAATGAATGGCACTGCTCAACTAATAAGGACCCTTTAGTTGAGCAGTGCCCTTGATTAGTTCACGATAGCTATCTAAAATATGAAAAACAGTGTTAAAAAAATGGCCTCATTCAAGTCCATGGAGCGAGCCCCACGGTCTCCATGTAGTGACATCACAAAATGTGCTAGCACGTGGGTGGACCACAGTATCAGGAGGATCCAGGAAGTGGAAGGGATTGGCGTGGCCCCATGGAGCCAAAATACGATCCTTTCCAAAATAGGTGCAAATACAGATCAAGATATTGGCAGCACATGTGTTGGGGGCAGGTAAGGTTTCTTCATGGTATTTGACGTGAGCACCTGAAAAGTTGCTCTTTAAGCCCCTTGCCCATTAAAGGGGAAAAGTCAGCACTAAGAGCCCCACACCCAAGGGTGGGGCTGGTCCTGATTTGCAGTTTGTCTGCAAAAACACTTTTTTTATTTTGTATTTACTGTTTACTGCAGTATAGAGTCCATCAGATGAATTTTGATGACTTCCAGGCTGTCATCAGAGCAGGATTGCAGCTGTGGGAGAGTCAGTAGCCTGCAGTGCATGCTAGAGTGTTTATAGGCTCTGATCTTTTGTTTTCTGGTCCAGCTGTCCTCCCTGGGCTAAGTACGGTCCCAGAATTGCATGACAGTGGTGGAAGGAGGTGAGCTGGGATGGCTGGAGGCCCTGATCAGGTGCTGAAGTTGTGGAGGCCCCAATCAGTTGTTGCTCCTGTTGGTGGTGCTGGCATTTTTGGTGGCCCTGATTGGCTGCTGACACCCACTCTGTCTCCTCAATTTGGTCCGAGTGCTCCAGGATGTCTAGTAGCAGCTGTTGTAGGTGTCATTGTGTGTGTGTGTGTGTGTGTGTAGATGTAGTATGTGCAGTATGTATGTGTAGCATATCACTGCTTGTGTGTATTGGTGAGTCTGTGTGCATGTGTCGGATTGTCTACATTAGCATGTGTGTATGTTGTTGAGTACAGTAGCGGGTTTATGTGCATATGAGTGTGTGCGCTTTATTATGTTAATACCTGAGTGTGTGCATTAGTGTTTTTCCATCAGTATTGGTGAATGAAGACAAAAATAATGTGGCCTTTGGGTTAATGGTGCTGACTTGGATATGGGTGGGCATGGCTATGTAGTCTAGTTTTCAATAGGGTTGTGTTCACCTTTCCATCCACCTCCGTCTTCTTCACTGTCCCTTAGTCTAAAACAAAGGGAAAACGGCCAGCTTCTAGCACTATGCCAAAAGACTCCATTGCCTTTTAAAGTATACCCTCCTCCCTAGCCTGAGCCCCTCCAGTTGCAAGAATGTTATTTATATAGTCAGGCTCCCCTGCCCCAGATACATGATGGGGTGGGGCTGGTAAATCAAATCCACTAGCTCATTCCCCCTCCCAAACACACAGTGCACCTGTCCCCCTCTGAGTCCGAGTAGTTGCTGTATTAATGGAACTAGAGTGTGTGTGAGTTGGAGGCCAAATTATTATGTCATTAGTGATGCTAGGCTGACCAACTGGGTGACTGCGCCTAGCGTCACTAATGACACAGTTACTCCACGTCCTCCGGATCGCTTGCCCAGTCACTCCACTCATACAGCTATTACTAGAACTCTGAGCAAGGTGAGCACACCGTGGAAAGGATGGAAGACTAAGTTAATTGGTTTGACTTCTAGGGTCACCCCCCAAAAGTCATATATGGAGGTAGACCTAAAAAAAAAAAAAAAAAAAAATATATACACACACACACACATGTACATAAATTGCAAAAAAAAACATAATGCATCAGTTAGGGTTGCAGCGACAAAAGTAGGGAAATGTGGCATTAGGGTTTCCAACCCTAACACCCCACCCTGCACACACGAACAGGCATTGAGGGTGTGCCTTGGGGTCGTCAGCCCTAATGCTCACCCCATTTTATAAGTAAATAAGTTGAGATGGGTACAGTATAGGGGAATTGGGTAAGCATTTGAGCTGATGACCCCAAGGCACACTCCCAGTGTCTGTTCATGTGTGCAGGATGGGGGTTGGGGTGTTAGGGTTGGAAACACTAATGTCACATTTCTCTACCTCTGTCGCTGCAACCCTAACTGATGGATTAATGACATTTTTTTCCGGTTTATTTCCTTGCTTTTTGAGATAGTATAATTGTATCCTTATTTGTCTGTGGGAGCACATAGCACTCAAGGCCTGGTGCTCCCATCCTTCCATAGATGCGTATATGTATGTAGCTGTGGAAGCATAGTGTGCTCCGAGCCCTGCACTTCCATGTATAGGACAACAGTGACCAAATTGTCAGCATAGCCATCTTATTACTCCATCTCATGTACCCGGTACAGAAAATTTTCGAATCCCCGTCAAAACGTTATTCTGCACAACTGCAATGCCATTCCGCACCACAGGTGCGAAAACACATTTTGGCCAAGATCTGAAAAATTGCAGCTGTGACATATGTGAGGTGGTGCAATCAGAAAGCTATGTTGAAAATTTTGGGTCAAAATATTTAAAATTTCCAAAGTTACGAGCATACGTATAAAAATTGTAACAAGTGGGCATAACGTTGCCATTTTTACATATTTTGACCCCACATTTTCACATAGCCTTCTTGTGACCCCACCTGATGAACAAGGTCAGGAAAATATTTCAGATCCCTCCCAAAAGGCGAGTTCACCAACCAACCACAAAATCACCTTTTGGGCAGGAGCTGCATAATGCCAGTCATATTGCTCATGAGGTGGTGTCCCCAAATGGCCATATTGAAAATTTGGTGCCAAAATGTCAAGAAATGGCTGAGTTACGCATCAAAGTTGAAAACCCCATTGAATTACATTGTACTACCATTGTAGTCAATGGTAGAGCACGATAAAGGATCCTGTTTCACAAAAAGGATCGTGTATCATGCTTTCCCATTGACTACAATGGGATTAGCACAATTTACAATCCTGTTTCCCAACACAGGATTGTAAATTGTGCTGATCCCATTGTAGTCAATGGGATAACACAATCAAGGATCCTGTTGCACAAAACAGGATCCCATTTCCTGTTATAAGTATTCCCTGGTAGTCTAGTGGTCCCTCCACCCTACCCTGATGTACCATAGACGTCCCTGTAAGGAGAAACAAAACATACCTGGTAGTCTAGTGGTCCTGCCTAATATCCGATCACTTCTCTCTCTCTCGTGTGTGTGTGTGTGTGTGTGTGTATATATATATATATATATATATATATATATATATATATATGTAACTCTTTGGTTTAGCGGCCCCCATGTCCAGTTGCCATCCCGTAGAGGAAAAAATTCTGGTAGTATAATGGTCCGTCCCCCTCGATGTCCAATCGCCATCCCCATAAGGAAAAAACCCAAACTGGTAGTCTAGTGGTCCGTCTCATTCCCCAATGTCCGATCTCTGTCTCCTTATATAAAAAAAAAAAAACAGATCCTGGTAGTCTAGTGGCCCCTTCCCCCTCCTCTGAAAAGCCATTCATATTCTTGGTGGTCTAGTGGCCCCACCCCTACCCTGTCAGAAAATGACCCACCACCCCGCTCCCCCCATCCCCACTTCCGGTCGACGACCAGCACAGTTCTCCTCTCACCTTCATGGTTGGCCGCTAACTGAGCTATGAATAAGCATCTACTGTATACAGTAGGTGCTCATTTATAGCTCAGTCGGCAGCCAGCTGTGGAGATGAGAAGACTACTGTGCTGGTTGCCTACCAGGAATCTGGATGGGGGAGCAGGGTGGTAGGTCACTAACTTACAGGGTGGGGGTGGGGAGGCCACTAGACCACCATGAATATGAATGCCTTTTCAGGGGAGGGGGATCAGGGAGGGACCCTAGACCACCAGGTAAATTCTTTTTTATACGAGGACGTGGACTAGACATCAGGGGAGGGTGGATGAACCGCTTGACTACCAGGAATTTTTTTTTTCCTTACAGGATGGTGTAATCGGACATGGGGATGGGGACCACTTGACTGCCAGGATTTTTTTTACCAGGATGGTAATTGGACATCCGGGGGCTGGGGACCACTAGACTACCAGGTAATTTTTTTTTTTAGTATGGGGACAGCTGATCGGACATCAGGGGAGGGGGAGGGAACACTAGACAACCGGAGAACTTCATATGGGATCGGGAAGGGGGGAGGTACCGCTACACTACGGAACAGTTATATGTAATGTATAATGTTAAAAAAAAAAATTCCAGTGCACATGACTACACAATTCCAGCTGAGGGGATTCTGATAAGCAAGCTACGTGTCTTGCTCTGTATTAAACACAACGTTTTGTGTAGTTTTTTAAATACATGTTTTCCTTGCTAACTGTCAGACAAAGTGGTGAACACACGAAAAGGGATTGCCCATCTACGACACAGGATGACCCATCTGCGAAAAAGGATTACACATCTGTGACAAAGGATCCTTTCTGTGCTGAACATCTATAATTTACCATTGAAAATAATGGGAACTTCAAAATTTAATATCTTTGGAACGGATTAATATTTTTTCACCAAACCAGCAAAAGGCACATCTGTAAGGCATAGCCTTTCTACTCTAAAATTTCAGGCCACAACTTAAAACATTTTTTTTTTTTTTTTTTTTACTATTACTTTTTTCCTTCCTTCCTCCCGGCATACGTGGCTGTAAGATAAAGATAACTGCGTTATGTTGTCTATCTTCAAATAATTCAAGCCACACAGAGTACTTGTTTCCCTTTGATTTATTTTCTTTGTGAGTCCATCAACCTCAGATAAGTGTATTTCTTCTCTTCTTGATGCTAGCTATTCAATTTTTATACAGGGTTTATATAAAGAATTGTTATCTTAAAAACTACCAACTCCCTATTATAGGTCACTCATACAACAAAATAACCTATTAATCTTAGGGTGTGGTGAATAACAGTCAAAGCATAGGTATTATCTAATTTCTTGCGCAATATTATAACTGTTTACTACCCTTCTTACACAATCTTTTCTGCTGCACACCTTCCTTTAACAGGTGGATACCATCCTAATAAGAGCTCACCATCCTGTTAAGTTTACTATAGGACATCACAGGACATTCAATGTTGAAATGTAAGATCATAAGGTAAATTATTGTGAAATCATAAAGCTGTCACAAAACTAAGGCATCACAAGGCAGCTAAGTTATATAGTATAAGAAATTACACTGAAGCATCCTGTTAAAAGGCTATACTTAAACACTCAGTTAATTATTGTAAAAGAGTATACTGAAATAAAATGTTACACTACAAAAATGTTATGCTGCAGTTCCCCCTTTGTGACTCTCTATGATTGGAGATCACACAAGACAATGTTGCCACTGTAACATTTGTATTTGTCTCATTATGTGTTTCTTCTTACGGCACAATAACAATTGTACAATAATAAGAACACAGATTACTGCAATACCACATACTACCACTACTAGGGTTGGACTAGTACCCAAAGCAGCTGATCCCCAATCCCACCAGGATACAGTAGGGATATATGATGACTGTTTTTTTACCTCTTTAGCAGAGGCTTTTTGTTCAAAAATAAGTCCTTCTGTTTGTTGACAGTACAACAAGGCACCAAGTGTCATTTTATTAATTTTGGGTAATTCGAAATGAGTTGGAGTTGCCAAATTAGTGAGTAAATCCAAGGCCATACTGGAACCATCGATATGGGTAACATTTGTTCAGCTATAGGCAGGAGGCAGATCTCTGAGGGTCTAATTTGCAACCCACCAGGTCTTGTCACTACACCACCATACATTCCAAGGTTGACCTGCGATTACACACTATGATTGGCTCCATCCCATAGCTTGGCAGTATTCATTTGCAGACGTTGGGGAAAATTTACATTGTTTAGGAAACCATGGGGTGGTTGATGTCTGTTCCCCACATATCAAGGTTTCATGTTCCTGTACACTCTGTTGCTTAGGTAAGACAACATATTTATTGTGTACCTTAATAGTTGTATCACCTGGTATTTGGAGTCTCATGATCTGGTCATGTACTAATACTCCCAAATTACTGATTTGCCATGATTTTGTTGGTGGTTCAAAACATATAGGTATTATTACTACTATGGGAATGACATGTCACAACACATGTGCATATGGATTTGGTGAGTTCCATACTTTTATCATAGCTAAGGGTGGTAAAATTACATTGGGATGATCCAATAATCTAGTCATATTGGTCTCACCTATCCCTAAAGGTAACCTATCGGTCTCAATTCTGTTTAGTTCATTGACTAGATAAACATGTGCTTCAGCAGCTAATTGAGAGCAAACCAATTTTGTATAATCATCAAGCATATTAGAAAGTGAGTTATAAAAACGGGCTGCTGTTTGACCAATAATTTTTAAATTCTGTAAGGTTTCTTTAAATGCAAACCAATCTGTTTCTTCATTATCAGCCGCTAATCTCACAGTAGTTGTTAATGGTCCTGTAGCCATATTTTTTAAAGTTGTTTCTAAAGAACGAATATGGCCCTTTAAAACCATGGAATCAATACCATTAGCAATACCCAATCCTGAGCCTAACCAGCCCCATACGTCTCGTCTGTGACGAGATACACCTGGTGATGCTGCTACAGGATTTTGAAATTACCACAATTTGTGTCTATCTTGATATTGATTTAAAGTATTGTTTTAATACTGTGCCACAATAATACTGATGTCCGATTCCCACATTGTATGGTAATTGTGGAAAAGGCAAATGTAGCAACACATTATAATATTCCAATTTACGCTGATAATATAAAGGATATATATTTCATGTCAAAATAATACCATCTGATGGTGGCAATAATTTTTGCCCTGCTATACCTTGTTTTTGGTATTATATATCCCATACAGCAGATTTACTAGTTAAAGTTACATCACAAGCCATTTCAGGCCATAGTGCATTTGTAGTATACATTAGCAGAGAATATTTATCTGTTAAAGGCAATACTACAAAAAATTGCTTTATCCCTACTGTATAGTTCTGTGTAATAGATGTATTATATATTAAATTCCACATATTATATTGTGTGGCATTAATACCCCGATAAGATGCATTTAACAATGTTATATTAGGTGGATAATGTAATATGTCCTTTAGTTCTATTCAAAATAAATC
This sequence comes from Neoceratodus forsteri, assembly GCA_016271365.2. NCBI lineage: Eukaryota > Metazoa > Chordata > Ceratodontiformes > Ceratodontidae > Neoceratodus > Neoceratodus forsteri. Next base: position 1,670,076,868 of record CM057456.1, read on the forward strand.
TTGTACTTTTCATGTCAAATTGGTTGTATGCCCCAACATGGAGTGGATATAGATCCCTTTCTGGGCTGTCGTGTTCACTACACACATCGCCGTACCAGGCCAGGCTTCTGTCGAGCATCCCCATGTCGCATTTTGACATTGTCCATAACAAATAAAGTACCATTTGACAAGAAGTTATCCAGTGTGTTCATGTCATTCTCTCAGTAGTACAGGGGTACCACATGCATTACGATTGGCATAGTTCTTATTGTATAAACTGTTCCATATGTGCCCTGGGCATCCATTGTATCTGTCGAAGTTACCAGGATCAGTAAGGTACGCTCAGTTTAAGTACAAGGTACATCATTATACTTCACTTACTGGGAAAAACAGAGCAGTATCAGTTGTCATCATTTAAAGGCTGATACAATTTACATTGGTCCACATGAACCCATTTGGTCTCTGTAGACCCTTGTCGAATTTGACGGACCTGAATGACCCGTGGCCCCAAAACATCAATGACTGTATAGGGCCCCATCCAGTTAGCATCCCATGTTCCCTTCTGACCAAAATTTTTCACCATGACGTGATGACCCTGTTCAGTGGGCAGTATCACTTTTTCATCATGTCTCTGTTTTTCCACTGAGTCTGTGCCATATTTCTGGCAGCATGGGGTAAATAAACAGCTAATTGTTTTTGTAACTGTTGCAGAAACACATCAGTTTTGATGCGGTCCAAAACTGGTGTTGATAGATCTGGATCTGAAGGATAATACAGCCGCATATCCCGTCCAGTCATTAGTTGATATGGGCTGTAGCCAGTAATTATTGTTTTCCATACCTCTAATACGCATTAGGATTCCTAGTAAGTTCGTCACCCACCCTTTACCAGTATCCAACACTGCCTTTTTCAGTGCATTTTTCAGAGTGTGATTTAATCTTTCTACCATTCCAGATGATTGTGGATGGTAGGGCAAATACAAACATTGAGTGATACCTAAGATATGACACAAAGCTGTCATTATCTTCGCTGTAAAGTGAGTTCCTCTATCAGTCTCAAGTATTCTGGGAAAACCCCAATGTAAAAACACTTGTTTCCATAATGCTTTTGCAGTAGCTGTAACACTATCATTTCATATGGGCAGTGCTTCTACCCATTTGGAAAATATGTCAATAATGACAAGTAAATATCGGAACTCCCCTTTTGCAGTAGACAAGGGCCCCCCATAATCAGTTTGTAAGCTGGACCAAGGACCGTCCACCAGGGGTATACACCCTAACAAAACCCTCTTACCAGGCACTGGAGGATTCAACTGTGCACAGATGAGACATGCCTCCAGGCATTGCTTGACATCATTTCCCATTTTTGGCCACCAGTATTTTTGTGCCAACATTTTACATGTTTTGTGGAGTCCACAATGACCCCCAATTCAATGATTATCCATGATAATATCTTTCCTACATGAAGTGGGTGGAATCCACTTCCTAAACCCAGGTTGTCGTTCCCATACTATCATATCTTCCCATATGGTAACATGTTTGGTTGCACACTGTCCAGTGTCTTTCCATTGGTTCCGACAACCCACTATCCAAGCATCTGTATCTTGGATACACCCCAAACTTGGGACTTGTGAGATGGCAGCTATCCATTTAATATGGTGCTTGTCAAATTCGTCCTTCTCCCACAATTGTGTAGAGTCACCTCCTAGAGGGTCTACCCATAAGTTTTTTTGTTTGGCTGCAACTTGAGCCAGGTTGTCCACCAAGTTATTATTTAACTTATGGGTATCCTTTGAATTCTTTTGGTGCGCTCTTACTTTACAGATTGCTATTCTCAAAGGTGTTTGAGCCCCTATGTCCCATATGTGTTGTAATATGGGAGCAAATGCGACAGGTTCCCCAGATGCTGTCCGCATTCCTCTTTTCGTCCAGATCGGAAGAAAATCTAACAAGGAATTGACAACAGAAGCACAGTCTGAGAAGATATTAATAGCCTTCCGAGGATAAGCCATAATAGCTCCGTGGACTGCCTCCAATTCCACTCTAGTTGCAGAAAATGATGATGGGTATCGTACTAATATTTATTGATTAGTACTCTGTGTCCATATGGCATATCCTGTGTGTAAATGTCCATCCTCCCAAAAGCGAGAGCCACCTACATAAACATCTCTTGCTTCAGTATTTGGCTCTGCAGCAAATGTGGGTTTAAAATCAATTACCATTACAGTTCCACAATCATGTGCTTCTCCCTTCCATGCCAATAATTCAGCTAACATAGGTGAGGTACATTTTTCTACTGTGATATTCTTCCTTTGTAGAGCTAAAGCCCATTTAACCAATCGCTGTGAAGATGCACCTCTCACATCCCTTTCAAGTAGAAATTTCACTGGAGTGTGAGACGTTTGCAGGATAATTCTGTTAAACCCCACAATATGTTCTGTAGCTTATATAGCCCAATATACAGCTAACAGATGTTTTACACATTCTTCATATGTTTCTTCCACAGGTGTTAATACACGAGAAAAATATCCCACAGGACATAAAGTTCCTGCTGTCTTCTGTAACAGTACTGCATTGATCACCTGATCTGTCACATGTACCTATATTACAAAATCAGAGGATTCAGGAGGACTAGTGAGAGCCAGAGCTGTCATTAGTGCTTGCTTTAGAGCCAGAAAAGCTATCTGATGTTTTGGTTCCCAACTGAGGATATCAGTTTCCTTTCCTCCTTTCAGTAATTTATACAGAGGTTTTGCTATATTAGAGAAGGCTTCGATAAAATCTCTGCAAAATCCTACCATGCCTAAGAACTGTAGTAATGCAGTCTTCGTCTTGGGTCGTACTAGTTGTTGTATCACCTGATTTTTATCAGGATCTACAGTTCGTCCTTCTTTGTTAATACATATTTCCCAAAAAATAACTTGTGACTGCTCAATATGTGCTTTACTGGGGTTCATTTTTAACCCTCCATCACTTAAGACTGTTAGCAACTCGTTCAATATATTAACATGCTCTTGGTATGTATCAGTCTGCAATAAAATGTCATTAACATATTGTATTATTGCTTCTGGTACTGAGAAACCCAATAATATTTCCGCTAAACATTGGTGAAATAAAGTGGGCAATGAGTGAAAGCCTTGTGGCAAACACTGGAATGTGTATTGCTTATCCTGAAAGGTAAAAGCAAACTTATACTGACTATCTAGATGTACAGGGACAGCCCAAAATCCATCTGACACATCTAGTACAGTATAAATAGTGGCAGTGGGAGACAACCAAGATATTAAGTCCGGTAGTCTAGCTATCACTGGGGTGACTAAAGGCGTTACTTTATTTAAAACCCTATAGTCAATAGTCAGTCTGCAAGTACTGTTCGATTTTCGAACCGGCCAAAGAGGGGAATTAACAGTTGAACATATCGGGCGAATTACCTTTTGTGATTGTAACTGTTTCAAAATAATTCCTGCCTCTTCCTGTGCTTCTTTTAGAAATGCATATTGCTTTTGTGGCGGTGGGTCTGGTCTCTCTGTTTCGACCTGCATATTAGATACTCGTCCACACTCTGTAGCATTTTTAGCCCAAATTGATTCATGCCTTTGTACAAGATTTTATCCATTGTGGCACTTGTTTCCTTAAATCACTCGTGTGATAAATCTTTAATGACTTTATTGTGTACACACTATGTGAGTCATCCACATTTGGTCCTGGGTTAGTAGTGCTTCCTTTCCATAAAATCATGTTACTAAGATCTACTACTAAACCATGTTGTGCTAGAATATCCATACCCATTATGGTACCTTCATATGTATTACATTTCCAAAACATACATTTCAATTGTTGTTCGCCTATCTGAACCAAAACTGGTTTTGTCAAATATGCTGTGAACACACCCCCTGAGAAGCCTTGCAAATTAATGTGTCACTTCCTGTGAGTTGTTAAAGGCATATCACTATCTGTTATACTAACAGTAGCACCAGTATCAACTAATATCACAGTCTGGCAGCCCCCTGACCATTGCTGATATTATTGGATGCCCTTCCTCATCCTCTTGTAATTGACCAAGGATTTGGAAGGTGGGGGCTTCATCCCGTCATTTCCTCTTTCTCACATTTCTAGCAACAAGTTCTTCTTCACCCTCTTCCTCACTATCACTAGGGGCAGTATTTTCCTGTCGAACCGCTGCAACTGTCTTAGTATTAATCAAATTACTAAGCACTTCAACACATTTTTGTAAGTCTGCCTTACTACCTGGTTTAGCATTATTACCAGGATTTTGAGCTTGTCTCCTCTCTAAGACTTGCTTCTGTTTTCCTTCCACATCTTTACCCAGCCCAACAATTGCGTTTAAAGTGGCCTTCTTTATTGCAGTTGTTGCAGGTTTGCCTACCCTTGCATTCTGTTTTGACAATAGCAGCTACCCTTTTCTTGTCTCGTCCTTTTTTCAGGGACCTCATCATCTTGTTGCATATGCCACCAATCGGTGAGCAATTCTTCCTTTCCTGCAGCCCGATCTTCTCTTTTACATAACATACGTATGGATGCAGGTACAATAGTAACCTGCCGATCAATTAAACTCAGGAAAGGTTCGGTATCTTTACTAGGATCTGCTACGCCTCCATGTGTGGTGTAGGCTGCATACAGACGGTTGATAAACATTACTGGGGATTCCCCAGGCTGTAGAGTGATCTCATAGATCTTACTCCAGTCTGTATGAGATACACTGAGCACTGACTGCAGTGCAGTTTGGATCTCATCAACTGTAGCCCAATTTGAATCAAGTTCCGGATTAACTTGATTACCAGTCATTTTTGCTGGTAAACTCTGCAGCAAAACTGCAGGAAGTGACAAAGTGACTATTTTACAGGCATCTTTGTTTGTCAAATTAAAATTAGCCACAAGAGTCTTTAGTTTAGAGCAATATGGGACTGGATTTTGACCTGGCTCCCATTTCCCTAACTGATCTACTAACTGCATTGATTCCTGTATGGCGAGATCTCGTTTAGATAATTCCATATGCACTTCTACTTCATCCAAGGCTTTAAGCTGTGCTTCTTCCTGTTGTTGTAATACAGTATCATCTTGAATTTTTTGTTCTGTATTCCTAATCATCCCGTGGGTAACTTTACACCCATAATCTAAGGATTTTTTCTTATTTTTATCTTCCTCATCTGCAAGCTCCTTTTCTTGTTCTGCTAACTTTCTTTTGAATTTCTCTAAATCTTGTTCTAACAATTCTCTTGCTTTATCAGTCAGTTTCCTAAGACGCTGACCACATCTAGGAGTTTTCTTTTCTTCTCCCTTTACTTTTGTAGTAAATGGAGCCATTTTCTTCTTACTAAGGTTCATATATCTTTCCTCATCTTCTGACCCTGATTCTTCAGACTCTGATGGATACGTGCGCCGTCCAAAACAACCACACGGCACAGGCATGTACTGTTGCTGACTAGGAAGTTGCTTATATTTATGTACCTGATGCCGTAATTCTAAAGAAATTTGGCATTGTACCTGGGCTTCAGCTTGCAAAGTATACAAAGTTTGTTCTTTGTATGCTGTGTCTTGGGCATGTTCTTGATTAGCATGATCCAAGCGTTCAACTGCTTGTTGGTATTGTTGGCTTAATTCATTAATCTGGACTTCACTTTGTTTATTAATAAATGTAATATTTTCTTCCAATTGGTTATTCTTTGAGACACATTTAATTTATATTCACTGTCTTTAGTCTCTGTGACATATTTGGCTATATTTAAGTAATGAGCATCATCTTTCTCTAACAATTCTTTCTTCAACTGACACGTCCTAGCCGTTATTTCTAACTGCTACTGTATGGACGTTTGACATATGTCAGCTAACTTGGTTTTATCTGATTTACTTTTCTCATTATGGTCTGTACCTTGTTTAATTAAACATAAATACACATCTTCCTGCTGTTCAGGAGAAGCTATACGGACCTTCTTTAAGGTGCGTCTCTAAAAATTTACGTAATATGGTGTCCATACTTATGTCAGTAGGTTCACTGGCAAATCACGTCTGACTTCGCCTCAGCTTCCTTATTCGTCTTTCCGACTTCCCTCCGTACATGAGTGATCAGTTCAGGTATGGTAGGCGATGGCGTTCCTCGCAGTGGCTTCCTTCTCGGTTCGTTTGATGTCGTCAGCAATTATATAGACTGTCTTCAGGCATCCGAGTCATGGCACCAATTGTAAGGTAAAGATAACTGTGTTGTGTTTTCTGTCTTAAAACAATTCAAGCCACACAGAGTAATTGTTCCCCTTTGATTTATTTTCGTTGCGAGTCCATCAACCTCAAATACATGCATTTCTTCTCTTCTTGATGCTAGCTATTCAATTTTTATACAGGGTTTATATAAAGAATTGTTATCTTAAAAACTACCAACTCCCTATTATAGGCCAATAATATAACAAAATAACCTATTAATCTTAGGGTGTGGTGAATAACAGTCAAAGCATAGATATTATCTAATTTCTTGCACAATATTATAACTGTGTACTACCTTTCTTACACAATCTTCTCTGCTACACACCTTCCTTTAACAGGTGGATACCATCCTAATAAGGGCACGCCATCCTGTTAATTTTACTGTAGGACATGAAAGGGCATTCAGTGTTGAAATGTAAGATCATAAGGTAAATTATCGTGAAATCATAACGCTATCACAAGACTAAGGCATCACAAGGCAGCTGAGTTATATAGTATAAGAAATTACACTGAAGCATCCTGTTAAAAGGCTATACTTAAACACTCAGTTAATTATTGTAAAATATTATACTGAAATAAAATGCTACACTACAAAAATGTTATGCTACACTGGTCTGCTCCTGTATTCTTAGCAACCCCCTCGGGACTCCGGCCACCGTCCGTCACTCACACTCCATCAGGGTCTGCCTTTCGTCCCCTGCAGCTTTTCCCCACAGCGAGGTGGTGGGGAACCTCCAACTCTCCCACTCTGTCCGGATCCAGATTCAGGCGCCTCCGGAGCCGGTGTTTGTTGAACGGCTATCAAGCCACTTGACCAGGATGCCACGCCTCTTTTTCTGTTTTTTCTCCCTGAAGCTGGGGCCTTGCAAATGATGCTGACAGAGAGGCGCACGCTCGCATCTGCACGTGCTTCCTCCAGGTAGCTACCCCAACTCCTCCCCATGTTACAGCGTGGCGCCTTGTTCCTCAGCCTCTGCCAGGGGGCAGGCGGGCGCTGACTCTTGTGGATCCCCTTCCCTGGAGGAGAGCAGTTTGTCGGATGCTCAATCATTCTCCTCCCCTGCCGACCCCCAGTGGCCCATGCTTGTTCCCGAACATGGGTCGCCGGCATGGCGCAAGGTAAGGCGTCCAGCGCCTCAGCCCTCAGTGCCACCAGGCTGGCTAACGTAAAACAGTTTTTGATGCAGGTGGACAAAAAAAACAGCAAAAAACATGTATATTTCTGTATTGTTCACACTCTGTATCTCAGAAACCACACAAGTGAGTCAAATGAAATTTGACACAACAAGAGACCTACCCCATGAAATTGTAGTGCAAAATTTCATGCAATTCCACTGAACCGTTGCAGAGTTATTAAGGTGCAAAAATTGGGCTTTAATATTAAAAACAACACTCAATCCTAACAATACTGGTGCTACCGCACCAATAAAATATAGTATAATATATGGCATGCTTGCCATGGGAGAGCTTAGGCAAGGGGGGGTGTACTTTAAAAGAGAACTGACCCGAACCTGCAAGTCATTTTTCCCACTGGATGCATTTCTCATATATTTGATCCCTTTCTGTTATTGTTCCATCTTTACTAGCCTTTAGTAAACACAGTGGGTGTTTCTGGTTTACACTTTGCTGGTAAGTGCCATTTTAGAACTGCATGATATAGTTTATGTCCCGTTTGGGCCACAGAGTTGCAGAATAGAACATGAATGCATTGTGAAAACAATGAACGTTCTTTAACAAGGACACAAAGTACATTAAACAGTTTTGAATGGTACTGCGCAGCACAGTGAAAAGCAGAAACACTCAGTGAATTTTCTAAAAGGTGAGTATAGATGGAACAAAAACAGAATGTGAACCAGTATTACAAATGCAGCTTCTACAGAAAACACAGGCTTACAGATTCAAGACTGTTCTCTTTTAAAAAGACAGTGTCGGCTTCTGGCATGGTGCCAAAAGTCAGCAGTTTTGCACTGTTTGCTTTTTTGAACTGGGGAGAAGGGGGAAAATGGATATGGGTTGGAAAGTACTGTGATAAGGAGAGGGGGGCCAGAAGTCTAGCCTACCCATTTGGGGGAAGGCATTTTACAAGATATTTGTTTAAACCTCCGTGCTCCAAATAACAAATACCTAAATGCTTGGGCCTGAATACTGAAAATGTGGACGAATGTAGGGAAATAGCTACAGTATCTGCACCTCCTAGCAGCTGATGGATATGAGTGGTTTGTGTTTGCTTGCAGTGGTCATCAGGCAGTGTGTGTATGTTGAGAATAGGCAAGGGTTAGTGTAGTTGGTGTGCCAAGTGGAGTTAGTGTGGGTGTGTACAGTTGGAATGGACAGAGGGTATATATGGTGTGTATTGAACTGGTATGAGAGTGTGTGTGGTGGGAGGGAATAGGCAGGGAGTATATTGGATAGGTTGGCGAGGGAGTATGACAGTGTATGTTCTGGGAACAGGAAGGGGTATGTAGGATGGGTACTGAAGTGACTTGAGTGGTTGTGTGGGTGGTGTGAATAGATAGTGAGTGTGTAGAGTGGGTGGGTATCGAAAGGAGTATGAATGTGTGCGGGGTTTTGAAACTGGCAGGAGTGTGTAGAGTGGGTATCGTGGGGTTTGATTGTCTGTGGTATGGGAATAGACAGATGATGAGTGGTACAGGCGTTGTACAGGGTATGAGTGGTGTGTGTGTATCAGGGATGTCACAGTATCAAATTTTAATGGTATGATAACCGTGATACACAATACTGTGATTATTGTGACTATAACGGTATTATGGAAGTAGTCATTTTTATACAAAAAAGTGTCTTCGAGCTCTTTTGTTGGGGAGAGTTGACATAGAATGGACAGTTCTTAAAATTACCCCTAAAAATTAGCTGAAAGGCCTGAAAACTGTGGTATATCATGAACCACAGTTATCACAGTATCAGAAATTGCCCATGGAATCAATACCGTTACTTACAGTACCACAGTATACCATGAAGAACCGTGGTACTGTGACATCCATTGTGTGTGTGTGTGTGTGTGTGTGTGGTGGGACTGCAATATTTATTTATTTAGCTTTTGTTGACCAGGTAGGTACACTAGACAAGCTGTGTGCCTATTTTCAGGTACGACCCGGGAGAGTACAGTGAAAAATGCAGGTTCAAACAAGGTACAAAACGACAAGAGGGCAATGTACATAGTTACAGGAGAGCAAGATGAACAGATAGTCTACAGTGAGCAGTAAATAGGTCAAATATACATATAATATACTTATACATACAAAATAAATGGACTAAGACATTCAATGGCAATTACATTGCATGAGTGATCCTTTTTTCCCGGGGCCACATAATGCATAAGCAGATAGCAAGCAATCACGTGCTTCCAGAGTTAAAAGCGACTTATTCTGGAGAAATCTACAACCCGTCCCCCAAAATTACAACTTAGTGGGTTCATCAGTTTTGAATACATTAGCTTTCCTGTTTCAAATTGCTGGATTGGTGTGAAATGCAAGTTGGGTAATCGCTATATTTCTTAATCAAAATTAAGTGGCACTCATGTTTTTCATCTTGCTTATCAGTGCCAAGAAGTCTGAGTTTAGTGAAACTGGAAAGGATGACTGACTGCGGGTGAGGTGAATGCATAAGCAATGTGTCTGGCCTTTGTTGAGTCTTCTTACTTGTCTTTCTCTCCATCCATTTTTTTTTTTTTTTTACAACACGGTAGCAGATGGGCCAGGCTGCTGACTGCAGTGTGGTGCTAGCGTCTGGTATGCATGCTGCAGTGGTAAAATTCCTTCCCCTGTCCATGTGCATCCCGTCCGCTGTATCCAGAATAACAGCCATAGTTCTCTTCTGTAACACACTGTATAAAACAGAGAAATCCTGCATTGTGAGTAGTGAAATTTGGTAACATAATTATGAAGTGATTCATCTGTCTGCATGGCTGCCTTTACCTACTTCTGTATTTTATAGTTTTTTTTTTTCCTTATAAATTTTTATCAGCTTTTTCTGCCCGTGCGAGGGCTTGTGCAGCGTGTGGGCACTCACACACCCATGCCTTGTCGCCCTCTGCTACACTGCCCCCTCCGCCTGTGCTATCCACGGGCCTCTACTTGGTGGGAGGCGGGCAGGCGGTGACCACCCAGGAGAGGAGAGCTGCCTTCGCTGCTCAATCCTCTCTCCCCCCATGCCAGCTCAACGATGATCCGAGGTTGAACCGGGTTGCCAGCATCTTGTGAGGTAAGGCGTCCGGAGCCTCAACCCTCCACGCCACTGGGGTGGCTTACTACTTCTGTAGTTTAGTAATGCAAAATGCAATAGAAAGTTTTATAATGTATTCTGTTTTTTTTTCTTTGTGTTTACAGTAATGCACTTTTTATTCCTTCTTCACCTGGTTGCCCCCTATCTTCTCTCTCATTAAACACATTGTCTCCTTTTCCTGCTGGTAACATGACTCTCGAGTACCGACTCTCAGGCTGGATCCACCTGTGCAGCTGCTCCTTATAGGGAAATCCTCTTTGCTTCAGGTCCTGAGAAGACTCTCAGTCTTCCATGGAGTTTGTGACAGGAATAAGCCAGAAGTAGGGAGGGAGGTGTGTGGGAGTTGTGCAGTACCCTGCATCAACTGGAGCATTTTCTCCCTTTGTAAGGTGCTCTCCCTCCCTCCCTCTCTCTTAGGCCAGTTCAGTTGCACCTTGCCTGTGAGAAGAGCGGAACATAGCATGGACACCCAGACATCTAATGCTTCCCAGCTGCCCACAGAAAGCACTTTAATCCCATATCAACCTGCCATATTCAGCCAGCTGTTAGTAATTCTCCTAACCCCAGTATCAAAGCCACAACTTCCCCCTTCCAGCAGTCAGCAACTCCCTTCCCAAACCATAAATCACATCCTTGTCCCCCCAGCAATCCTCCCAACCCCCAGTTTCACAGCCACATTCACCAGTAGTTCTTCTTCTGATACCCATATCACAGCCCCACCCTCCACCCCTGACTGTTTTCTACCCCCCCCCCCCGCTGCAGTGTTACGGACCTCATCTAACTATCAGTAACTGGTCCAGTCCCTTTATGGATGACTTCACTAAACCTACAAGCAACCCTTTTTACGCCTTATGTCGGCCTCAGTCCCCTCTCCCCCAGCTGCCAGCAGCCCACCTAATCACCAGTATCACAGGCCTGACCTTCCTCCTGCCATCAGCAATCTTCCTTACCCCACAGCTGCCAGCTGTAATGAGTGCAGCAGCAAGGTTACAGCCTACTTGCCTAGGATAAGTAAAACATAACTTACCTAGTCTGGGTGAGCCTTGGTTAGGTGCCTCGGAATGACATCCGGTTGTATAAAAAATAGAAGGGTCACACATGAGCCATATTTCTTAGAGAGAAAGTAGGATAGCTAGGTTTCAGTTGGAAACAAATCCTTCAAACAACATGAAGTCTTGCTATATTATGACATATGCAGTTTGTCCCAACCTTAGAACTGCTCCAGAGGTGAAAGAGTTAAAGTCCATGCCAGGCATGGAACTTAGAGCTTGAGCTCGGTTGAAAATTCTGTCTGTTGTTCTTCAAACTTAAACTGTCAGATTCTTTACTCCGCCTCACTGAACAGTCGCTCCGGAGATTCCTCCTTCTGCTCGGTTCATTTTGTCGGTTAAAGTATAAAAATTTTCGTTTTTTTAACCGAAATTAAACCTCAACCGGTCGGTTCAAGCTCTGTCTGTGGTATTGTAAGTACTAGATAGGTTTTACATTTTATTTCTGTGTGGAACTTGTAAACATTTTCATCGATTCGGTTTGAACCAATCAAGTTACTTCTATTACATTACAGTCTTTTAGAAATGTGGTTCCCGGTTCTTATCAGTTCTAGAAAAAACGGATTTAATTACATTTTTTTCCACGACCCGTGACACGGTTGGGAACCGATAAGGGAGTCTTGCTTGGCAGGTTGCCGTAAGCAGGCGAAGTTTTTGGTTAGGCTGGCACTATGTCTGAGAAACCCAAAAGAAAAAACGGGCCCACTGGGTTTCAGCACTGTGTTGTATGTGGGGAAGCCTTTGCCAAGGCTGACCCCCACACCACATGTGTGTATTGTCTGGGGTTTGACCACCTCAATTCAGACTGCCTGATTTGCAAGGGTTTTCCTGCAGCTACCCTGGATAAGAGAGTTGGTAGACTCAGGAACAGGAGGCCAAAATGTCCGCTGACCGGATGGCCAGCCGGTTCGGTTTCAACGAACGGAGGAGTACCCTCTGACCAGGCGATACTTCCTCGGGCAAAGGAGAGCCGAGACTGAGGAGTCGGTTCCAACAAAGAAATATAGAAAATCAACTGGTGTGGAGTCAAAACTTCCCTCTCCAACCGCTGAAGAAATAGCTAAAGCAATAAAAATTGTTCAGTCACTCTCCCCGGTTCCGACCGAACCAGCATCATCAGGTAAGCGCTCGGTTCGGTCGGTTCCTCTGTTCAAGAGTATTATTTGGAGGAATTTTATGAACCAGAGGAGGGAAGAGGAGTATGAGGAGAGTGAATGTGGTTTTGAAAGTTTGGATGTGCCCATTGAACGGACATCTCCCAGACAGACCTTCAAGAGTGTCTCCCCTAGGCTTTCTGAGTCCCCTTCTCATTTCATGTTTTATAAAAAAGTGGCTGAAACCCTCCAGCTCCCTATGGAGGAAGCTGTGGATGATCAGGAGGAGCCTGATTTTGTAGAAATGATGGATATCCCAGAGTCTAGGAGACTGTCTATTCCTCTGCATAAATCTTTTTGGAAACAGACAGTAAAGATTTTAAAAGCTCCTCACACCATACCTCCTGTTGATAAAAGAATGGACAAAAGGTATGCATTATCAGGCTCTGATACGGAGTTCCTACACAACAATGCAGCCACGTGGGGTGGTGCAGGCTGCAGCCTGTGACAAGGCAAATGTTCCTTAGCCTCTCACCCCTGACAAGGACTCAGAAGATAGATGCCATGGCAAAGAAACAGTACATGGCAGCTTCCTTAGGACTCAGACAGGCTAATTATATGGCTTATGTTGCTAGATATCAAAAATCCAGATGGGATACTGTTTTAGCTCTAGCAAAGCAGGTTCCTGGCCAGCTGGCAAAGAGCTGGAGCAGGTGGCCACTGATGGTATTGAGGCATCCAAGGTGCAATTCCATGCTGCAGTGGACTCTAATGATGTATCATCCAGAGTCATGGCTACATCTTTGGCTCTTCGTAGAATGGCTTGGCTCAGATGTACTAGTCTATCACAGGATACCCAGACTAAGGCCATGGATTTCCCTGTTGTGGGCAACTCTCTGTTTGGGAGCAAACAGAGAATTACATGAAGAAAATGGATGAATATAGGACCACCTATAGAGTGCACAGGCCAAGGAAAGGCAGTCATTCCCCAAAGGCAGCCTCCCAGGGGCAGGGGCAGGCCTTTTCATAGGCCTTTTCCAAGCCCAGGCTTCCTCTTCAGCTTTTGCACAGAAGGGTTCTTTAGAGGAGGAGGCAGGCGGGGTGCAGGCAGGCCTGCTTCCACCCCTCAGCCTAAAGCCTCGCCAAACAGGCACCCTGATGGGGCGCCCAGGGCCGATTCTCCACTACCTGTAGGGGCAGGCTGGCTTACTTTGTCCAGGACTGGGAGTCTCTAACGTCAGACAAGTGGGTCCTGGAAGTAGTAAGCCAGGGACTGGTTCTCAGCTTCAAAACATTTCCAAAGATGAGAATCAGATCCTTTCACCTGCAAATCCTTCAGAGCTCTTGCCCTGAGGTAGAAGTCTCTACCCTCCTGGCTCTCAGAGCTGTGGAAGGGTTCCACCCTACACCAAGGCAAAGGTTGTACTCCAGGTACTTCCTTACCCCAAAAAGACAGGAGAATGGCGGCCCATCCTGGATCTCAGATATCTAAACAAGCACCTTTTAAAACCAAAACTCAAAATGGTGACTCTGGGAATTATTTTACCCTCTTAAGCCAGGGGACTGGCTAGTGTCTCTGGACCTCAAGGATGCCTATTTTCATGTTCTCATCAGAAGCTCCCATTGAAAGTACCTCAGATCGAACTGCCCTCAGGTCATTACCAGTTCAGAGCAATGCCCTCGGCCTACATCTGCCCCCAAGGTATTCACAAAATGCCTGGCAGTAGCAGTTGCCCACTTAAGAAGGCAAAACTACCATCTTTCCTTACTTGGACGACTGGCTCATAGTAGGCCAGTCCCCAGACCAAGTCAGGTTACACCTTCAAGTAACTCAGCAACTGCTAACTTCTCTAGGTTTCCTTCTCAATCTTCCAAAGTCAGTCCTAGAGCCTGTCCAGCTTCTCACCTTCATAGGTGCAGAACAGAACACAAAAGAAGCCAGAGCCTTCCTTCCTCTGGAAAGGGCAAATACCTTGATTTCTCTGGCTTTCTCCTTCACCCTGCAGGTCTCTCGACCAGCAAGGCACTTTCTACAGCTCCTGGGACACATGGCTGCTTCGACAGCAGTAGTGCAGAGAGCCAGATTTCAGATGAGGGACATCCAGTTGCATTTGAGAGCCTTTTGGTCTCAAAGGAAGGACCCTCTAACCAAATTAATTCCAGTGACTCGAACCCTGATCCAGGCCCTTCAGTGGTGGCAGGACCAGGGCAATTTGAGACGGGGGTCCCCTTTACCCCTCAGTCTCACTCCTTAATCCTTACTACAGATGCATCCCTGTTGGGGTGGGGAGCTCATATGGGCGACCTCACCACCCAGGGATTGTGGTCCCCTCAGGAATCTGTGCTCCACATCAATCTGTTGGAACTCAGAGCAGTTTTTCTAGCACTTCAAGCTTTTTCCAAATCTGTTCAGAACAAGGTTATTCAAGTCAGAACAGACAATACCACCACAATGTGGTACATCAACAAGCAAGGGGGCACTCGGTCTATGGCCTTGTCCACCGAAGCAATGAAGTTGTGGTCTCTGGCTTACTCCCTGAACACCTCCCTTGTAGCAGTTCACCTCCCAGGCAAGGACAATGTCCTGGCAGATGCTCTCAGCAGGATTTCCCAAGGCCATCACGAATGGGCTCTGGATCCCCTAGTTCTTGAAGTGGTATTTGCCAGATGGGGCACACCCCAGATAGATCTTTTTGCAGCTCCAGACAATCACCAACTTCCCCTTTTTTGTTGCAGGCCCCCAGTGTTGGGCTCAGTCCCACTGGACGCCTTCCTTCTCAGTTGGAAAGGGAAGTTTCTCTATGCCTTTCCACCCTTCCCTTTCCTGTTCAAAGTGCTAGTAAAAATCAGGTCTCAATCCTGCAAGATGATTCTGATTGCTCCAGACTGGCCCAGACAACCCTGGTACCCACTCCTTATGTCCTTAGCAGTCCACCTTCCCCTGTGTCTTCCCAGGAATCACAATCTGTTATCCTGTGCTCAGGGGAGGGTTTGATACCCGAACCTCAAATCTCTCAATCTCAAGGCCTGGCTCTTGAAGAGTTAGAGTTTGCTGACCTACACCTTTCCGAAGGTGTACTGGATATTCTGAAGGCTTCCAGGAAGCCTTCCACCAGGGCTACTTATAATTCCAAATGAAAGAGATTTTCCATATGGTGCTCTGGGAAGCATATTTCCCCAGAATCTGCTGACTTACCCACAGTCCTGGATTATATGGTTCATTTAAATACTTTAGGGCTGAGACCAGCTACCCTAAAAGTGCACTTGGCAGTCGTGTCTGCTTTCTTGTCAGCAGGTAAGCCCTCTTCTCTTTCAGCTCATCCTGTATTCTCCAAGTTTTTCAAAGGGTTGCTTCACACCAACCCCCCATTCAGGGATCCTTCCCCTGCCTGGGATCTTAGTATTTGCATTGCCCAGCTTATGCAACCCCCTTTTGAGCCCTTGTCTTCAGCAGAGCTCAAGTACTTGACTTGGAAAACTGTGTTTTTGGTAGCCATCACTTCTGCCAGGCGCATAAGTGAGTTACAAGCATTGTCAGTGGAGCCTGATTTTATCTCCTTTCACAGAGATAAGGTAGTCCTCAGAACTAACCGAAAGTTCTTGCCTAAGGTGGTCTCAGATTTCCACCTTAATCAATCTGTATCTCTCCCTGTGTACTTCACTGACCATTCCTCTTCTGGTGAGAGGAGGTTGCACAGTTTAGATGTCAAAAGATCACTTAGCTACTACATAGATCATACCAAAGGTCACAGGTTTAACTCCCTCCAACTGTTCCTCACTTATGGTGAGGTTGGCAAAGGGAAACCTGCCACTAAAAGATCCATTGCCAGGTGGATCGTCTCTTGTATCCAATTCTGCTATGAAAAACTGGGTAAAGTTCCTCCCTCAGGCCTGAGGGCTCACTCCACCAGAGGTACAGCTGTGTCTCTGGCTGCTGCCAGGGACATCCTATCCTAGAGATATGTCAAGCAGCTACCTGGAAAACAGTGCACACTTTTACCAAGCATTACTCCCTGGACATCCAGGCTAGGAGTGATGCTCGTTTTGGCACAGCTGTGCTTCAGAGCCTATTTCCTAAGTAGGTTCTGTCCCTCCTCCATGGAGGTACTGCTGTGTAGTCTGCATATGTCATAATATAGCAAGACTTCATGTTGTTTGAAGAAAAAATTACTCACCTTAGTAATGTTGTTTCTTCTAATGGAGTCTTGCTATATTATGACCTCCCCTGCCTGCCCCTCTCAGAACCTTATTCTTGGGGATGTGGGTGGGCAGGGCAGCGTAGTCACTTTTTAGATGCCCACCTTGTTTTCACCCCTCTTTTGGGGTGATCTTTGTTGTGTTTGTCATTTTTTGGGTCTCCTGACTTGAGTCTTCATTGTGGCACCGAAAAAATGTGTTTATTTAATTTAAGTAGTCAGTTGGCTAGTGTAGGTTTACAGCTTCCACACAGAGTCTTAGTGAGTTTTTGCTCGTAAAGATCTGACAGTTTAAGTTTGAAGAACAACAGATAGAATTTTCAACCGAGCTCGAGCTCTAAGTTCCATGCCTGGCATGGACTTTAACTCTTTCACCTCCAGAGCAGTTCAAAGGTTGGGACAAACTGCATATGTCATAATATAGCAAGACTCCATTAGAAGAAACAACATTACTAAGGTGAGTAATTTTTTCTTACCTGACAGCGTGGGTTGCTGAACAAGGGGAGGGAGGGGTGGACTGTTCATGGCCCCCATTGTAAAATCTGGAAGGACCATGTTATCTTCTGCCCCCAAACTTTATCTGACTTTTTTTTAAATTAAACGCTTACTGACTTAGACAAGCTTTTGGCAGTCTACCCAGCCCTGGAGGCTGTGACACACGCATGTGCATACATACAGCTGGCTGTGGCTAATACACTTCTGCTTGCCTGGGCCTTGATCTTTTTTTGTAAGCAGCTTACAAGTTGGTGCAGCTGAATGGGAAAGAAGGCTATCTGTGGAGAAGCACTCAGAACTGACCTGATGAGGGGATATGTGTCCATGTCCCCCTGAGATTCCTCTGCTCTGTGTTGTGGCATGTTGTTGGGCTAGAATAGGAGCTGTCAAACAGTAAGGTTTGATCGTTGCAATCCAAATAGATTTTTTGTCAGGAGGAGCCTACTTGAGTGAGGAGGGTTAGTCAGTTCATAATTGAGCGATTTGTGATAACAGTTACGTCTTACTTAAAAGTTTGAAGTTAAAAGATAATTATATCCTCCTATCCTTTGTAATGTAGGATTGGTATGAGGGAGAGAGGAGATGGAACATATGATTAGTCCTGTCATGATGACATGTATCTGTGATTTATTTGTAGTGTTTCACCAAAAAAGGAGGTACAGTGAGCTCTGAGAGCTCGTTTCCAGATAGGCACATGACAAGCCCTTGTAAGCTGGGAAGCTGGCCTTTGTCTTGTTTTTTCTGCCCATGCACAGGCTGGAAACCATATACATGGACTCAGTAATATTCAGCTGCCTCTTGCACTGCTCTGCCCTGCATAACTGATGATTTTGCTATGAGACCTGTATTAATAAAATTATGAAAAAGTAGAGTCTACCCGATGGGCTATGTTGGGGAGCTTCCATTTTTAACGAGGTAGGGGAGTTAGGGTAATATATTACCATACCTGAAACGCCTGCCAAATCAGGTCAGGTACTTACCCGGTCTACCTGGGTCCAAAAACACCACAGTACCTTCCTCTCATCTGCCTTTGCCTTCCCAACCCTAGTTATTGCCTTCCCCCCCAGTAAAACAACAGATGGAGCAGGGAAAAGAAAACCTCTTTATGCCATCTCTGAGTCCTGGCCCAATTCATTCTGCCCCCACTATCCCTCAACTGGCACTAGCATAGTGTCCACTGTAGAAGCTGCTCCCACTGTACTGCTGGGATGCTATAGAGTGAGAGCATTTGCTAGAGAGGATAGCATGCTAGTGATGGCAGTGGGAGAATGTTGGCAGAATGAATTGGTCCAGAACTCGGAGACAGCCTGAAGAGTAAAAGTAAATCCACAAATCCTCTGAATAGCAGAGGATGATCCGGCCCCATCTTTGGAAAAAGCTTACTGCACCACCCCACGCAGAGCAGCAGCTGAGGGCATGGGGCCGCGCACATTGTTGGTGGTCTGTAGTGGAGTGGAAGTTCATGATTGGATCCTCGCCATATCCAGAAGAAAGAGACACTTGAAGTATGGAGATGCACAGCTTTCCCTTTTTCTTGACCTCTCATACGCCACATGTCAGCGTCGGAAAGCTTTTGATAGACTCCATTCCTCTTGTGCACATTGAAAATTCACCACCAGCTCCTTATTCAAGCCAAACTCAGAATTGATTGGAATGGACATACTTACTGTATCTATTTAATTATCCTAATAAAATGAACAAACCCCTTCAAAGAATTGAAGCAGAAGTGGTTGGGAAGGAAGGAGCTTCATTGGACAGAGAGGAGCTGGGAGAGACATGAATTCATGAGACTGTCGGGGAGTTAAACTTGGAGTGAATTGTTAGAGCTGCCCCTGACTTTGCAGCATGGACATTTGTTGGCAGATTGAGACTTTACTTAATCACCGATATGCCTCTGTTATCTGGGGAACTGACTGCATGAATGGATCGCAAAGCCTTTTATACATCCTTTCCCTATAACTTTTGCAATCTTTCTCCTCCCCCCTTTCTTTGAGTAACACAGACTCACAGTATTAATGACAGCCTCAGTTTAACTGCCCCAATTTGTGTTGTTCTTAAGTGCAGTTTTACAAATGCATGCAGATTTGGGTACTGTGTTCCGATTGGGGAAGGTGGCGGGCAGTGCTGAAATTATAATGAAAAAGTAGGGGGGGGGGGTCCAACAGCCCATATTCAGAAGCGTGTGCAGTGTCAGTGAAAAGGAGGTGCACACATTCTCACAAAGTTAGAAGTATCTGGGGGCATGCCCTCCCAGGAAATTTTTTTAAAAGATCACTGTACATGGTGCATTTTCCTGCATTGTAGAGCTAAGTAAGATACGTTAAAGCCAACCAGGATGAAACCTTCTGTGATAAGGTTGTTACTGTTTCCTGCAAGAATGTTTTAAAAATTAAACTGTTTATGAAATTGCATTCTTTGCTTCATTTATAAAGTGGATTGCTTCTTACTCCCCATTTCTAGCATACTAACATACTAAGAAGCCAGCAGAGTAGGCCTTGCGGTCTCTCACGTCTGCTCGGGGATCAGCGCATGTGCCGTGAAATAAATCCCCCAGATCACACTCCCCTTTGTTTAATTACCCCTTTCTTCCACCAACACCAACCCCCCAGGATGTTTTGCCACGCCACTGCCTGCAGGTTACACACCATACCCTAGTCGCAAGAAGTAGACAAGCAAGGCAGCTTATGCAAAGGATTATTATTACACAAGCTGCCATTCTGAAGAAAAAAAGGGACACAGCAGCAGAGCACTAGAGTGGCAGGCAATGAAAACAGAGGGGAGGAGACCCAATCCGCTACTGTTAAGGGATAACCAAAGGGTGATTTGTGCATTATGATGATAGGCAGAGTATTACAAATAGATTAAATTAAACTTGTGGATAAATTCTGCGCCAGTTAACAATGGGACATTCTCCCCCCCTCCAGACACACACATATGCCACCCACTTTATTTCTTAAATAAGATTGCTATACAAATGGTCTCTGAGGTTGTTAATTTTGGATGATTGATATAAAAAACTTCAGTGGTCAAAATGAGTCATTCCAGTTTTGGGGGAGTCAAAATACTTCCCAGGTAACAACTTTGGAAGCCAATATAATTTTGTCAGAGACAATTGTGTAATATACACATTACAGATAATGCCATGCCCCCCCATTCATTCAGAAAAATATCATACCATTGTTTGGTACCAGGTCAGTATGTCGCTGCAATAACAGTGTGGTATTAACTGAACTGTGAGAATGCCGTAAACACTGACAGCGACAGGAGCAGAGTAGCATTAGGGAATTATCACTACCCTTGTCACTGTCTGCTCAGAGGTGGAAGGGATCATGTTGCCGTTGGTGTGGTGCCTGGTCGAGCTGCTGTCATGGTGGAGTGGCTAAGGTACCAGCACACAGCAGCGTAGGAGACCTGGGGACCACGATTCGGTTCCCTGACTCCTGGTCTTGAAATAATAAAAAAAAAATAAGGCGATTTTCCCCCTCCTGAGATTCTCCACACCCCCTCAGAGTTGAATATTTTTAGTCCAGGGTGTGTGGGAAGCAAAGCCCCACACATCTGGGGGTGCGTGGGAAGGAGCCCCCAGTAAAACAAAGAATTTCCAGTGTCACCTTTTGAGTTTGTGTTATGTGGGTGACATTTTGTGCCGGTTGGTGAACTGACCAATGTTTTTTGCCTTTTGGCATTTTGCTTGCAGCATTGTGTGCCGTGCTGTTTTTGTTTGCGGTGTTATGACCCCGTGCTCATTGTTTGACTTCCATGCCAGGGTTTTATTTAACTCTAAAAATTTATTAGCGTTTTGCTCATAAAAGTGCTAAAACATTGTAAAAATGCATAGCACTTACCTCACTGTGTTTAACAAACAACACTACTAGAAAACATATAGAAATATTTTCTGCACAGTTAGTATTGTCCCAAGAAAAAAAAACTGCTAATCAATTATTTAAAACCCTGCATGCCTACAAAACTCAGTCACCTACATTTTCACTATTAGAAGTCAAATATATCCACCTTAAACAATTAAATGAAGCCTCTGGCTGACGGCATGTTGTCCCACCTTCTCAGGGGTCACTGCTGGCAGATTTAGGGAGACAGATTAACATGTATCTTTCCTAACACATGCAGTATTTCCTTCCAGGTCTCCTCATTTTCAGGAGCCCCCTTATTTTGATGAACCCCACACACATCTCCCACAGCCGCACCACAATCCAAAATATTCAAACTTCATAGAATCTTGTCATTTACTGGCTCTAGCACTAAACTTCTGTCATGTTATACACATACAGGTTGGCTGTCCTTGATTCATTGGTCAAAAATCTGAGAATGTTGTGGACATGCTTCGGCTGCACTATGCAAATCACTTGGGAAGCATTACTGTAGTAGGAGAAAGCAATAAACTGTCTATGTTCTATAATATACATATTTCACCTGGACTTCAGAGACACAAAACACTTCCCCCTAATAGTCTTGCATCACATGGATTCTGGAGACACATTGCATCCCCAGCCTTGCCTTACTTTTCATGGGTTCCAGAGACGCACAGTGCCCCCCCACCTTGCCTTATTTTACATGGACTCCGGAGACACAAAGCACCCCCTAGCCTTGCCCTACATCACATGGGCTCCAGAGATGCACAACACCCACTACTAGTCTTGCCTTACTTCACATGGGCTCCAGAGACACAAAACAAACACCCAACACCTTGCCTTACCATTTTTCACTTGGGCTCTGGAAACAACGCCCCAGCCTTGCCTTACTTCACATGGGGTCTGGAGACAAACACACACCTCTGCCTTGTCTTACTTACTTCACATGGGATCAGGAGACAAACGCGCCCCCTCCTCAACCTAGCTTTACGCCGCGTAGGCCGGAGGCACAAACCCCACTACCACCTTGAGCCTTGCCTTACTTTACATGGGCTCGTGAGGACAAAAACAAGCCTCTGGGCTCCTTACCTTACTTCACACTGGCACTGGAGACAAGTAAACCCTCCCCAGTCTTACCTTACTGCACGTGGGTTCTGGAGACTAAAGTACCCTCCGCCCGGTATGTGAGGTCAGGCTGAGGAGGCCAAAAGAGTGTAGCCCTGGCCCATTCAGGGTCTCTCGCTGTCTCTCTCAGCTCTCTTTCTGTATGGTGGCAACTTGTGTTGACAACTGTCAGAGGGTCCAGGATCTAGTACAGCTTCATATCTGGCCCCACCCCCAATCCAGCCCCAGCCAGCTAGCACGGCCTGCCCACCCCAGGTTCCTCTGAGTCCTGACTTACTCATCCTAATTTCTGCCTGTCTCCATGTAGCACCCCAACAGTTGCTACATAAGCCAACAGGAAGGACTTCAGGGAGGGAAATGTTAACCCCCACCACCCATACACAGCCAGCTGGCTTGCTGACCAAGCTAGCTGGCTGACCACTTCCTGTCCTGGTCCCCTTCTCCCTCCTCCCCCTCCTGTACTTTTTCTGGGCTTCAGCCTTTGTTCTGGCAAGGTCAGAGCTCTGGCCAATACCTAAAGGGACCATAAATCAGCCCAAGGGGTGATATAGGCCCCAGGGACCCAATCACTTGGTCAGAAGCCAAGTCCACTCCCAGGCTAGGAAAGGGTCTCCCCTGCTAGTTGGAGGGCAGTTCTGGATTGGGTGTCTGACAGAATGGAGAGCACAGGGGTACGGATGCCTGTAAGCTTACCTGTAGCTCATGTCTGTAGCTTCCTGGTGGTTGCTTCTCTGTAGCCAGGGGTCCTGGGGTCTTCACCAGCACTAGTCCTCTGGGCTCCCGAAACTGTGCTTGTTTTCTTTCTCTCTCTCTTGCTCTCTCTCTCTCTGACAACTCAGTGACAGTGGACAAATAAGTTGTTCCAAGGGGCTCAGTGTAGGGGCTACTGGCTACTACTTTTACCTCTGGTTTAAGTCATCTGTAATCTGAACTGAAATGAACACCCCCAACTGTGGTCGTTCAAGGAGGCGTCACACCAGACATCAAAGAAGGCAAGCACAGCAGCATTTTTTCATAATAAATAAGGATAAAGATAAGGAGCTCTGACTATCATCTTTTTAAAGTACGGTATCTGTGAAGGACTAACTTTGGTGCCAGCTGTGGATACTACTTTTAGCTGTGGGAGGCTTTTGTTTATTTACTTTCCAGGAAAGCGGCCATCAAAGCAGTCAACCAACAGCATGCTGTCACAAACTACACCTTCATATTATTTAAATGTTATTGGTTTCCATGTCAACAGACAACTCCTTTCCTGTAGCTGTTAGGGCTATATGTGTTAGGTTTAGTTTGTTTCACTGCTGATGGTAACCCCAACCGTGACTGCCCTGGGAGTCTTCATTTCATGGTTGTTGAAATCTCATTGTCCATGAGAACTGTATTAGCACATGAGAACATTCAAGCATGCATGGGACAGCCATAAGGCAGTTCTAGGGGGTGGGGGTAGAAAGAAGTAGGCTGCTGGTTAACTAGGATCTGCAGCTTATCCATTAGGTAGGGAAATGGGCAGACTGGGTGGGCCAAGCGGTCTTTATCTGCCGTCAAATTCTATGTTTCTAGAACATGATGTCAGATCACCCATTTATACCATGTATCTATATGCTGAAAGAACAAATACCCTGCAAAAACTCTCTGGAAACTCATAAACTGAATGAAGTTTAAATGGAAAAAAATGCATTATAACTCAGATAGTTTGCAAAGCTCACTGAAGGTAAATGTGGTATTTTCACACCTTCTTGCAGCTTGTTTCTTGTAAGACTAATTAAGAAGACAAGCTTACTGGGGAGTTTAAAGGGTGATTACGCATCATGTTCTCATATGCTAATGCAGCTTTCAGAGACAATGAGATTTCAACAACCACGAAATGGAGTCTCCCAGGACAGTAATAGGGCCTAGTATGAACTGTGAAAACAGACTAAAGCATTTTCACACATCCTTAACAGCATGAAAGGAGTTGTTTGTTGACATGGAAACAAATAACACTTAGAAGATATGAGGGTGTAGTTTTCCTTTAAGGCTTGTTTACACTGCCGATTTTGCAGCGCGTCAACCCATGCGCGCAGGTTGATGTGCTGCAAAGTTTGCTCTGTAGACACTTTCCGGAGTGCCGTAAGTGCGCTTCGGATATCCTTTTCTGCTGCAGCTTAACTGTGGTACCTGTACTGGAGCAAGGATGTTAACCGACACTGTAAACCCTTTGATGCACTCACACCAATGGGAAGCCTTCTGTCCCAGTGTCTCTCTGCATCCTCCGCTGAATTTATAGCCCCTCCTCAGAGTGACCCACAGCGCTGCGAGTGTGGGCTGCGTAAACACTAAATTGATGGAATAGCAGCCAGCACAGCAGGAAGGGAGCAGCACAAATTCAAGAATGCTGCGGCCATGTATACACAGCTGTAGGTAAATATCTGTCTCAAGTATCACTTAACTCACTTTAATGCCGGTTGTGTGGCTGTGGGTTGGGGGGAGGTTATTGTTTTCCTGGATGGCTGTTAAAAGGTAAACATGGTGTTAATTAGCATTTTTCACTCAGGCGGGGCTGCTGCAATTTGTGTTCCTGACCGAATGACGATTGGCAGATTCAGCCGTTAGAAGTAAGGGGGGCAAAACATGGCTCCCCGGCACCTTTCAATTACACAGAACTCAGGAGGCCCTCCAAAAAAGTAAGGGGGCCTGGCCCCTCAGGCCCCCCTGTAATTCGAGCACTGGTGGTGGGTGGTACTGTGTGTGATTAAAATGGCATTGCGTTGGATTTCTATAGCCTGCCACGATTGCGTGCTGCTCCCCGTGAGTTCCCTCCTGATTCCTGGCATGTTCCGACATGGGGGGATGTATTTTCTTTTTCTCATTCTGCTAAAGTATTTCCTGTTTATTACTGTTATGACCAATAAGTGTTCAATTGGCTTGTTGGACAATTAATCTGTTTAGATTTACTGTTATTAGCAATGATTTTGTAAAGTTATAAATTCACCCTTGGGGAAAGTTAGTTTATTATTGTCTATTGGCTTATGTGGGTTGTTATTAGGCGTATAGCCGCTTTGATAAAAGGGAATGTGTTTTTTCAATAATCCTGCAAATTATCCCAGTAGAGCTAATAAGCAGTGGGAGTTTATAACTGTATATCTTACATTCTAGTACTTCCCCCTGTGTTGTACCAGTTGTGAGGGTGTCGGCCATTCCTTTATAAGAGAAACGTCTTGGAATGCACTGTATGTTTCCCTCTGTGTATTAGTGCTTGTAGGTTTTGCATTGAAACTTATAAATACAGTAAAAGTAAAAAAAAAAAAAAAAAAAAGGCAGAGTGGGTGTCAGCAGATGGGTTCAGAGATTTTATACAAGGGCAGGGAGGGTGTCCATCAGATGGGTGGTGTCTTACATGATCTGGAACAGGAAGGGTGTCTAGCAGATGGGCGGGGTAGGATGTGATAAAGTGGTAAGGTCAACAGAGAGGATCATGAATGTGACATGGGCAGATCAGGAATGTGACGCAAGGGGGGGATCAGGAATGTGATACAGGGAAGGGTGTCCATCAGATGGGAGGTGGTCAGACCTGATACAGGAGTGGGAAGGGTGTTCAGTAGATGGGTGGGGCAGGGTTAGTGTTAGCAGATGGAGGGGGCAGGGGGATCAAGGATATACATATTGGGGCAAGGGGGAGGGGGCTGAGATGTGTTCACTCAGTGATACCATGCCCTCACACAGAATGCAAAGAAAATGAGCACAAGCAGATTCTTTAATGGGGACTGTGCAGATGAATGAACAGAATGGAGTCAGAAACAGGCTGACACACTCAGTTTAGAACATTTATTTTCTATTTTTTTTTTTTCACAGTTAGTCTTTTTATTGAAATCTTTGCATTTACATACATTAACTGAAAGCATTTAACAGTCGTACATGCCAACCGTGGATATCAGTATAATTATTTCCTATTTTTAGTACATTTCATGCTTGTTTTTAGGTATTCTCATTAATTTCCTAATGGTTCTGGTTTTAATTGGGACCAGTCGAGACACTCACTTGGTTCTGGGTCATAATAATAAGAGTCAGGTCTTTTTCTCGGGTTTGTCCTTCTCTATTTGAGATCACCGCATCCCATTCTGTGTAATATGTGTTCTGTCTCTTCCCATCCCCCCTGCCATTTTTTGAACAGCCCGTTCTTCCCTGATCCCCTGATCCCATGAAACTTGTACTGTATTCTTATCTGCATTTATAAAATTTTTAGGCCATCCTGCCAGCACTGAGATTTGTAGGTCACTCTGACTGTACTGCTTTCATAAATGCAGACAAGGAGGATGAGATACAATTTCTATGGAATAGGTGGACCAAGTGAGAGTGTTGGGCTGTTTGCTGATCTGCCATGGGGTGCTTTTTGGTAAAGAAAGTATCAACAGAAGAGATATCATGCTGCTTTCTTACTGGGGGGGGGGGGCAGCAGAGTGTTAGATGGGGAGGAACAGAGTGTAGTAGGTAAATCAAAGCATTTAATGCCCGGTTAGGGACAGTATAGGGTAGTAGGAAAATCAAGGTAGTAAGTACGCTACCTTAATCAATTACTGGATTTTAAGAGTATTTTTAGGGAAATTAAAAGCTAGTTTGGAGGTACCACAGGAAGCATTTAGGGTTGAGTTTTTCACTATCCAGAAAAAATCTACCTTGGTGAATGCCGTCTAGTTTTTGAACCCCCTACCCTGTTCCATCCCTAAAAAGTCTCTGTAGCTTAGGGGCTTGTTGTTTGCTGTTGGTAGTGTGTTAACTAATTATACAGTATACTTTTATTCCCCCTTCCCCCGTCGTCTAGATCCAGAGGAGGTTGCCAATGAATTTAGCATTTCCATCCTCCCTCACTGTGCTGGCGTCCTTTGGTTTTCTAGTCTGCAGCCTAAGCCTTAAAAAAAGAATTCCTTTTGTTATGAAGCCATAGATACTGGATGGCATCGCTTACTCCCTGTGTCGATCATGATGATTTTTTTTTTTTTTTTTTTTTTAGTTTTTGTTGCCCAGGAAAGGAGGGCTAGCCAGTGATGCTGTTATGTTTTGTCCCTTGCAACATGGAAGTTACAGATGCAGTAGTATTTTGCTTTAATATTCATCCAGGTCAGTTATTGACAGTGTCTATGTAGCTTTGCTCATTTAAGTATGTTGTTATAGCCACTTTGGCCACTTAGAGTTGTCTTCAGACATTTATTAGATTTTTTTCGTTTCTAAAGGTGCTTAGTCCCTCTCCTGGTGTCCTCAGCCATGTGGTAACTCGCAGGCTTATATGAAGTTAATCGTCTTTTTCTGGATTACCCTTCTCCTCCCTCCCCTTCCCCCCATATAGTGTAACTGAATGGGGGTGATGGAAAAAGGGCCCTGCTAGTGTGTTATTTATTTAATTTTTTTTTTACTTATTTTACTGTACTTTCTTCAAGGATAAGCTCTCTTTACAAAAGCAGAAGTTATTTTTAAAGAAGCGGTTGCACTTATTCATTCCTGCTTATTGGGGGGGGGGGTGGTACATGATGAACCCAGTGTCCCTTCTAACTTGAAATTACTGTCAGTTACTGTATGAAGTATTGTAACAGTCACACAGGAGTGCGGTATGCATATTTATGGAACACATACAGACAGAGGTGAGAAAGAAGTAAGTGCCTCAACTGGGACTTGAACCCAAGCCACCCGGAATACCGTTGCGATTGCGCTAACCAGCTGCGCCACTGAGACAACTGGAACCTGGGCTGTCCCCGAGCATACTACTCTTTCTTAAATGCACAACTCAATGCCAACATAGATATTTACTTGTAACAATCACACAGGAGTGCGGTGGGCATATTTATGGAACACATACTAACAGAGGTGAGAAAGAAGTAAGTGCTGGTATTCCGGGCTGCCTGGGTCCAAGTCCCAGCTGAGGCACTTACTTCTTTCTCACCTCTGTTTGTATGTGTTCCATAAATATGAACACTGCACTCCTGTGTGATTGTTACAAGTAAATATTTGTGTTGCCAATGGGTTGTGCATTTGAGAAAGAGTAATGTGCTCGGGGACAGCCCAGGTTCAGTTGTCTCAGTGGAGCAGCTGCTCATCTCTGTTACTGTATGAAGTCTGTTTTGATGCATTTTAGTTTTTGATGCCATTACCTTGTTGCTTGCTGCTGTTTAATGTGTTTAAAGAGGCAGTGAGTCAGTCAGTCTGGCTCTGGCAGACCTGCACACAGACACACTTAAATGAAAACTGCACCTGTCTACAGACTACAGAAGTCATTGATCAGTTGTTTTTTAGACATGTCCTAATACATTTAATTTTAGTGGTCTTCCAGAGTACTTTTTCTGTAAAAGTCTGTCATTCATAATACTCCAAGTTGTGTCTTCCATTTTGCTGAAAAGTACTTTGGAAGACCACCAAAATGCACCAGAACACAAACAAAATTGTCCGTGGGCCTAGGTGGCCCAGAGATCCTGGCAATTTTATGTCCCCCCTTCAGGGAACTTGAACCACCCCTGTCTGATAGGCAGGAGGTCAACATCTGGTCAGACTTGGGGAAAATAAAACAAAACTGGGTTAGTATGGGGGAAACAAAAGCGAAAGTACAGAGTAACAGGTATAATAGGTAGAGGATGAAGCAGAAGTTTTAAGTAAAATGCATTTTAAAGGAAAAGGTACAGTTTAAAGACAAAGTAAAACAGTGAATAAAAAAAAGGAAAGCAAAGAGAAGACAGATAGCAGGATGAAAGCAGGAGAAAAATGCAGCTGGGGGAGGAGACTGTTCAGTGTTAATAAATGGGTTGGAGAAACCCTGATCTCTGATTTGTTGAGAGCACCCACAACCTGGGCGGGCATCAAGCAACAGTGACCAGTAAACAAGTAGTCCCTGTGCCTGCCTTTTTACATGAAAAATTATTGAGCATAAATGGAACACTCATTTTGAATTAACTGCCCCCGCTCCAGTAGCTCGTCCTCCCCTTCCCCTCGATTCTGTAAACTGAGCAGTTTGGCTGCTGTAAAAGTAATAATTTTGTAGTTTTTTTTTTTTTTAACTATTATTATTTGTTTCTTCGCCTACACCTGGGCGGCTCCCTTTTGGCATCTTGCCCCCAGCCCAGTTACCAGCCCCAGGACTTACCTTCCACCTCTTGCACCTCTGTGGGTAGCTGGGCACCTAGGTGGGTGATGCGGAGCCTGTGGAGCACATGTCATCATCCTGCCTGCTCAGGTTATTTTTCCCCTGAGAGTGCTTTCTCCTCAGGCTGGCACGTGTGCAATGGCGCGCAAGTACTGCGTGAAGATGCAGTACGCCTCAGTGACCTGCACCTGGCCAACCAGGAAGGCGATTGCTGCAACACCACCTAGTTTCCACTAGGTGGTGATCAAGCAATGGGTCACGCTGTCCCCTCTCGCCGAAGGAGGAGCGCTGTTATGGGACTCTCAATTCTCCTTTTCCATCCGACTTCCCATGACCCCAGTTTGTTCCCGAACCCGGCTTGCTGGTGTGGCTGGTGGCATGGTCCTCTGCTTTAGTGCACCACACCACTTGGCATGTCTGCCTTTTTTGGTGGTTGTTAACAAACACGCTACTGCCAGCAGTCAAGGTTGCTTGCTTACCTTAGTTGCATTATATTTCAAACTGACATCCCCAACACTAGCACACCCTGCTTTGCATTTCCTTTACATTTTTTTATTTTAAATGACCCGGGCTGTCGAAAAAGAAGCTGGACTGTGATAAAATTGTTTCCTGATTCCAGTCCTCAGTTTAGCAGAACAGACGGTCTGTGCTGGTGGTGGTGGTGGTGGTGGTGGGGGTTACGAGAAGAGAATTTGCATATGTGTATGTGTGCGGGGCAACAGTAGGTGGCACAGCAAAGAAACAGCAGCATCCTTTACTGGCAAATGTACTAGTGGAGTGACTACTTTACCCAACACATTTTTAATTCATTTTTAAAGTAATGTTTTTGTTATTTTATTATTTAAATGTATCCAAATACCCATTTTGTAAGTGCAGTAATAGTCTCCAGGGGGAGCACTATGGCCCTACGATGTGTAGGGCCTCATTATGCCTGTGGGTGGGCCGGTAGAGCCCGATACTGCTCACCCTGTTCAGTATTATTGCTTGTTTAGACATCCTCAGCAGTACCTAGATGCCTGTTTTATATACACAGTGGTCCCTAGTGGCCTAGTGCCTGTATATAATTTAGTAGCCTGGTGGCCCAGTAGAAATAGAGGGGCCCTGGCAGGTCAGTCTGCCAGCCAAATTATTGAGATACACAGCTCCAGTTGTTGCTTTTCCACTAACTTCCATTTTTAATCTTTCTTTAATTAGGAGAGTTTCAGTAGGTTGGAAAAGCACCCAAATTATACAGACAGTATTTATAAATCAGGTATAAATTCTGATATTAGGAACTGCATGCCAATCTTGTTACTATTATGTCATATCAAAGCTCTTCAAAAACAAATTCTGTGTGAAACTACTATAAAAACCTTCCCAGATGATCAAAACATAATTAATTTCAGTCAGGTTTCACACAAAAACATAGCACTACCTCTGCTTTAGTAAAGGTTGTTGGAAATATTCCAAGTGCCCTGGACAAAAACTCTGCTTTCGTTGGTGCCATTTGTTTTCTTTCATTCTGTTAATGCCTCCTTCATCTCTGGCACCTGCCCCCACCACACACACACACCTTTGCTGCTTACCAGCCAGATGTCCCACTCCCGTGGCCATCTCCTAGCCATGGTTTACCTTCCAGGCAGGGTCAGAAGGGTGGCAGGACCCACTTCAACAGAATATGCAGTTGAGGCCTTAGTGGGATGTTCCAGTCGAGGTTGGAAGTCTGGATATACTGAGGCTGAAATTAGCCACCACTGCTAGGGTCACATTTTATGTTTTCTCTCCCATGGTGTCCCAAGGCATTTTGGTTGGCAACGTCATGACCCGTGCATGCCAGAGCAGACCTCACATCGATGTTCACATCTGCTCCTTCCCTTGAGTGTTCCTCCTGGCACACTACCACCTGTGGTCACTTCAGGGGACAGTGTTGTAATTGTGGAGGAGTTGTGGGATAACAGATGAACCAGACACTGAACTTCAGTTTCAGCACACAATGTCTGTGTGATGTTTATTCAAAATACAGCAGATAACCTTCAGCAATGGCTGAAAATGGCCCAGTATATCAGTTTGCAGCAACAAACTATGCATGTTCTTCCTCTGCACTTAGCCAGCACCTACTGACTCGCTGTTCTCTGATCTAACTTATCTGTTGAGATTTAGCCTCCCCTATGCGGGCCTTGTTTGCTTGGGTGGTGGAGGCTCAAATGAAAAAAAAAAAAAAAACACAAGCTAAAGACAAAGAACCTCAGTGCAGAAGCACTGAAACAAAGGTTATCCCAAAGGGCATTGACAATAAGCCAAGTTTCAAAGAAATGCAACAGCACATCTACTTCCATAATGCAAGCATCATGGGACATATGCAAATCACCATGACATTTCAGAAGTGTTCAGTTTACAGCAATTTACAGGCATTATAAATAACACAACTAACTTAATTTTTATCATACAGTCCCCTAGTAACTTTTTACCTTTATCAAAAACACCTAGTGCCATGGTATTTTCAACATTTACAGGTTTTATACACATAAGGTATATACATTAAAGTATTTTATGACTAGTGCAATTACATACTAAATCCATCAACGAGGAACACAGCCTGCTGTTTTACATCAGCTCGGAGGTCACAACAGTAACATCCCTTTATGAGGACCTGAGTGGGAAAAGGAAAATTAAAGATGACACTATAGCATAGTCAAGAAAGGGAAGGGGGTGCCCATAGGTGGCCAACCTTATGGCCTAGAAATTGCAAAGAATAGATTAGGCTAAGAAATAGAAGAACTGTTGCAACAGATTTAAGAAAAGGTTGGTCCTCAAGAGTGACAGGAGCTCCCTGTCACATATCCCCCACCTTAAGAGGGAAGCAGTAATGTCAGACTGTTTACCACCTTCCTGTCCCAGGAAGGGATGGAGCTTCTACCCATCCATCTTCAGAAGCTCAGTTTCAGGGTCCCTATTAACGATAAACATTTCATCGTAAACATAGTGGATATCATCATTCTTTACCCTGAGGCATTAACATATTTCTCAACACAGACTAACTGTACCTTCCTTGAACTGTCTCCTTTTAGAGAAAGTCTGTCATATTTTACTGAACCAAAATCTGGACAGCTCTAAAGTCCAGTGCCATAGAAAGAATTACTCTGGGGTGAGTAATTACCTGCTTCAACCCCACCAGACATGTCAGTTTTAAGCAGGGGCCCAGTCCTAGGTTCAACCCCTCTATATAAACCCACTATGTCTCTTGATTCATTTCACTTGCTACAGATACAGACACTTGAGGGTAGACACTCTTTTGGTGTTACCCCAACACAGGTTCCCAACCCATTTTCCACCCTCTTCTTCCTTTGTAGGTTTTCCATAAAAAATAAAACACATTTACCACCTCAGACTCCTTGTGTGCCCTTGGGTACCTCTTTCTTTGATATCAGGCCCGCCCCCTGACCAAACATGCTACACTTTTGCCTAAGGAAAGGGACCATTGCAGAGCCACATCTGACCTTGTGCCTGCAACTACCTTGACTCCTCTGTCTTACACAAAGTGTCTGCAGGAATATGGAAGGAGCAACAGTAGTTTCTACTCTCCTATTTCAATCTTTTATAACCTATGACCCCAAATCCGTGGTCATCTTATCCCCAGGCAGGTCTCTACTGAAACCTACAGGAAACCAAGGAACCCTCCCCAGCTGACTTCCATCCAATGTTAAAAAACAGGTTCCTAAATCCTGTACACTCAGGGGGGGAGGGGTTGGGAAACATTAACATTTTAATCATTGCGCTTATTTTTAGCCGTCAGTTACCATCTGGTATCTTGTGACCTGTGTGGGAGTTTTCCCTTTTTCCAAGGGTGCCATTTTTTTTCTTTATTGACCTCTACCCTTTGGGACACTCTCTTCACACTCCTGGTACTAGTGCCTCTGCTGTCCCCAGCAGGTACCTCTATCTGGTTGCACATAAGACAGGTCTTAAGATAGGCTGTCACCTGTCTGTACATTCCTGGCCAGTCCACACACTTCCAGCAAGTTATCCCACTGTTCACACCAAGTCTGTGGAGGGGTTGTGGGATAACAGATGGGCCAGACACCAAACTTCAGTTTCAGTACACAGTCTCTGTGTGATGTTTATTCAAAATACAGTCGATAACTTTCATCTATGACGTATCCCTTCTTCAATACATCAGTTTGCAGCAACAGACTATGCATGTCCTTCCTCTGCACTTAGTCAGCACCTACAGACTTGCTGCTCTCTGATCTAACTTATCTGTTGCGATTTAGTTTCCCCTGTGTGGGCCTTGTTTGCTTGGCTGGTGGGTGCTCAAATTAAAAAAACAAACAAAAAACAAACAAACAAAAAAAAAAACAAGCTAAAGACGAAGAACCTCAGTGCAGAAGCACTGAAACAAGGGTTACCCCAAAGGGCATTGACAATAAGCCAGGTTTCAAAGAAACACAGCATCACACATACTTCCATAATGCAAAACATAATGGGATATATGCAAATCACCATGAAATTTCAGACTTGTTCAGTTTACAGCAATTTACATGCATTTTAAATAACACAACTAACTTAATTTTTATCATACAGTCTGCTAGTAACTTTTTACCTTTATCAAAATCACCTAGTGCCATGGTATTTTCAACATTTACAGGTTTTATACACTTATGGTATATACATTAAAGTATTTTATGACATAGTGCCATTGCGTACTAAATCCAACAATGAGGAACACAGCCTGTTGTTTTACATTAGCTCGGAGGTCACAATAATAACATCCCTTTACAAGGACCTGAGTGGGAAAAGGAAAATTAAAGAGGGCACTATAGCATAGTTAAGAAAGGGAATGGGTGCCCATAAGTGGCCAACCTTATGGACTAGAAATTGTAAAGAATAGATTAGGCTAAGAAATAGAAGAACTGTTACAACAGATTTTAAGAAAAGATCGGTCCTTAAGAGTGGCAGGAGCACCCTGTCACAGTAATGTAGGAAGCAGCTCACCTTCCGTGGAGAAGGAGAGCATCCTCTAGGATACTCGATTTGCACCCCCGACTGGCACCCCTCCCGACTTCCACGGCTCGCTTCCGAACCCCGGTCACTGATTTCACGCGATAGCGATACCACTGTGACGGCCTTTTTGTTGGTGCCATTTTTATCAAGTGTCAAAAACATTTGATATGATAATTCACTAGATTCTTCTGAATAAATTTGAAACATTGGGTCTGTCTTCTGGTGCCTTAAAATGATTTAGGGGTTACTTTATTGGCTGTCAACAAATGGTAACATTAAAGAATTTTAACTCCAAACTATAGCCAGTTGTGTCTGGAGTCCTGCAGAGTTCCATATTGGGCCCATTACTTTTTATCATTTATATGGACAATCTCTGTTTCCCAGTCTATAATATTCAGTACCACTTAAATGCAGACCACACCGTCCTTTATGTCTTAGGAAATTCAGTTGATCAGATACCGGTTGATCTTCAAAGGGTTTTTGACTTAACCTTGCCATACTTTTTTGAGTGTAAGCTACTTTTAAACACTATTAAATCTCAGACCTTGTTATTCAGTAAGGACAGCATGTTTAATATGACTCAAGATGTGCTAAAAATTGTTACATGTAACGATTCTTATCTGCAACAGACACAGTCCTGTCAATTTTAAGGGGTATGGCTTGACCATCCATGCAAATGGAATGTCCATATACTGTGGGTAAATTGACTAACAGTTTAGGTTGTAATGGTGGCCTGCTGTACCAGAAAAGAAAATGTTTACCACTAGAGTCTTGTAGGCACATTGTGACTGCTATGATTATTCCTGTGTTGGATTATGGCAACATCTTGTATGATGGCACATCCGGGAGGGAACTGGCAAAACAGGACCTATTCTGTAACAGGTTTGCCCGCTTTATCTTCGGTGTCCCCTGTACTAGGCATCACTGCTTGTTAAATTCAGATCTGAACTGGTTATGACTACAAGAACGCAGGTGCTTACATGTGTTAAACTTTAAGTGCCGTAAAGGTATGATCCCTGAATATATCACAAACAACTCAACAAGGAGAAAAATGAGGTTAGGACTAAGAGCGTTTCAGTGGTTTGAATATTTGACCCCCTTCTATAAAAACTAACATTAGAAGGGGTTCTAATCTGTGTTTAGGTCCATGCCTTTAGAACTCTCTTCCTTTGAATTTAAGACCAGAACATGGACCAGTTGACCAGTTTTTCTTAGTAAATTACAAACCTAGCTTATTACACTAGCAGTGAAACCACTTTCATGTTGCCACGTAATGACACGTTACATTATGTCTAGGTACTGCTGTATTATGTTTTTCTGTACTGATTGAATTCTTACTCTGGATTTCTTGGTTGGCCAACTGTATTAGTTGTCTCTTAACTCTGTGCAATATTAATATTTAATTTTTGTTGCATAAGTGGATTTTTCTTAAGTATCTTACTGTGCTGTTTTTATTTATGTAATTGTGCTACACTTGATTGTGGAACCCATTGAAAATGAGCTCTTGCTGGCTCGGTGGCGCAGAGGGCTGAGTTGCTGGTGCCTTACCTCGAACCACACCGGCGACATGGGTTCGGAAACGGACTCGGGACGCTGGGGGTCGGCAGGGAGGAGAGGATTGAGTGTCCGCAGGACTGCTCTCCTCTCCTGGGGTGGGTAGTGGGATCGCTTCGCTCTTCAGCCCCCGGTGGAGACCGGGAGCACTGCACGAGCGTTGCAACAGTGGGAGGAAACAGAAAACAGCCCTGGATTGACCAGATGACAGCAGCCGGCCTATCAACGCCTCCGAAGGGCCTCCCGTGGAAGTTCCACCTACCTCAGCAGCGCCCCAGGACCGAGAGAACAGTGTGCTGGGTGTCCCCACCGATGCCTTCCCTCTCAGAGGAAGGGGACTCACTTGGCGAAGGGTTACGCTGGGCTACCCCGGAGGTCAGGCTGCAATCTGAGGTGGGGGGGCTCCGGGGGGGGGGGTAGTGAGAGGACATCGGGGGCTGTGGCTGCCCGAAGAGTGGCGGATCCTGGGCATGGCAGGGTGAAAAGAAATAATGCAAAAAAAAGCAAATGAGCTCTGGTTCAGTTGGGTATATCCCTGTTCATATTTGATGAATGAAACTATTTACTAGTACATCTACTAACCATACAGATGACTTAAAAGAGACCCCTGGTGTCTAGTGAGTCTAGGGAGGGTTTCCCCTTCCCCAGACTATTGGTCTGCATGTCCATCTCCTTGATGTCTCTGTGACTAGAGGAGGGGTTGGCTAGGTAAAGGAAGTGCAGTCATGCTTGTTTGAAAAAAAAAAAAAATGCGAGTGCATCTAGCTCAGCTCCCAGTGCCAGCTTGGAACCACAATAAGTTCAGCTGTTTCCACAGCAGTGTATTTGTCCCTGTTGGGGAAAGTCAAACTGCTGCCCATCTGTTTGTTAATGCTGAGGAGGCTGAGTTAAAAGCATGATTGTGGAAAGCAGTGCTGGACAGGTTAGTGAAAGCAGCTTCCGTGGAAAAGTTGAATATCCAAGTGAGCTTAATAGATAGATAAATATATGAAGATGTTTGGGTTTGGTGGTAGGATTTGGCTCCTAGAAAGGAGCATACATGGCAGGCGCTGCCATCATTAGTGATGCTTCATGTCTAATGTTTAGAGCTCTGAGGGGTATGTTAAGAGACTGGAGGCAGATGGAAAGGAATGCATGACAGATTGCATCGCAGTAGTAGTTTAAAGCCCTGAGGGGCATAAATATACTCCGGGCAGCAGTATGCCCTGCAGGGAGCTATAAATATGCATTCCAGCTGGGGAGCCTGCAGAGAGGATGACATGGCTGACATCAGCAGGCAGGCAGGATTAGTCTTGCCTGTTAAACATGGGGAAGGAAATGTCGGCACGGTGACGCAGAGGGTTGCGACGTTGGATCCCACACCTTTCTCCATGCCGGCGACCCATGTTTGGAAACAAACACAGGATGCCGGAGTCGGCGGGAGGAGAAAATATAATGTTCAAGGGACTGCTCTCCTCTCCCAGAGAGGGAGCATTGCTTGCTCCACCAAAGACTGCCACCAAGTGGAGGCTTGGTGGTAGTGCGGGATGGGAGGGCAGTAGTGGGAGGTGCTGCAGGACTCTGCGGTGTATGCGTACTTTCACACGTGCAGACCCCATCAATGGGGGCACCGAGGGAAAAAACAGGAGGTAAAATGGTGGCTGGGCAGGCATTAATAAAGTCCTGGTCACCAGTCCCACATCTGGCACACCACTGGGATGCCAGGGGGTGAGCCAGATTGGGCCAACTTGGTAAGCTCTGGGGCAGTCAGGGACATTGGAGGTCGCTGCTACTAATGGTGGATGGGAGCCGAGCCTGTCCTGGCCGAGGAGCATAAAATGTATATGGAGAGAAAGGGGGCTGCTAATCTGCCATTCGAGATGACAAAAATGTTTGACAGAAAATTGGCAGCTGTAGCTGCCCCACTGATGGTAGTGAGCTGGTGATCCACAGGGAGCAAACCGGGGCAACAAAGTAAGCAGGAAGCAGAGTCCGAAGGGTCTGGCTCTAGGTATTTGCTTCTTTCTGTGGTCTGGAGGATTGCCTTGTTTGTGAGAACTCAGGCTTCCTTAGTAGTTTGCAGCTTTTTTGTTTGTCTGGCACTGGGCGTGAACTCATTTCTTTTTTTTTTTTTTTTTTTACATTAATTTTTTACCCCTCTGCCTTCCTGAGATCGGAGGGGGCTTCTATCTCTGTCACCCCTTCACTCCTGTTACAGGGGTCACGCTGCTCGATGGTGGGGGGGTTCTGTAGTTGCTTGTAGTGACTGCTGAAGCCCTGAACCCACCCCTGGGGACACCGGTGTGCAGGACAAGGTCCAAGCAGGGATCCATGGGAGACGCGACTCTGCCAAGAATGCAACAGCGCCAGTCCTCTCGACAATCGTCCGGGCTAGTCAGATCGGGCCCACCCTTCCTTAGAGAGGAGAGCTGCCTATTGGCGGCTCAATCCAGCTCCCCCCACCCCGCTGACCGTCGATGACCCAGGCTTGTTCCCGAACCCAGGGATGTGGCGTCCAGTGCCTCAACCCTCAGCGCCACGGGGCTGGCTGTGAACTAATTTTTGATTGACTGCCAGGGGCCATAGAGACTCGATGGACTCTGTAAACCAGTAAAGCGTAGCTGCTAGAAGTGCTATGGGCATTCTATGCCACAGTCAACTCTAAAAAGTGCAATAGGAAAAGAATAAAGTGCACAATTGTAGTTTAAAATAGCAGGAGAGCTATTTTTTCCCATCCATTAGTTTGCAGCTCTGTTCTGCCGATCCACACTGTCCTGTACCACCCCGGTACTCTCCTGGAAGCCTGGTACCCCCATGAATTTCCCCCAGTGCAGGGTTAGGAGGGGAAGGGCCGTCGCCCCCCTCCCCAAAGCCACACGTCCAGTTGTCAGCGTCCAGTGGTGTGGTGGGCGTGGATTGGTGGGCAGGCATCATTTATGCGTATCCTGCCATCATTTTCCTCCGTAATAAAGTCCCTTCGCCATGCTGGGGCATGCTGGTAAGCGTGTGTAGGCACACACGCCGTGGAGTCCCGTAGCCCTCCCTTCTTCTGCCCTCCTCGATCCGCACTGCCATGTGGCTCTCCACCAAGTGGCAGCCGCTGGAGCATGCAGATTCCCCCCGCCCCCCGGGAGAGTAGAGCAGCTGTCAGAAATTCAGTCCTCTCCCATCCCAGCCGACTCCCAGCAACCCAGGCTCGTTACCAAACCCGGGATGCCAGTGTGACAGGAGATGAGGTGCTTATAGTGCCTCAGCCCTCCATGCCACTGGGCTGGCAGCAGGATAGCTATTCAAAGGGGATGACACAGTCAGGATACTGTAGGGACAGAGTGTATTCAGATAGGAAAGTTAGGTTAGGATTTCTGGACACTGGTAGTCCATTTGGAAGGGAGTGAAGGTAGACCCATTTTATTTCATTAATTGTTTCAGAATGAAGAACTTTTTATAATTTTATTGACAGAGCTTTAGGGAGGGACAGTTTCAGCTCACCTGAAGAGCCAAACGAGGACTAGAGTCAGAGGTGTTGAGGATCCTGCAGGAACCCAGAGGACATCTGGTCAGGTTATCCCTGGCCAAGGCAGCACTTCGGATGTCTGGAGTTTCATCATGCAGATTATTGCCTGAGGAAGTGAGGTAGAAGGAACTGTACAAAATGAGTGACTAACAGACTCTGGGAGGCGGCATCAAAGTGATGCATGGTCAAATCTGTTCCTTATTGGTCAGTGTTAGATGTATTAAATAGGCTGCAGAGACACACAGAGTGAAAGGACAGTTATTGTAAGTTAAAAATAAATCTTTTTGACCGTAAAATGATCTCTTGACTCTAAGTTAACGGTTCCTGTTGGTACAAGCTTCATTTAGTTTAGTTGTTTTTTTATTTCACATAAAACCCTTTAGGCATGTTTCTGTTTTCAAAGATGTCAGAGTCAGGTATACATAAGAAATATGTAAATATACAGTAGTGGACACAGGTAACTATAATGTACACATAGCATAGGATTTTTTTAAAACATTACATGACAGTTTGTGTAGGGGGCAGTATACAAATGATACGTTGTCGTATAACAACTGATGTTCAACGGTAGCAATTACACTTCCCAGGGGGAGTGAGTATGGACAGTAGCTGGGCTTTAAATTATTCAGGAGAGTGGCAGCCTCTTAAAGTGTCTATCAATTCGTTCCAGTGTTTTGAAAAATGGAAGGTGGCTGGTGAAGCAGTTTTGTCCCAGCATGGTTTTTCTGCGATGTAGCATAGAATGTAACTACTGATACTGGGAGTTCAATGTTAATAACTGGCTAACCTGCCTTGGGAGCTAGCCAGATTCAATCTCCAAGGTAGGTAATAGCAGAACGAGGTCAATTATTATAAGTAGCGATGCAATGTGGGGGCTGTCTGATTACATAATTGGCACAGTAATGTGGGCTGCCCATTTGATGTTATTTTTACCACCATAACTTCAGACGCTATGGAGTCCTGTAGCCCTCCCTTCTTCTGCCCTCCTCGATCCACACTGCCATACGGCCTCCCAGTATAATGTAAGTCCCTGGACTTCCTTAAATAGTTTTCTGCAGATTAAAATACTTGTTAGGTGGTCAGTTCCTCCTGCCCGTCCTCTGCCGTTACCCAGCATTCCAGGGACTTACATTATACTGGGTTCCCGATACCCACTGGATTGCCCCCCAAGGCGGGGCTACCACACCGGCAGGACTTCTGCGGCGATGGGACAAGGGTGCCGGCAGGAGAGCCCACCAGTATTGCCTTCTTGGCTTGCCCCCCAACACGGGGCGCAGAGCCCATGCTAGCCATAGCGGACAACGGGATAGGTCGGGTCTGGAAGTGCCGCCAGAGTGTTAGGAACCGAGGCGAGCGTAGCTTCATGTGTGGTGGCTTGCTAGTTTTTGGTAGTTTTTTTCCCGCCTGCGGGTGGGGATGTGCAATGACGCTCCGCGTCCACCCCCCCCCACAAGTGCTAGGAACCGGCTCAGGGGTACCCCCAGCCTTCACTAGGGATCCCCATTGAGTCGGACACTCTACTCCCTCCCTGCCTGAGAAGGAGAGCAGTCCCTAGGATGCCCAGTCCTCCTCCCCCAGCCAGCCCTCTGGCGCTCCCAGGTTCGTCCTCGAACCCGGTCGCCAGCGCCGAAAGTCGGGCGCCCTGCCTCTGCGCCAGTGGGCTTGCTGTAAGATGGTCAGTTCTGAAGCGGTTTGTTTTTAAAGTTCTAAACAGGAAATTGGGAAGATCATACGTGTCTTAAACATTGTAGACACTATTCCAGGCTTGTTCAGAACTCCGTATGTTTGTAGGCTAATGAGTAACAGCCAGTGGCCCAGAGTTCCTCAGATGTGTAACCAGATGAGGGTTTTAGGCAGCTACAAGGAGATCATAGAGTTCAGTGGTAGGGTTTATACTGGCCCAAATGTACTAGCACAACTCATAATAAGCTGTGGAGAGAAATGTCAAAAAAGGATGCCAGCAGATGCAAAGTTTCTCTAACGATGCTGTTTGCACCAGTTTGAAGGGGACATGGATTGGCAAGATCCAGGATAGAGGGAGGCATGGAAGAAGACAAGTGGTTCAGATATAAAATGGACAGACTGAAAAAAACATGGTGAACAAGCTTGCTTCCAGCATTCAGCACTTGAATGTTGCGAAGGTGGGCTGGGGGGTTGAACAAGAGAACCTTGGGTGTGAAGGGCAAGGAAGCCATGTGATGAGGACCATGACTGTTGTGACCTATCAGAACTGAATATAGGCCTTTTTGTGACAGCATCACATCACCCATCATCCCTGTTTTCACTCCCAGGATTGAAAGTACACTACCTAACTTTTCGGGAGGGTCCAATTAAGTTCCTGAGTAGTTCTTGAGAGATTCTGATGGAGTGCTCAGGTAAGTGAACATCCCTGAGGAGAACTGGCTACAGCACTGGGAGGGTGCCTTGAGCATACACATTAG
Source organism: Neoceratodus forsteri (assembly GCA_016271365.2). Lineage (NCBI taxonomy): Eukaryota > Metazoa > Chordata > Ceratodontiformes > Ceratodontidae > Neoceratodus > Neoceratodus forsteri. The sequence continues at coordinate 1,670,118,693 of CM057456.1, forward strand.
TAAGTGGTGACAATACAAGAGCACTCCAACTTGGAATTGGAGGCAGTGCAAGATGTACTACTTAGAATATTCTGACATGATTTACAACAGGCAGTATCTTAGGAAAGAGAGGAGTAGGTTCCAACATTCAGCAGAAGGAGTCGAGTACTTTAGCCTAAAAAAAAAAAAGGTGTACTACTGTCCGTACAATATGGCACCAGAAAAGGATGTAGACTTTATTACAAGCACCTTGGCATGTGAAACCAGAATGTTGAAGAGTTGGTACAAAATGCCTGAGAACTGGCTGAAAATCTGAGACAGTACTGGAGACAGCAAGGTCTGACTCTTTTGGCAATCTGCAGTTGGGCCCAGAAACAGGAGTGGTAAGACAGGATAGCCTAGGCCAAGCCCAAGGTGGAGAGCAGGGTAACCAGCAGGTGGAAAGAGGTGCTATAGACAGGACAGACTTGCACATCTCGGGTGCAGTTGTCCTCAGCAGGCTCCGGCAGGAGAGTCTGCTAAAACTGTAAATGTTACCAGACAAGTGGAGGGAACCTTCGTGGCTACCATTGTGAGTCTATCAGTCCACAGGAAACTGCAGCCATCACTGAGGAGGGGTCAGTTGTTATACCTCACTGTTACCTTCACAACCACTCTAGTACAGGGTCTGCTTGACACAGGATTATGAGGGTACAGCTGTTCACAAGTTAGAGATCAGACATGTATTTGAAGACAAAGTGATAAACGGTCTGTGGGGCCTAAAGGTAAACAAGTCCGTGGGGCTAATAGAATGTTCACAGGAGGTACTGAGAGAGATAAAGGAGCCCAGGAAGCATCATTGGCAGACTTATTTTATGAATCACTAGAAGAGGGCATACTAGTGCTGATGGACTGGAGTGTGGTGAACGTGGTCCCCCTGGACAAGAGTAGTAATAAGGAGGGTCTGAAAAATTATAGGCTAGTGAGCCTGACATCTATAGAAGGCAAACTACTAGAGGTGCTTATAAGGGAACTAATAGTTGAATTTCTGGAAGAAAACGGGCTTATGGACAGGAACCTCCATTTCATGAGAGGCAGGTCATGTCAAACACTCTTGACCTGATTTTTTTCTTTCTATTCAGTGACACAGATAGGTGCTAGGGACCAGGCAGTCAACGTCCTGTACCTGAATTTCAATAAGGACTTTGAGTCAGTGTCACATAGGAGACTATAGAAGAAACTAGGGGACGTAGGACAAGGTAAGGGGTTAACTAGATGTATTGGGAATTAATTGATGGATAGTACTCTGAGAGTGGTCGGGAGTAGAAAGTCCCCTGATGTCAGGAAGCAACTAGTGGGCTATCTCTGAGGTCTGTCTTGGGACTGCTATACTTTAACATGTACATAGACTATGTAATCTGGGGATTGGGTTGCTGGAGAAAGTGAATCTGCAAATGACACAAAACTTGACAGGAGAGTGGATAGTGAGGAGGGAATAAGTAGCATGGAGAGGATGTAGTGAGGCTAGAAAAGTGGTTTAGTATTTGGCAACTAAAGATCTTAGTTGGAGAGGGCTCTTGCAGTAGGTAGTTAGAAACATAGACTTTGACGGCAGATAAGGACCGCTAGGCCCATCTAGTCTGCCCATTTCCCTACCTACAGGATAGGCCGCAGATCCTGTTTAACCAACAGCCTATATCTTCCTGCCCCCCACAAGAATTGCCTTATGTCTGTCCCATGCATTCTTGAATTCTCCCACAGTTTTAGACCCCACAACTTGCTCAGGAAGGCTGTTCCATGCATCCACTACCCTCTCTGTGAAATAATACTTCCTCACATTGCCCCCGAACTGCCCTCCTTCTATCTTTAAATTGTGTCCCCTTGTTCTTGCAAGTCTCTCTTTCTGAAAGATGCTACCCTCTTGGACTTTGTTGATTCCCATGAGGTACTTGAAAGTCATGAGGTACTTGAAAGTTTCTATCATGTCCCCCCTCTCCCTTCTTTCCTCAAGGGTATACATATTAAGTTCCTTTAGTCTCTCCTCATACGGCTTCTCTTGCAGACCCTGCACCATTTTAGTTGCCCTCCTCTGGACTGCCTCTATCCTGTCTATGTCCTTGCGGAGATGGGGTCTCCAGAACTGGACACAGTATTCCAGATGGGGTCTCACCAACTGTCTGTACAGAGGGATAACAACTTCCTGTTTTCTGCTGCTGATGCCTCTCCCTATACATCCCAGTATACCCCGGCCCTCCCTACTGCCTTCTCACATTGCTTGCTAACCTTAAGGTCATCTGATATGATTACCCCAGGTCCCTTTCCTGTTTGTTGTTGTTACTACCTCCCCACCATTGTGTTATTCTTCCCTGGGTTCTTGTTTCCCAGGTGCATTATTGCACTTTTTGCATTGAATCCTAGCTGCCACACTTCTGACCATTCCTCCAACCTTGCCAAGTCCCTTTTCATCCTTTCCACGCCTCCTTATGTATCAACCCTGTTGCAGATCTTTGTGTCATCTGCAAAAGGCATACTTTCCTTCCAGTCCCTCTGCAATGTCACTGATGAAGGCATTAAAAGGACTGGACCCAATACTGAACCCTGCGGTACCCACTAGTAACCGCCTTTCTTCAAGTGGACTCCATTTACAATTACCTTCTGTGTCCTGTTGTCCAGCCAATGTTTTACCAGGCTACCACCCTGGGACCCACTCCCAGGCTGGTTAATTTGACTATCAATCTTTTGTGTGGGACTGTGTCAAATGCCTTGCTAAAGTCTAGGTAGGCCATGTCCACAGCCTCCCTGGTCTACTACTTTGGTCACCCAGTCAAAGAAATCTATTAGATTCGCTTCCTGACATGACCTTCCGCTGTGAACCCATACTGCCTTGGGTCCTGTGCTCCACTGACCTCCAGGTACTCAACTATTCTCTCCTTCAGAAGTGACTCCATCACTTTCCCTACCACAGAGGTCAGACTGACAGGTCTGTAGTTTCCTGCCTCTGTCTTGGTCCCACTTTTGTGAAGGGGAATCACATCCGCCTTCCTCCAGTCCTCGGGTACCACACCATCCTCCCATGATTTGTTAAAAAGAGTAGCAAGTGGTTTCATTAGTTCCTTCCTTAATTCTTTTAGAATTCTGGGGTGAATTCCATCAGGACCCATTGCTTTGTCCACCTTCAGTTTTAGGAGTTCTTGCAGAACCCTTTCTTCTGTGAAAGGACTGGGATCGACCCCCTCATCAAGAGTGCTTCTGTTAATTGGATTAGGCACTTCCTCCTCTTTGTGAGATACTGAGCAGAAATATTCGTTCAGTATTCCTGCCCTTTCACTGTCCCCCTCTGCCCACCACCATTCATTCTATTCAGCCTCACTATCCCTCCTTTGTCTTTCTACGCTCGCTGATGTACCTATAAAAGGTTTTATCCCCCTTCTTAACCGAGTTGGCTGTCTTTTCCTCAGTTTGGGCCTTTGCTATTCTGACTTCCCTCCCTGCTTCTTTCTGCCTTAACTGGTGCAGCTCTCTGTCCTGCTCCTTCTGTGTTTTCTTATACTTCCAGAATGCTGTCTTTTTCTTCCTGACTTTCACAGCCACCTCTCTTGAGAACCATAGTGGCTTTTTCTTTAGTTTGGATTTGTTTATTTGCTTCACACAAAGGCTTGTTGCCTCTGTGATGGCAGTTTTGATAATTCCCCATTGTTGCTCCACACCTCCTTCTAGCCTGTTTGCTAGTGCTTTTCTGAGGCACTCTCCCATCTTGCCAAAGTCAGCCCTCCTAAAGTCCAGTACCCTCACTTTTGTATGGCTTGACTCTGTAGCTGAGTTTAACGTGAACCACACTGTTTGATGGTCATTTGTCCCCAGATGGCAACCCACTTCTAGATCTGAGATCCTCTCACTGCCCCCGTTTGAGAGTACGAGGTCTGAGATTGCTCCCTCACGAGTGGGTTCCGAAACTAGCTGTCTAATGCCTGCCACCTGTAGGGCATCAAGAATGGCCCTGCTCTTGGATGTGGCTGCAGCAAATGTGCATATAGGACTGAAGCCGGCAGGCGTCAGGACCCCACGGAAAAATTTATAACTAGCAGTCTCTGGCAGGGGACCGCCCCAACATCAGTATAAAGGAGCGGTCCCCCACGCCCGCCTTCCAGTTCTTTCCCATTAGCTCGTGTCAGCGCCTCACGGTAAAGTTCAGCGCTTGTCAGCCTGTCGTCAATAGTTCTACTGTCGTTTTTTTCTCGATTTTAATTCGATAAATGGTACTTTTTTGGGTGGTGTATGTCGTTCCCTACACCCTCCGAGCACAAGAATAAGTGCGACTCATGTGGCGCCCAACTTCCGCACAAGGATGGCCATTCCCAGTGTCTCTTCTGTCTGGGCCCGGACCATCAGGTGGAAAAGTGCCAGCATTGCCTGAAATTCAATGCCACCACTCGCAGACGGAGGCAGCAGTCCCTGGAGGCCCACATCCTTAAAAAGAAAATGACCTCCAAGGAGAAGAAGTTGAAAAAGCTCCATCAGGCTTCTACTTCCCCTGAAGGCCATCGTAAGAAGAAGGACAAGGAGAAGCATCGGCACCAGGGCTCCTCGTCCACCGCGACTTCGGCTGGAATTGCCGTGTTACAGGTGACGTCCCCCCGGGGGACCACTCTGCAACGGCCGTCTTGGGAGGCTTCAAAAGTAGTGGCCCACCCTGTCTGGCTTGGCTCGGGCCCTTTGGGCTCCAGGCTGTGGAGGCCCCACTTCCGATAAGGCCACCGCCATGCGGCCTGCTGGTGCAAGTGGCTTCGGTAAGCCAGACGTCAGCTCCTCTGACACCCGCCTGGAATCTGCTGCTAAGTCGCTCGACCCTGCAGGGTGGCGCACGGCCCCTGTTCTGCCTGACTGGACCGCCCCTCCTTTGCAGCCTGCCTCGGGCGAAGGGTCCGCTAAGTTGGACGTCGGCTCCTCAGACGTCCGCCTGGACTCCGCCGATAAGTTGCACGTCTGGCTGCCCGACAACCTCACGGCGGCCGAGCCGACACTGGACCCTATTCCATCTGCCATTCCTGGCTCCCCGCAGCCTTCACTGCCCTCTGGGGAGCCTGGGTCTCCTCAACCTAACCCCAGGGATTTTCCCCCGACTTCCCTGGGCAATGCCGAGGATCTTTCTGCACCCCCATCAGGTCTCCCTCCCGTTGGGCCGGACGACCTGACGTCGGTTCCCCGGATGCCAGCCCCGTCGCTGGTCCTGCCTACACTGGGCAACATCCCCCTCCCGGATGCTGCTCCCACGCCAGGCCCACCGCATGCCGGACCTTCGGTTCCAGGCCCGCCTGCTGGGCGCCCTGTCGGGCCGTCTTCCCCAGCAGACCCCGGTTCCCAGGTATCCGACCCCGTCGTATCCAACGCCGTCATACCCGGGTCCATAGTACCTGACACTGGCCTATCCAATGCCGCAGTACACGGTGCCTCATTACCCGACGCCGGGTTACCCGCCATCCGGTTATGGATACACGCTTTACGGTTATACCTAGTATCCGTACCCCCTCCTCCTCCACCGCCCTCACAGCCGCTGGTGGATTTGAAGGAGGCTCTGGCTTCCTGGTGGGCCGAGGCGGAGAGTCGTCTTCCGACGCCGGTCCCGGTTCCGGATCCCCTACGTCGGAGATGAGACTCCTTCCCCTACTTCAGATACCAGAGGTGATCCCTCCAGTTCCAAAGCTGGGTCAGATACGCTTCCCACAAGGGCTTCCCAAGGGGGTCTGTTCCTCCCCCGCATCAGGAGGCGGAGTCTTCCTCTCCTTCATCCTGGGAGCCTTCGGATGACTCCGATGGATGCTCCGACTTGGACAATGAGCCCTGCTCTCCAGATAAGCCCAGGCTAAGGACTCCTCCGAAGTCTCCTCCGGAGGATCTTTCCTTTACGGAGTTGCTGTGCAAAATCCAGGCCATCCATCAGTGGCACTCTTTGGAGCTGGATCCACAGTGGCAGAAGCTAGCTGCCCATTTGGAGCTGCCCGAGGTCACTCCTACCTTGGTTCCACCCTGGATTGAGCCTCACGCGGACCTTGTTTCCACTATCTGGAAGGCAACCCTCTGCTATTGCCCCCCTTCCGAGGAAAGCGGACAGGCTATATCAGGCTCCTGAGGATGTTGAGTTTCTAACCTCTCACTCCAAGGCTGACTCGGTCGTGATCAGCGCCGCCCATGGCCTGACAGCCAATCCTAAGCATTTGAGCTCGTTGCCACCTGATAAGGAATCCCGCCTTCTGGACCAGTATGGGAAGAAGGTGTTCGCTTCTTCCACTCTGGGTATTAGGGCCTTGAACTACGTCGCCTATACGGGGGATTACCAGAAGGCCGTTCTTAGCGAGGTGGAAGCTAAACTGGACTCTCTTCCTGAGTCACAGACGAAACAGGAAGTGACAGACCTAGTGCGAGCTGCTCGTTCGGCCAGTAGGCACATGCCTCGTGCTTCATACGATGCAGTGGACGCTGCTGGTAAGAGCTCGGCGTTCACCGTAGGTTTGTGGTGGCACGCCTGGCTCCGAGTGTCGGGTTTGGTCCCTTAAGTGCAGTCTGCAATCCAGGACGCGCCCTTCAGGGGTTCGGTGCTGTTCGGTGGTGATGTCAAGGATATCATCACCGGACTGCGTGAGAAGGGCACTGCTCTCAAGGAGGTTGACGACTTGTACAGAGCCCCTCAACAGCAGCGCCGTCCCTTTCGCAAGCGGGCACAGGCCAAGGCGAAACCACAAGGGAAGCCGGCCAATAAACGCAGGGCCCCTCAGGCTGCGAGGCCCCCCCGCCCAAACGAGCAGCGGGAGCTCCAGCTGCGGTGCTGCCTCACACCACCTGACTCCTTTCCTCTCCCACAGCCTCTGGCCCTTCCAGAGGAACTGGTAGGGGGGAGGGTCTCCCTGCATCTACCGGCTTGGGAGAGGATCATGTCAACAGACGTTTGGGTGCTTCAGCTCATAGCAGATGGGCACTCAATAGAGTTTCTTCAGAAACCTCCCAGAAAAAACCCTCCAAGGTCGTCTTACTCCCTGGAACACCTTCTTCTGGTTCGGGAAGAAATCTCCGACCTTCTCCGGAAGGCGGCGATAGAGCCTGTCCCCTTCCATCTCAGGGGACGGGTTACTAGTCTCATTTCTTCCTGGTTCCAAAGAAGTCAGGTGAAGTGAGGCCAATCCTGGACCTCAGTTTCCTGAACCTGTTCATGGAGTACAAGAGGTTCCGAATGCTCTCTCTGCAGAGCCTTTTGCCCCTCCTTCAGCTGGGACAGTGACTGTGTGCCCTGGACATGCAGGATGCCTACCTGCATATCCCTATTCGCCCGTCCTACCACAAATATCTCCGGTTTTCTTTTCAGGGGAACCACTGCCAGATCAGGGCCCTCCCATTTGGTCTCTCCTCGGCCCCCCGAGTATTTTCCAAATGCCTTTCTGTGGTGGTGGCCCACTTGCATACCCAGGGGGTTCAGGTTTTCCCTTACTCCTGGCAGCGCCATCCAGGGAGGATCTCCTACGCTCCCTTTCCCTTACCCTGCAGATTTTCACCAGCTTGGGTATTACCTTCACCCAGACCAAGTCCCATTTGATCCCATTTCAAAGACTCAAGTTTATCGGGGCGATCCTGGATACGACTTCTGCTATGGCCCTCATGCCTCCGGACAGGGTGGCCACTCTTCAGGCTCAGGCCAGCCTTTTGTGCAGTTGCAGGCGGGTCATTGCCAGGTCGGTCCTTCACCTCCTCAGGCTCATGGCGGCTACCATCCCGACGGTGCCTCACGCTCGGCTCCACATGAGAATCTCTTAGTGGACGCTTCGGTCTCAGTGGGATCAATTGGTGGACAACTTGGATCGTGAGATCCTGGTCTCCTCTCCAGTGGTTTGGGACTTGCAGTGGTGGATGGTTCAGGAGAACCTTTGCTGGGGTGTTCCCTTCTGTCTTTCTCCCCCCTCCCAAATCCTAACAGACTCCTCGGGCAAGGGATGGGGAGCCCACGTGGGATCTCAACAGACTCAGGGCTCTTGGTCCAGGCTGGCACAGACTCTTCACATCAATGTACTTGAGCTGAGGGCCGCCCTGTATGCCGTACAAGCTCTGCATCTGTATCTGCTTCCCGGTCATCTGGCTGTTCAAACCGATAACATGTGCGTAGTGTGGTAGATCAAAAAATGGGAAGGAACCCATTCCTACCCTCTTTGCAGGGAAGCGATGCGGGTTTGGGATTGGGCGATACTTCACAACCTTCACCTTACGGCGGTTCATGTTCCGGGGGTCGAGAACACTTTGGCAGACCACCTCAGCCGGTCGTCCGCACAAGCGCATAAATGGGAACTGGAACAGGGGGTAGTAGAAGACATCTTCCTACGCTGGGGAACCGTCACGTAGACCTGTTTGCCTCTCCTCTCAATGCAAAACTTCCCATCTTCTGCTCACTCCAGGGCGCAGAGTTTTTGGGAGAGACGCTCTGTCTCTAAACTGGAAGGGCAGATTCATCTATGCTTTCCCCAGATCCCGTTGATTCTGAGGGTCCTACACAAACTCTGTTCAGAAGGCGCATGCATGATTCTCATCGCTCCATTCTGGCCCAGGCAAGTTTGGTTCTGTCTTCTGCAACAGTACTTGGAGGAACCACCTCTTCCTCTTCCTCTGTTGCAACTCTTGTTGACCTAGGATCAGGGGACCCTGGTCCATCCAGGACTCAAATCCCTTCAGCTGCATGCATGGCTCCTGCAGACGTGATTCAAACCCAGTTCAGGGTTTCGTCACAGGTGACGGAGTTTCTAGTGGAGGCCAGAAAGCCCTCCACTCGTTCTACTTACACCATGAAATGGAAAAGGTTCTCTATTTGAGCCTCTTCCAGAGCTTTCGAGCCATTCTCCTGCTCCGTTAGGAGGCTCCTGGATTACATGAGTCACCTCTTCGACCTGGGTCTTAGTCACTCCTCCTTGAAGGTTCACATGGCGGCTATTTCCGCTTACCATGTTCCGTTTGGGGACAGGTCTTTTGTGCAGCTGAAGTCGCTAAGACTTTCCTTAGAGGTGTCCTATATTTGAGACCCCCCATTCGCGCACCTGCCCCTCCTTGGGACTTGAATTTCATTCTCGAGAAGCTTACCCTGCCTCCTTTTGAGCTGGCAGCATCTGCAGACCTTAAGTTCCTTTCCTGGAAGGCTTTCTTCCTCGTGGCCATTACCTCCGCTCAATGAATTTCTGAGCTTCAGGCCTTAATGTGCAAAATCCCATACTTGATTTTCCACAAGGAACGTGTGGCTCTGCCTACCAATCCTAAGTTTCTCCCTAAGGTGGCAGCAGAATCTACGCTGAATCAGTCCATGGAACTGCCTGCGTTCTTTATGCAACATTCCAATCAAGGGGAGTACCTCTTGCATACTCTGGATGTTCACCAGATTCTGAGATACTACACCAACAGGACAAAGGATCTCAGAATGACTGATCAACTGTTTGTCTCTTTTGCTCGCAAAAGAGAGGGCAGTGCTGTCTCCAAGCAATGCCTTTCGAAATGGCTGGCTCATTGTATCACTCTGTTACGACAAGTATCACAAGACCTTGCCAGGTCTGGTCAGAGGTCACTCCACTAGGGGTGTAGCTGCCTCTGCTGCTTGTTTCAAGAATGTGTCGGTGGCTGACATCTGTGCAGCCGCAACTTGGACTTCTGTCTATATCTTCACGAAACATTACAGTTTGGACATTGCCTCTCGCCGTAGAGCTGGCTTCGGGTTGGCTGTTCTGCAAGGTCTCCTTTCCTAAGACCTTCACAGCCCGAGGATCTGTGTATGAGTAGTTTCCTCCTCCCATGAGCTCTTCTTTGTTCCAGACTGCTTGGGACTCAGTCCTATATGTAATTACCTACTGCAAGAGCCCTCTCAAGTAAGATGGTACAGTTATGTAAAACTTACCGTAACAGTAGATCTTGAGAGAGGCTCTTGCAAGTAAACTCTCTCCTCCCTCCATCCCCTTAGCTTTTCAGCTCCTTTTCCTGGGGGAAATATCCGCTTCTCTCTCATCTCACCTTTTGGCCTTTGGCGGGAAAGAACTGGAAGGCGGGCGTGGGGGACCGCCCCTTTATACTGACGTCGCATGACGTCGGTCACCTGAGGTGGCGCGGTCCCCTGCCAGAAACTGCTAGCTAGAAATTTTTCCGTGGAGTTCTGACGCCTGCCGGCTTCAGTCCTATACGTAAGAGCCTCTTTCGAAGATCTACTGTTACGGTAAGTTCTTACGTAACTGTACTTTCAATGTCAAGAAAAGTAAAGTAATGCACATCTGTAGTAGAAATCAGTGTGTGGATTATTGCATTAGTGGGGTAAGCTGGAGCACTCCAGTGGAAAGGAACCTGGGGGTGATAATTAACAATAGTCTAAAACCATTTTCCTCAATGCATTGAAGGGACAATGTCAACCTTTTTTGCATTATATTATTTTTAGGCAAAAAAAAACATTAATTGACGTTGCTGGTTGTTTTATCTCCCTCCTTGCTTATTAGAACAGCATGCATGGTAATGTATAGCTATGCCCACCTTTGTTTTGCTTCAAACCATTGAACTACTCTTAGTGAAAACTTCCTGAATATTAGAAACACCCTCAAACAGTGCAACCACTCATGATGCAGTTGTTTCCTCCACTCCCACTGCATAATAAATGGCTAGATTGTGTTGGGGTGTTACTAAATCCAGGAAAGATGCAGTGGGAGCCGGTTAAGAAATGTAAACAAACATGTTTTGGTGTGGCAGCACTAGTATGGTGGGTACGGTAGTCAGTTTTCCACTTTTTAAAAGAAAAAAGGGATCTGAATCAAACTACAAGCTGCATCAATAGTTTCTAAAGAATGTGAACAATCATAAATTTTTTTTTTTTTTTTTTTTTAACTAGGGACAATTTGAGGCCTAAGGGGGTTGACAGTGTCCCTTTAAAGGGTATAGAGTGGTAAACAGGATATTAAGATGCATAAGGAGGGGCTTCTCCAGTTGCAGGAGGGGGTAATACAGATTGACCACACTGAAAGTATTGTGTGCTGTTCTTATAGCCCACATCTGAGAAAGAGCAGGTATAGTTTGGAAACCATACAGTTGAAGTATGACAAAAATGGTCCAAGAACATCAGGGTAAGTCCTATTAGGAGGGACTAGAAAGTCTCAATATATATTCTCTGGAGGACAGAAGGCAGTATGATAGAAACATTCAAATACATACAGGTGTAGGGTTGTTCAAGTTAAGGAACAGATCATCTGCCATGGGAACAGTCTCAAGCTGGAAGGGGGGAATTTAAAAAGTGCATTTGGAAGTATTTTTTCATAGAGTGGGTGTCGGGAGGATGGCAAGACCTGCCCAGCAGTGCCAATATTGGAACTATAGCTTGGATTAAAACACTGTGGAACATCTTAAAGGAGGTTATTAGGAATGAGAACGTGGTAGGACACATGGAAAACTCTAAGAAAAAGACTATTTAGAATACATTGGAGGGCACCAGGACAGACTTGATGGACTTCTGGTCTTTTTCTGTCCTTATTCTTCTATGTTTCTATTCTTGTTTGTTTTTTAGATGTAGAAGATAAGCTTGTGTCAGAAGAGGCATATCCATGGTGACGTGTAGAGTAAAGCCTTGGGAAAGAATCATCAGGGTGATGCACAAAGTGCTGACCACTCAATGGTGAACGTGATACTAGCGAATAGACATTATTATAGACTGAAAATTAACAGTCCATACCTATTGCAGGAGTGTGTCAGCATCAGCGGGTTCAACAACTCTGTCCTCGGGAAGAAACCCATCACTTGGTCATCCCTGGAACAGTGGTTACAAGAAGGGACCACTGAAGAGGTCACTGCCATCTTTTAGCTGGAACCTGAGAAAATTCTATGTGATTCAGCTCAGCTATCTGTAGTGCTGCCTAGAAGGAAGAAGTTGCTGAGTCCATGTCAGAGTTTCAACTTCAAGAAGTGCTACAAAACTTTCCTAAGGTGATGTCATAGCAGGAGTGACGTACTGTACTCTGAGCCATGGTATCAACACGGGAGACACAGCCAGTGAGGGGTCAACACTATCTTATCTCATCACGCAAGAAAGAGACTATTCATGATCAACTCAAAAGAGAGATGCTGGAAGCAGGCATCATCTGCCCTTCAACCTTAGTATAGTCTTCTCCAGTGGTTCTTGTGTTAAAGAAAAATGGTACTACCAAATTCTGCATTGACTACCATAATCTTAATTCAGTGACTGTAGGGGATGTTTATTTGATGAAAAATGTACAAGAATAATTTGATGGGCTGTCCAATACCAGAATCTTCTCCACTCTTGTTGAGTTGCTACTGGCAGATTCCAGTCAAACCTGGTGATGTGCAAAACTTTGTCACGTATGAATGTCAGTACCAATTTACCGTCCTCTATTTGGTCTTAAGTACACCTCAACTACCTTCCAGTTCCTCATGGATGGAGAATATAGTTCAAGTCTTGTTTGGCCTATAACGACAGCATACAGTAATTGTTTAGCCTTCTTTGGGGGTATCTGTCATCAGGTCACACTGTAGGAACTTCACCGTCGGGAAAGCAGGATCCACACAGAAGATCTTCCAGCAGTACAGCTGGGACCACCCACACCGATGTCACCTGCCGACATCATCAGCCCTATAAAGGCATGAGCTGCCCCACTCCCTCCTCAATTCTTTCCCTCAATCAACTCTTTTCGCATGGGTCTCTGCGGAATTCATAGCATTTTTGCCCATGATTTTTTCTTTCACACTAGTTTTTAGAATCTCTCTTAAACAAGAGATTTCTATGTCTAGAGTTACTCCTTCAACTTCTCTCTTCCGCCGCTGCTGCTGTGGAAAGAAGATAGCTTCTTCAGACAACCACAACCTCTGTGTCTGCTGTCTTGGGCCTGATCACGACGTCTCTGACTGTGAGCACTGCCAAAAGTTTAATCTTACAAACCTTAGGTGACGCAAAAAGGCTTTGAAGAAATTCCTCATGAAGCAACAGGTAGCCAGTTCTGGGCAATGGTCCTCTAGGGTCCCTCCTTCCCAGTTGCCGGTGGGTTTGTTGAGCTCCCAGGCTTTGAAGGACCGAGACAAGTCCTCAGAGAAAAGTTATAAAAAAGACCGCAAACAGAAGCACTCCCCCCTGCCGGTGGCACTCCTGGTCCCCGACAGCCTCTTCTTCTTCCCCAGAGGCACCCCCATCAGCTGCGGCTGTGCTGATGCACTCTGCTTTCCAGGTCTCAGTTTCTTCCAGGCCCTTACTGACAGTGCCTCCTCCCCTTTCTCAGGGAGGCCGTTCATCGACCCTCAGGTCGTCTACAACAGCTCCTCCATCGCAGCCTGATGCTTCTTCAGGCCCTTGGATATCTGGGCCTTCTGGCTGTCAGAACCCAATGGACAGCTCATCACACCCTGTGCTGGCGACCTCTCCACCATCGATGCACTCTTCTCCTGCCGTTGACCTCATTGATATTTTAGTTCGGTTAAGCACAGCCATGGTGCATCAGTTGGGCTCTTACAGGCCTGGCTCCCCGACGCCGTTGACTGCTCTGTCATTGTCGACGCCACTTAGGCCTTCTCGGGCTGCACTCAGTAGGCCGTTGGTAGTCATTTGATCATCGGATCTCAAGTTAGAACACATCGACATCGAAGAGGAGTACCACTCTGACCTCATCCTCCCTGCAGAGGAGGAGGGGGAGAAGGAGGATTCTGTTTCCTCTGATAGATCTTCAGCATCTTCAGTGAGTGAGGACTCTCTTAAACATACTCCCAGGTCCCCCCCCCCCCGAGGATCCTACCTTTTTCAAAGTTATGAAGCAGCTATCCACAGCTATGGGTTTCCATACTGAAGAAGAGCATGCTGCCAGGAAAGAACTGGTGGACTTCTTGGAGATCCCAGAATCTCCCCCAAGGTCATTCCTCCTATCCTTCCAGCTCTGAGGAATGCCACTGCTGCATCTTGCACCATCCAGACATAGTTCCTGCCATGCCTCACAGGGAAAATAAGCTCTATCATGCCCCTCAGGGCCTGCCTTAATATGCTGCCCAACCTGAGACCGATTCGGTGGTCATCAAAGTGGCACACGACAGGTCCAAGGTGCCCAAGCACCTTAGCTCCTTCCCCCTGACAGGGAATCCAGAAGGATAAACCTTTGGGGTAAGAGAGTTTATGCCTCTTCCGCCTTGGGACTTTGGATATCAACTGTCTTTTTCACATGGTCAGTTATCAAAACACTGTCTGGAAGAAGGGCAAGGTGGCTGCCCAAGCCCTCCCAGATTGTTCCCAAAAACAGGTCTCAGATTTTTGCAGGCCATTGAGGACATCAGTAAGCACCTCCTCAGGGCCTTGTATAACATTTCTGATAGTGGTGCTAGGGTCGCTGCCACCAACATTTGCCTTCATAGGCACGCCTGGTTCAGGGTCTTGGGCTCTGCAGTGGATGTCCAGCAGAAGGTGCTGAATGCCCCCTTCAGTGGCTCAAAATTATTTGGGCCAGATGTCCAGGACATCATTAATGATCTGCAGGCATCTGGCAGGGCTACTAAGTCCATTCGTTCTACCTTACCCAGCCTAGGGGCAGACAGCACCCATCCTTTCACAAAGCCACAAGTCTGGAGCAGGCTCCCGTCCCCTTGCCTACCTCTTCTCCTTGGGCCCAGCTGCCAAGTGGCCCAGAAGCAACGGATCAGCCCCAGCAGCTGGATCTACCTCTGCCTGACTCCTTGCCAGTCCTCCCCCCTCTTCTGGTCCCCAACAAAAAAGTGGTGGTCGGAGGTTGTTTCTCCCTCCATCTCAATCAACGGAGAACCATAACTTCAGATCTTACTTTGAATGGGAGCTCTTGTAGCAGGCAACACCATAAGGACTGAAGCTGGCAGGCGCCAGGACCCCACGTAAAATTTCTAGCTAGCAGTCTGCAGTGGGGGATTGCCCCAGATGTCGGCCAGTGGTATAAAAGGGGCGGTCCCTACCCCAGTTCGTTTCCCACCATGGAGCCACGCACATCGGCTCCACAGACTCCTTATGCTCTAGTTGACCGCCATTTTCCAGTGTTTTATTATTTTCTGTTTTACAAAAAGTAGTGTTTTTTCCTCTGTAGGTCTTCTCCATCTTCTTCTGTCGAGCGGAGCCAGTCCGTATGCCTGCAGCAAGCAAACTCCATCTAAGGACGGCCATTCGACCTGCCTCTTCTATCTAGGCCCAGACCACAACAAAGAGGCCTGCCAGGATTGCTTGAAGTTCAACAGCAGGACCAGAATTCACCTCCAGAAAGCCCTTAAAAGCTTTTTGCTAGAGAAACAACTACCTGCCATGCAGAAGGAGATCCAGGGTACAAGTTCTTCATCTTTCCCTGCCTCGGGCTTTGGCTTCTTCGGCTCACCATAAGGAGAAGTCATCCATGAAGCACCACCATAAGGACAAGCACAAGGGAAAATCCAGATCGAACTCCTGTTCCTGGTCCCTGCACAAGTCATGAACCGGTTCAGGGACCTACTCCCGCGGGAGGTCGGACTTGGCTCCCCAGGCAGCCCTCACTCCTTCCGGGCTCTTGGTGGTTAGGCCTCCCGCCCTTATCCTGACGTTGGGTGGAGGCTTTTCTGGGTCCATGCCTTCATCCTTGGCCCTTCAGTCCCTGAAGCTCAGGCCCTCTTCCCAGCCTTTGGGTCCTCAGTCAGGTGGCTTGGCCAGTTCTACCTCGGGCGGCGTGTCTTTACCCGTTGTCTGATCATCAGCCTCAGACTCCAGGGCTGACTCCTCTGACTGATGCCAGGGGCATGCCCTCTCCTGCCCAGGAGAGTGACGCCTCTGCCCTCCTCAGGAATTTGTTCCCCTCGACGGGCTTCTCTTAACCTGACGCCGGCCACCACGCCGGACTGGCACCAGCACATGCCATCCCCTCGACCCCGGCCTCCCTGGCGTCCATTTCGGCAACTTCCCAGTGAGCATTGCCAGACCCTCGTATGTCACCGTTGAATGATAACATCTCTCCTAAACCGACGCCTGAGGGCCTGTCATCTGACCAGCTGACGGCATTGGATGATCGTACTTGGGGAGAGCCGATGCCGGCTACCCCTACTTAAGGGTTACTGCCACCTCAGAGCCTGATGCCTGGTCTGTCTGCCCTTCCAATGCCGGGTGCTTCCCCTGAGCTTAGGATCCCACTATCGGACGTCAAAGAGCTTTTCTCGTCCTGGTGGAACACTATTAAGGGTGATCTTCTCCCACAGAAGCCTTCCTTGCCCCCCACTAAGGAGCCTACGACTTCAGAGGTTCTCTTCAAACGGCCTTCTCCTAAACCCAGGGAGCCTACCCCCAGCCTAGGGAAATGATCCCACAGCCAGATGGCTCGGATAGAGGTTGTTCTGGCAGTAAAGATAGGAGGTACAATTTCTCCTCCAGGTCTTCAGATAGGCACAGACACCGCTGTAGAGGACACTGGTCCTGGCGTTCCTCCTCCAGGTCATCATCTTCTTCAGAACCAAGCCGCAGCTCTTCCTTCTGTTCTAGATCTTCTCTTTTAGGGATGCTCTTTCACCTCCGCATACTAAGGACTCCCCCAGGTCCCCATCTGACAAGCTATCTTTCATGGACGTTATGTGGCATATTCAAGCCAATATGGAGTGAGACATGGAAGATCTGGATCCAGAAAGACATCGTCTGGCCAGGTACTTCCGTCGGAAGGATCCTAAGCCCATTGTGGTGCCACCTTTGGTTGACACCTTCCAGGATGTCACCAGGATTGCCTGGAAGCACCCTTCTACTTCCTTGGCAGTGCCCAAAAAGTCTGACCATCTTTATAAGGCTCCTAGGGTTGAACCTTTTTTGGGAGAAAACCCCTTGGCAGATTCAGTGGTTATCACGGCTACCCATGACGGATCTAAATGGCCTAGGCACCTCAGCACCCAACCTCCTGACAGGGAATCAAAGCAACTGGACCAGCTTGGCTAAAAGATATACGTCTCTGCCACCTGCACTATTCGCTGCTTAAATTTCTTAACTCGTATGGTCCAATATCAGAATACCTTCTGGGAGCAGGACATGGAGCTTGCCCAGGATCTGCTGGATATCCCCCAGAAGGTGGAGTTGCTCAACCTTTTAAAGTCGGGATCAGACTTTGGCACCCACATCTAGGGCTATGGCTAAGACATCTGCATATAAAGACATTCCTGGCTCCGAGTCTCAGGATTCTCTCTGGACGTCCAGGCAGGCATTATGCCCCCTTTAAAGGACCAGTCCTATTTGGCGAGGAATCCGAGAAAATCATTACTCGCCTTCAGGATTTAGACAAGGCTATCTGGTCGGTTCACACCATGTACCAGTCTAACCAGAAGCATTTCAGGTGCCAGTCCTTCATCACTCCACCGGACAGCCGCCCTGAGGACAGCAGCAAGACACCTTCAAACAAAAGGCTACCTCTCAGACACTGGGAGGAGCAGCCCCTCGGACTGCCAAGTCCTCCCAGGCCACTCTGCCTACCCCAAGTGCCTCTGCCTGACTCCTTGCCCAATTCCCCTCCCCAGCCGAATTCCTGGGGGAGGTGGTGGGTGTCCCTTCTCCCTCTATCTAGAGGGATGGAGCAGGATAATGTCAGATCGTTGGATTCTGCAGTTGATTGAGAAGGGACTTACTCTAGAATTTCTGGAGCTGCCACCAGACAACCCTCCCCTGCAATCCAGGCACTCCTACGCAAGTTTGCCATAGAACCAGTTCCAGCGGCCCAAACAGGGAAGGGCTTCTATTCTTACTTTTTCTTCGTTCCCAAGAAAACAGGATATCTGCACCCCATTCTGGATCTCAGCAGTCTGAACAAATACATGGAATACAAATGATTCAGGATGGTTACCCTTTCAGGCCTGATTCCCCTTCTCCATTAAGGGGATTGACTTTGCTTTCTGGACATGCAGGATGTGTACTTCCATATCCTGATCTTCCAGCCCCATAGACGGTTTCTGTGGTTCCTTTTCCAAGGAATCCATTACCAGTTCTGAGCTCTGCCGCTCGGCCTGTCCTCGGCTCCCCGGATCTTTACAGAGTGCCTTGCAGTAGTAGCAGCGGCCTTATGGAGGAAAGGTCACTGTGTCTTCCCCAACCTGGACGACTGACTTCTTACAGCCCCCACCAGGGAACAGCTGTTAAGCAGCATGAAAGACATCTTTACTCTGTTCTGCGACCTGGGGTTCAACATAAAACCTCCCGAAATCCTCCCCTTGGCCAAGCCGATGACTCCAGTTCATCGGGGCAGTCTGGGACACCATACAAGGAAAAAAGCCTTTCTCTCTTCAGACAGGGCAGAGCGCCTTCAAGCTCATGCTCGGATAGTATCCTCATCATGCCTGGTTCCAGCCAGGGTTGTTCTCAGGCTTTTAGGGCACATGGCGGCAGCCATCATAGCTGTTCTGTTGGCATGGCTGCACAGGAGAGTAACCCAGTGAACCTTGCGAGTCCTGTGGGACCAGCGCATGGACGACTTGGACTGGCCCGTAAGAGTCTCAGAACCAGTACAGCAGACTCTTCAGTGGTGGCTAGATCCCCCCCCCCAAAAATCTTTCTTGGGGAATCCCCTTCCGAAGTGTGCCTCCTCTCCAGTCTCTGATTACAAATGCTTTCGGCCAAGGCTGGGGAGCCCACCTCGCAGGTGGCCAGACTCCAGGAATGCAGTTTGCTCTGGGGAAGACTCTCCACATCACTGTGTTGGAGATGAGAGCGATCCTCTATGCCCTGCAGGCTTTCCAATTAGACCTAGTCCCAGGCCACCTTCTAATCCAGATGGACAACACATCAGTGGTCTTTTACATAAAAAAGCAGGGGGGAACTCGCTCATATCCCCTCTGCAGGGAAGCCATGAGGGTATGGTACTGGGCCATCGAACACCAACTGGAACTCTCTGCTGTGCATATTCTGGGCATCCAAAACACCTTGGCTGACAGTCTAAGCAGGTCTCAGTCCAAGGCTCATGAGTGGGAGCTTCTGCAGTCAGTGACAGAAGATCTCTTCGAAAGATGGAAGCATCCTGAGTTGGACCTCTTCACATCCCCACTCAGTGCCAAACTGCCCAAGTTCTGATCGTTAGAGCCAGGGCCTGGTGTTTTTTAATGAGATGCATTGTCTCTTGCTGGACAGGGAGATTCCTATATAAGTTCCCTCCTTTTCCACTACTCCAAGAGTTTTCTTCTCAAATTGCAGTAAGAGGGAGCGAACATAATCTTGATCACTCCCTACTGGCCCCGACAGATTGGTTCCCTCTCCATCCGGACCTCAAGTCGATGCACCTGCATGCATGGCTCCTGCAGACTTTGCCATCACCAGGTTCGGAGTTTCTCCCAAGTAGCGGATGTCCTAGTAGCTGCCAGAAAGCCCTCCACTAGGGCCACCTATGCTGCGAAGTGGAATCAGTTTTGCATCTGGTCCTCCACTTGCCACCTTGATTGTTTTACTTGTCCAGTAAACTCTGTTCTCGTGGATCTTCTTTCTCTGTCAGACTTGGATCTGAGCTACTCCTCTATCAAGGTGCATCTGTCCGCTGTTTCTGCATATGCACCAGTACAAGGCAAGGCTGTCACCCAACTGGATTTACCCCGCACCTTTTCTAAGCAGACTCTTAAGTGGTTGGTTCACTGCATTGTTCACTGTCATCAAAAGTACGACAAGCCTTTACCAGGGTCGCTTAAAGGCCATTCTACCAAGGGAGTCACTGCCTCCTTTGCTTCCTTGCGCAATGTGTCAGCGGCAGATATCTGTGCAGCTGCCACCTGGAGTTCCATCCACATTTTCATTAAGCTCTACAATGTGGACATTGCTTCCAGGCGCAGGACAGGCTTCAGCCTTGCTGTCCTCAAGGGCCTACTCTTATTTCCTTCACCCATGTGTCAAGGGTTTGTCCTTGTACTGCTTGGGACTTGGTCCTTATGATGTTATCTCCTGCAAGAGCTCCCACTTGAAATAAGATAGTACAGTTATGTAAGAACTTACCATAACAGCAGATCTCTGAGAGGAGTTCTTGCAACAGGCGCTGCTTTCCCTCCCTCCTTCCCCCTGGTATCTGCTTCTCCATTCTCAGGTGCCTTCTTTTCCTCAGTTTGAGGAACCTCCTTGGTTCTCCGATTTGTATCGGTGCCAGGGTCTCCAGCGGGAGAACAGGGGTAGGGCTGGGGGACCGCCCCATTTATACCATTGGCCGATGTCAGGGGTGGTCCCATGCTGTAGACTGGTAGCTAGACGTTTTCTAACTTCAGTCCTTATGATGTTACCTGCTGCAACAGCTCCTCTCGAAGCTCTACTATTACGATAAGTTCTTGCGTAACTGTACTATGCCTGGATTTTTCAGATCATAAAATGGGGTAACACTCTGGAGCTTATAGAACAGCTTCTAGAGGACCCCCTGGTGTCCTCCATGTATCCTCATGCCCCTGTAATAGTTCTTGAAGAGGTACAGTCCCTAATGTGGAAAAGGGCAATAGAGCCAGTGTCAGGGCAACAGCGGAACAGGGATTTCTACTCCAGGTTCTTCCTGGTCCCCAAAAAGACCGGAGATTTGGGGCCCATTCTAGATCTCAAGGACCTCAACCTTTATATTCAGTACAAAAAGTTTTGCATGGTCACACTGCCAGGCCTGCTGCTCCTACTCAAGCAGGGTGGATGGCTGGGCTCCCTCGATATGCAGGACGCTTACCTGCATATTTCAGTCTGTCCCTCGTACAGGAGGTTTCTCCGGTTTCTTTTTCAGGGCGAACACTAACAATTCAAGGTATTGCCCTCTGACTTATCCTCTGCGCCTTGGGTCTTTACAAAATGCTTAGCAGTGGTAGCTGCGGCCTCTGGAGAGAAGGTCTATACATCTTCCCTTACCTGGATGACTGGCTTCTTGAAGCTCCATCTGGAGATTTGCTCCTTCAGACTCTGGAGAGGACCCTCCAGATGTTCCACTCACTGGGCAACACTGTCAGTCTGCCCAAGTCAGTCTTGATTCCATCCCAGAGACGGCAGTATATAGGGGCAGTCCTGGACTCAGCACAGGGCAGGGCCTTCCTGCCCCAAAATAGAGCAGACTGCCTCATTTCCCAGGCTCAGGAGGTTACCCAGCGCTGTTATGTACCCACGATGGTGTACTTGAGGCTGTTAGGCCTCATGACTGTGGCCATTGCCACAGTTCCCCTGGCCAGACTGCACATGCAGGTGGTCCAGTAGACCCTCCAGGTGCAGCGAGACTAACGCACGGATGACCTGGAACAGTCAGTGCTGGTCTTCTCGCCAGTTTGCAAGGTGCTCCGGTGGTGGATGGATCTCTAGAACCTCTCCTCCCCCCAGAGGATTCTCACTATGAATGCCTCCGGTTTGGGCTGGGGTGCACATCTGGGTCCTTTCCAGACTCTGGGGACATGGTCACAGATCGAGATGTCTCTGCATATCAATGTCCTCAAGATGCAGGAGGTCCTGTATGCCATGCAGGCATTTCAGAACCATCTCCTTCCGAGCCAGTTGTTGATTTAGTCAGACAACCTCATTGTCTACTACATCGAGAAGTGGGGAGAACGCACTCTTACCCCCTCTGCTGGGAGACCATGAGAATCTGATACTGGGTGCTGGACCATGGCCTCGTCCTCCCGGCAGTCCACGTTCCAGGCGTGCTAAACACCATGGCGGACAGTCTTAGCTGGACTTAGTCCAGAATGCACGAATGGGAACTTCTCTCATCCATCGCAGGAAATCTGTTCAACAGATGGGGTCATCCAGAGTTGGACCTTTTTGTGTTCCCACTCAATGCAAAACTGCCCAATTTGTGCTTGCTAGATCCAGGGCCTGGAGTTTTCACGTAAGACACGTTGTTCCTCTCCTGGAGTGGGAGGTTTCTTTATGCATTCCCTCCATTTCCTCTCAGAGGGTGGTAATCAAACTGCAGATGGAGGGAGCCCACTTGATTTTGCAGGGATCTGCTGATGCAAGCTCAGGGGACCATGGTCCATCCGAACCTCAGTTCCCTTCGGCTGCATGTGTGGATCCTGAGGATGTAGCCATTGCCTGGTTTGGAGTGTAACAGCGGGTGGCTGGTGTCCTCGTGGCAACTCGGAAGCCCTCTGCTAGAGCCACATATGCCATGAAGTGAAAGAAGTTTGTCATCTGGGCTGCCAAACATCATCTGGACCCTTTTACTTGTCCGGTGAGCCAGATTCTGGACTACCTAATATCTCTGTTGAACTTGGGTCTCCAGTACTCCTCCCTCAGGGTGCACCTTTTGACTATTTTTGGCTCAGCTAGATGTATCCATACTTTTCTTAGGGGCATCTTGCACCTGAAACCTCCAATCTGTTCCCCATCTCGGCGTGGGATTTAAACTTTGTTTTGGAGAAATAGACTCTGTCTCTGTTTGAGCCAACTACGATTTGCGAGCTACGCTTTCTTTCTTGGAAAGCATTATTTTTGGTTGCTATTACTTCTGCTTGAAGGATTTCCGAGATTCAGACTCTCTGGTGTGAAGAGCTTTATATGATTTTTCACAAAGACAGGGTGTTTGCACACGAATCCTAAGTTTCTCCCCAAGGTGGTGTCTGAATTTAACCTGAACCAATCTATCCACCTACCAGTTTATTTTCCAGAGTGTGCCAATCCAGGGGAAGCACTGCTCCATGCATTAGACGTGTGCGGAATTTTGATATATCTGCTCTGTACCAAGGACTGCAGAAAGACAAAGCAGCTTTTTGTTTCTTACCCCCAAGGAAAATGCAGCATTCAGATATCCAAACCATGTTTTTCTAAATGGTTGGCACATTGTATTGTGTTTTTGTTTACAACAAGCATGGCAAAGAGTTGCCAGGGGCAGTGAAGGCCCATTCCACAAGGGGCATGGCTACTTCAGTGGCCTATTTCAATGGAGTCTCAGCTGCTGACATTTGTGCTGCTGCCGCCTTGAGTACAGTCCATACTTTTATCAAGCACTACAGTCTGGACATTGCTTCTAGTGCCCATGCAGGTTTCGACAGGGCTGTTCTGCAGGACCTCCTGTCCTAAGCTTTGGTTGGCCTTCCTCCTAGACTCTTCTCTTGCACCTGTAACTGCTTGGGACTCATTCCTGTGGTGTGACATAACTGATATACCCACAAAGAAGATAGAACAGTTACATAAAAACTTGCCGTAACAGTAGATCTTCGAGGGGATCTCGGTCATCAGATCTGCCTTCCTTCCCACCATCCCCCTTTTGTGGCGTTCTCTTTTCAGAACTGGCTAACTGGTGTATCTAGCCTTTTATCTTTGGTCTGGGCACTCCCTCTCTCTCCTTGGTCCCCCATGGCTTGGGTTATGCTGCCTTAGTCTCTGGGGGAAAGAACTGGGGAGGAAGTGGGACCACTCATGCCCTTGTAGGATTGATGACGTCGGCAGGTGACGTCAGCGTGGGTAGCCATAGTTGTACTGCTGGAAATCTTCTGTGTGGATCCTGCTTCACCAGTGATGAAGTTCCTACAGTGTGACCTGATGACTGAGATCCCCTCGAAGATCTACTGTTGCGGTAAGTTCTTAGTAACTGTTCTTTCAGCAGCCCTGGTAGACCATCTCACACATCTTACAGAAGCATTGCAGAAACTAAGGCAGCATGGCCTAACCAAAGGGAAAATGTTTACTTTTGCTGAGCCAAAGAAAGTTCTTGGGACACACAATCTCAGATCATGAAATCACTACTGAGTACAGAACACTGGATGCTATCTGACACTTTCAAACACCACAGAAGGGGAAGGATATCCAGCAATTCATGGGTCTCTGCAACTGACAGATTTTTCATCCCAAATCTAGCAGAACTGGCAGAACCGATACATGTTTTGAGGTGGGAAAAGTAGAAGTGGTTCTGGAGCAGTGACCAAAATGCAGCATTCAGGAGTATCAAGGATAGCCAGACTGAAGCCTCAAATATATATTTTCCTGATTACATCCATCCCTTCTCTTTCCTCTAGCCATGGATGCAAGTAATGTGGGAATTGGCGCTGTACTCTGCCAGGTCAAAGATGATGTAAGGAGAGTGGTATTATACTGTAGTAGGACCCTACAGCCAACAGAACAGAAATATCATACCTCTGAGAAGACGTGTCTTGTGATTGTGTGGGCAGTCGAGCACTACCTGCGGTATGTTGCAAGGACAGTCCTTGACCTTCTATACCAATCCCATTGATCTAACTTGACTTTTCTCAGTGAAAGACAAATGTGGGGAAACTTGGCTGGTGTGCACTTCTGCTCCAGGAATTTACCTTTACTATCAAACACTGCAGAGGAGGCAGGACTGGTAGTGCAGCAGTAATGCTACAGCTTGCTATGCAATGCTGGTGACCTGAGTTCAGGAGCAGACTCAAGTTGTTGGAGGTTAGCTGAGAAAGGATTGATTGAGCATCTTATGGACAGCTGTCCTTCAGGGATAGGGTTACAGTGTTCTCTGCTGCTGAACTGCCACCTGACCGAAGTTTAGTGTCAGCGCAACAGGAGACATTCACTCTGTGAGGAGTGCTGACTTTAGATAGAATCACGGACATAGAAACATCGAATATGTGGTCAGATAAGGACTACTTGGCCCAGCCCGTTTGCCCATTTTTCCCTACCTACGGTATCATCGTAAACCCTACTTGACCTCCAGCTCTTTCTCCCTCCATTCCTTTCCACTAAGATTCCCTTATGCCTGTACCATGCATTCTTGAACCTTGCCACTGTTTTCTCCCCCACCACCTTGGCTGGCAGTCTGTTCAAGGAATCCGTCACTCTTTTCTGTGAAGAGTACTTCTACACATCTCTTCTGAATTTACCCCCCCTTCAACTTCATAGTATGTCCCCTTGTTTTTACGCACCTATTTTTCTGAAACATTATTTTCTCCTATACCTTTATATTTGAAGGAGGGGTGGAGCAGTAATGGGGAAACATCAAAACTGCCATCACAGAGGCAACAAGCCTTTGTGTGAAGCAAATAAACAAATCAAAATGAAAGAAAAAGCCACTATGGTTCTCAAGAGGTGGCGGGGAAGGTTAGGGAGAAAAAGATAGCATTTAGGAAGTATAAGGAAACACAGAAGGAGCAGGACAGAGAACTGTACCAGTTAAGGCAGAAGGAAGCAGGGAGGGAAGTCAAGAATAGCAAAGGCCCAAACTGAAGAAAAGATGGCAAACTCAGTTAAGAAGGGAACTAAAACCTTTTATAGGTACATCAGGGAGCGTAGAAAGACAAAGGGAGGGATAGTGAGGCTGAATAGAAAATATGGTGGGTGGGCAGAGAGGGACAGTGAAAAAGCAGGGATACTGAACGAATACTTCTGTTTAGTATTCACAAAAGAGGAGGAGGTGCCTAATCCAATTAACAGAATCACTCTGGATGGGGGGAGGTCAATCCCAGTCATTTTACAGAAGAAAGGGTTCTGAAAGAACTCCAAAAACTGAAGGTGGACAAAGCAATGGGGCCTGATGGAATTCACCCCAGAATTCTAAAAGAATTAAGGGGAGAACTAGTGACACCACTGACTACCCTTTTTAACAAATCATGGGAGGATGGTGTGGTACCTGAGGACTGGAGGAAGGCTGATGTGTTTGCCCTTCACAAAAGTGGGAGCAAGACAGAGGCAGGAAACTACAGACCTGTCAGTTTGACCTCTGTGGTAGGGAAGGTGATGGAATCACTTCTGAAGGAAAGAATTGTTGAGTACCTAAAGGAAAGTGGGGCACAGGACCCAAGGCCAAGGCAGCACGGGTTCACATCAGAAAGGTCATGTCAGACGAATCTAATTGATTTCTTTGATTGGGTGACCAAAGTAGCAGATGAGGGAGGGGCTATGGACAAGGCCTACCTAGACTTTAGCAAGGTATTTGACACATCCCACACAAAAGATTAATAATCAAATTAACCATCCTGGGAGTGGGTCTCAGGGTGGTATCCTGGGTAAAACATTGGCTGGACAACAGGACACAGAAGGTAATTGTAAATGGAGTCCACTCTGAAGAAAGAGGGGTTACTAGTGGGGTGCCACAGGGTTCAGTACTGGGTCCAGTCCTTTTTAATGTCTTCATAAGTGACATTGCAGAGGGACTGGAAAGAAAAGTATGCCTCTTTGCAGATGATACAAAGATCTGCAACAGGGTTGATAGACAAGAAGGCGTAGAAAGGATGAGAAGGGACTTGGCAATGTTGGAGGAATGGTCAGAAGTATGGCAGCTTGGATTCAGTGCAAAGAAGTGCAAAATAATGCACCTGGGAAACAAAAACCCAGGGGATGATTACGTAATTGGGAGGAGGTAGTAACAACAACAAAAATGGAAAGGGACCTGGGGGTAATCATATCAGATGACCTTAAGGTTAGCAAGCAATTTGAGAAGGCAGTAGGGAGGACTGGGGGGATACTGGGATGTATAGGGAGAGGCATCACCAGCAGAAAACAGGAAGTTGTTATCCCTCTGTACAGACAGTTGGTGAGACCCCATCTGGAGTACTGTGTCCAGTTCTGAGCCCCACCTCTGCAAGGACATAGACAGGATGGAGACAGTCCAGAGGAGGGCAACTAAAATGGTGCAGGGTCTGCAAGAGAAGCCATATGAGGAGAGACTAAAGGAGCTTAGTATGTATACCCTTGAGGAAAGGCGGGAGAGGGGACATGATAGAAACTTTTAAGTACCTCAGTGGAATCAACAAAGTCCAAGAGGGTAGCATCTTTCAGAAAAAGAGATGTGCAAGAACAAGGGGACACAATTTGAAGATAGAGGGGGGGACGACTCAGGGCAATGTGAGGAAGGATTTATTCAGCGAGAGGGTGGTGAACGCATGGAACAGCCTTCCTGAGGAGGTTGTGGGGTCTAAAACTGTGGGAGAATTCAAGAATGCATGGGACAGACATAAGGCAATTCTTGTGGGGGTAGGAAGAAATAGACTGTTGGTTAACTAGGATCTGCAGCTTATCCTACAGGTAGGGAAATGGGCAGACTAGGTGGGCTAAGCGGTCCTTATCTGCCATCAAAGTCTGTGTTTCTATGTTTCTGTTTTAAGCTTTGAAGCCCATTGATTATTTTGGAGTTGGTCAAACATCACTTGAAGAGCATTCATAGCCATCTCTGAGGTAGGACTAGCAACATACAGAACAGTGTCGTCTGTGTAAAAGTGCCACTTTGCATTTACGGTGTTAGCACCCAGACCATTAGTATAAATCATAAATATCAGTGGTCCTAATATGGACCCTTGTGGCACTTCTTTGCAAATCTGGGCACAGGAGGATGATAATCCTTACATTCTTTAGCTGTTGGTGTCTCCCAATAAGGTACCCCCTAAACCAAGCAACAGCATCTGGACTGATGCCAGTATTAATGAATTTGGGCGTGGGGGGGGGGGAGACAGCACCATAAATCAAGTGGGTCTGCAGCAAAAATGAAGGTAGAGAAAAAATGAACAAATTGGGTAGATTGAGTGGGACAAGCGACTGTCATCTGCCGTCAGAGTCTGTGTTTCAGTAGAATATTCTGGTCCACTGTATTGAAAGCTTTGCTAAGGTCTAAGAATACTGCCACGTTAGTAAGTTTTTGATCAAGTGTAGTGAACCAGTTGCTGGTAACCTTAACTAGCGCAGTTGTACTGTGTTGAGCTTGAAAACCTGATTGCATAGGGGTAATGATATTAAATTAATCAAGGTATTCTTTAATCTGCTCATTAACCAGTTTTTCAAGCAATTTGGCTAGGACTGGAAGAATGGAGATGGGCCGATTAGTTACTTAAGGAAGACTTATCTCCTGATTTAAATAGCGGAACTGTATGAATTGTACAAGCAGGTTTCCACAGTAGTGGGATTTCACAGTTTGCCAAGTTGAAAAGATGGTTATAGGAGCAGTTAGGATTGAGTAACCCATTTTTAGAAACGGGCTCAGTGTTATCAGCACCATGGCTTTTTCTAGGGTCTAGGTTCTGAAGGATCTGTTCCACCTGCAGAAAGGAGAACTGCTGGAATTGGAATAGGGCTCAGTTATTAGATGCCAGATTAGGTCATTTTTAGGTAGGTAATGGGATATTGGCTAAGGGCAAGTTTTCAAAAGTATTCCCAGCAGAAGCAAAATCTGAGTTAAATTCCTCCATGATTATTTGTCTGCACATAATTTGTTTTCAGTTTGAAGCTGCCTGGGTATGAAGTGGCAGACCCTCCTTCCATGTCATTTTTGGCGTTCCAGAATTTGGAGCGATCATTCTTATAGCAATTTGTTTTGGCCAAATGAATTAATTTTGTGCAGTGATTTCTCATTTGCTGGAAAGTTGTCCAATCTTGCATTGCCTTGGTAGTTCTAGCTTCTGCCCAATATAGATCTCCATCCCTCAGGACTTGCTTAATTTCACTAGTAAACCAATAAGAGCTTCTCTTTTTCATTCTACATTTAATAATGGGAGCAAGATGGATTATAACTTTTAATACCTTTTGGGTGAAAATTTCATATGCAACATGTATTGAGGGTGTTAGATGGATGTCCTGCCAATTTATGGCAGCCAGATGGTAGAGACTGAACGTTTGTAAATTAATGTAGGCTTACTGAAAAACCTCTTTACTTCCCTAGCACAAACCACCATGTTATGGTCATGAAAAACATTAACAAAGGCAGCTGCAAGTGTGATCTTCTGCGATCTGGTTATAAGAATGTCATCTAAGATGATAAGTTTGAGAAATGTTTAGGGTTGGGTCTGGTAGGCTCTGAAACAAGCAGTACAACACCAAATTCATCACATAACATCTTTAGGTCATTTGACTTTGAAGTTAGCCAGTCCAAATTTAGGTCCCCCATAATAAAGTTTTTTTTTGTTTTGTTATTATCATTTGCAATTTTGGATGGATAATGTAGAATATCTGACCCACCTGTAGGAGGTCTGTAGCAGCCAGTTACATTAATCGATTCAGCTGATGAGATGGATATAGAAATTGCAATACATTCAGATTCAGTTGGTTTAGCTGGAGTAGCAGTTAAGAAGGATGTCAGTTTGTTTTTGATATAGAGTACAATTCCTCCACTATGTGCTGAGTGATCCTGCTATAAGTCGTACTCTGGGGGTGAGATCACATTAGTATCAGTGGATGTGTTAAGCCATGTTTTAGTTAGTAAAAGCACATCTGGGTTTGAATGGGCACCCAACTTTTTAATGTGTCCAGCTTGCTTAGCATACTACGACTGTTGATTGCCATACATTTTAGTCCGTTTGAAGTAGCAAAGCCAGAAGATGTTGGATTTAAGGACATAGGGCCAGGATTTAGTTCAGTATTTCCAGAACAGAGTAGTAATATCATAAGGAGTTGTTTGCTTAAGGATATGGGATTTTTGTTGACATTCTTGCTATTTCTGGCATTAACTTTGCATTGAGGGGGACATGAACTGCAGTATTATGCTGGTTGGCTAGCGAACGAGCTAACAAAAGCCAACATAAAAGGCTTGTAGGTTGGAGAGGTATAGCTAATCAGATATCTTGCCAACTGGATAGTGTCAGGATTCTATAGCTGCAGCAGAGAAACAGAGTAACTTAGGTTGGTCAAGATATCGCATTTCTTAGCTAGTGCCCTGTCTTCACATAGTGAAAGCACACCCACTGCAGGGGGAAAGAACATAAGAGCAGGAAGAACCACATTTTGAGGAAGGGGAATTGTGCAATGTGTGTAGAACTCTCTCGAGAATAGTGGGATAAATATCACCCTGTTAGCAAGTCTTTTTAGTTAGTAACTTTTGTAGCTTACTTACAGAATTGGACCATGCTTCGTGAAGGCACAGGAGTTTTGTAAGTGTACCTTAGAAATTGCAATACATTGATGACTGCACAGAAATCACCCACATAGCTTGCAAAAATGAGTGGTAATTTAACAGTACCTCCAAAGAGCTCATAATATCTCAGACAAATAAAACTAGATTAAAATCACCCTGTATAAGAGGATTAGAATTACCCTCTATAAGAGGATTATCCTGTTTAAATTAGCACTTCCAGAAGCTTCTGTAGTACCCAAAAGAATATGGCAAGCTGAAGATCACCCTGTATGAGCTGATCTCCTTGTGTAATTACATTTAACAGTATGTCTAGAGAGCCTTGCCGTAAGGCGGAAGGAGGGGTTTGTACGGAAAAGGACCAAGAAAAAGTGGACATCTTGAACAGATACTTCTGCTCGGTGTTTACAATGGAAGGGGAATGGGAAAGGGAGGGACCATGAAAAAGTATCAGGAGCTTGATAGGAGGGAAGTGGACACCAGTCCTTTCTCTGAGGAGAGAGTTCGGAAAGCACTCGCTAACCTGAAGGTGGATAAAGCTATGGGATGAGACAAGGTGCACCCAAGAGTGCTGCGGGAACTCAGGGAGGTACTGGCTGAACCCTTGACAGACCTGTTTAACAGATCTTTGGAGACCAGAGTGATCCCAGAGGACTGGAGAAGGGCAGATGTAGTCCCACCTCACAAAAATGGTAGCAAGAAAGAGGTGGGCAATTGTAGGCCTGTCAGCCTGACATTGGTAGCGGGTAAGTTAATGGAGACACTACTTAAGGAAAGGATAGTGGAATATCTAGAATCCATTGGATTACAGCACCAAAGGCAATATGGATTCAAAGGGGGAGGTCATGCCAGGGCTTGCATTAACCACCTAGTGAAGTCCCCAAATGGAATTTTTGAGGATTCTGAAGCACTGCCCCTCTATATTGAAAGATTTGCACTGATATCGTTTGCAGAAATAGTATCGGATAGTGTTGTAGAAAGCCACTCCAGGAATTTCTGACCCCAAGATCTTCTGGTCTGACCCCCTACATTTGAAGTAGAGGGTCAGACTGACCCTAGTGGTGATGCAAGCCCTGCCAAACAAATCTGATAGCATTCTTTGTCAGGCTGACCAAGGAGTTAGATCAGGGTGGAGCAGTGGACGTGGCCTACCTGGATTTCAGCAGTGTTTTCGACATTGTTCTACATAGGAGACTGGTAAGCAATTTGAGTAGTCTGGGGGTGGACAACAAGGTAGTAACCTGGGTAAGAAACTGGTTAGGGGTTAGGAGACAGAGGATGGTGTTAAATGGAGTACGCTCTGAGGAA
Organism: Neoceratodus forsteri; assembly: GCA_016271365.2. NCBI lineage: Eukaryota > Metazoa > Chordata > Ceratodontiformes > Ceratodontidae > Neoceratodus > Neoceratodus forsteri. The sequence goes on from CM057456.1 coordinate 1,670,149,667, forward strand.
GGGAGGGTGACCAGCGGGGTACCCAGGGTTCAGTGATGGGACAGGTCCTCTTTAAGTGATATAGTAGAGGGTCTGGAAAGGAAACTCTGGCTCTTTTCGGATAACACCAAGATCTACAACAGGGTGGACAATGGGGGGGATTAAAAGGATGGGCAGGGATCTGAAAAAGCTGGAGGAGTGGTCAAGGGTATGGCAGTTGGAGTTTAATATAAAAAAGTGCAAAATAGTGCACTTAAATAATAAAAATAAAACTTTATTTAGTGCCTTTCAAATACCAAGGCGCTGTACAAATGAATCATAAAATCAGAATATACATATAAAAACAACAGTTGATAACAGCATCAGTCCACAAAAGCCTTGTTCCACAAAAGAGTCTTAAAATCCCGCTTAAAGGCTTCCACGGTCATGCATTCTCTAAGTCGGCGAGGCAGAGAGTTCCACAGGGTTGGGGCCATGAACCCAAAGGCCCTAGCCCCAGAAGACTTCAATATAACCCTCGGAACCTCTAGCAACCCCTCGTCGGCTGAATGGAGCTGTCGCACGGGGTGGTAAGGGATCAGAAGCTCTTTCAAGTAGTCAGGACCGAGTCCGTGCAGGGCTTTGAAGGTCAGAAGATCTACTTTAAAGGTGATCCGCCACTGTATAGGCAGCCAGTGCAGATCGCGCAGCACAGGGGTAATATGTGTCCTTCTAGTCACCCCTGCCATTAACCTTGCTGCAGCGTTCTGCACTAGCTGCAAGCGGCAGATATCAACCCCAGGAAGCCCCAACTAAAGGGAGTTGCAATAGTCAAGGTGAGATGTCACGAAGGCATGGACCAGCACGTGTAAATCGCTGGACGGAACAAGGTGTTTCACCCTGGCGATGTTCCTAAGATGGTAGAATGCGGACTTAACGACTGCTGACACCTGATGGCCGAAGAGTCAACCCGTCATCAAATACCACTCAAGGTTACGCACCCGTTCAGAGTGAGATCAGATCTCCCCCCTCCCCCCAGCAATACGCCAGAGGCTGACTGGACCCAACCCCTGACTCACGACCGGGTCACAGGCAAAACCTCAGTCTTACCGGCGTTCAACTTTAACCAGCTCAGATTCATCCAGTCCTGGATTTCAGCGAGGCAGCTATTAAATACCAAGAGAGCACTAACCTGGTCAGGTGCAAAAGAAAGGTAGAGCTGGGTATCATCAGCATAGCAGTGAAACCTCAGCCCATACCTTCTTACAATGTCTCCGAGGGGCAGAATATACACTGCAAACAACATGGGGGAAAGCACCAAACCCTGGGGGACACCACATTGCAGAGGGAAAGGATCAGAGGAAAAAATCCCCCGACACAACTCTCTGCGTTCTCCCAGACAGAAAAGATGAAAACCATCTGAGCACTATACAAGACAGTCCACAGATGGACTCCAGACGTTCAAGCAAAACCCCGTGGTCTACAGTGTCAAAGGCTGAAGAGAGATAAAGGAATACCAAGATAGAGCGGTTCCTCTGATCTCTCGCCATCAAGAGGTCATTGAGTACCCGAACCAGAGCAGTCTCGGTACTATGCCTGCTATGAAAACCAGACTGGAGAGGTTCATAGATATTATGGATGGTCAAGTGGTCCTCCAGCTGGTTTGCCACTACCTTCTCGATAATCTTCCCAATAAAGGGAAGGTTAGAGATCGGTCTGTAGTTGGAAAAAACATCTGGGTCCAAAGAAGCCTTCTTCAAAAGGGGAGTCACCACAGCTTCCTTTAGGGAGCTCGGAAACTCACCCAATTCCAGGGAGCACCAGATTATTTGAACCAGAAACGGGCCAACAATCTCAACGCAACCCAAAATTAGGGAGGTAGGGCCTGGATCTAAACTACAGCATGTAGGGCGCATCCCTTGGACGATCCGCATAATATCACTGAGCGTCGGCAGGTCAAAGGAACACCAGGAGACGGAGGATTCCGTGACCAAACGCCGACCAAATGCTTTGTGCTGGACGGATCTCGGATCTGATGTCGGCAACCTTATTCGCAAAGAATTGAGCGATCTTATCACACTCCTTTTGTGAAAAGGCTCGATGGAGCTGGAGACAGGCTGGGTTGCACAGCCTGTCCACAGTTCTGAAGAGCTGAGCCGGTCGATTCTGAGCGACAGAGATCTCCCTGGACAGGAATTCTGCCTTCTTATGGGAGATCTCTGATTGGTAGAGCCGATAATGCTCCTCCAAACTAAGGCGGTGGCATCCAGAGCAGATTTCCTCAACGGCCGCTCAACCCGTCGTCCCATATGTCCTTAACTCCCTCAGGACCCATCAAACCATGGGGCCGAGGCAAGAGAGAGGGGACGAACACGACGTGAGCAATGAGTCCAGGGCCGAGGAAATGGCCTGGTTATAAGCCAAACCATAGCCTCTGGACCCAAGCTGGCAGTCGAACTCTGAGAGGTTCAACACCCATCAGGTCTTCAGGCACACATCCCTAAAGGGCGGTATCGAACCATCTCCACAGGGGCAGACCTACAAGGGGAGCACAAAATTGAAGCTCACGGCATAGTGATCGGACCAACTGGCAGGTTCCACCACCAAATCAGAGGCCTCAATCCCCAGGAGAAAAACTAAATCCAAGGAGTGACCGTGGTTATGTGTGGCCGAGGAAACAATCTGTGTAAGGCCCAGTGATGTCATCAACTGGAGGAAGTGCTGACCAAAGGCAGAAGGTTTGTCATTGACCCAGGCATTGAAGTCGCCCAGAATCATCAGTCTCGGCGACTCCAATGCCATATCGGTGATGAAATCTGCCACTTCCTGCAGGAATCGTCTCTCGTCTCCTGGTGGACGGTAGACGAGAGCTATCCTGCAGCCCACACCAGCCACAACGGTACACTCAAAAGATTCAGCCTCCTCAACTGGTACACTCGTGAGCCCCAAGCTGGTTTTAAAACAGACCGCTACCTCCCCCCCCCCCCGGCGATCCAATCTCGGGCGGTGAATCACCTGTACCCAGCTGGAACAGTCTTCTCTAAAATAGGGCCGGCATTTCCATCCAGCCAGGTCTTGGTGATGCAAGCCAGATCTGCTGTCTCAACAAAATCAGAGATAATAGCTGATTTGTTTTAACAAATCTGGCATTGCACAACACCGCCCGAGTTGGACAGGGATCTGAAGCCATCCCATTACTTGCCCATCCAAATAGGAGGAGCCCTTGGGTATGGAGACTAGGCATGGAAAACCACGTTCCAGGCTCCATTTGCCCGAGGGCATCTTCTGGGCTTAACCACCCAGTGTGTGAGAGGTCCGTTCATTAGCTACCCGCGTCCCGACCCCCACCGCGCCCACCCTCCGGCGGACAATACCAGCACCCAAGCGCTGGTAGGTGGAAAATGGGAGGGAGGGCAAAAGAGGCGGGCGTGGAGGACGGAGGACGAATAATGCACCGACCGATACCTAAACAACACATAATAAAGCGGAGACAAACTAACTGCAAGCAAATGAATAAAAAATCCTGGTATCTCTAAAATAAAATACCCACAATTACACTTAAACTAAAAACCCACCCAAAAACATAAACCAAAACCTACAAAACTAAACAACTAAAAATGAACCATAAACAGATTATTAAGGAATCCAAGTATATAGGGACAGGGAGGCCCTCTCACTGCACCCACTGTCCTTTATATGATGAAACTGGATCCAGAAAGAAAAAGCAGTTATTTTTAGGCACTCTCACTGCCAATGAGTATAATGTTGAAAAGTCCAGACATGTAGAGACAGTGTGGCCCTCTCACTGCACACACTGTCCGTCCAGTAAAATCAGTAATATAAAATGAACCAAAACAAAATCCAAATTATTCTAAATAAATATACAAAAAAATAACAATATACAAACGCAGTGCAGACTTATAAGTGGAAGGAGAAGATGACTCTTTGGAGATAATAGTCGATTTAGCTATGAGGCAACAGGAGGCTCCCCCCCCACCTCACCCCCAAACTGCCTAATAAGGCCCAGTTGTGCCACTGAGACCCACCGCTTCAGATACCCCCAGACCAGCCAAATAAGGCCGGCCCTAGAGTAACTTAGAAACCCCCTCAGTAACCCCCAACTCCTTGAAGGGAACAGGGGAGGCTCCTGCTAGGTCCCAGGCAGCACAACAACAAACGCCCAGGCAACGAAAGAAAAAGAAGGGGGGAGGGGTAATCTCTCAGAACCAAAGCCAACAATGTGGTAGTATTCCCCAAGAAGCCTTAACACAGTTTAAAATCAACTTTAAGGTCCCAGATAAACGATGAAGACTCAAGTCCTAGTATTCACGGTACATCTGAGATACACAAGTTATATTTTCATGTCCAAAAGGCAAAAGGCAGTCACAGCAAACGACACCAGCTAGTCCAAGTCTTCCAAATACGAGACTGCAAGATGTTCAACAATATATCCAGCGTAGACGTTCTGTATCTACTAAAACCCTTTAATCCCAGGGACAGGAGCCAGAAAAAAATCCCATACATAGAAAGCGCAAAGAGAGCAGCAGTAGGACAGTAAACTAATCGCAGAATTTAATTCCCAGGCAAAAGTTCACTCTCTCATTCCCCCAAAACTCCCGCACATAAAGAATGCCAAGGAGCAGCTGCAAAGGATGAGAAAGCCACGGAGACTAAATCCCGGCAAAAGTTGACTCACTCGAATCCTCAGACTCCTTCACAACGTTACACCGTGATAGCAGTCACAAAACGATAGTATGGCAAGCAAATCAGAGACCCAGCAAAAGTTGCTTGCAGATTCTCCAAAGCAGAGCAAAAATGTTTAAATAAATGTTAAAATAACGATGCTGTAGAACAAGCAAAACAGCAGTCAGCAAAATGAAGCGGAACAATTCCTCCGCTAAAACAGCCTTCTACCGTGACCAAGCCGAAAACGAGCGTAGCAACCATAAACGCGGCAACACAGCTTTACTAAAACAAATAAGAAAACACAAAATAGAATTAAATGCAAAAACGTATTAAGGCAAATAAAAACGCATCAAAGCAAGAACTCAGTAAGAACAGCATAAAGGCTAGTCCAGCGTGACCGCCATCTTCTAGTCAGTTACTTAGGCCATAGAAATCTGGTGGCAGAGTACAAACTAGGTAGAGTAATAGTCACAACAACCAAGCAAGAAAGAGATCTGGGGATAATCATATCAGACAGCCTAAAGGTGGCCTGGCAATGTGACAAGGCAGTCGGGGGGTGGGATGCTGTGGTGCATTGGAAGAGGTATCTCCAGCAGAAAAAGGGAGGTGATGTTGCCTCTATATAGAGATCACTAGTGAGACCCTACCTTGAGTACTGTGTCCAGTTCTGGAGACCGCATCTCAGGAAGAACATAGACATAGTGGAGGCAACCTAGAGGAGGGCTACTAAAATGGTGCCGGGACTGTATCCATAAACCCTACGAAGAGAGGCTAAATGAGCTCAATATGTACACCCTGGAGGAAAAGAGGGGGAGAGAGTATATGATAGAGACATTCCAATACTTCATGGGGTTAATAAGGTACAGAAAGGGGGAGTATTTTCCAGAAAAAAAAGGTACTCTACCGTAGAACAAGGGAACATGCTATGAAACTGGAGGAGGGAAGGTTCAGGAGAGATGTGAGGAATTACTTTTTCACAGATTCAGTGATGGATTCAAGAACAGCCTTCCAGCTGACAGTGAGGTAGCGGGGTCGAAAACAGTGTCGGGGTTCAAAAAACCCTGGGATATGCACAAGGCAATCATAGGGTAAGAAAAGGGGGAGGGGGAAGAGACTGCACTGTAGATCAGGTGGGTATACAGTGAAAATGAAGGTCATAAAAGGAAAAAAGGGCCACTTGGCCCACCCAGTCTGCCCATATCTACCGTCAGATTCTGTGTTTCTACCTGAGACAATAATGTGAGCTAAAGGATCACCCTGTTTGAATGTTCTATGGATACATTCTATCACTAAAGTACAATTTGTGTAATAATGTTGTAAGTCTCCTACTTCAGGTAATTTGTGTAAGGGAACCCAATATACTAAGACTAGATGATTGCTACACAGTGCTCACCCACATAACAAGGCTATATTATGATTTAACAGTACTCTCTGAATACTCCTACTACACATTACCCAGGAAAATTGTCTGACACTACATATGGGTCACCCATATAAGTCATACGGAGAAGATGAAGTAGCAGGTGCTCTGTAGGTAAGGCACAGATCCTGTATGCTGTTTGTTTAGAGAGCTTTGTAAGCTGCCACTTGCTTTCGATCTTGTTCCGGGAACTAATCATAATGCCTAAGATAAGCTATACAGTGCATATACTGTCAGCAGCATTACGCAAGATGAGGAAACTGTTCACTTGTTTACATTACAAGAGTAGGCAGAGTCACTGGAGCTGGCAGACCATGTAGATTTAACTGCATGGAATCATGCAGCATTTCTGGCTGACGGCTGTCACCATGGACAACACCCATGGTAGACTCCCTTATTCCTCGGCCCTTAGCACTCATTCCCACAGCACAGAGGCCCACTTGTCCCAGGAATCCCAGATAAGAGTGGAATAGGCCCCACCCACTGTAGTTGCCGATTGGTTGGCAGGTGTGGGAGCAGTTGGAGCAGAGTCTTCAGGGGTTGTACAGCTCCTCCTTTGTGTTGATCATTTGGGGGGAGGGAGAGTAGCAGCAAACACCCTTACATCATGACCTATTACTGGCTTGCTCCCGGCTGTGATTGGCGATGCTGGGCTTTGTTCAAGAGTTTGAAAAATGGCAACAGAGGATAGGCCCCAATCATTGTAGTTGCTGATTGGCTGGTGGCTGTGGGAGCAGTTGGAGGTGAGTCTCCAGGGGTTGTGTAGCTCCTTCTTTGCGGTGATCATTGGTGGGGGGGGGGGGGAGTAGCAGCCAATACTCTCACCTTGTCATCCCTTGCTGGCTTGTTTCCAGCAATAACTGGCATTGCTGGGCTTTGTTCAGGAGTTTGAAAAACTGTACTAGAGGATACGCCATGCCCACTATAGTCACCAATTGGCTGGCAGCTCTGGGAGCAGTTGGAGACAAGTCTCTAGGGGTTGTGCAGCTCCTTCTTTGTGGTGATCGTTGGGGGCGGTTGTAGCAGCAAATACCCTCACCTCACAACCCCTTGCTGGCTTGCTTCCGGCTATGACTGTCATTGCTGGGCTATGTTCAAGAGTTTGAAAAAATGGTGCCACAGGATAAGCCTCGCCCACTGTAGTCACGGATTGGCTGGCAACTGTGCAAACAGTTGGAGCCGAGTCTCTAGAGGTTATGCTGCTCCATCTTTGCGGTGATTGTTGGAGAGAGAGAATCCAGTGGCTGCCTTTCTCCTTATATGGGCCTGCTGTGCTGCTACCTGGCCTCCCCCAGGAAGCAGTTAAGAAGCACAACACAATGTCACCCCTCCCTGAGGAAGGAGAGAAGTTGTGGCACAATTGATCCTGCCTCCCTCCCTCCTTTGGCCAGCCCCAAAGTGATCCAAGTCCATTCTCGAGCAGTAACGCTACTGGGCCAGCTGGAAAATTATATTTGTAAGGAATTTTAAACTTTTGACAGTCCATTTGAGGAGGAGTAAGAGACCAGTTTATTTTATTTAGGTGTTTATTTTCATCGAAAAGTAGTTAAGTGACAGAGTTTTAGTGAGGGACTGGAGAAAACTTTACTTTCTTGAAAACCCAGAAGGGGATCAAAGTCAGAGGTGCTGAGGATCTGTAGGAATCCAGAGGACATCAGGTCAACTCATCCTTGGCCAGGGAAGCGCTTTGTATATCTGGACCACTACCATCATGAACATCACCTGATCAAGTGAAGTCGAAGGGACTATACAAAATCAGTGACTCTTATAGGCTCTGGGACTTGAGGGGCACGGTCGCGTCCCTATAGTTAGGGTTAAGTAGGCACATCAATGATTTTGCACTTCAATAACTTTGCAACTGTTCCAACAGAGTTGTATGCAAATTCGCATGCTCCATAGCCCAGGGTAGATCTCTGGATGTGGCAAGTTACGTTCCGGTTGGATGTGCAGTTTCTGAATTCCCAAGAGGTGAAAAAAGCATTTTTTCACTCTTTGACTTTGCTGGTATTTTTCTTTGAACTTGCCTACGGCCCAGACAGTTTGGAATCTTGATCTGAAATTTTCAGGGCAGAAAGAGAATAGCCCACAGGTGTGCCTTTTGCTAGTCTGATGAAACAATAATAAGCCATTTTTAAGTTATTGCATTTGAAAAAAGATAGTTTCTGAGCATGCTAAGTAAGCACTAAAAGCTGTATGAAACGAAAAAGGAATCCTGTTTCGTATGGGAAAATTCTTTTTTTTTTTTTGCCATCTTATTTGTTTTTTCTTAAAAACAGTGTTTTGAAATGCCACAAAAATGACATCCTAGAGAGAGACCAACACACCTAGCTGGCTGATCGGGACCCCCTTACGTGTAATCTGCACTTCACTGTTGCAGACATCCCCTAGACATGTTTTTTTTTTTTTTTTTTTTTAATATATTATGAATCCTTTTTCATGACCGCATTATACGAAAAAATAATCCTTTTTCGTATCACAAGTCATGAAAAAGGATCCATTTTCGTGAATGGAGACTCTTTTTTCAGGTAATTCTGCAGCTGTCTCATGTATGCTCCTGTATTTCCCTGGTGTCTAGTGACACCCCCCACCCTCCGATACCCATCCCTTCTCTTTGTAGAAAGGTGCCAAACGACTTTTACTTACTCCAAAGTGCTGATAAAATCTCACTCACAGCTGAGCACAAAAAGTTCATGAAAAATCCATAGAAATCCAAAGAGCCCACAGGTAAACAAAAGAAGAAACAAAACTGCATTTTGCTTGTGGGCGATGCTAGAGTAACTGAGGTGCAGTTTTGTGTATGGCGTCAGGAAGAAGGGGCTACCAGTGTTGAAAAGCGTCAGAATTAAAATAGGTTAGGGAAGCCGGCTACTTTGAAATGCCCACAAGTTACTTCTGCCAGGCAAGCTGCGGGGTCCAGAGAGAAAACATGTGATCAGGGATTGCGTGCTTGAGCCATTAATCAACTATTATCTGATTTACTAATTAACTTTAAGATGGGTTGCCATCCTAACAAATGTGTCACAGATGAATAATCACAGTGCAACATGCAAACTCATACGTAATTTGTACTTGCCATATTGTTGAGTTCTTTTCGGATGATTTTTAATTATATCAAAGCGATGAAGAAATGTGCAAGGAATAATTCAAATAAGCCAAATGTAAATTTGATGGATTGCAAAATGATTGCAAAAATATGGTAGTGCGAGATTCCTGCACTGTAGATAAACATTGAAACTCTGTATGATGTGAACTACAAAGGGCTAGCAGAGCAAAGAGCGTATCTGTATTGGGTGATTCTCTGGTTGAATTCTGTTCCTTAAGAGCATCCATTACATATAAGTTTGCATGTTGTGTTGTGATTATTCGTTTGTGACACGCTTATTGAAAACAGAAAAAAAAACCAGAAACCTTCCTGAACGGCAACCACTCAAACCCCACACTGTCGAGGGCACGAACTTTCATGAATGGATCTGCAACCTCCCATGCTTTGTGTGCACCTTTGCTCTAAAATGAAACATTTGCTATATGAAGGAGTCTACAAAAAGGAAGGAAATTCTTTGCAAACAACTATGTTAATGCATCAGTTACGGCTGATATCAAACCATAAAAAGGGAGGGGAATACGACTTTAGGGTTTCCAACCCTAACACCCCACCCTGCAGACACCAACAGGCATCAGGGGTGTGCCTTGGCGTCATCAGCCATAATGCTTACCCCGTTCTCCTATACTGTACCCATCTCAGCTTATTTACTTATGGCATGGGGTGAGCATTATGGCTGATGACCCCAAGGCACACCCCTGATGCCTGTTGGTGTCTGCAGGGTGGAGGTGGGGTGTTAGGGTTGGAAACCCTAATGTATTTCCTCCTTTTACATTTTCATTTCAACCAAAATGATGCATTATCGTAGTTTTTGCAAAGTGTGTATATATATATATATATATATATGTGTGTGTGTGTGTGGCGCAGACACACACACACACACACACACACACACACATATACATACACATGTGAAGTGTCAGTGGCTCAGTAGGAAGATCAGAAGGTTCTAGCCCCACACCAGTAACACACACGCATATACATATACATACACATGTGAAGTGTCAGTGGCTCAGTAGGAAGATCAGAAGGTTCTAGCCCCACACCAGGTACTTGGATTAATACCCATAACGGACACTGTAGTGCATTACGAGTGGGGTGCTGCAATGTTGTGGTCCCTTCCTTCAGATGAGACGTTAAACTGGGGTCCCTTCTGCCCCTTTCTTGTCACTCTCCTGGTGGACGTTAAAGATCCCATGGTATTTATTGATCAAGAATAGGGAAATTTTTATTAGGCTAAGAATTCAAAAACAGAGCAAAACAGAACAGAAAACCACATAAACAAAATAAAATCCACAGTTAAATAACAAAAAATAAAATATATATATATATACATACACAATAGGGATATCACATAATAAAGAGGCTCAATCTGTATAAGAAAAAACAAGAACAAAAATAAACACCGGATAGCCCAGAAAGGAAATTATAATTATGACTACGTTCTGTCCACGTCATAACCAAGTTAATATTTTTCGAAGGAGTGGAGAAGCGTTCCTAGACAATATTGTCAATTTCCTCTCCTGTATATTCATAATTTCAGCGGCACCGTTTGTACCTAGGCCACAACTGGCATATCCTTGTGCTAAAGCACAAAGTGGCTTCTGGTACCAAATATGCCACTTAAAATAGGCAAACAGCAGGAATATCGTGCTATGTGACCACCAGGTATTCCATTCTCATTCTAGTTGACCTAACGCAAAGAATTTATAAGGCAAAGAGCCAGGACTAAAGTTTAAAAAAAAAAAAAAAAAAAAAGTCCATTGTCTCTTCTGTATCACTGCAGGAAAGTATACCACACATCAATTCAGCAAGGCTTTTATCATTCTGGTTCCCTTTGATGTTAAGTGACCATGAACACTCAGCCACACAGTGACCCACATCTTTGTTGGTATCTGTGGTTTCAGAAGCTGAGTAGTGATGGTATGGGGATGTCAAATACAGTATCAGACATGAAGAATTATGCTGAATGGTCGTATAGATTTCTTTCCTGTTAGTAGTTTGCAGGGAGAGAAATGAAACGTTCCACTGTTTATGTTTTTTAAAACAGTTTGAAATGTAGTCTGGTACAGGTGTGTTAGACTTTATAACCTTCAACTTCTTTCCCATTTCCCCAAACACTCTCCACACAAAGCTGTCAAGAGGAGACCCCATCAGGCCAAATTAATAAGAAGTTTCATGTTGAAGGAAAAATAATTCTTAACCACCTTCCTTATGGAGATGGTACGTGTGATTCCCCCAGTTGCCTAAAGATGAACCTCCAAGGATGCCGGAGGAGGGAAAACGTAACATACTGCAGTAATCCCTCACTGTAGTGAACCCCGCTATAGCAAATGTTGGGATATAACAAATGCTCTGATTGGCTACTGTGTTGATAGTTAAAGTCATCTGGCTTACTCGTGTTGCTGATTGTCACTGTCAATCATGGTAATGCCCAGAAGCATTGCATCTCCAATACCAGTGTTTCAATTGAAAAATCGAGTTCAGTCACTAATTAGCACCACATTATAAGCAAGTCCAGTAGTTGTTCTCTTATTTCTATCAATTCAGTCACCAAACGAACCGTAACCGACCTGCAAGCACAGTATGAAGTGCTTCAGATATTCCATTTCAGCCAATCTTTTGGTGCTGGATAGACTTAAAAAGGGTAAAGTTTTGCAGAGTTGTCTCTTGAAACAGGTTATTCTACATCAACAATATGCACATGGAGAAAACGGGAGCAGTCGCTCTGAGATTTTACAAGTGTATGTAGTGAGCCTGAAGGTAAGAAAAGAAAAAAAAATGTGGCAGCCAGATGAGAATGAAGTGGATAAGGCTACACAGCTGTGATTCACACAGCAAAGGATCAATGGGGTGCCTGTGTCTGTGCTGATTGTCCAACAGAAAGCCAAACATCTCACACGGCAAACACATGGCCCAGATTCAAAATTTAAATCCTCTTTGGGATGGTTGTAGTGCCTTCAGTGCTGTCATGGCATTCGCCACGTGTGCATTACTGGCGAGCAGCAATCATGCGACGATGCGGCTGCCACTGAGTTCTTGCCAAAGCTAAAGGACATTATAGAGCAGGGAGGGTACACACCAGAACAACTGTATAACGCCGAGGAGACTGGCTTTTTCTTGAGATGTTCTCCCGATGTGACCCTCACTGGACACAATGAAGGCAATGCTAGCAAAGTCTTAAAAGCTAGCAAGGATATGGTCACTTTGCTCTTCTGCTGCAGCAGTATTGGCACTCACAAAATCACCCCATTAGTGATCAGGAAATTTGCAAAGCCCAGATGTTTTCACCACACCAACACTGCTTCATTGCCTATAACATACAACCATAGCTGGAATGCATGGATGACCTGTGACATTTTTAGAAACTGTTTTTTCTCAGAATTCGTGGCATCTGTCCGGTTACAGCTGCATAAGAACAAGTTGCCGCTCTACTTGACCAGTACCCTGCACAACACAATGAAATTTAACTCCATTCTAGGGATGGAAAGATAAAAAACCTCATTCCTCCTTAAAAACACCACCTCCCACATCCAATCCCTTGATGGGGGAATCATAGCAACCTTAACAAAACTGTAAGAAGCGCCTTCTTTCTGACTTGGTTGCCACTGAATGGGCTCTCATCACAGACTTTCTTAAAAACTGTCCCTTAAAGACGTGCTTCTGTGTGGGGAGTCATGGGCAAAAGTTTCAGAGGCAACAATTTGCCACTGCTGGATAGCCACATTGGGGCCAGCTATCACTGATGCTTTGCAGGTGGGAGAGAATCATGAGGAGAACAATGCTGATGACGCCACCAAAACTGCCAGCCTAGCACAGTGATTAAACCTACTGCCAGATAACACAGCGGCTGACAGTATCGATGACTGGCTGTGCGGGGATGATGGCGCGCTCACACATGACCAGCTTACAGATAGTGAAATCCTGTCTGCAATCACGTGCACAAAACCTACAGAGCAGGAAGTGGAGTCCGAGGATGAAGAGGAGAGTGTGCCTATTCACAGCTATCAGCAGGCAATTGCAGGGTTGGAAACAGGGTTGCACTAGTTGCACTCCCAGGATGCCGATCCATGAAGGTCCTCCAGCTGCGTAATGCAGTTTCTTATGCCTGCAACCTAGCTGTAAGACGAAGCACCACGCAGTCTAAGATAACATCCTTCTTTCAGGCACCTGCCGCTGAAAGTGCACCGTGAGTACAGGGCTGAAAAAGTGACTACTGTAACTGACATTAATGCACATACTGCTGAGTGTGAAGATGAAATTAATTTTTAAAATTTTTTTGTAGTTCATTACTTGAAAATAAAGTTTATTTTACATGAAAGTGAATGAGTTTTACTGAGTAACTACATCATCCTTAGTGCTTGCAGATTGATTTAATTTGAAGCAAGCTATTGATTTATGCAGTACCTTGCTATAACGGATTTCCTACTATAACGAACGGCATTGATGGCTCCCATGCTGTTTGTGATGGCGAGGGGTTACTGTATATTGGAAAACAGGAACTAAAAAAGATTTAATCAAAAATATGATTTCTTTGACATTTGCCATGCCTTCCATCTGTCAATCTGCTTTTTTGTTATTGCCAACTTAGCTTCCCAATTAAGTTGAGTCAGATCTCCTTTTCCAAAAAGAAGGCCAAGAATGAGGAAAGGTTCCTCCCATATTTTAATGCCTGCCTCATCCCTTATTGCTAAAATCTCAGGAGTTCCAACAGTCAGTCCCCTACTTTTCCCTAGGTTTAAGGAAGAGACAGAAAATTTGGGAAACACCTGAAATATCTGAAGGACACTTTGCCCAGCTGATTCCTCATGTAAGAAGAGGAAAATATCTTCATATGCTACTGATTTAACCTGGTGGGCACCTGCAGAGGTCAGTATGCCAGCTACCGTCTCCTGGTCTCGGAGCATTCTCAAAACAGGATCAATGTAAAACATGTATAGTATTTAAAGAGCAGGGGTAGGATTCTCAAAGATCGTGAAATACCCGTAGCTGCGGGTAAACTGCGGAGCAAGTGAGTTGCCACTTGCGGATCTGCAGGTTACCCGTAGCGGCCGGTATTCACAAAGGTGGAGCCGGATCACGACTGACTCCACGATTTACGGCTGCTTGCGGGAGCTGTTGCCCCGGGAGATCTCTGCAGCTGCGGCAAGATGCTATGGCTCGTGGGAGCAGCCGTAACATCCTCCGCAACTGCTGGCTGAGAATCGCAACCAGCGCAGCTGCGGGCGATTTCAGCCCGCAACTGTAGTTGCTGAGTGGGACTTTGGTCCCGAAAGTTTTGAGAATCCTGCCCCAGGTATTTACTTCTAATAAATAGAGAACTGACTATTTTATTTATTGTATTTTTAAGTGTTGGTAATTACTTTCTACCTTTTATAATGAAATATTTATAATGTATGGTCGAACGTTAACAGTAAAATAAAAATCTATCTTTTTACAGGGTTGTTGTAAATGTTAATGCAGTGAAACAAGTGGGTTTCCATCATTGCTTTTCACACTGCTAGTAAAAATAATTTAGTAGAATTCTGGTATTGTGTTGTCTGAAACTGCCAGCTACTTATGAGCCCAGTGTATTTCAGTGAGAATTAAATATCTTTTTCTGTATTTTTCAAAAGAAATAGATGCTTCTTTCAGTAGCAAATTTTGCCTTTTATATGTTTGCACTATCGTGGTACAGCTGTATGATTTTACAATTTTTAAAACAGTAATTGGTCTCTTTTCTTCTTCCCAAGTAAAAGCTGGTTATGAAGAAAATGTTACCTGCTGAATGATAACAAGTGATCACAGGTTATCAGAAATCACATACTTCTACTAAACAGATAATATATCAGCGGTAGAAAGTGTTTTTTCTCTATAAAAATCTGAAAACAGGTTTGCAGTTTCCCATTGAAATACACTGCCAGCCTTGCAAATAAAACTTTACTGACCTCATAATACAGGAATTCCATTGGATTCTTTTTTTTAATAGTAGTTGGCAAAATACAAATAAAATGATGAAAAGGTAATTAAAGAAACAAACAAAAGCTAACAAAGTGATTACAGGGGCATCTAAAGGCCCCAAACCTTCATTCTTAAGATAACACATCCTTGCTAAGCACTGGCTCTTTAAAGGCCAGCCCTGCCATACCCCTCCTACGAACACAGCAACAGACCCCCCATCCATCCATTAAATTAAAGCGTGACAACAGAGATGTGTGCAGAATCCGTAAACATGGGGGGGGGGGGCCATAATGAATAGTCTTCAGGAAACTTTTTTAAAATACATTGTAAATAACGCATTTTCAGGCATTTTAAAGCCCCCTTATTTTTCAGGTTTTTTTTTGTTTTTATTGAAGTTTTTATCCTCTGTGATGGATCAGGTGGCTTTCTCAGCCCAGTCCCTGCCTGCCACAGCTGTCCCGGATCTCCTCTGGTGAACCGGGGAGACCTGAATCCCCGGTCTCTGCCTCCTGTTGTGCCCACCTTCTCCACACCCCGTAGCCAGCACATCCCGAGGTCTGAACCCCCAGGGAAGGGCAGCCCCTATCTGCCGGGGGCGCTCTATGTATAGGGTTGAGCACCCGAGGAGGGGGCATCGGAGAGAATGCTGACCCGGCGTTGGGAAGTGTGGACCTGAGGGGGCTTTCGCCCTATCACCGAAGGGTATTTTACTTTAGAGTCCCACCTATTGGCTCAGTCATGCAATGCATCCCGGTGTTGACATGCACGCAGCCAATCCTTGAAAGCTCCATGTCTCAGGCTCGTTGAACCCCTAGCGTCTGCCAATAGTCACTAGAGCCCGGGAATGAGATCCCCCTCCCACCTGGGACAGGAGCGCTGTCCTTCAGATGCTCAGTCCTGTCCCTCCCCTGCCAACTCCTGACGATTCGGGCTCGCTCTCGAACTCAGGTCGCTGGTGTGGCGTGAGGTGTGGTGTCCAGCATCTCAACCCTCAGTGCGCCCGGGCCTGCCCTGGCAAGTCTCTTTCTAATGAGAAGAAGGACCAGGGCACATGTGATGAAGCTGGTGGGGGGGTTAAGAGAGATTTGAAGAAATACTACTTCACTGAAAAGGTGGTAGACATCAAGGACTCACTGCCAGTCGATGTGGTGGAGGCAAAAACAGTGGAGGCTTCAAGCTTGCATGGTACAGACATACAGGTATGTTAGAAAACAGGTGGGGGAGGATGGTGGATCACCAGAGACCAGTTAGGGTCTGTGGAAGCAGATTAGGCAGGGAACATCTGGGCAGACTGGGTGGGCCAAACGGTCCTTTCTGCCAACAGAATCTGTGTTTCTATGTTTGTTAGCTATATCTGACTTGGGTCCTTATGAATATCAGTCAGGATTCCCCAGGATGACTACAGGACAGAATAGCACCTCAGTTAATGCATCCAAGATTTCCTCTGCCAGAAAAGAAACTTCCCAGGCAGTCCATCCATGCCAGAGGCTGTACTAGTACTAAGGGATTTTATAGCTACTAGAAAGCTGTGGTTATGATTTTTTTTCCTGCAGCACTCGAGTATGATACTCCAACAGAGAAGGTAACTGTGAGGAAGCAGCAAAGGATTCCCAGCCTTCAGATTCTAGGCAGAGGGAGCCAAAAGAATGATGTACACAGGCATTATTATATCCTGACAATCCATAACGAGTTCTGTAGATCACTCTGACTGTCTACAAGCTCTGTCGTGACCTGTTTACCCACTCTCTCCCTACTGTCTAGAACAAGGTTAGACTGCTGCTTTCTCCCGTATTCTGAATTTTTGTTGTTGTTGTAAAAGGATGAACATCCTAGCATCTTGATAGATGCATATTTCAGCTCTTAGTTTCTTAATCTGGGGTGAATAATCCTGCTTCGAATGTTCTGCAGATGAGAGTACTTTCTGCAACTGATGCCTTACATACAGGCACTTCAGGTACTGAGAATGGCTACAATTCTTTGACTGGTGTTTAAAGAGGACCTTCCCTGATGGTCCAAATAGTTACAGTTTGTAGTCAATATACGGTATGTAGTACTAGACCTGAAAAGGTGTATGCATTTATTTCTGGCCAAGGTTTACTCTGCCTTCCGTAATTTGGATTTGTTTTTGAGCCCTGCTGCGCTTGCCTTTGCTGTTCAGCTGCTGAGATGCTAGCTCCTGATGACATCACTGTAGGACAGAGGAGTGACTTACACTGTGCAGTACCATGCAGTTGCAACAATGTTGCAAGGGAAACCTACCAGTACTCAGCGTACATACTGTGTTCCCCCTTCCCCAAGACACCCTGTCAATGCATTATGCCAAAATCTAAATGCCTTGTCTGTATGTTTTGGGTTTTTTTGTGTGAAATTGAGACTGCCCTACAAGGATGTCAGCAGTACAGCCCTGGGCCCACAGCAACACCAGGCTTGCTATAGAAGCTTTGGTACACCCTACAGTTTTTAGCAGCTCAGAATGCAAAAACTAACTGCAGCAGACAGTGATGAAACAAAATTCCAGAATCAATGCAAAGTAAGCATTAATCCCCCAGAAGTCAGGCTGTATCAGTGAATTAATGCCGGGGGTTTTGGTGCACAAGGCCACAGGCTGAGTGCTTCCAACCACCCACGGGATATCACTAATCGAAAACCAACTCTGGAGGATTACCTTCCTAACATAACAATGGCAGGAAGTATTGTTACTGTAATATTAGATGCAGAACGACTTATACATTCTGCCGATCGGTTACTGCTCTGCACAAACCATGCTGCAGGTTGCTGCTTTTCTTACAGTGGCGGTGTAAGACCGTGCGCGTTCATGTTCCACGGGTCACATATATTCATGTAGTATACACACATTTTGTATAACTGCTTAGATTACATTGCCATGTCAAACAAGGACAAGTTAAATTTTTTTTTCTACATTCTGACCGACGGTTTTCACATATTGCCGTTCGTTGTTACATCGGGGAGATCGCTCACACTACTGCATCATGGGACATATCTTTTTATTAGTGTGTATTGTGCAGCACTAGTCCAGGGTTTTATTTAACTCTAAAAATTGATTAGCGTTTTGCTCATAAAAGTGCTAAAACATTGTGAAAATGCATAGCACTTGCCTCACTGTGTTTAACAAACATAACACTTCTAGAAAACCCGTATAAGTACTTTCTGTACAGTTAGTATTCTACCAAGAAAAAAAACTGCTAATCAGTTATTTAAAACCCTGCTAGTCGCAACATTACTTTTTCTCCATTATCTAGAACACATTTCACACTGACCGCTGTATTTGACTGATTTTTTTGTCGCTCGACCTGTGCGAAACAACGGTTCCAGATGCTTACTGCTATTGGCTTACTTTGGGTCTAGCTACGAGGCACTTCATGCTGCCGGCATATGTGTGTAGTTCCCGAGTGTCGCTACAATTGCTTGCAGCGTGCAGCTGCTGCCCACAGATGCATCATTGCTCGTCCCCGATATCAGGTGTCTTATTGCTATTTTCATTGTGCACATTTCGTTTCTCCTGTGGCTGGAATTGGTACTGCAGAAGTGGGCTGTACTGCTGGATTAATCACCGCTCGGTTTTGGTCAGGTGATGCCTTTCAACCAATCTGATGTCTCCATTTCAGTACTATCTTTAGTGCCATGTTACAAAGGGTAATTAATGCATGAAAGTCAAAGTGACTGGGGAAGGTGTTCTTTAAACAGTAATTGCAGCTCCTTTTTTTGCACACCCCTTCCACCACTCTGGTCCTGCCTCTTGTACCATCTGCTGTCTGTCAACCTGCCTTTGAGTTCCCCTCTGTACTGCTTCTTCAGCTTGTGCCCATATCCAACATCCTGCTGGATTTTAGCTCTTTAAGCCTCTGAGCTGTACTTATGTTGCAATACCTACCATCATTTGTTCACATTATTCTTAGTTAATTTGCCTGTTATAAACCATAGGATTATATACTTCCTGTACATATCTTTTGCATCCATATATTGCTCTTAATTCATTATGTATGTACTGTATCCCATTTCCCTCCACCCGGGTCACACCTGGAAACTAGCCTTGGCTCAGTGTGACTTTTCCAGTTTTCATTTAATAAATAAATCGTACATGACTAATAGGGACCTGTGTGCTGTAAGAATACCTATGAAAGTACGTCTGATATGTTGATTTTGTAAAAGGGAGGTGTTTTTCTCTCCATGAAATAGGACCCAATGGAGCTGTGGATCCTGATACAAGGGAGCTACTCAGGGCTTTGTGGTTGGAGGACTGAACTTGTACTGTTTCAGCTGCTTGGATGGATAGCCAAGGTGACAAGAACCAGAGGTCCATTTGTGTTGACTAAGACTCCCTATAGGAAGTATGCTGCCCCTGAGCATTACTGACACAGGCTACGTCTGTTAGCCCTGAAGAGAATACCAAATTGGCAGAGGAAAGCCATGTCAAAGAAGAGCTTCTGAGTTTTTGCTCCTGTTTCTGAAGTAGCCAGCCCAGCATTAGTGTCAGTGGCTCAGTAGGTAGCACACTTGCCTCTGAGGCCGGGAGATCAGAGGGCTGTGGGTTCAGTTCCCACATCTGGCACTTGGATTAATATCCCAGTACTGACACTGTAGTGCAGCATGAGAGGGTGCTGCACTCTTGAGGTGCCGTCTTCGGATGAGACGTTAAACCGAGGTCCCATCTGCCTGGATTGGTGGTAGTTCAGGTGGATGTTAAAGATCCCATGGCACTTCTTGAAAGAGTAGGGGAATTTCCCGGTGTCCTGGCCAAATTTCCCTCATTCACTGAAAATACCACCAACAGCTTAATCTGGTTCAAGGTCAGTTAGCATTCATCTGTATCCCTCTCCCCCGGGTTGTGCCTGAAAATAAGCAGGATTTGTCTAGTGCACTTACCCGGTCAACAAAAATTAAATAAATAAATTAAAATCTCCACCGAGCAAGATACCTTGTGAAGTAAAGAGATAAAGTTGTAGTACTATAAAAAGGTCTGTTCTTCCTGCCTTGGTCTGAGGTCCATAAGCATCAATTAACCTTAAATTCAGACCCTGATACTGTATATGCATAAGGAAGGCTCTACCAGGCACCAGGTCTACCAGTTTTTGTACACTGACTGCATATGAGACATGAAGAATGCCCACACTGTGGACCAAAAGGGTGGCCCTAGGTGCCACAATTTTTTTTACTTTTGGTTTTTCAGTTATTTGTTTTGTCTGCCTCATACTGCCCAGCTGTCCCCATCCAACTGACCCCCTCAGCCCTATCATGCATCATCTCCGGGGCTTACCATACACCTGCTTGCTGTCTGCCAGAGGACTTCCTTAGACATGCCCGGTTGCTGGTACGGAGCCTGCAGCGGGTCGGGTGTCATCCTGCAGTGGGGGATTTTCCACTTTTTCTTCCCAGTGCCCACCGCATGTGCAGCAGACGTAATTTGCTTACCCCGCCTCTGGGGAGATACCCCTGGTGTCCTGCAAGAGGGGTTCTTCTCACTGTGTTACCCTGCTACGCTGCTGCCCAAATTCCTCCAGGCAGCAGATCAGTAGTGGTTGCTTTCACCCCCTCTGTTCTGGGGACACTTATTCCTCCCTCCCCAGCTGGCCTCCCAAGTGGCATGCGAACGTTTCCAAACCCAGGTCACTGGCATGGCAGGAGGTGAAGCGCCCAGCGCCTCAACCCTCCATGCCACTGGACTGGCTTTTTTGCTTTATTAATATTTGTAGAGAATGGAGTCTGGTTTCTTGCAGGAAAATACTACTGTGGGAACATTGCTTTAGTATTGAAAAGGTGGTTGGCAGCTTCATGTTTTGGGTGAAGATTATAAAATTACAGTTGGCTCCCCGTCATGAAAATGAAAGAGAGAGTGAGTGAGGATGAAAAAATGACTCATCAGAAACACTAAGACACAGTGGGGGTTTGCCCTTCCTGGATTTTCTCTTCTTCAAGGAAGTAGCGTCTATGGAAGCCACCTTAGCCTCATACGAGGGATCTGGCTGAGAGAATACCACAGAGGATACATCGGACTCCTCCTCAGTGTCTCCCCAGTCCTTTTGTTTCCTCAACACATCATATTTGTTGACCACTGGCAATGATTCCTTCCTCTGAATCTTGGATCTACGCTGCCCCCTGATGCATCTACTCCTGGAGACCATGGGGAAAGATTCAGCTATGGGCAGAGAGATGGGCGACATGTCAGTAAATTGCTTAGTGAAGACAGAGGGATTTGGATCTGTGCCTTGTTGTGATGCAGGGTTGCCCTCCACTTCCATGAGACTAGAACCTGGGTCTGAGTCCTGCATAGAGGGAGGCTGGGAGGGTGTGCAGCCCTCTGAAACATCATCCCCAGGAACCTTATCTGAGGGGCCAGGTTGAGCGTCCTCTGACCATTCTCTACAAGATGGACTAAGATCTTCTGTACCAGCCTGGGGGGGAGGGCAGAAGTAGGAGTAGGGCGAGGTCCAGGAGGGGCTTCCCTCCTTTACGTGGCTCTTTCATTTGGGCCATAGTGACGTAGAAGTCCTGCTGTACATGATCCATATCCTCTTCATTATTATGTGAGGCACAGGGGCAGGTTCACTAGGAATGTCCTACTTCCTCACATAAGTTGCATCTTGTCTTGTTTGGTTAGTGCCGAGTCAGGTGCCCAAGTTCAATACAGAAGCCACAGTTCACCCTACATTCACTCTCCCTTTTAGCGGCATCTCCTGCTTTCATACCGAATACTGCCCCTCCTCCCCTGCAACCCTTTGGTCACCATTTGTGTGGAGACTAACTTCCTACTTCTACTTATCTTCCCCTCTTCCTACTCTTTTGTGGTATCCCCAATGTTAACCTTAGCCATTCAATTGACACGGTATATATCTCCATTCCTGCCACTGTATTGTACATATTAAAAATGTTGCGGTTCCTCAATTATTCTGTGTAGTATATTTTGCTCCTCTATCTTGATTTATAAATATTGTGAATATTGTATATGCGGTTGTATCGTACTTGAAGTCTCCCTTTGTACTCCTGCATATGTACTTCATGTTCTGTGGTTTATTTGTGGACTGTATACCATCGTTGTTATTTCTGGATATATGCCTTTTGCATCTGAATATGTGCCTTTTGCCCCAGGCACCCTCTATGAAGCCTTCTGCATTTAAATTGTATGCAGTGTTAAGTGTTTTTTTTTTTTTTTTTTGAAATTACTGTTTATTCCTCCTCCCCAGCCTGTCACCTCCGACCCTTCAGGGGGGACAACTGGACATCACTGCCGGAACCCTACCCAGCAGACCCCTAGGCCCCATGGGCGCGGATTACCCCCTGGGCGGGGACGAGGCGGGGGACTCAGACCCCGTAACTTACATTTTGTCAGTCTGAGGTCTGCTGGGCGGGCACAGGCAAATTGTGGGCATGGCCATGGTCCTCCCATCTTCCCGGCTGAGGCAGGCTTATTTTTCTGCATTTTTCTCCCTCCCTGAGCAGTAAGTAGCTTCCCCTGATGTCATGACGCGCGCGCCGACGTCCATGCTGCTCAATGGCCGCATCCCAGACCCTAGAGCCAGGACCTCCCTTGCCCAAAGGTCCTTTTATTACAGAGCACCGTCCTGGTATAACTCCCTCCCCAAGCACATTTCAAACACCCCTAAAATTGGTCAGTTCAAAGCTGCCCTACGCAACCACCTACTTGGCACTCGGAAGTGTACGTGCCTACGGTAAGG
This sequence comes from Neoceratodus forsteri, assembly GCA_016271365.2. Lineage (NCBI taxonomy): Eukaryota > Metazoa > Chordata > Ceratodontiformes > Ceratodontidae > Neoceratodus > Neoceratodus forsteri. Next base: position 1,670,172,462 of record CM057456.1, read on the forward strand.
CCTGCCGCTGTTCTCCAGGCTCGATAGCCTGCCCCACTCCATTTTCCTCTGGCTTTTGCCTGCATGACCTACCAGGTCCTAACAGTGTTTTCTGCTCTGTACTATGGTAAACTACCTATGCTTTATGCTATGTATAATGTACTTTGGTAAAATACCTATGTCTTATGCTATGTATAATGTATCTATTGCACCTGTATTGTTCCACCCTGTCTCGCCGCACTATTTGTTGTTCCCCGCCCTGTGACGAGGTGCCTTTGTAAATGAGTCTGTGACTCAAAGGTTGTAAATCCGATTTATGAACTAAATAAATAAAATTAAAAAAAAAAAAATGGAACTTGCAGTTCCTCGAGCCTCCGCTCGGGGTCATGCAAGTGTCGGTATCGACGAATCCACTCTCGGAAAGGCGAGCTGTCATTAGACGCTCCAGCCTATCTCCCCACGGCCGACCCACTGACGACTCGAGTCCGCTCCCGAACCCGGGTCGCTGGCGTGGTGCGAGGTGTGGCGTCCAGCGTCTCAACCCTCAGCGCCACCGGGCCGGCGGGTTAAGTGTTTTCTTATCTAAGTTGTATTCATTACCATATGTCTCTCATTGTAAACCACCCTGGCCAACTTGTGAATGAGCTCGCTCAACGATGTTTCACCTGGTTAAATAAAAATTGATTAATCTTTTCACAAGTGCTGCTGAGATGATCCCTTTAGCCACATCTACAGCAGACTCTAGGCTGCCCCTGATAAAAGAGTAGACAATCCCACTGTCTTTCCTCGGGTAAAAGCAGTTAGGCAGGTGTTGTAAGCCTGTCTCAAAAAGATGTAAATGAACAGCTATTCTCCACCCTCCTGTCCATATGTTCTCTAAATCTGAGATTGAGTCAGGGCTCCCCAGCACAGACCATTTCTGGTTCAATAGAGAATATCTTCAGCACTAGTCCCCTTATTCTTGAACAACACCATAATGGTTTGAAAGCGGGTTTAGACAGGGGAATGGCTAGAAAAGGAGACCAAGGAGGAGGTGCCTTCAGTTCTTTGAACTTTGCCCAAAAATGTTCCAAGCCAGCAGGTATTTTGAAACTGACATCCATAATAAGAGCTGCCCGCAGTGTATATGAGGGTATTCAATTCTGACGCATGGAAGCGCATGCTGTCCTTCAGCAGTGTGTGAGCTATATAGACCCAGTTAGGGACATCCTTCACCCCTCCCCCTTGTATTTCATCCTTACAGCATTTCTGCATTTGGCAGGTTCTGGGAATGACCTGAAAAAGTTAGAATATTTCTTCTATCCCTGAGACCTGCTAGGCCCTGGCTCCTGGTCATTTGAGTGGAAAGTTCTGTAGCAGAAGGGAGATAGGCCAAAGAGCTAGGCCTCAGCTGATCCATGAACCAACAGAAGGGGCCACAGGGGACCTTGCAGCAGAAGCCCTCGGAAATCCTTGGGTTCCAGTAGTCCCTCCGGGGACAGTTAGCAAATTTCTGTAACAGCAGAGGGACTTTCCTCAGTTTGCTGATTCTGCAGTTTCTTCAGAGTTAAGTTGAGCAGCTTCATTAACAGCCTGGTGCTCCACTTGCTGTTCCAATTTGGCAGTATGTAGTATAGGCTTGGGGGAGGACTTCATGCACGGAAGGCCTACCAGCACTGCACCTAAGGGTCAGATACCAGGCCTGCCTGATTGACAAAAAGGCCCTACATGGTCTAACCCCTGACTCAACTGCAGGAATTTTCCAATGCACTAAAACCTCTAAGATGAAAGAACAACAGTCAAGGGTGTACTGCAGGTCCCTTTCAAACACACCACATTTTCCCAGCGTGCCCCTGCTTACCGCGGGCCTCAGTGGATAAATGATCTCCCTACCTCCTCACAGAATGTGGTAAGACTAGCCCCTTTTAAAAGAGACCTCCATCTCATACTAGTCCAAGCTAACCACTGTGATTGCCCATCTTAGTCACATGCTATCCCCCACTCTACTTCTGGTTGACTCACCCTCCTTTTTATTCTTACATCTTACTTCCTCTTCCCCTCATCCCCTTCTCCTCTCCTCCCACCTGGATAAAAGTCCGCTTGGGCTGCTACCACCTCCATTGCCCTGCACTTAGTAACCTAACTGTGTCCACAAAGCATCATTACAGTGGTACTCCTACTCAACACAATTTCTGTTCCTCATGTGTCGTGATGCTATTGACAAGTTCTTGCACTTCTGTAATTGCCAATTATTTGTATACCTGTGTACTCACTGTCCTGTCCTATGTACCAGGCCTGTACCTTATGCATTGTACAGCGTTTTTTTACATATTATTTTACTTGGTACCTTTGTAAAAAGAGCCATTTGGCTCAAAGGTAATAATCTGAACCTGAAATAAATAAATAAAATAAATGTTGTTTGAATAGGATAGGATCAAAGTTCTGGATAAAGGAAAAGTGGCAGAAACATTCAAAGAAATAGGAGTAAAAAGCTAAGGTACTGAGGTAGTAACAGGGCATTCAACAGCAACTCCTGGGCTTTTCTTCTCCTGTTGAGACAGTTTAGGATGTACAGTCCTCAAATCTTCTTTACACACAGAGCTTCCAGGATTAATTTTACTACCACATTCAGATGAGTCTGTAGTGTAATAGGAAGGCTGCTGAGCAAAACTTATGACTGGCTGATTTGACAAACCAGCCGCATTAGCTGAAGGGAATGGGTCTGCTGGGAGCCTACCTGAGCTGTCTTGTATGAGAACATCTTCTATAATCAGATCAGAGATTGGAGGTTTCTGGCTCCAGCAGTAGCAGCAGCCGATAGATACCTTGTTGCTGCTGATGTCTGGCACCTCTCTGGTGCACATCAAAAGCACCGCTGCTCAGCTGTTTGGATTGACAGCTGACGGCTGGCTTTTCTGATAGCTTGACAAGGGGATTCTCTTGTTTTGGTGCTGCTTGTTGCAACAGAAATGTCTCTTGTATATAGCACTCCTCCTCAGAAATCAGGTGCAGAATTAATTTTTTTTTCTGCAGCTCCTCATTCATCTGCCTTTTAGCCATATCAAGAAGACGCCAACACCGGCAATGGAGTAGTATCATATCAGCCAGCTTGATCACAGACTGGACTCCCTCTGCAATGCCTTGTCTCACTTTGTGACTAACTCCCCTCCACGTGTACACCACTGCTCCCTCTGGTTCTCCCTACCCATCCTTCTCCTACTTTCAAGTTGTCAGTCTCATACCACTTCCTTCATCTGTAAGTACTGGCTTGGCTGCCTGCCATCCATCTCTCCTCACTCCTCTCTCCAGTCCCTCCCAACCCCCGCTTCATGCTCCCTCTCAATGGACCAGCGAACCTTCTCCATGCCTCACCCCCATTTTTCTGCTGGGCAGTCTGCCTTCTACTATCTCCTGCTGGCACTCTGGAACCAGCTTCCTCTATCCATTCGTTATTTCACCTCCTTAGTGTCCCTCAGGTGTCAGCTGAAACTCCTCTCTCCACCCACCTACACCTGTTTCCCGTAGGAGATCACCCATTATAAATTTGTTTTAAGTTTTTGATTTCTCTCAACACAGCTGCTCCATAGTGCAATGTTTTGACAGCTTTTGTACTGATTAGATGCCGATCTCAATTTTCCACTTGCACAACATAGTTGCACTTTATAATGTTCCACATTTGTACTGGTTAAGTATTTTTACTGTTAAGTGTCTGCACTTTACATGTATCATGTAATGTACTGTTTTATGTTTCACTGTCCACCCCCGTCCAGCCCCCTGAGTCGCACCTGGAAATGAGCCTTGGCTCAGTGTGCCTTTGCCAGTTACCAGTTTTCAAACAAATAGCCTGACCCTCCGTCTGCATTTTTCTCAAATGTTCCACAACTTCATTCTCTTCAGGTAACATCACAGGTGTAGAGATAAGTACAGGTGCAAGTGCATGAGCCTCAGAGTTACACTGGATAGGGAGTGAAGCAGACTGCTCCACCTGGGCCATGATCACAGCCTCCTCCTCTCCGGGATCCTCCATCCTCAGCAGGAAACCAACAGCGCCACCTGACAAAGAGTGGGGAAGTTTCCTTGGTATCATGGCCAACATTCTACCATCAATAAAAACCAAGTCCATGTAACACCCCCCAGAATGCACCTGGAAACAAATTATCACAGCTTAGCGCCCCTTTCCTGATTTAAAAAAAAACAACAAAAAAATCAAATAAAATAAATATATTGATTGGTTACTGTTAGATGTTATTGAATAGCCTGCACAATCACACAGGGTGAGTGGACAATTTTTGTAAGTTAAAAATGCAGCAAGTCAGTTGGACCCTGGAATAATCTCTTGTCTCTGTTTTATGTAGGTTTTTCGTATTGGATATTATAAACCTTATTTAATATAAATAATTGACCTACCCTGTGATTTTATCTGCCTTGGGAGGTAGTCTGAATCTATCACCCAGATAGATGAAAACAGAATGAGTTCCATTATTATACTGCAGTCCTCCCAACCTGGAGCATCAGACTCAACCTTTCTCCCCAACTGCTAGCAACTCTTCTTAGCTCCAGCACCACAAACCTGACCCCACTAAAAGGTTTTAACAATTCCTACCAACCGCCAGCGTACACTAACTGGCCTGATCCCTCCCCTCAGCTGCCGAGCCTGCTGATCCCACCATCATAGGCTCAACTCTCCCCATCAGCCAGCATCAGAGGCTCAACTCCCGGCCCCCCCCAGCTGCTAACTGTCTTCACAACCTGCAGTTTCACTTGTGCTTCCTGCTCCTGTTGCAAGCAAGCCTCCAAACCCCCAGTGGCACAGACCTATCTCCCTCGGCTGCCAGCAATCTTCCTGACAGATTCCCTTAATCACTGTCCTAACTCTCCTCAGCCACAGTCCCCTCTCTACCCCAGTATCGCTGCACTGAAGGGTACAGGTATGTAATAGGTCGGGGACTTGACTGTTACAGGTCCCCAACTTATTATATACCTACTACCCTTCGCAGCCACTATCTCTTTCAGCTGTAAACAGGCTGTGTTACAAAAGCCTCAGTACTCGCTTACAGATGGTCAGAAGTATAAATGCTGTGACTTTTCTAACAGAGGGTGTAATATACACAGGTAGATTTCACATCCAGCAGTGTTGCCCCTCTTGGCACCTATAGTATTAAACAAACAATGGGAGGGGTCTGTCCCACAGGACCTCACTGAAACAACCAAACACAGAAACTGCACATGCTCAGTGTCTGCTACTATGACTTATTTTTTTTAAATGTTATTTCTATTGCATTTCATAGCAGATACATACCATTGATGCCACTCATGAAACTGTATCACACCTATTACCATCAAAAGGGTTTAAAATAATTATTGTGCATATTCCTTTAGGACTTATTTTAATGTTGGACTTCTGTCATGCTACAGCAGTGGTTTACCAGAGTTGTTGATTACAAGTGCTTTGTGTTGGTAAAATAATTTATCCCAAGATGAATTTCAGTGTACTGAAGGGCCCTGCGCAAATCAAGTTACAATTCTGCTTTCTCAAAAGGTAAGGAAATTCATGGCAAAAAACTAATTCATCATTAGCATTACAAAGCCACAAAAGCAGATAAATGTGGCATTAGGTTTTTCCACCCCCTCGACTATTCCCCCCCCTCAAGCCCCTAGACTTCTGACCCAAGATGATCCTGAAGGTCCAGGGCAGTGCCCCACAGGTCAGTGGCTTGAATCAGCAGACCTGTTGCTTGACCTTGGGTCACGAGGTTGAAAAAAAAAAACACCTAAATTTCCCTGCTTTTGTGGCTCTGTACAGTAACCTTACTGATGCATTAACAGTTTTTTGCAATGAGTTTCCTTCCTTTTTGAGAAAGTAGTTGTAGCCTGCTTCCCTCAAAGCAGGACACATTTACATATATATATATATATATATATATATATATAAAATATATATATATATATAAAATATATATATGTATTTACTTATTGAAAGATTTATTGGATATAATCAGAAAGACCTTTGAGTCAAAGACTCATTTACAAAGATTCCACGTCATACATTAAAATACAGGGCAACATTAGTTAACAGAGATGAGACAGTACAGTATATTACATAATGAAGTTACATTACATTTCCGTACATGTTAGTCATAGTACATAATGAAGAAATACTTTACATTACAATACATGTCAGTCAATGTAAATCAGGAGGAGGTCCTGATCTGTACAGTAGTTGAGTCTCACTTTAGCACGGCCAAAATAGTTGCAGAAAAGACTGTAACTGGCTGATAGTCTGATAGAGAGGTAGTAGAGATGTTGACTCAGAGACAGAGATAGTTATGGGCACTTTTAAGGTAGAAAGCTATAGAAAAGGGTCAGGGGCAATCACAGGCGTTAGAGTCTAGGAGGAGTTCCCTTAGTCTAGCTTTAAAAGGACCTAGGCTTGTTTCGTTGGCTATTTGGATTGGGAGAGAGTTAGTCCAAGTTGGGGCTTGGTAGCTGAAAGTCCTTTGCAGTTGGGAGGTATGGGGGCAGGGTACCCAGAACAGCAGTTTGTTAGAGTTTCGTGTGGATCTGACTGGGGTTGCTGGTCGAATAAGGGGGGAGAGGGAGGAAGGGGTGAGACCTAGGAGTACCTTCTTTGTCATGAGGCTTGTGTGATATCTGATTCTGCTATCTAGGTTTAGCCATTTAGAGACGTTGTAGAGTGTACAGGTGTGGGTGAGGCGATCACAGCCTAGGATGAGACAGTAGGCTTTGTTGAGTACCAGGCAGAGTGCGTTTAGCGCGGAGTTGGGGGCAGCACAGTATATGGTAATGCCGTAGTCGAGGAGGGAGAGGACAGAGGAATTGACGGTGATCCGTAGAGCCTCCGTGGTGAGGCAGTGCTTGTATTTATAAAGCACTCCTAGTCTTGAGCTTAGGGCTGAGGCTAGGAGGAGAATATGTTGTTTATAGTTGAGAGCCGGGTTTAGAGTGATCCCTAGGTATTTAAAGTTGCTGACTTGCTTGAGGGGGGTGTGCTTGGCAGTGAGAAATGGGGGACAGAGGTTCTTGCGAGGGTTCTACGGGTGGGAGAAGATCATTACTTTAGTTTTCTTGTAGTTGATTATTAGAAACTGGGTGGAGAACCAGTGTTCTGCTTCGTGGAAGTTATGTTGGAGTGTTTGGTGGAGTTTAAATGGGTCGGAGTCTGAGGCGAACAGTACGGCATCATCCGCGTAGAGGAGCAGGTTTCCTGAGACAGCCGATAGGAGTGAGTTAAGGTATAGGCTGAAAAGTAGGGGGCCAAGAATCGAGCCCTGTGGGGCACCAGAGCGGACCGAGAGGCAAGGGTACAGGGCGGCACCTAATTTGACCTGTTGGGTTCTATCCGACAGGTAGCTGGTGACCAGTTTAGGAAGTAGTTGGAGAAGCCACAGGAGGAGAGGGTGTTAAGTAGTAGAGCATGGTTGACAGTGTCAAAGGCTTTAGAGAGGTCCTCGAAGATAGCACCTGTGAGGTGGCAGCGATCCAAGGCGGAGTGGGCGTGTGAGGTGAAGACGAGGAGGGCGGTAGTGGTACTATGCCCTTATGGAAGCCATGTTGTTGGTCGCAGAGACGGTTGTATTTTGTGAGGTGGTCAGTGATTTGGTCAGCGATGATATGTTCTAAGGCTTTAGAGAGGGTGGGGAGAATGGATATTGGGCAGTAGTTGTTGGCGGAGGAGCGCTTCCCACTCTTGAAGATAGGGGTGATGCTGGCCAGCTTCCAAAGGGAGGGAACTTTCCCTTGACAAAGGGAGCGATTTAGGATATGAGTGAGAGGGTAGAGGACTTCTGGGAGAGTAAGGCAGAGAAATTTCAGGTCAAGGGAATCGCTGCAGTTTGTTGAGTGGCTAAGGGCTTTGGCTAGATAAGGTTTGGCATCCGCCGGGGAGAGAACGCGAAGGCGAGATGGAGGAGCAGGGGCTGGTGGACCCGGGCCGGTGGAGGGTCGAAGAAGTTGGGGTTGGGGGGAGAAAATGGTTGAGACTGGTGAAAGCGGAGTTTAGGGCTGAGGCTATGCTGAGGGGATCTGTGTAGGTGTTACCGTCAATTTCTAAATGGTCTGGGGGCTGGTTTGGGGTTTTACCGCAGAGTTCCTTAATATTATTACAGAATTTATGTCCATTGTCCCAAGTAAATGTCAAGGACACTTTGTAATATTCCGCTTTGGCGGTGCGGAGGGCCCACGTGCATTTGTTTCGCTGTTCCCTATAGCGCTGCATATCAGCTGGTCATTCGGTTTCATTGGCAGTATGCCAAAGAGAGTCACGCTGTTGCATTAGGCCCAGGAGGTGTTCAGAGAACCAGGGGGCCTGGTTTCCTTTGGACATTTTCTTGGTAAGGGGGGCGAAATTATCACAGATACTATTGAATGTGGAGATAAATAGGTCAAGCGCATGATCGGGGTCTAGGGTGTTTACAAGGGGTGTTCTATCCCAGTCTCAAAGGAAGGCTTTGAGTTGGGAGAGTTTGCCATGGGCAAGTTTGCGCTGTAGAGTAATTTTGGGGGGGTGTTAGGGCACCCTGCAGGACCATGTGCAGAGCACAGGAGAATGATCGCTTAGGGCGTTGGGGATACTTGGGTGTTGGTTATTCTGTGTGGGCGGTTTGTGAAAACCAGATCCAGGAGGGAGGATGTCCCTGTACGGGTATTTACCCTCGTGGGTGAGGTGACAATCTGGGTGAGGTTGAGCACTGCTGCATCATTGGTATATGAGGCTGGTTTTCTGGCCAATCAATTTAAATTGAAGTCACCAATGACTATTTTTTCATATTGAGGCGGTAAAGTCACGATATAGTTCAGAACTGCCTGGAAGGCTAGTTTGTGTTCGTTGGGCAGAATGTAGACGATGGTGAGTAGGATGGGGGCAGTAGATCTGCCAAGAGGTAATTTTAGAGTTAGAGCTTTTGTCCTTGATGCGAGCTGTGGGGTAGGGAGTAGTTGGCCTGACAGCGAGGCTTTAAGGTAGGCAGCACAGCCACCACCTCATGTACCCACTCTGTCAGAGCGATAGAGGATGTAACCGGGGAGGTTAACAGCAGAGTCTGAGACAGATGGGGAGAGCCAGGTTTCATTCAGCCCGATTATATCAGGGTGGTGCTGGAGTACCCACCCCTGAAAGGGGTCTCATTTTTTTTTTTTGCAAGCTGCAAATGTTAAGGGAGGCGATGCGTAACCCCTTGGGAGGGGAGGGTGTGTGCTGGGGGTAGTCTTTGGGCCAGGGTTGGGGTGGACATTGCCTGTTAGAAGTAGTAATAGGATGGGACACCCTGTCGAAATTCCAATTTCCAGAAACTTTTGTGGGTTGGCTAAGAAACATATACAATGCTCCTCGAGCATACGTCCATATAAACGGAGGGTTATCTGCCCCTTTTCTTTTAACTCGTGGCACACATCAGGGGTGCCCATTGTCACCCTTATTATTTGCCATCTACATGGAACCCTTGGCGTCGGCTCTTCGTGAGGCTAGGGGGGTGGAGGGGATCCCACTGGGCCAAAGGGAATACAAGCTCAACTTATTTGCTGATGATATTCTACTGATTCTGATATCCCTGGAAACTTCTATTCCAGCCACATGGAGTATACTAAAAAAATTTGAAAAAGCAGGGGGATTTGAACTCAATATGAACAAAACTGAAGTCTTACTTCTAAATTTCCACCCCAGCAGTGAAATGCGTTGGACTTGTCCCTTAAAATGGAACTCCACTAAAATTAAATATCTTGGAGTTTACCTTTCCTCAAATTTAGAGGTAGTAGAAACAATAAACTATGAACCCCTAACTCAAACAATTCAACAAGACCTTAAAAAATGGTCAGCCTTACACTTATCCTTCTTTCAACGGGCAGAATTGCTATGGATGAACGTACTTCCGCGACTCTTATACTTACAGTATTTCAAAATATTCCCTTTTTTCCTTCGGGATTTTACTTTAAATCCTGGGGAAAAATCTTTTTGGGTTTTGTGTGGGGTAACCATAAACCCAGGATATGTTATTCAGTTTTAACATTGTCTGTGGCCCAGGGTGGTATTAATGTACCAAATCTAGAACTATACGCAGCAGCTGCCTTCCTTAAAATACTGATATTATGGATATCAAGGAAATTCTCGGCACCATGGAAAACACTGGAGTTTGAAATCAATGATATGTATGACCTTCACAGGCTTTTATTTTCTTCTCCTGGGAAACCCTTCCACTTAAGAATTTTACTAAGATTACAGCTAATGTTTTAAAGATTTGGTATAGGATGAGGGAAAAACCATACTTGAATCTGATATATACATACTGTATGATACTTTCATACGATGAGCAATTTATTCCATCTCACTCAGATTAAACTTTTTCACAGTGGAGACAAGGGGGCTTATCCCATACTTTCCAGTTTCTAGATGAAAAGGGAATGCGCTCATTTGAGGAACTAAGAGCAAACTATAAATTAAGAAGAAATTACTTCTTTAGATATTTACAAATACGAAATTATATTTTAAGGAAAAGGAACATTGAAACAAGATTACCAACCCCCATGAACCTAAATTTGAAACTATTCATAGACACTATTAAAGGCCAATTAGGAGAGCACTTGATAGGGAGCATCTATAAGGGACTCAGAGACCAAGCTCAAGAATCAACATTATCCATCCTAGAGAGATTGAACTCAGAGTTAGGTCTTACCATCTCCCCCACCCTTTGGACACAGACAACAGAGCGAGCCATTAAAATTACTTCCTCCATATTCTGGAGAGAATATGCATGGAAATGCAGAATTCGCTATTTTAAGCTCACCAGCTTTACTGGCTGAATACCTACCAGAAATGTATGGTCGTTGCTGGAGAGTGTGTGGATGCACTTTAGCTAACCTAGGGCACATCATGTGGTTTGTCCAATATTAATGCCATTCTGGTGCTCTCTTCAGGGGGAATTAACAAGTTGCTTGGGCGAAACAGTAGAATTGACAGCGGAGATGGTTCTACTGTCAATATATCCGGACTGGTCCCCCTCTTGGGAAAAAATGCTAATGCCCATTTTTTTGCTTGCAGCAAAAAAGGTGCTAACTAGAAAATGGATGAAAAAAGTAATACCAACAATACAAGAATGGAGAGAAGTTATAATTGATATATATAAAATGGAAGGTTTATCAGCACAGCTAAATGACAGAATACCAAGTTTCCAGAACAAATGGAGAGGATGGTCTCTATACCAAGCTCGTATAGACAAAGAATTTACTCCTTAAAAAAAAAAAAAAGAGGAGGGGGGGGCCTGCCTCATCTTCCACCTTTTCTCATTTTTTTCCTGCTTGTCTATACTGAAATAGGGAGAAGAGTGTCCTAACTTTTAAAATAATGTAAAAGCATGTAATCTGAACAAAGAGTGGCTATCACTGTCAGAAATGAATATATGTGCATTGTGTGTGAAATGAAAACCCCCTTTTTTTTTTTTTTAATAAAAATCAAATTAAAAAAAAAAAAGTAGTAATAGGACAAAAGACCGGAGGCGTTTCTTTGTTGTTTGGGTATATAGTTGGTGGCATTTACGCAGCATATACCCTTTGGCTGGATGGAAGGTGGGTATCGGAAGCTTCATGGTTTGTGGTGCATACGAGGAGGAGAAGGCGGAGGGGGGGCAGGGGCAGAGGAGCAGTTGTGGGAGTGCGATTGGGGGTGTGCAGGAGGAGCAGGGCTGGAGTCCAGTGCCCATGGTGATACCTGCTGATAGAGTAGGGGCGGTGAGGGGTTTTAAGGTTGCAGTTATTTGGGGGTGAGGGTGTGGTCCGAGGGGTACTCGTCAATCATTGGCAACTCTCCGCTCGGGAGTAGGCAGAGAGGGAGGCAGGAGGGAGTGCCAGTCTGTTTGTAGATGTGGCGCGTATCATTCAACGTTGTGTGGGTGGGGAGAGCAGCATGGAGATAAAGAAGAATGTGGGCAGTAGCATGCTGGATTGGGAGGTGAAGTTATGGTAGAGGGAAGCAGGGAGCGAGAGGAGAGCAGCCTAGTGAAATGGATGGATGCGGGTAGTAGCATGTTTGGACTAGGGAGGTGCAGAATATAGCATAAGAAGCAGGGAGCTAGAGAGGTAAAGTAATGGTTTGTGAGTGAGTGAGAAAATATTAGATGGTGAGACCTCTGGTGGTGACCGAGTATTACCAACAGATGGGAAAGTTGGCTGATTGGCTTTGACCGCCAAGTGGTGAGTTATCTCACCTATAGCTAAGGCCACCAAGGGTGGTGGGGGAGCCCGATGCTCTCGTCAGCAGGAAAACCACACAGCGATCGTTCGTTTTACACAGTGGAGCCAAGCAAGTGCGTCTACCTGAGATGTGGTTTCGGGGGGGCGGGGGATGGCAGCTCCTATGTTCCCTCACGACCTCCGTCGACTTTTGCCTCCAGGTTTGCTGTGGAAGAGAGAAGAGAGGGTGAGTTTCTTTATAGGTGAGAGATTACCGCGATAGGGGAGGGCTGTCATCAGGGAAACTGACTTCACCCTAGCAGCTGCAGTAATGGACACCGTTTTCACACAGTTACACAGTCCAATAAATAATTAATGCAACCTTAAGGGTTTGATGCAGGATATTACAGTGAGCCCAGGACTTGTAGGAATCACAATTTACCAGCGATTGCTCAGTTGATTAAAATTAGTTAAGGTAACTTTAGGAATTCCTGAAAATTGCCAGCATTCACAAGAAACTTAATAAAAGAAAAACTATCTCCACTTGTGTGGTGACTGTAAAAGGCAATTATAAGCAGTATTGATGGTAAAGGCAACTTCAAGCAGCATTAATTAAAGTCCCGAGTTTCAGCAGTGGTCAGATATCACCTTTTGTTTTAAACTTGAAAATGGCGCCAAGAACCCCACAACAATCGTTTGTTTTACCAGTGGAGCCAAGCAAGTCGTCTACCTGAGATGCGGTTTTGGGGGCGGGAGGCAGCTCCTATGTTCCCTCACGACCTCCCGCGACTTTTGCCTCCAGGTTTGTTCACCGTAGCAGCTGCAGTAAATATATAAAGCACACCACCACACCCTTGTAAATAAACATCTAATTATCTGTACAGCACTAGGTTGTGCATTACAGAAAGAGTGGTGCTTCTGGGAGTCTCAAGGTTTCCAGTTGTCTTGGTGGCACAGCGAGAATGGTATTTTGGTTTGCCTGGGTTCAAATCACAGTTAAGGTACCTATTTCTTTCTCTCTCTCTCTCTTCTGTTTTTTGGATATATTATATGTATATATATGCACACCACACCCTTGTGAATAAAAATGTAATTGTCTGTGCAGCACCTGGTTGTGCAGTAAAGAACAGTTAAGGTGCTCCTGGGAGTCCAGGTTTCCAGGTGCCTTAGTTGTGTAGCTGGTAGCACAACCAGAATGGTATTCTGGGCAGCCTGGGATCAGATTGCAGCTAAGGCACTTGTCGTATCTTTTTTTCCCTCTCCATTTTGGGTTTCATATATATGCACACTGCACCCTTGTGAATACATACAGTATGTAATTATCTGTGCAGCATCAGGTCATGCATTAGAGAAAAAGTAAGATATTTCTGGGAGTCCCAGGTTTCCAGTTGCCTTGGTGTTGCAGCTGCTAGGGGAACCAGAGCAGTATTTTGGGCCACCTGGGTTCAAATCTCAAACGGAGCACTTATTTTTTCTCTTCTGTTTATGTTGAGTATCGGTTTATAATCCAGCAGTGTCAGTACTGGAGGAAGCTGATCGTCTAAATGGCATTACAAGGTTTAAAAAAATATAGGCAGGTATTTTAAATATCTTAGCTGTTATCAAAGCTGTTATGTTTTCATCATATTGTGCAGTGTATTAGTGAAGTAGTGCTTAACATCTCACTGAACACCAGAAGGGATAATGCATTCCATCTGCTCATTATTGGACAAGCCCACTATCTTAACAGAATAGTAATTATAAAATACCCTATAGACCGGATATTTACTGCAGTACCGTATTCTAAATGTAGTAGAGGCTCAGGATAACTATACATTTTAGTCACCTGGTTTGAACAGCTGAACATGAAATCGCACAGAGCATAAGCAGGAAACTTGTGTTTAGGTGGGAATTGCTAGGAATTCTATGCAGTGACCACAGAAGCCATTGGGGAAAGGAAATCGGAAAAACTGCATAAAAACCTGGGTGAATAATTACTATGGACTGCTAATCTGGACTGCAGCCTGTTCCGAGTTGAGCCCCCTTATTATCAAATGTTACACAAAGCTGCTGCGTATTAGAAGTTGTAGATCATACTGCAAATATTTTTTATATAATACATGTCAATAGCCAGTTGTATATTACAGTTTTATATCATAAATATTGTAACCAATGGGTATGATGTCATACCTTTTAATAACAACATTGTTGGAATATTATGGTACGTGTTATAAGCTTTGGCACATTCAGGGAAATGCTTCACAAAAGAGGCAAAAAAACAGGTAAAAGAATAGTTTTCCAAATGAACGCTAGTTTAACAAACTGGTCAGAGCCGATATGGCTGTGGAGAGCTTTTGGGATGCTTTTATCCATTATTTCTACTGCATTTGCACAATGCAGATCTGCTAAGAGGCAGTTACAATGTGATCTTCCTTTTACACAGTTCTACAATGTGTTTTCCTAGAGTATGCCTGCTGATTGCTATATATTTAGCCTGGCTAGTTCACAGAAGACATGGCATCTTATTTTCAGTGGGGTTCTACATCTACACAATATTATACCACCAACAGCTTAATCTGGTTCAAGATCAGTTGGCATTCATCTGTATCCCCCTCCCCTGGTTCGTGCCTGAAAATAGGCAGGATTTGTCTAGTGCACTTACCCGGTCAACAAAAGCTTAAAAAAAAAAAAAAAAAAATTTATGCTGCATTGCGTAAAATCAGAAAACACTGTAAACAATATTTTACATCTGGACTAGGCTACCCTGAATAAATACATTATAAAACTGCTAAAATTGACCCCACTGAAAACAAGATAGCGCATCTAATCTGGGATATCTTGAGTAAATACAGTGCAAAAATGTGTAAAATGAAAATCCCTATGACAGTGACATGTAGCATCTCCGCTGCGCTATCCAGGATACAAAATATAGGATAAGAAATATTTAAAGGAAATGTACTGTAAACTGAACTTCACTGTGCTCACTGACATAAGCAGCTTTTTAATTTTTTTTGTAACATATTAGATTGCAGTATTTATTTCAAATGTTGTGGCCATGAGGACGGTGTGTGTGTGTGTGTGTGTTTGCTGTAGCTCAATATATTTTTTTTCCCAAAAAGCATAGTAAAAAATGTCTGCTGATTGCTATATATTTAGCCTGAATAGTTCACAGAAGATCTGGCATATGTCTGAGACAGTGCTTATCAGATAGTGTCTTAAGAGGTTTCAAAAAACAGTGTAAATCTTTTGTTGCTGAGAAAGGGTGACATTTATGAGGTATGGATCTTTATTGAAAGGCAATACTTGCCCAATTGAAGCTAGTAGCAAGAAAATGTTTAAATGCTAAGTATTTAAGCGCCGGCCCGTTGGCGCAACGGTTGGATTTCCACTTGCGACGCTGGCGACCCGGTTTTGGGAGTGGACCCGGGCACCAGAGCTGGCGGGGGAAGTATGCCTGAGTGTCCCAGATCACTCAGCTCCTCTGGTGGGAGGCGGGACATTGATTTGGGGTGGCCTGACCTCTGGCTTCAGCTAAGGGTATTGCGGCCCCGATGCCCAACACGGGCGTGATGGGCGCTGGCATAAGTGGTAGCATAACGTGGCACATCACGCTCAGGACTGTGATGATGACTTGAAATCCTCTTGGGAGGGGGTTGAGGGGGAGCCCCTCCCCCACTGTATCCATCTCTGGGGGGCTAAGCCAGGACTCCAAGGGGGGGTCCCCAATGGGAATGGGCAGGCAGTCGGGTGACAGTGCTGGGTAAGGGTTGGGGGAAAAACAGAAAGTAAAAAAAAAAAAATGCTAAGTATTTAAATGTGCAAGTTGTTGCATTTCGAAGTTGGTAAACGAATCTCCAGTTTAATAGGCAACCAGTATTTAACAAGCAGTTTCAGTTTCCTAATGGCCAACTGATAAGCAGCTTGGAGTTCTGTCTCCATTATTCTAACTTTAACTTCTTTATTTTTTTAAAATAAACAGAAAGAAGGGAGTATTTTATTTCAAGTGGCATAGTGATTTGTAGGTGTGGAAGGATACATTGAAAACTCAAAAAATGTGTTCCACGGTATTCCATTTTCTAGCTACAGACAGCAAGATAGCTGTAGGCTCCGCCCACAGCCATAAGAAGTGAAAGTTCTCAGTAAATAGACATTTCAGTTTATCTTTAAATTAAATGTGTTTTCCTTTTTTAGGTGCCAAAGTTTGCTGCCCTAGTGGTATCACCTGGACTATTTGACAGTAATTGGTGTGTTGTGAAGACATTCTCCATTGAGTTCTATAAGGTTATGCGGTTCTGATGGGTAATACTGAACTGTGGCATAGTGATATGTGTATGGGCTGCTCATGCTAGTGGCTGGAACATGACTTTTAAGCATTTTACCAAGTGGCTGTTGTTTGGAGCCTCTCAGGCCCTGTCCACACTACCCCTCTGTAACGTTACAGAGTGCCCAAACCGTTACGCAATAGTTTGTGTTTACACCGCAATGTTATAGAAAGGCGTTTCGAACGCTTGTTGAAAACCACAATGAGGTGGTTTCAAATAACGGTTATGAAACCGGTTATGCTCGTAACGCTACTAGGTGTGTGGACGTGTGGCACCGGTCCCCTAGCACAGTGTGAGCTGCATTGTGGGATCGGGTGCCACGGTAATGGTTGCCCGGCTCCTGAAGTGAGGACTGGCGGTACCAGTCCCGTAACGGACACAGCGGCAGTGTGGACACACTGCACTGCTTCCCGGTTGTAACGGTTTCTATCCGTTACGGGGTCTGAGCGGTGCAGTGTGGATGGGGCCTTAGTAAAATGCTAAGTACCTAATGTTGTGTTTTATTATAGTTTATGCAATATGCAGTGAAAGAAATCTGAAAATTGGTGAGTTGTTTGAATATTCAGACCCTGTGTGTGTGTGTGTGTGTGTTTGTGTGCTGGGAGTGGAGACTTTTCAACAGATTGACATATGGTATAATATGAGGTCATATAAGCAGAATTTTATCTAAATTATAATTGGGTATCTTTATTAGGTGCAAAGATTAAGTCTGTCTTCAAACATATTAGCCATCAGCATGTAAATACAGTAAAAAGCATGCAAGCACAGTGTAGGACGAGGATGAAAGTCTGGCTCTGGACAGCAGTCACCAGTGCCGCTAACAAAATAAATTTCCAAGCGGTCACCAGCTGTCACCAAATGAAAAACTAAAGTGGATGTGAGAAGCATTATTAATAGAACACTGAGGGCAAGACCTGTTTATCAAACAGTAGCTGATAACACAATGTAGGGGTGTGCAGATAATGTATAGTATTTCTCGAATATCATGAATACTAGGCTATATGTTACTCGGGACGAAAAATGAATAATCGGCCCTATTCAGGGCTATTTGGTATTTGACTGTGGCAGGAGTTCAGAATCTCCTGAGACTTCCTATCCAATCAGAGGCCACTTTGTAAGCTCACTGATGGCAGCTCATGTGACCCAGCACTTGCAGAAGCTTCAGGCAAGAGAGACAGATGTCTGAGCTGCTGAGAAAGCGCATTCTGCTTCCATTCTTTGGTTAAAATTACACAAAAAGCAGAAATCTTGACAGTTTTTGTTACATTTCTAAATCCCAAGCTAGAGAGGGCTGATGTTTTATACTGTAGTGTGAAAATTAGGCATTTTGCTGGAGTGAGAAGAAAGAGAAACTTTAAAGGGCTGTTTGCTGAGAGAGCCATGCAGGGCCCCAGCCCAGCAGACACACAGCCAGTGGGTGTGGGTGTGGATGTGTGTATACTAAAACGAAACCAGATTTAAAGCTGTAGTGTTTTAAACAGCTTATGGGAGTAAGGAAGGTTTTGCAGGAGTTTATTTTGGTTAGAAATTTAAGTTTTTTTTTTTACATATTAGTTTGACTTGTCTGAAACAAAGAACAAGGCAAACTAAGGATATGTAGTAGTATAACTGAAGTACAATGAAGTGCACAGCTGTGAGTAATAAATGTATTATGTTTTTTTGGAGGCCAGAGCCTGCTAAATCCCACCACTGCTTCTGGGTGGCTGCTGTTTTGTTGCGTTTGTGTGACGTAGTGTGTACTTTGCATGTGCACTTGACTCAGATTTTAGTGACCTTTTTTTCTATTGCTCTTTGTGCCTAAGACGAATTTAAAAACATTGTTTTTTTCCTGCGAATTTACTAGACAGGCTTAATTATAGTGAGCAAGACTTGTCG
This sequence comes from Neoceratodus forsteri, assembly GCA_016271365.2. NCBI lineage: Eukaryota > Metazoa > Chordata > Ceratodontiformes > Ceratodontidae > Neoceratodus > Neoceratodus forsteri. The sequence continues at coordinate 1,670,190,773 of CM057456.1, forward strand.
GCTCAGCACTGCTGCAGTGACTTGAGTGGCTAAATTTCATAATAATATAATTTAAATTTAATATTTGACATCTTCTTGTGAGGAACCTGGGCTCAGGTCCCTCCATGGCCATTTGTGCAGCTGTGAGTACACTGTAGCTGTTAGCTGCCTGGTAGGGTGGGACAAGTTGGTTGACTCTCACTGCTTCCATTATCTGCCATTTTGTTCAGTGTATATGCAGGCTGTGCACTCAAGACATTTTTCTATATTTGTGGCTTTGTGCCCTAGAAGAAATTTAAAAAGTAATTTTTTTTCTTGTGAGAATTTCATTTGACATTCAACCTTGTTCATCACCCTTTGCTGCTGCTAAAACGTCACTGCCTTGGTCTCTCTCCTGAGGCAGTGTCATGGTTCCACTGCTACCTCTCAGGGCGCTTATGCCTCTGTTGGAGTTCTGCAGGGATCAATACTCAGACTGCTTCTTTTCAGTCTCTTTATTAATGGCCTGACCAGAGCATGACCACACACACAGATGCTGCTTTTTGCTGATGATGCGGTCATCTTCAATAGCAGTCCTCATCACTGGGTCCTCACTAGTGGGCTGCAAAGCAGCTTTGAGTCCCTTGAACGCTGGTTCAAGCAGAATAAGCTTGTTCGTAATTATAAAAAAAAAAAACAAAAAAAAAACTAAAACCATGCTCTTTGCTGGTACCCACCTAAGAAGCAGCACTCCACCCCACCCCAATCATTCTGAAAGCACAGGGTGACCCATTTGAACAGGTGTCCTCCTTCAGATACCTTGGGGGTTACACTGCATGAGTCCCATACCTTTGCAAACCATGTGGACAACATTGTTGGCCTTGCCAACAGAAAACTAGGGGCTCTTTTCATGCAGTGTCTGAACCTAACTCACGAGGCCAGGAGCCTAATCGTAACGAGCTCTGTCATCCCTCTCATCGACTACAGTCTCTGTTTATGGGGCAGCCACTGATACTGTCCTGGACTGGGCCAAGGGTACTGCTCAATAGGGCCTGTTGATTCATCATGGGCTCTGACAGACTCACATGTTGCTGTACTCTATATTCCCTCACGGGCTGGCTTCCTCTGCGTGAACGGTTAAAGTACCAGTGTATCTTACTGGCCAAAAAGGCACTTGCAGGCCTTGCCCGCCCTGCTGTGGCTTCGCTCTTCGACCCTTTCCATAACTACTATTCTGCCAGGAGCATGTCAAGACACACACTGTTAGTCCCCATATGTAGAACTAGCCAGGGTCAATGGTCTTTTGCCTGTCAGGTGGTACAATGGCTAAACAACCTTCCTACCTCCATCTTAGAGTCACCAAAAGTTTTGCTTTTCAAGAATACCTCAAAAAGGAACTCGCCTTAGAATCTTCTTGCAGGTGCATCTCCTACTCTTTAACACGCAAGCTCAGGGCCCACCCTGTCTACTCCTTCTTCTACCCCCCTTTCTCTCTTCTACCCCCACCCCAGCCCACCTATGCCCGCTTATGACCTTGTCTTCTGCCCTTTCCATCCTCCCCTTCCTCTCCAACCCAATTTTAGGAGTTCTGGCATTTATTTCACAAAATGTTTTTTTTCTAACATAACATGTATAGGACTTTGGTTTCTGGTTGTATTGACAAATAATCACCGGAGCTGCCTTAATCCAAATCTTTGTTACAATACTTGACATGGAACCTCTGCATATAAGCACTTAGCTCAAAGGTTTACCAATGTACAAATAAAACCAAAAAATGGACTAATCAGGCTTGACTATAGTGAGTGAGACTTCCAGCTCAGCATTGCTGCGGTGACTTGCGTGACTATATTTCATAATAATATAATTTAAATTTAATATCAGACGGCTTCGTATGGCAGACAGAGGACGTCGTACCAGAAAACTTTGTTTGTCCAGCAGCCCCAGCAAAGCTGCAGTAGGGGTAGAGCAGCAAGCAGCAGGAGAGGGTGAATGTACTGCAGAGCAATGCTCAGTGTGCATTCGCTGTACAAAATTTTGTTTTACCCCATCAAAGCCTGAAGTCTCCAGCACCAGTACGGTGTCGGCTGACACCAGGAGTAAAAGTACCAGTCACTAGGATGACATTGTCATTAGCTACCACTAATACTACCTGTGTGAATGTGTCCTCTCTGTCCCTTTCCACTGTCACCAGTACCGCAGTCACCTCATCCTTAACAAGCAAGCAAGGTTTTTATTTATTAGGCACCCTTTCCCTGAGACTCAGGGCACTGTACAGGACACAGGCAGGTGAGAAACTATAACAAGTGCAGGACATAATAAGTATCAGCAATAAAATCAATAATTAAAACAATATACTAAGATCCAAAAGCTTGTCTAAAAGGTGTGCCTTCAGACCCTGTTTGAAGACTTCCACTGAGGGGGCCTCTCTCGGAGCTCTGGGTAGCGAGTTCCACAGGACTGGTGCTGCCACCTCAAAGGCACGATCACCAGATGTTTTCAGCTGGGCCCTGGGAACTGCTAGGATACCTTCCCCGGTAGAATGGAGAGAGCGCAAGGGGCAGGCAGGCAGGAGTCAGGAGGTCTCGCAGATAACATAGATCCAATCTGTATAAGGTCTTATAGGAGAGTAAACTCACATTGAAGGAAATCCTCCACCTTACTGGCAGACAGTGCAGGCTGCACAGTACTGGGGTCACATGGCAGAACCTCGGGAGGCCCGTCAGCAACCTGGCTGCCACGTTCTGCAATAGCTGCAGGTGGCGCAGGACTCCTCCACTGACCCCATGATATAGAGTCAAGTCTGGATGTCACGAAAGCATGCACTATTGATGGCAGATCGCCAGGAGGTATTAAGGCTTTAATCTGGGTGATCTTACTAAAATAGTAAAAAACAATCTGGACAACAGATGACACAGCAGCCTCCCTCAGCTAACTATAATATCCCTATTAATTTAATATAAGCCAGCCTCAGCATGATATCAAGAGGGATAAATTAAAATATCAGTCACAGTTCGGTTATGTGTACTTACAAGTCAGTCAGTAGAGTCCCCATGTTGGAATAACCACCTCTGTTTTTTTTTCCCTCCAAATATTGATTGCAGAAAGACAATCAAATTCAGCCTGGCAAGGTCCCTCAACCGCAACAGTCAGCAGATCATTGACTCTAGTAGCAGACAGTCTATTTCTCATGCTAGTTTTTACAATGTTCTGGGCACTGAAGCCCCTCTCACAGTCTGCTGCATGGACTGGGGCAGTTAATGCCAATGCAGCCAGTGTCAAAAGATTTGGGAAGTCTGACTTATGATATTTGTTTATGAACCCCCAAAGAGTTTGCATGTTGTCCCTCGGGTATCCCTCTCTCACAACAAGTGACTACAGCAGTTCCCATTCTGCTTTGGTGTGGTCTGCATCCACAAGTGGTGGTGCCACTGTCTCAAACTGTTTGTGTTTCTGCTCTTGACCGTAATGATCAAGCAGCACGCAAATTTGTTCATTTCCCAGGTTTCAAGATCGGCTTTAGAAAGGCTGCTGACAGGCCTAAGACCTCAGTACTCAAAAAGCAGCCAACTTGTTTCTGTCATACCCAGGAATCTGTCTTTAAATGTGCAACCAAATGGTCAATGAAATGGTCCTTGATTGAAAAGTTTTTGCCTCCCCTTAGTATGTGATGCCCTTGAACACCAGCCTTCCCTCCTCATCTTCCTGGATATCCTTTCCACTTCATGTAGATACATTTTTCCTTTGTTCCAGATTTTATTTTTCAAAATCAGAGAAGCACTTCTCCAGATTGACATGGACCATCGAGATGTCCAGATCTCTTTTCTGAAACACTACACTAAGCTGGGTAATTACAGCAAGTACATCCATTAGCATATAGGTTGACATTATAAAGTCATATTTGGACATTTTTAAGGCATAACCTTTTGCTCTAGCATTCGTCTCACTGCAGAAAAAAGTGAGAAGTGAGTCTAGAGTGTGATGAACGGTCTCAACCGCTTTGTAAACTGCTATCCACCTCACATCATGGACCTCCTTCACTTTTAGAGTTGGTTCCTCCAGCATTTCTTGTATTTGTTTTAGTTTGTCAACTCTTTTGGCTGATCTTTTAAAATGGTAGAAAACACCAGTTAGCACCTCTTGGTATTCTTTTAGGTAGGGGACAGAGTCTGCTGCTTGTGAACTACATAGCGCAACCCTATGAGCAACACAATGTATATTTACTAGCATTGGGTTTTCACGCATGTGCCCAGTGACTCCTCATCAGTCCCTGTCATAACTTTTTGCCCGGCTACTTCCAATCCCATTACTTTTTTCATGCTGATTTTTTTTCCTGGCTAGGAATTGCTTTAATTCTTTAGCTATCCCTGCTCCAGTGGCATCAGAGATCTGTAAGTTCTCTAGAAAATGAGTAGATGGTACAAAACTTTCAGGATCAAGCACTCTTGCATACAATACTAGTTTTTGAGACAGTGATGTCTGTGCTCTCATCACAAATTAATGTGATGTATGGGCTATTTTCTAATTTTCTACTTGTTTCCTGCCTAATTACAAAGGCTATGCATTCGAGGATGTCATTGGCTGTAGATTCTGATGAATATGAGGCATTCTTGGCCACAGACAGTTTGTCAACAAAAGGACAGTCTAAACTAGACAAAAATTCCATTAAACTTGTATATTTATGAACTGGCAAGTTTTCTTGGCCATCCAATAAACACTCTTCATGGCAACTAGAATAGCTTGTTCTTTTCAGATATAGCTTTTCTGAATGTATGCTGCAAAGCCCCTGTATATTTTCAGCTGCCATAGCATCTCCTGATCTTCCGAGTCAGCATGCCTAGTCGGGTGCTTGTCCTGAAATTGTCAGTGCCAGAAGTCAGAGTATTTTTTTCTTTCTACTGATGCACACAGCACAAGTCATCACATTTTTTCTGAATTATATCTCAACTACCTGTACATTGTGAGCCAGCGGCCCTGAAAATTACGCTTAATACTGGCCACATGGGACTGGCTACTGAGTAGTTCACAAGCAGCAGACTTCATGCCTAAATCTGTTGGCTAGTACTGTCACCAGGTTCCAACTGTGTGTCCGCCACAGTGACGGGCAACACAGTCTGCTTCTCAGAGGCCAGAACTGGCACCACATTGCTCCATTTGAATTTTAGAAGACCCTGATCCTGATGCAGCAGTACATAGTCTCTTAGGTGCAGAAGACGTGAAAATGTTTTAATGTTCACTTGTTTTTTGCCATGACTGCTTTATTTTACAAAATCTCAACAGGCCTTGTTTTTATATTCTTACGAGGAGGGTGACTGAGAAAGTAAGTCAGAATGCCCAATAATATGGTTGACTGTGTCTGTATCACTGACAAAATGTTTTAATAAAAACCAATTTGGCAGATGTCTGTGTCCGACTCTTTTATTTTATTTTATACCATATGCAAACAAGGTAGTACAGTCAGAGGGAATTCAGAACTCTAGCAGTCACTGTCTGCTTGCAGCTCCTTTATTTTTCTGTCCCACCCACCCTGCTTTTTCCTAAAATTAAAGTTTCTGCTCTCTTATTTTTCCTTTCTAGGGACATGGATATGTTGTTCATCCACACTCATTGGCAGTATCCTTGCCGCTTTAAATCTTGCCGGAAGGTCTTCAAGCTTGCTCCTCCCACCCACCCGGGTGGTATAACTCTGTCCGCCCATGGCGCAGATCTTCCTTACCGCTTGAAGCTCAGGTTCCTCCTTAGCGCTCTCGTTTGCGACTGGTTCCTATTTCTCCGTTTGCGGATTAAAAATAATATTTTGCAAAAGACTTCAGTCTTCATCCCTCGCGGCTACGTGGACAAATCGACTCCGATTTCGGAGATGCCCATGCGGGCAGAAGATGTCTCGACGGATCCACACCCACGTGTGTCTACTGCTTAGGCCTTGAGCACGCACCCGCAGGCTTGCGACCTGTGCTCATCTTTCTCGGCCACGCCCTCAAGACCCGCTGCCCGGATTGCAACTGGGCAGCCGCCCGGAAGCGCTTCTCCGGTGAAGTCCAAGGAGGCCCGGTTGGCGTCCGCTGGGCGGCACTGGCGATCAGCTCGAAGGATGGTCGCCTCGAAGAGGAGGCGGCGCGGGTCAGATCTTCCTCGAGCCGCTGCATTTATCCCGCTTCTGGGTTCTTCCCACACGGCTTCCTTTAAGGAGCTTTGTCTGTCCCTCTCCACTAAAGGAGAAGGGCTCATGCCTGCTGGACCTTTTCTCGGTCCAAAAAGAGGACAAGGGTAAGTCCCTCCGTCGACGCCTTGGGAGCGGGAAGGTCCCTCTCCCCGGCCGTCACGACCGTCGGCTTCGGGTCGACCGGGCCACCGCCACTGGCCTCACGGTGTCCCGGCCAGGTCAGTTGACCCCAGACTCCACTGATGAAGTCGGATTTTTCTCGACCATTGATCTGCTGTCGCCTTTAGCAGCCGATTCCTCTCCCCGGTTCCCCCGGGAGGAGTTGAGGATCCTGTGGCTCGCCTTGTGCCTCCGGTTCGAGCCTCGATGGACCTTCCGAGTCGACGGGAGTGCCGGTCCTGCCGACACCTCCTGCACCGGCCGAAAATTCCGGGACTCTCGGTCTCGGTCTCGGACCTCTTCTTCGCGGTCCAGCCGCTCACCGTCGCGGCGGTCTCGGTCCCGGCACTGTAAGCGGCGTCGTTGCCGCCCTCGCCCTCCTCCTCGATGAGGGGAGGCTTCGCGTAAATTACGCCGACGGCACGAGGACCTTATGTTGCAACAGCCCTCCTGGCCGGAACAACGACCGCGCCTTGCCATTATGGCTGTCACCGAACGGTCACACAACCCCGACTTGTCCGAGGAGCTTCACACCCAGGCCGTGTTGCTCGCCAAAACCAGCTGCTCCACCTATTCCGTGGAACCTCCGCCTCCACAGCCACCATTCTGGGGCTCTGGACCATGATCTCGGTCGGCTAAGGGTTTACCCATCGGCTATCAGTTGGCCTCACTCCCGACCGACCTCGCAGGTGAAGGGTGGCTCAGGCCAGGCAGCTTTTGAGGACTCCTTCCGAGTCCGACACGCATTCTCCTTCTTCTCCAAGCTACTGGACTTGGAGTCTTCAGGAGGTCAGCCAATGGACGATAGCCCGTCGTCTCTTCCTAGGACTGCTTCGCTCATCTCGAGTCTACCGGATGGAGCTCGAACCCGCTTTCCAAACGGGCCAGGTATCCCCTCACGGAGATTCTGGACCGAGGATTCGGACGGAGGCTCTTCCGTGGCCGAGGCCATAGTGGGTCCGCACTGGAACTTGGCAGCGCCTGCTTCCTGCCCTGCGCCTTCGCCAGGATGGCCAGGAAGTATGGTCCCTACCGTTCCTTGTCCGGTTTTGAACACCCTCTGCTGAGGGTTGTTTACCGACAGCTCAGCCGCAACGCCAGGGATGTGGACAACCTCTGACAAGGAGTCCAAGAAATTGACCATGTCGGGCGAAAAGTCTCATGCGTCTCTCTCGGCCTTCGCCAGGCCAGTTCGGCCGTCCTCATGGCACATTTTTTCTCATGCCCTGTTGGGCTCCCCTGATGAGGTCATCCTCATCTTCCCGCCGATCTGCAGACCACGGTTAAGCAGGTGCGGGACCAGGGCAGGGTAGGGCCAAACAGCAGCTCCAGACTGCTTTGATGGGGGAGACTCATGTGCCAGATCGGTGGCGGCCGAGTGGCTATGCGTCATGGCTTGGCTGAGGATATCCACTTTACTGGATACCCAGCACAAGTTGGCGGATGTTCCCTTTTGGGGACTGACCCTTCAGCCCTGGGGTGGGGTCACCTCAGAGGATCGAGAAGTCCAATGCCACCTGGACTCGGTCTCTTCCGCTCAGAAGGACAAAGGCCGCAAACCACAGCTCTAAGCCTTCGTCCCCAGCCGCGCCCGCCCAGCAACGTCAGGGCCAGCAGGCTCGGCCTTGCATCCAAACCCAAGCCGGCTTCCTCTAACAGGAGGCAGGGAGGAAAGGGCCCAGGAGGTCCCTCGGCCGTCCCTCCTCCAGCCTGCCCAGTGACGGGCTGAGGGGTTCGCCCCATCCCCGCCACACCACTCCTGGGTCCCTGGGGACGGCCCGCACTTTCGCTTGGTCCGCTGTTACCACGGACAGGTGGGTCTTGGAGGTGGTGGGAAGAGGCCTGCCTCTGGAATTTGAGCAGGCACCACCCTTCAGAGCCGTCGCCCCTCGGGGGGGCTTCGGGATCCCCAGCCTCACTGGCGGCTCGTCGAGCCGACATCACTCCCCTCCTCCAGAAGGAGGTGGTAAGAGAGGTGGTGGACCCTCCTTCAGACCCAGGGTTTGTGTCCAGGTACTTCCTGGTTCGAATGCGACGGGGTTGGCGTCATTCTCTACCTACCACGACCAAAACAAGTTCCTAAGGTCTCAACCTTCAGGATGGTCACTCTGGCTCAGATTATACCATCCTTGAACGCGGCGGTGGTTCTGCTCTCTGGACTTGCAGGACGCTGTCACGTCCCTATCCGTCTGCTCACCAGAGATTCCTTCGCTCGAGCGGAAGGATCCCTCTTCGAGTTCCAAGCCATGCCCTTCGGCTTGTCTCCAGCTCCCAGGGTCTTCACCAAATGCATGGCAGTGGTGACAGCATTCTGGGCGCCGAGGTCCGTGTGCCTACCTGGACGACTGGCTGATAGCAGCTCCTCCAGGAAGGAGGCGGAGTGGTCCAGAGATCTGGCCCTCCAGGTCTGCTCTCAACTGGGCCTCCTTATCCAACGAGGCCAAGTCGGAACTCGAGCCGAAGCAGGTGATTTTATTCATCGGGCGAGCTCGACCTCTTCGAGCCAGAGCGCGGCCTCGTGGACAGGGCCGAGGTTCTTTCCTCCTTTGCCCGATCATTTCTGGTTGGGCACCGCGCCTGCCCGGGACTTCCTCGCTCCTGGGTCTCATGGCGGCCTGTACCAGCGTGGTCCGTTGGGCCCGCTGGAACATGCGTCCCTTCAGTGGGGACTGGCCAGCCAGTGGTCACAACGCTGCGATCCCTTGGACCAGCTTTAGTCGGTGACACAGGGATGGAATGCTCTCCAGGGTGGACCGTTCCAGATCATTTGCAGGAGGGCATCCTGCTCGTCCGCCCGAGCCGACGGTCTCTCTATCGACCGATGCCTCTCTGATGGGTTGGGGTGCCCATCTGGGGGAACACCGGGCTCATGGCCTCTGGTCCCCGCGGGAGTCCCGATGCCACATCAACCTGCTGGAGCTTCGAGCGGTCCGCCTAGCTCTCACCGCCTTTGCTCCGTTCCTCCGGGGTCAAGTGGTCCGAGTCCAGACGGACAATACCACCGACTATGTACTATCTAAACCGCCAGGGCGGGACGCGCCTCCATGCTTCTATGCAAGGAAGCTCTCCATTTGGTCACTGTGGCGCAGCCTGGAGGCGGATCTCCTAGCCATTCACGTGGCAGGAGCCTCCAACACCCTGGCCGATGCCCTGAGCCGGATAGGGCTGCATCCCACGAGTGGTCTCTCCTGCGGAGGTAGTACAGCATCTGTTCTCCCTTTGGGGCACACCTCAGGTGGACCTGTTTGCTTCCATGGAGAAGCAGCTGAGTCTGTTCCATGCCCGCCCCCCTCAGCAGGGCTCGCTGCAGGGGGATGCCTTCTCGAGGCAATGGACCCCGGGCCTCTTTTACGCCTTTCCCCATTCCCTTGATCCACAAGGTGCTTCTCAAGGCGAGGAGGGACAAGGCGCAGGTGATTCTGATAGCCCCAGACTGGCTCTCGCCAGTTCTGGTACCCAGATCTCTCAGTCTCAGCTCCAGGACTCGCCAGAAGCTTCCAGCTCGCCCGGACCTGCTCTCAGTCAATCAGGGGAAGGTGTTCCATCCGGACCTTCAATCCCTGCACCTGACGGCCTGGTTCCTGAGCGGCTAGAGTTCCAGGCTTTGGGTCTTTCCGACGAGGTCCTCAATGTAGTTGAGGCGTCCCGTAAGGAGTCGACCAGAAAATGCTATGCCTTCAAATGGAAAAGGTTTTCCATTTGGTGTCAGGGCAAGGGCTTGGACCCTTCCTCCTGTTCCTTGGCAAGCATCTTGGACTATTTATGGTCCCTTTCTAGTCAAGGGCTTAGGGTCGGCGACCCTGAGGTGCACCTGGCAGCCATCTCTGCTTACAGGCGCGGGCTGGGGCAAGCATCGGTGGCGCTGGAGAAGGTGGTCTGGCGCTTTTCAAAGGCCTTGATCACATTTCCTCCAGTGCGGGAACCCCACCCGTGGGATCTACTGCTGGTACTGGCAAAGCTCATGGGCAAGCTCATTCGAACCTATGCACAGGTGTGCTCTCTCCACCTGTCGTGGAAGACCGCCTCTTGGTGGCTATCACGTCAGCCAGAAGGATGGAGAGCCCAGGCGCTCCATCGAGTCTCCTTACCTGGTCTTCCACAGGGACAAGGTTGTCCTGCGCCCACCAAATTCCTTCCGAAGGTGGTGTCGGAGTTTCACCTTAACCAGGTGTTGACTCTGCCGGTGTTCTACCCCAATCACACCTCGAGGTCAATATAGGCTCCATACTCTGATCCTAGAGGGCCGCTTATTATAAGGAGCGCACGGCTGATATTCGGGAGAGGTTCGCCAGCTGTTTGTCACCCACGCTGAAGTCATGATCTGGCAGACCTGCAGCTAAGCGGATCGATAAGCAGGTGGTAACCTCCTGCATAGATCTCTGCTATAAGTTAGCGGGCATGGAGCCTCCCAGAGGATAAGAGCTCATTCTACCCGCCATACTGCTGCAACGGTGGCTGCTTCCAGGGACGTCCCTATCCAGGAAATCTGCAGGGCTGCTACCTGGAAGTCAGCAAACACCTTCATTACCCACTACCACATCGACCTTGAGTCACGCGGGATGCTGGTTTTGGGGCCTCGGTTCTCAGTCTCTCTTTCCCAAGTAAGTATATGGGGGTGTCGTCTTGCCTCCCTCCTCCGGAGAACTGCTAGGAGTCTGCCAATGAGTGTGGATGAACAACATATCCATGTCCCTAGAAATACAGGTTACTCACCTGTAACAGGAGTTCTAGGAATGGTATATGTTGTTCATCCACTACGATCCACTCCTCCCGGCTTGACGCACAACCTGAGCTTCCAGCGGGCCAGATCTGGCGCCATGGGGCGGAGCGAGAGTTATACCACCCGGGTGGGTGGGAGGAGCAAGCTTGAAGACCTTCCGGCAAGATTTAAAGCGGCAAGGATACTGCCAATGAGTGTGGATGAACAACATATACCATTCCTAGAACTCCTGTTACAGGTGAGTAACCTGTATTTCTTTTCTATAGCAATGTAATTGCAGCCATGTATATTTTTTTTAACCGTTCCTTGTAATAATGCAACTCTCCACTCCAAAAATGTGTAGAAGCAAAGACAGAGCCCTGCCTCTTGCTTCTTTACTTCAAGCTCACTAACTTCTCGCCTCTTATAAACTATTAAAGTTAACAAAAACACACTGCTTTCCTCTGCTTTATTTCTTTTCCTTGTTTTCTGTTCACTGTGACTTAACTGCCACCTTTTTAAGTGAAAAATTACTGTGACAGCCCCCTCCTCACACAGTCCCGCTCTCCTCTGCTCAAGTGTTATAATTTATCTATTTTTTGTTTTTTCTATTTTTTTCCTTCAGTTTTATCAACAGTCTGAGACTGCTGTGGCTTTCTGTGACAAGAACCCCACCAAGTTACTTCACACACTGCACAGCCACCAACTGATCTATTTTATTCAGTGATTTTCTTTGATATTTAGTTCTTTTAGTCACTTGACTTGTTGATGAAGTGACCCTTCTTATCCCTGTTGTCTCATATTCAAATAACCTCCCTGTTCTCCTTAAGATTAAGCTGCAGTCATCACTGTCCACAGAGTTCTTCGACTCAATTCTCCAAAGTTTTACCCCCACACTGAACACACACACTGCCTCCACCCAATCACTGATTTTTAGGAGCTGGTCTGCCTGGAGATCATTAAGGCAGAGACCCCAATCAGCGCGGTTCTACTTAAAAGTATCTGCTGCCCAAAGCCAAATCTTTTGCCAAATAAAGTTATCGACTGGTGTGGCTGTTAATACGAAGCTGCTGTATAGCTCTATGTTAACTAAAGATCAAGTTTGAAGTGAGAACTGTCACTCGATGGAATGTGCTGCCTGCTTACCCACGCTGCCTCCAACCAACTGCACAAGCAACTGTAAACCACGCGGTCTTGGTAGCTCAATCTGTACCATGTGATGCGTCTCTGTGCACATCACATGGTACAGATCGAAGCGCCTGCCCATCAAACTATTTCAAATTAATTGGTGGCTGATGAAGGCACTAACTCCTGCCCCAATCTGCCCATCTCGGCTGGTGATGTGTCTTCTCCAACGGACCTATGGGCACCAGTTATTGTGAGAGAGAGCTGAGAGACGCCCCCAAAGTGCGTTCTTGCCTGGCACAGTCAGTGTGCCTCTCAAGCTCATGGAGGACGTAACTCCTCCAATCTACAGCTGCTGAAGACTGCAACATGCCCCAGCCCCAAGGGCATTCTTCATTCAGCAGCGCCCATCCTCGCCTGTATTGCTTTAAGGGCTTGCGCCGGTACCTCCCTAAAATGCCTCCGGGATAAAGATATACAGTCACAGACTCTGACTGTCGTGGCGCGCGTGCACTGAGCGAGTCCTTAAGCAACACAGACGCTACTTAAAAGGCTCACAGAGCAGTTTAAATAGTGGTTGCTCTTGTTGGCCGGATGGCCATTGGCGCCACCTCAAGGGCCTGAAATAAATACTGTAGGTAATGCCCAGATTTTTCACCTTTGTGGATGCCAAGAGAAGAACTGTCCCAAGCATCAAGGCCATTTCAGCCTTCATAGCATATGCATCCCTCTGGTGGCCCGGCTCAATCACCAGCACGTCCGTCTTACCTGGGTTGAGACTCAACCAGTTAGAGGGCATCCAGTCCTGGATCTCGGCCCGATATTTGTTAAGCACCGCCACTGCATCACTTGTCCCAGGTACAAATGACATGTACAGTTGGGTATCATCTACATACCAGGGAAACTCCACACTGTAACGTCTAATGATCTCGCCCATGGGCAGCATGTACACTGCGAACAACATGGGTGAGAGGACATACCCTTGGGGAACTCTACAGAGCAGGGGCTTAGGGCAGGAGGAAAAACTTCCAATCACCACCCTCTGAGTCCTGCCTGTGAGAAAGGACTCAAACCAGCTGATGACTGTGCCAGTGATGGCCCCCTTGGGCGATCCTGTAACACCACATGGTTCACAGTGTCAGAAGCTGATGACAGATCTAGGAGGATTAGTATAGACCGTGCTCCTCTATCTCTAGCCCTGAGGAGATCATTCTGCACCTTGACCAGCGCAGTTTTGGTGCTGTGTCCAGACTTGTATCCCAACTGAAGGGACTCATAGATGTCAAAGGCAGTGAGGTGTGCCTCGAGCTGCAGTGCCACAATATTCTCAATAACGTTACCCAGGAAGGGCAGGTTAGAGACTGATCTATAATTCACTGTGACGTCCAGATCGAGAGATGTTTTTTTTTAGAAGGGGTTTTACCAGTGCCACTTTCAAGGCATCAGGAACTAGCCCCTCCAAAAGTGAGCACCGGACTATCTCAGCAAATACCGGGCCAGTAGACCACGCATCCCACTAGGAGATGGGTTTGGCCCTGGTAGAGTTTGCAGGATGTGAGCCACAGCTTTGAAATTACTCCACAGACCTCTTCCACCCCACCAGTCTAAACTCACTCCAGGCAAGAGGAGTGCTCTCAGGGATGTCCGATGTGCCACCGCTGGGCCGAGAAAGCCCGGTTGGGGAAATCACAGCTCTGATGGAGGAGACACTGTCAGAGAAGAATGGAGCGAACTCCTCGCACTTTGCCACCGAATCCTTTTTAACCGACTGCAAACAGGCTGGATTAAGCAGCCTGTCCACAGTCCGGAAGAGTTGAGCCGGTCTGTTCTTCCCTGCAGCAATCTCCCTGGACAGATAAGCTGTCATCTTACGGGAAATTGCCCTCTGATACTCACCATAGTGAGTTTTCAGAGCCAGTTTGGCCTCCTCTGACCGTGACGTATGCCAAAGATGCTCCAGTCTCCGACCTTTGGTCGGGATCCCCTCATCGGGTCGATGCAGTTAGGGCAACGCGATCAAGGTGCCTCAGTCAGTTCATCTGTCACAGTGGCAAACTGGTTGCCAGAACGCCCTGTAAATAGAGCGCCGCATGTTGATGCGCCCCACTGTGATAAACCTCTGCCATGGCAGGGTTTTAAATAATTGATTAGCAGTTTTTTTCCGTGGGACAATACTAACTATACAGAAAGTATTTATATAGGTTTTCTAGAAGTATTATGTTTGTTAAACACAGTGAGGCAAGTGTTGTGCATTTTCACAATGTTTTAGCACTTTTATGAGCAAAACTCTAATCAGTTATTAGAGTTAAATAAAACCCTGCATGGAAGTGATTATAATAGCTTTCTGGGGGTGTGGAAGGCACAACCCCCCCTCAAAGACCTCAGACATGCCCTGGTACATTCCTCGCACTTGGGGTTGGGTGGCACAGTGCCTTGCGCCACAATTATAGTCTGCATTGTGCTGTCGTTCTAATGTATGGTGACAGATTTCATGTTGAACCATGCTGGGAAAACCCCTTTGGTCTTCACCTCCTTCAGCTCCCCATCAAACCAGGGGGACCTCGAGTGAGAAGACCTACAGTAGGTCATATATGGATCGGTGTGTCAGTTGAGTGCAGAGGTGACAGCCCTATTATAAACTTCCACCACCTCACCCAAGCTGACCGTGCAGGCAGCACTCACTGCCTGACTCTGACTGAGTCCACTCCTGCCACTGTGAATGAGACCACACTTGCCACCGTACTTGTGGCAACCACCAGTACTGCTATGGTGACACCAGCCACTACTGCCACTGTGGTCCCAGCCAGTTGCACAATCATTTCCAGTACTGTGTCCACCCTTTCTGTGATACCTCTTGTTTCTCGGCATGTCTCCAGTACTGTAGAACTTGTCAGTGCAGATGAGAAGGAGGCGCACCCATCTGGGGCCGAGTACTTTCCACCAGGAGATCAACTGAACACTGATGAATCATCTGAGGAAGCTAACCTAAGCAGCTTTGATGATGAGGCAGAGTGTGGGGAGTACCCTGAGAGGCATAAAGCAAGAAAATCAGATGGCAAAAAAAACTCAACCTCTCCAGGTCTCACTGCCAGGAGAAAGTAGGATATGGCTCCTTCCCTCTAAAAAAAAAAAATTCAGCAAACTGTACTTAAGCAGTTTGTTCAGCAGGCTCTATCTGAGTCTGAACAGCCAGTTAGAGCAGGTACAGGGGAACCAGTGGTGCCAAGGGAAAACCCACAGATGCAGTTTCAAATAAGAAAGGCTAGTGGGAGCAAAAAGAGAGGTTGTGATGTTACTGGTGACACCAGCTGAATGAGTGGTGTCGGGAGCAGTAAGAGCATCTTATGGCTGCATTTCACATCATTAAAAGAAGATGACAGAAAGGTGTGTTCACTATGTTCTGTATGACTGTCTGCAGGGGGAAATCACTGGCAAATTTAATACCCAGCTCATTAATGAACCATGTAATGGTAAACCACTCCCAGGTTTTTAAAATATCAGGATCTGTGCATGTGGTTCCATCTGAACCATCTTGTGGTGGTGATGCAGGCAGTGGTGCTGGTGGCAATGCCACAGACTGTTCTGCCTCACCTCTGGAAAAAAAAGATGACTGCTACCGCTCCTTCCCCCTCAACACCAAAGAGTCCTCCATGCACCCCCAACACTCCTGCCAGTCACCAGTCCCCTGCTGTTTGCACACCATCTAGCAAGTGTGGAACACTTTCCCTCCACAGTCATTGCCAATAGTGGAAGCCTTTCAGGCCAGAACTCAGTATCAGTCATCCCATCCAATAGCTCAGTACATCAGTGAAAGGATGGCATTGGATCTGCTGTTCTTTTCACTTGTGGAAGACACTGGCTTACGGAGACTACTGTACACTGGAAGCCATGGTAGCAGCTCTCATCATGTTTCACATTTTCATGGACTGTGATGCCAAAGATGTATGAGGGTGTGAGAATTGCAGTTGCAACACTACTTGGGGGGGGGGGGCGGAGTTTCACTGCGTCCAGATGGGCGGCAGGCACACCTGGTACTTGTACCAGCATCCTTCCCTTTGAAAATTCCACCTCAGGAGTCATGAGCAAACATCAGTGATCCTCGGACTGGGGTTGCACATGAAACTCAAATCTTAATTCACGTCGCTGATAGTGAGGATTTGGATCCAAATCCGAATATTGGTGCTATTCAAATGTTATTTAATCAAGCAGTATGCGGAAACCTAAAGTGGTATTAGTAGGGGAGCAGTTAGATCCATCTTTCTCTGTAGAACATTTGAGACTGTCAGGGGCTAGGTGGCAGATCTCAACAATGTGACTATGCTGTTTCACAGTGATACCAGCAAGAATGCCTATGTGTGCTCATTTCCTATCAGTCCACCTCTGAAGTTGTTCAAGTTTATTTTACTATGGAAAATGTAACTGTTAAACATTTCATTCTGCAGATCTAATGAAAGGTTTGCAGAGGACTTTATTACGTGTATACAATAATGATAGCATACTAGGGACAACTCATTGATAAACAGACTAAACAAAACAAAGCCCCAAATTGAGCCGTGAGGAATACCAATAGATGTAAGTCTAAGAGAAGATGTAACATTGTTTAACCATACCCGCTGTGCTCTGCATCCGAGTAATTTGCAATCCAATTGAGGGTTGCCTTGTATTGGGAGGCAGTATAGCGCAGTGGGTTAAGGCTCTGAGCTGCAAATCTGGGGACCTGGGTTTGAATCTCACAGCAGCCTAGGTGCATACAGTGTGATCCTAAGCAAGTCACTTAACTTCCTTGTGCTCCCAGATCGCATCTGGAAACAATCTTCGGCTTAGTGTGCTACTCCTGGTTAAACAATGTTCCCGTATTGCTGTTTTCTGTTTCTTCAACAAAGGCCCATGGTTGACAAAGTCAAAGACTCCTGATAAATCGATAACCCCAGGCGTTTGTTAAATCAACAGCTAGTGCCCCAGCATAATTGCCCTTATCAAGTACCCAGTGTAAATTACCTGTAAAGTCAGCTAAGGCTGTTGTGGTACTGTGTTAAGGCTCGGGCAGACTGGATGTACCATTAGTCTTTATCTGCCGTCATTGCCTTTGTTTCTCTATAAATACGTGCTGCGTACTAGCAAAACCTTGTATTTTATTATATAAGTTTGTAATTGATCAAATACTACCTTTTTGAGAAGTTTTGGAGGTAGAATGTAACAGGTCAAGGATTTTTCTTATTAGTGACTAGTCTAGGTGCAGTCTCTGGAAGGATTTACTTGTCCTGGAAATCCACTTCCTGGTTCACACTAAAGTTTAAGAATATTGACATTGAGTTAGAATGAAACACACCTAGTGAAGTAAGCACATGCTTCGTAAAATGTGTACAGGATCAACGTTGCTCAGACTTGGAACAGACAGAAATTCATGTTCTTCTTGATAAGAATTCAGATTCCAGTTATGATCATTACCTCGACTAGTAAGAATGCAGTTTAAGTTGTCCTGGACAAAAAGTGAGCAGGTCCCAGACTCTGGACCAGTGGAATTTTTGAGCACTAAAACTACGATGTGGAATATATTTTGTCAGATCCACAGCATAATCATTAAAAGATTGAACTGTTGGCTTCCTATCAGTAGTAGTGTTTTCAGATGTTTTCAATAACCTAGGCCTATCTGTCGTTTCCACCTATTGCAGTATAATAATTTTGCCAGCATTTTCTTGGATTTAATTTAAAGATAGCTTCAGTTTGCTTCCTCATGGAACTTGGCTTTGGCCTGTCTAGTTAGTAGTTTGCATTTCTTTCTTAGCTCGTGACATTTTATCAATTGAGAACTATCAACAGCCCTTCTCAAATGCTTCCAGATTTTGTCTCTGGTTCTCATTATCCTAATTAATTCAGGTACAATCCAATGCTGTGTAAATCCAAGGATTCTTCCTTTTCAAATAGGGGCAAATATATTTAATATTGTAGTAAATTCTGTGATTAAAAAACAAACACAGCATCATTTGGTGTACTATTTAAAAATACCAGCCCATGGCTACAATATCAGCATTCCTCCATACTGTACATGTGGTCTTGTACTGCTTGGGAATTGTTCCAAAGACGAGGTTTTATGGAGTGAGATGTCCTTGAAAAAGATAGTTTAGTTATTTACGTCTAACAGTAGATCTCAAGAGTATCTCCCCCATGGAGCCACAGTTTACCCTCTTATCTGCCCTTCTGTATTTTTAGGGGGGGGGGGGTGTTCTGGATGACATGCCTATCACTGCGTGTTTGGCCTTCCTCTTTTTCACCCTTCCAAAGAGCTTTTCTTTCTGAAACCTCAGCCCTTCTGTCAGCCTGGACGGGTTTCTGGTCTCCTGTTTCCTGTAGTTATGGTACAACTCTGAGCTTGTCTCCAGCAGGAAAGTTGAGGAGGTATACGCTCTCCCACGTTATATAGCCACAGGACAAACGTTTTCAAGTGGTCTTGATGCCAGCAGCTTACAGTTCTGAACCAGAGGCTCTGTGGAGAAGATTCCCTCAAAGATGTACTGTTAGTGGTAGCAAAACTTTCACTATTCAAACGACAACAAAAATGACTTAACATTGGCTCTCATCTGATTTACCAGGTGGAATAAATAAACGACACTCAGAAACTTTTTTTAACATTTCCCAGGAGCAAATTAAATTGCTGTAGTTTCACAAGACAAACTTTCATTCAAATCAATGTTAGTAGCATTTAGTTAGTTCTTAATGTAAATCAAACACCCACCC
This sequence comes from Neoceratodus forsteri, assembly GCA_016271365.2. Lineage (NCBI taxonomy): Eukaryota > Metazoa > Chordata > Ceratodontiformes > Ceratodontidae > Neoceratodus > Neoceratodus forsteri. The sequence continues at coordinate 1,670,209,609 of CM057456.1, forward strand.
CAGTTTTACAGTTCTTTCTTTCCTATAGATTGTTAGTTGTTAACCATGTCTCGGTCAGAGCATTTATATCTGGGTTGTACTGCCAAGTTCAAATTGAGAGATTGTCAAATTTCATTATAAAGCTAGTTCAAGCAAATTATTTTAAGATGGGCTGCCTCAGTTGGGTAATCAGCAACACGATACAAATTATCCAAAGCACCTGGGCTTAGATGAGCACTAACTGTGATCAGTAATAAAAAGAAATTAGTCCTTTCCTTTGCAGTTTAATCAAATCAGACATTTGAAAGGAGTGAAAGTACTCACCAAAGAAACTGTGCTACCTGACAGCAGCAGCCTGTTGTCAGCTTCATTAATAAGAGTAAACTAATGTAAGCATGTATTCATACCAATTATGTTATGTACAGTACCTAGGCTGGCTTCAAGGTCAGCTTTAGGTTTACATCCCCGGAATACTAATCACTGGCTTTAGGTGGAGCAAAGTGGGATTCAGTCAGTTGAGCTCTATGGTTATTCAAGGTTGTTAAAAACCTATACATCAGGGCCCAGATATTCAGACTGCACTGGGCAGTGGTGCAAGCCTGGGCACAGTGCAACTGGGCTGCGTCAGGGCCAGGACCAGGCGATATTCAATGGTGATGCGCTGTGGCACAGCACCATTGAATATGGCAAGGCCGGCGCACATACTGCGCATGGTGCAGTGGCACTGTGCCAGTGCAAGCCACAGATAGGGAGCACAGGGATGTGCCAGTGCAAGTGCAGTTACGCTAGGTGCATCACCCACGATATTCAGCTAGGGGTATGCAAATGAGGCTATTAAATATGCAAGGTGCAAATGGGGCCATTTGCATGTCATTATGGCCCTATTTGCATGCCTTGCGCAGGGCAGCCCAGTGACTTGTGCCTAGCGCCCTGCACAGCATGATGTGGACAGTGGGGGTCCTGGGGCTTCCCCTGCCCCATAGCCGTGATCGTGGTAAAACGCCATGGGACACATCCCTGGTAGTCTAATGGCACCCCCCTCCCTCCTGTGTCCCTGATCGCCCATACATGACTGTAGTAAAATCCCTGGTAGTCTAGTGGCACCCCCCTCCCTCCTGTTGCCTTGATTGCCAGATAATACCATATGAAATCCCTGGTAGTCCAGTGGTACCGATCGCGGTACAGTGCCGTATGTATAGCCCCTGGCAGTCTAGTGGTCTCCCCACCCACCGCCAGTTGCTGCGATCGCAGTAAAACCCCACAGAGTATGTTCCTGGTGATCCAGTGGCACCCCCCACCTACAGAGACCTTGCCCGTCATAAAGGCGACCACAACCTGCCCAAGATACCACCCAGCTGCCACAAGTAAAATGACAGGTGCAGTATGGGCTGTAAGTCCATTGGTCCACCTTGTAGGCATACTGTACTAGACTGTCCCAAATATGTGAATTAAGTCAATCAAGCTTCTGCTAACAGGTAAATATTAAACAGTTTCTGCACGAACTAGAAAAAATTCACTGTAATACAAACACAAGCCTTACTCAAGAAACCAAAAAATGACTAAGACCATTAAAACTTAATACAAATAAAATAATATACATATTTTAAAACAGCCTCATTGATGACCTCTGCCACTCCTTCAAGAGCTGCTTACTCAGAGAAGCTGCCTCGTGGAGTACCTCTAGTGTGGCTCTGCTTTTGTAGTGGTCAGTCTCTGCCGGCTCCAGTTTCTTTCCAGCAAATTGGACACACCATAGGACAACATTACATGTTTGGGCATGTAGGGAGGAGAAAAGTCTAGAAGCTATTGCAGGAAGGATTTTTTTTTCCAATATAGTTTATTGGAATTTACAGTACTAACATTATAGCATTTATGGTTCTCAGAGCATAAGAATAGTACTACAGTGTATGGTGGAACATTGTTGAGGATGGAAATCCATCCCTGCAACAGTGTTGTTGTGCTGTCATGAGGATCATCCAGAGTTTGCAGTTGACATGCTGTAGTTTGGACTCTGGTCCAACTTGCCTCCTTGTGGGGTGTGTTGAGGTCATCGGCCCGGTCCTACCGGAGATAGTTGGGTGTTCTTTAGAGACAGGAGTGTTTCCGGATACCCTGAAGGAGGCAGTGGTGACACCTCTTCTTAAGAAATCTTCTCTTGACCCTGACTGTCTTGCAAACTACAGGCCTGTCTCTAACCTTCCTTTTGTAAGGAAGGTTATTGACAAGGCAGTCGCGCTACAGCTGGAGGGTCATCTTACCATCCACGAGATCTATGATCCTCTCCAGTCAGGCTTTAGGAAGAGGCATAGCACCGATACAGCACTTGTCCGGGTATTCGGTGATCTCCTGATAGCAAGAGATCGGAGAACCCGATTGATCTTGGTTCTCTTTGATCTCTCTGCAGCATTTGACACCATGGACCATGGTGTGCTTCTGGAATGCCTGAGGTTTATCTGTGGACTATCTGGTACAGTCCTCCGGTGATTTCATTTGTACCTCACTGGCAGGTTTCAGAGAGTGGTGTTGGGGATTTATTCCTCTGACCCAGTCTCCCTGCCTTGTGGGGTCCCTCAGGGTTCTGTGTTGTCACCCATGTTGTTCACAGTGTATATACTTCTGTTGGGGACATTGTGGGCTGGGTTTCCACTACTATGCGGACGATACTCAGCGCTACATGTCCTTCGTCTCCAGGCAGGGTGATGCAGTCTCTGTGTTTTAATAACTGCCTTGCTAAGATCCAGGACTGGATGAGTGCCAACTGGTTGAAGCTGAATCTGGAGAAGACCAAATTGTTGGTTGTGGACCTGGGCCGCTGGGTTAAGGGACAACTAGCTGGGCAAATTTCCAAGTTTTTGCTGGGGAGCAGCCAGCTGTTGACCTCAGAGCAGGTGCGTAATCTGGGCATTATTTTTG